>OZ010616.1:45979149-46009149 GCA_963932145.1 Acanthosepion lycidas | reverse complement strand
TGACAATATGGAGAAAGTTTTTGTGATACATTTCATACTTTAGGATTTCATTGGACTAAAGTCCATATTTAATTCAACTATGTCCTAAATAATGAAATGCATCACATTGCAACTTTTTCCACTTTGCCATAGATTTTCCTAAAATTTTTCTTGATATATAAAAATTTATATCCCTCCTCACATATATATATATATATATATATATATATATATATATATATATATATATATATAATTATTTATTTAAAAATATGATTCCAACTCGCTACATAAGAGGTCTCATGTTTCAAAACAAGAGCCGAAAACTTCAAAATAATATTTGAATTAACTTGAGTCAAAGTAGGCTCTGTTCCATCTTCAAGCGAAATTTTTAAATAAATAATTATATTTATGCTCTACTTTCGTATCGAGCACTATTTTTTAAAAATAATAACAAAAATACTAAGGAACTTTGGATTATTTACCAAACCAGTTTCTTTCCTATTTTCTTCAATATTTTCACATATATATATATATATATATATATATATATATATATATATATATATATATATATGTATATATATATATATATATATATATATATATATATATATATTTATATATATACGTTTATATACATAATTTACTTGTATATAAAAGCATTAAAGTATGTTTATGTATATATGTATTTATTTATATATGAGTTTATTAAAGTGGAGCTATAACTATCATAGGATATTCTTTTACTTATTTGAATTTAGTTCATGCATCTTTGATATTTAAAATATGAAACTGGTGAAGCAAAAACTTATAAAACTCATATTTAGACAAGAAATATAACAAAAGTTAAAAATAACTTGAGGCTTAAGATTTGATAAAATTCCAAGAAAATGAATGCTGTTTGAATTGTTTTATAGCATTTTCTAAAATATTTAGAAGATCTATTCCTTTTTTTGTGTTTCTTTTGTGAAAAGAGACAGATTCATTAATTTCTAAATGGTTTTTGGATATAATGAATACAATGAACCTGACTGGAATTCAAACTTGGACCTCCGATTTTTCGATCTCAGCTACTATCCATTGCCCCACCCACACACCACCTTTGTCATAAAACATTCCTTTTTTTTTTTTACCACAAGCAAGGCAGGAGTACCACTAGTATGCAGGGGGTTACAGAGAGTACATTTTGCAGTAAATGTAATATTGTTACCTTTTATAAATGATTATTTAAAAGGACAAGTTATAAAATGATTCTTGTTTCTGCTCCTGGTTAATAACATTTCTTATTCCATTGTTCTAAGGTCAACAACAGATCTGTTTCTCAACCACTTTTAGTAACAACTGACATCAAGCTAAGTTCTTTAAGAGTTTGTTGCTATCAAAGAGACAGGTTACTAAGTACTTTGCATTTATCATTATATTACATTTATAATTTATCATTACATTTATCATTATCTTTGCTATTATTTTCTTTATATTTACTTATTGATAATAAGGATTATGATTACAACTGAGACATAAACAGACTTTTTTTTAATCATTTCATCCCAATCAAAGTGGGGGTGCCATTAGTATATAGGGGGTTACGGAGAGTGAAAGTGAGAGAAAAGACTGGGTATCGAGGGGGATTGAGGAAAGGGATAAAAGATGAATGTGGATTCAAGTCAACAGAAAATGGCAGTTGATGTCGCATTTAAATTTTTGAAGATTGTAATTATCAAGGAAGCAGGTAAGCAGAAGGGAGTTCCACTGTCGGGAAGTGTGAAAAAAAGAAACTGTTGTAGTAGAATTGGTAGTAAATGGTTGGGACCTAGATGCCAATCTAGTAGCATGCTTAAATTCATGTAGTCAGAGCACTAGGGAAAAAGCTTGTCAGAACAGTTGACATGAAAATATTTCTAGAAAAGGCAGAGGGAAGCTGCATTATGTCTTTGAGAAAATGACTGAAGTTGAGATGCCAAAATTTTGATGCATTCACAAATCCGTCCTTTTAACATTGTTCTCTGGTATATTTCAGTCTACTCTGTCTCATATTTATTGACTTCATTTATGCATTAATTTATTCAGCTGTCTGCATTGTGTCACTAAATAAAAAACATTGCAAATATGCTAAAATATATATTTTATCAGCACTTTTTACTAACTGATTACACTGTTGTATGTAAGTGTAGATGATGTAATATTTTACACATTTCTCTTTTTGTTGTCTTTTTTTTGCCTTAAATATTAAAAATCTATCAGTGGTCAAATGAGAGTTGAATTGGTAAAGCCAGCAGTTGAAAATTAATCTTGTGTTTGATACTGTGGGGGATTTAATTCATTTCACATGAATGCTGATTTGGTTTCTGATCAAATAATAATGGTTTTAGTTATATGACATGGGAAACATGAGAATTTCTTGTTGGTGTCATTAACTTTAGTACCATGACTTTATCATTATATAAGAGATATGAATAGGCTGAAAAGATGATTAGATAATTATGGTTAGATGTAGAGAAATAGATATAGAGATAAATAGAAATTAATAGATATAAAGATAAATAGATATAAATAGGTTTGAATATAGAGATAAATAGATATGAATAGTTAAAGATAGAGAGGTACATATAAATAGATAGATGAACATATTGATATGAATATACAGATGTAGAAATGTGAATTGATAGATAAATAGATATAAATAGTTATAGATATAAATAAATAGATGAAGAAATAGGAATAGATAAATACATGGATAGATAGATAAATAGATACAGATAGCTGGAGTGATAGGAATAGATGAAATAGATGGTTAGATAGATAGATAGATAGATAGATAGATAGATAGATAGATAGATAGATAGATAATGAACAGGCTAACACATCTGTGAACATACTGATAGATAGATAGATAGATAGATAGATAGATAGATAGATAGATAGATAATGAACAGGCTAACACATCTGTGAACATACTGATAGATAGATAGATAGATAGATAGATAGATAGATAGATAGATAATGAACCGGCTAAGACATCTATGAATATACTGATGGATAGATAGATAGATAGATAGATAGATAATGAATAGGCTAAGACATCTGTGAACATACTGATCGATAGATAGATAGATAGATAAATAGATAGATAGATAGATAGATATGGATACATGGTTTGATAGATAAATAGATTGTTAAATAGATGTATAGATATATGGATATAAAAGGGAAATAGTTGGGTGGATAGATATATATATAGATAGAGATAGATGGATAGAGAGATAGATAGGTGGAGAGAGAGAGATGAAAAGAGAGATAGATATATAAATAGATAAAGAGGTATATGAAGACAGAAGTAGATATGGATATATATCAATAGGCACAAATATGAATAGATTGATATGAATTGTCAAAGATAGATTGGGAGATATAAAAAAGGTAAGTCAAAAGATATGAACCAGTAAAAAATAGGAAAAAACCAAAGTGCGAAGACAGAGATCTGAATATTTTTAATCAAGCACTCTCAATCATACTTCTGATCATTTTTAAATTATGGCTTTATATAGCTGCACTGTCTTCTCTGTATTCAAATACTTTTTTAAAAATTTGGTTCTGGATGTTATAAAGTATATCAAAAGATAGTGACTTAGAAGCAAGATTCTTCCTTGGCTAAATTTATTCAATAAATTTCAAATACAGTTCCAACAGTAAATATTTTTTATGATTAGGGCTTCTAATATTTTAAATTATATTTTGCAGGTAATATATAGTATATGTATGTTGTTTTTTTATTATTTGTGTTATTTTGGTTGAGGTCTTATTGCCAAAAATATGTTTATCAATTTTGGCATGGGTTGAACTGTAATCTGTGAGGGTGGCAGGTTGATCTACAGGATAGAGTAATTGTTGTATGTTTGATTTATGAATTTAATGTTTATGCAATTTTCTAGTGGTCATATATGACATACAATGTCCTAACAGTATTTTCTAAGCTTTTGTCTAGCACAAAACCTCCTAATAGTGCTTGTAACAATAATAATGGCTAGTAATTATTTTATTAATAAGAATTAATAGTAGGATGATGACATGAATAACATTAATGTCAATAATGTTAGTAGTAGGTTGGTGGTGCACATTACGTAATATGAAAGTGATAATGTTGTTAATTCTTCTCATGCACAAATCACTACTGCCAATACTAGAGCAGTTGGTGTCAGTTGCCCAGCAATTTTGGTTATTAAAAACTTAAGTGATCTGGATGACCTATGCTTTTGGTAACATAGTATAAATTGGATAGTAGTGTGAGTTATGCATGTGTGATAAAGAGAGAGTGAGATGTTTGGATGTGGTGTGGTGTGGTGTAAGGCAAAATTGGCTCTAATTAGACATCCTGCTATTTTCTTTATTTATTTCAGCCAATACATTCTCCATTTCTGGCCAGGAAATGTGAACCACATTTCCTGTATTTGATAAAAGGAAGCATTCCTATTCTAATACTGAATATGCGTGTGTATGTGTGTGTGTGCGTTTGTGTGTGTGTATATATTTGTATGTTTTAATCATAAATTATATTTTAATTAACATAAAATATCTCCTGTAATTTTAAGATGGATCATTATTATTCCAAGAGTTTTGCAGCCTATTTAAATTATTTTTGTTCTTAGTCAATGTTTCAGCAGATTGGCTCTTCAGCCTTTTTGAGGTGCAAATTTTCTGTACATATAAAAATTAATAATCATTCTACCTCCCCACACACATATGGGCATAAACAAAAGTGTATCAATAAATCCATAACCTGACAGAGTTATTATCTGAATGTTTAGATGTTAATTTTACTCTAAATTCAGTCTGTATCATATAAATTTTAGATCAAATAGAATTTATTTCCCTGACTACATCAAACTCTACTTGGATTTAATAGCACCAGCAAACAACATATTACATCCGATGCTTGCATCTACCAAATCTCATACAAAAACTGTGACTTAAAATATGTGGGCTCGACAAGCGTACATATAAATTTTAGATCAAATAGAATTTCTTTCATTTTTTCATTTTCTTTCAAAATATTCAAATTTAGGAATACATTTTCACAGCGTCGCCCACGTGGTGACAACGTGACCATGTTTAAAACGAAATGCTGATCGCATAAAACTTTCAGTTATCTGTTTGGATAAGTCTTGTTCTTGTGTCCATTGTCTTTGTCATGTTAAGTTTGATAATGTTAGTTATATTTTATATTTTATATTGAATATGTCCTGAAGATGGTTTATTGACCGAAACGTTCAATGTCGACATATTAACATTAAAACAGCATTATTGCATATAAGGATTTTTGTTTGTTTTTTCCCGTATATTTTTCTTCATATATATATATATATATATATATATATATTTTTTCTTCATATATATATATATATATATATAATTATTTTTTGTGATGCTCATATTGTCATTGTACATTACAAATAGAAACACAAGACTTCAATTTCATACATAACATTACATTTCTTTTCACTCTGGATTTTGCTGATTATCATTTGCCAATGTGTATCCCCACATCTCATTGACCTTTCATTCTTTTATACAATATCTCAGTTTCTTACTATTTTTCAATTTTGGTTCAATAATAAATGAAAATTTATATTGTTAGTTCATTTTGTTTATATATTAGATTAATATAGTTTGCTTACAGTCTAATAATTTATTTCAAAGTATGATGAAAAATTTGGATTAAAACCTCAAATCATAATAATTACACTGGATTATTTATAATAATGTCTGATATAAAATTTGATTATGTCACAGTGTCTTTTGACATGCTGATGTTTTTATTCTGAAGTTTATGTCTCCAAAGCATTTTCAATCTATTGTGTGATATTTGGTTGTACTACTAAATGGACTAACATCAAGTACCTCTGAAATAAATATTTCTTAATTATTATAAATTTCTACTAATTTTGACTCCTACAAATTGTTTTTTCACAGAATTAATATTCCATTGCAAATCAACATTACAGATCTAGTTTTACCTTTTTTATGTAGATCTAAATAACCTTTAATTTATATGTAAAGGTTATACACTTCAAATTGTGCATTTATCCAATAACACTGTGTCAATACAAAAACTTCCATGAATACCAATGGGGGGAACATTTGCTAACTGACATTTTTCTTGATATATTAATTTATATCTAACTATGTACCAGCTGGACTGAAATTGTCTACAGTTTAAAAAAGAGAAAAAGAATTGTATCAATTAATTGTAGAAAATTCAGTGAGAAAGAACTGGTTTATTCTCTCTCTAAAAGAAAGATAACATTTTGAAAAAAAATGTGTCTTGTATTTATTAGACACTTCTAATAGCAAGCATAATTTTGTACTTATTTTCAGGATTTTTCCTGTTTGCTGTTGCAAATGTATTTTTTAAATTTTATTTCCCAAAATGTCATTGTCCTTCTATGGTTACTACAGTCGTAGCACAAAAGTAGATTTATCAGGAGTTAGCATTTACTGATATATTAGGTTCTTATATAACTTTGTTCGATGCCTGGGGCCAACTCCTTGATTCTATACCCCTTAGGCTCAAATAGTAGGGATGCCTAGTACTGAGAAATGTGAGAAAGACATTTTAATGGTGTAAAATAAATGAAACATGAAATAAACACTTTATTCCAATTAATTATGAACTTATTGATTTGATCCCCTCTTGATATGGATGACCAAGACCATTCCCTCTGCCCCTCCCCACTTCTGCACACTACTTCCTTTATTGCTTATGACCTTCTGCCAATGATCCACTGTTCAATACCTCAATGACAGAAATCAGTAGGTTTTAACTCAAAAAATTCATCAAGCCATGTTTTAAGTTGCATATAATTGTTGAACAAAGCACCCTTCAAATTATTAGAAACTGACCAAAGAGGTGGTAGTCTGAAAGGGCCAAATCAGGAGAATATGGTAGGAATAGAAGAATTTCCTAACTGAGCTTTTTCTTTGTATCTACAAGTAGCCTGTTGTTGAGTGAGTAAACTGGCAGCAATGGAGGAGCTCTGGAGTTTGTTCAAGGTGTTGCCTGCTTGTCGGGACTTACTAATTCTTTTCTCTGCTTTTCTCATATTCATGTAAAGACACTATTTTTTGTACCTGGTAATAATACAGTAAAGGAATCTTTCTTTGTATCTACAAGTAGCCTGGTGTTGAGTGAGTAAACTGGCAGCAATGGAGGAGCTCTTTCTTTCAGTCAATGCATATGGCACCTATGCACCTCGTTTTTGGTTCTTACCCATTGAATGAAGATGACAAGCAACATTAACATCAGAACTTGCTATATTTTGTGCCAAGTCCTAGTGGTTTGGTACAGTTCCTTAATCAATGCATACAATTGGTTCTTCTCAAACTGAACAAGTCGGCCAGAATGCATAAAGCTCGAAATTCTCCTCCTTGAAACAGGAAAACCATTACTGTGCCATTCTGTTGGTAATAAAGTTATATCCATGCACAGCACAAATATTTTGAGCTGCTTTGTGACCTTGGTTTTTTTTAACCAAGGTCACAAAGCAGCTCAAAATAAAGAGATGTCGAATATGCTCATTTTTGTCTACTTGACATTACATCTCAATCTGAAATAAAATTCCAATAACAGTTTCAAAGGATGAGCAGAGAAACAAAAAATGCCACAAAAGATTATTCTTCAAGATCATTTACAGAACACCAGAAAAAAATGAATAAATATAAATGACAACCCATTTTATTTACAAGATCAGGTAATATTATTTTTCAGGGATATATTATTATGATATCATCAATATATTATTAATATATTGATTGTTTAGATAAAAGATTTTCAAAAGGTTCAGATTCAAAAAATTCATCAAGCCATGTTTTAAACTCCACATAATTGTTGAACAAAGCACCCTTCAAATTATTAGAAACTGACCAAAGTCTGAAAGGGCCAAATCAGGAGAATATGGTAGGAATAGAAGAACTTCTTAACCGAGCTTTTTCTTTGTATCTACAAGTAGCCTGGTATTGAGTGAATAAACTAGCAGCAATGGAGGAGCTCTGGGGTTTGTTTCTCTTGGTCAATACATGTAGCGACCATATGCTGTGTTTCCCATTGAGTGAAGATGATGAGTGATAGTGACATGAAAACTTGCCATTTTTTGGGCCAATTTCCTAGTGGTCTTGTGTGTTTCTTCTTTAATTCAGGTGAAACCAAACTGAACAGGCTGGCTAGAATGTGGAGAGTATGTGAATTCTAACTTCCCTTCTTTGAAACAGGAAAACCGTTTCTGTGCCATTCTGTTGTTAATGAAGTTGGTAATGAAGTCATCCACAGCACAAATGTCTTGAGCATCTTTGGTATCTTGATTAAAAGCAAAGACAAAAATATATTGAAGATGATCATTCTTGTCTACTTGGCATTCCATCACAAATGGGTGTCTAATCTGAAATAAAATTTCAATAATGTTAGATAACAGCTTCATAGGATGACCAGACTTACTAAAAAGCAAAAAATTAAGTGAAAGATTATCTGTTGAGTTCATTTAAGTGAAATACTAGATTGGCAGCAAGGTCTCATCTTATCATTGGAAAAAAAATCTGAAAATTAAATTAATCTACTGAACTCTAAGAACTGACCACTTGCCAATACACTATTTGGGAACATTTTATTTAAATTTCAATATCTGAGAACTGTCTGTATTACAAAACACATCAGCAGTGAAGGGCAGTAAATAGCTAGTACAAAGTTGCTAATTTTTAACAGCTTTATTCAACTTGCATGCTAGACTGTGTAAAGCTTTTTAGTAAACCAGTCATACCAGCAGGTAGATTTTTATCTAAAATATTTGCCAGTAAATTTATAGTCAATAACATGATTTGGGTAATGTTACAATGTAGTTTTTCTTAGCAAAGTTATCTTTAGATTAAAATTCAACTTTGTCTACCAAATGTTTCAAGAAATAGGACTCAAGATAAACCTTTCCAAATCACAAACAATGACTTGTAATTAGAATGAAAGCAGCGATGGTACTTACTCTGAATTAGAATATATAATTAGATAAGGAAATTGAACATAGAATAAACTGCATCAAAGGTAGTTTCTCCCAATACCACAAACTGCTGCAAAACCAAAACATTAATATGAAAACTCAAGTTGTGCCTTAAAAAACCCTCATCAGATCAAGATATTCATATGTATGTCATGCACGATGCCAAACCTTTTCTGAAATATCTCTACTGCCAAATGCATACAACCATTTTCTAAGATTAATCACCAAAAATGTCTGAGTGATTGAAGCCTGTGAGTCTTGGTGAAGACCATACTGCTTCAAACCTGGTGGACTGGTGTTAGGAAATAAAGAACTGTCAAATAGTAAAACTTGAGGACTTACAACAGCAGCAAGTACTAAAATGGATATCACATGTAACTTGAAAAGGAAATGACATAGAGATACTAGAAAGAACAATAAATGCTGCTGGACTTAAGAAAACCTATTTTTTTAAAAATTGTTTTAAGAGAAAGATTTTATAAATTTAAACTGACAGCAGTACTTTCTGCTCAGTCAATGAATGCCAAATGTTTCCTTGTAGTAAAATGGCTAATATTACCATTATATACAGTTACTGTATACCTATATATTTGAGTATGGTTACTTATACAGTATTTCCACAATTATCTAGACATTTTAGGACAGAGGTTGAAAATATATATTTAGATAATCCCAAATTCCTGATAATTGAATACCTAAATTATCAAAACTGTAATTTTCTGGAAGAAATTTAACATTTCTGTCATCAAATAAAATTTTAACATTTTTTCTTCAAAGTTTTACCCAGTTAATTTTTTATGAAAAATTGGAACAATTTTTGTTTTTGTCTGGCCTCACATTTTTCTCTCTGGCCTTACATTCTTTTGCTGCTAACTCCTGAAGCTGGATCAAATCAGATGTATTTGTAAGGGTAGCCAACATGAAAATTTGCTTATATTTTAAATTATTGCTTTGGTGCTTTAAAATTACATTTTTAATATAGTGTATAGATTTCTAAATCCTCAGAATGCTTATCTGAAATGAAATAGAATGGGTTTAGTTCAGATAATTGGAAAATCTTCTGATTATTTTAATTTTTCTCTTCATTTCAAGTTTAGATAAAGTCTGTAAAATCAAGGTATGGGTAATTGAGAAAGTACTGTATAATTGGTTCCTGTCAAGGGTGACAATAAGTGTAACACTGCAACTGCAAAGTTATGAAATGTTTGTGTTGTGGACCCAGAATAGGGTCCGAAAGAAAACTCAAACTCAGCAATTTAGTGAAAACATATTATTAACAAAAAGAATGAATACAAAAGTGTTGCACGTCCAACTGACAGCAAAGTACAGTAGTCAACTTGTCAACTGTAGAAAGCTCTCCTTGAGAGGCATAATCTCCCCATAGTAATAGGACGATTAGTCCATAAAGGTAGGTCCCATAACAGTTAGCTATCACTGAAAATTTTTTTTTTATAAGATAAATTTAATTTCTCAAAGTAAGTGGGGGAAAACAAATGTAAAAAACATTTTTTTACAAAGATTTTCTAAAAAAACAAAATTTTAAAATAAGGGGAAGGGTTAATTTGGTTGTATCAATGTCTATATAAACCAATTGAAAATTAACCCAGGGACCTTCTTTGTTATTTGTTATGTTATTTGTAATTTCACCAGTGGAAGCATTTCTTCATCATCTCATAGCAGCTTGATTCAGTGCATAAGTACAGGTGAAAATTCGATCTTCACTGCTCTGTGATCAAATAAAATGTGGAGCAGAGCAGATTAAGGAATGAAGTGGTCAGCAGATAGCCATCAGTTGACAAGTAACAGTACTGACCAGTGTGGGAAGGACCCCCAGACCAAGCAGGATCAGCCATATTATACCTACTATATATGTAAAAATTTCAGATAGAGTACATCTGTAAAAAGGACACTATGAATAAAGACAAAAAGAAAACTTATCTCAGCTGACATGTTTTATCTTTAGAAGGACCTTGATAGAATTCAAAAGCATCTATATGGTTTTGTGGGTGATGAATTGCTTTCCACCTTACAACCTCTTTCCCACAGACAAAACATTACATGCCTTTCATTACCCTAATGCTATTTCCATGGAAAATGTTCAGATGAGTTTCTTAGTTCCCTCATCTTTAATTCTCTCACCACATCATATCACATACATTTGAACAAACCAACTTCATTCCCTTTGTGTTCATTCATTCCTTTTGTGTTCGGATAGTTTCTTTCCAAGAACTGTGGATTTGTGGAACAGAATCCCAGAAGGATGCATTCCTGATCTTTACAATCTTAACCTTTTCAAGTCTAGGGTTAACACATCTTTCACACATATTTGTTTTTTTTAATCAGTATCACCCTGGCCAAGGCAGTAATGCCACTAAAATACAAGGGGTTACAGGGCGTGGAAGAATTAGGAACAGAAACATTAATAATGAGAAGAATGAGAAAGGAGTAATCAGGGGGACAGTAGATAGCAATTGACATTGCATTTAAATTTTTGCAGATTAAATCTGGCCAGAAAGCATAGAGCTTATTCAATAAGAAAGGCAGTAAAACCACTAAGACACAAGGGTGAGAGGGTGTGAAGAATTAGGAACAGAAACATTAATGATGAGGAGAATGAGAAGAGAATAATCAGGAGAGCAGTAGATAGTGATTGACATTGCATTTGAATTTTTGAAGATTAAGTTGACTAGAAAGATTGGAGCCAGAAGGGAGTTTCACAAATGAGAAGTGTGAGAAAAGAAACTGTTAGCATAGAACTTACGGCTATATCTAGCCAGCTCAACTGTAAATTGATGAGATCTTGATATCAGTCTAGTACTGCACTTAAATTCAAAAGTCTAGGTACCATAGTGAAGAGCAATATTTATTCTGTACAATACAGAAATGTAGCACAAGGCCGAAAAGGGGATTGGGGAAAGGACGGTCTTCTTCTGTCTTAACTATAACTTAGCTAGCCGCAAATACTGACCCAATCGTACAAAACAATATTCCTGACACCAAAACAACACATTCATACGTACCTTTCTTACTACAACCACCATAATACCTCTTTGTCTCTATGAAAATACTAACTAGTCCCCATATTTACAATTTGTTGTCTGTGGGAGGGGGAGAGGGGAATAAAACAACAATTCTAAAAGTTAACCCCAATGAGTATTTACAATATGAATACAAAAAACTATTTACAAGAAACTAAAGAAAATAAGATTAGTAATAAACCCCCCCCACAATCACTAAATGTGACAGAAACATCACTTCACTGGCCGAAATCAATGCGGGACTATAATAGTGTAAACCATTCATACCTCCCAAGCCCTCACACTGACATGCACTCATTCAGACACGACAACAAATACGAAACCACTCACGCGAAACAAAAGACGCCCCGCATCGACCAGCAAACTGACATCACTGACCACCTAACGAGGGAGGGGATGGGGAAATAAAACTTAAACAAAATTAGGGACAGAAATAAAAGGGGCCAATGAGCATACATACCCTAGATAAGTTAACTGAAAAAGGAAACTAAAGCATCAAAAAGGAAACCTAATCTAACCTAATTTCGAGATGGGTTGCACAAGTTCAACCCAGGAAGAGCAATATCCTGATGCCTAACCGGCATCAATGTGCCACTCAAGGTCAGCCCCTTTCACACGACAACAAGCGCGCAAGATTCACCCACCTTTTGCTGAATTCTGATGAAGTGAGCTGCCGCCTTTCCGTCCTAATCTTGACTTTAAGCTGATGCTTAAAGTACAAGATCAGTTGGGAAGAGGTGAACTTCTCACCTCCATAGAATCCCTTCTGTCGTGTCGTCCAAATCACGACTCTCATAACGCCTAGCAAGCAGTGGAACACATACTGTTCAGCCCTCGTCAGCGGCGGTGCCACATTGCTACAAACGGAAATGGCCTGAAGGACAAAGGACTTTCCCTGCAGCATGCGGACCATGAGGCCTTCAACAAACTTGCACAACGACACTACCTGGCCGCAATGAAAGAAGGCGTGACAAGGTCTCGACCTCCCCACTACAACGTCGACAGTTTGGAGAATTCTCCAAGCCAGCTGAGCAGTGTCTCTTGGCGACCCAGAGGGCCCCACGAATCACCAGCCAGGTGAGTGATGCCTCATCGTTATTGAGGCATTTCAACCCGGGCGCCCAAGGCCATATTGAGCGAGCCTTCTGCTTCGTCAGACCGAGATCGTCAATCAGATAATCATGCACGGCCCCCCTAACTAAAACTTAATATAATGCCCTACGAGACAACGCCTGGACGTTGGAGAGGCCATCCGATGCTCGTAAGAGACGCTTCAGAGCAATACGCCATTCACGATAAAAGGAGCATTCGGCTCGGGGTAAACGGCGGGCCTCCTCCTTGCACGAATGCACACTTCTCAGGGATGGGAAGTTCTTTCGGGCGTCTTCCTTCCAGAAGGTGCCCTCCTCATCCGAATCGCGACACATTCGATCTAGAAAGCTAATGCGAAGCATATATTGACGAATCTCAATGCTCGGCATGCCCAGACTGCCTTCAGATGGATGAAGGCTACAGATCTCCCAACTGACTCTGGCAGCCTTGCCTTCCCACAAGAAGGAGAACAAGAGCTTCACTAATGCCAGTAAAGTGTCACACGGAAGTGGAAGCACAGAGAGTCGGTAAAGAAGAATCAAGTAGATGTGTGAAACACAAACTTCCGCCCTCCTCTTTAAGGAAAGATTCCTCCAAGACCACAAATTAATTGCGATCTCGGCCTTCCCTCGCACCTCCAACCAATTCATTTCCAACTGGAGATCAGGACCGAACCAGACGCTGAGAATCTTGACCGGCCCATCTGTCCAGTGGAAAGGTCCGGGAAAAGAAACTCCCTTCCACACACCCAACCGCAAGCCAACAGACTTATCGCGGTTGATCTTGGCCCCTGTCACCATCTCATAACAACTGATTTCTTTGCTGACTTCATTAATCTCGGCTCTGCTCGACACAAGAGCTGAAACGTCGTCAGCATAGGCAGAATACCTGGCCGATGTGGTAGCACCGGGTAGGGCAATTCCACGTAGGACCGGATTTGCCTTTAACTTGCGAAGGAAAGGTTCCAACGCAAGAACGTAAAGCAAAGGCGATAGCGGACAACCCTGATGAATAGAGCAAGACAATACAAAAGGCTCTGATCATACCCCATTCACCTCCACCAGCGCTCTGGGAGTCGCATACAGTAGTCGGATCCAGGTGCGAAAGTACGGCCCAAAACCGGCAGACGAAAGAACAGCCTCCAAAAGCGACGGTCAACCCTATCGAAAGCCTTGGACTGATCTAAATTGATCAGCGCGGCTTCACTGTCGACTTGCTCAATGATCAGGCGCACCATATGAAGGTTGTCCTGAATAGTCCTGCCCTTCACAGCACAAGTCTGTTCCGAGCCAATCAGACTAGACAGGACAACCTGCAAACGGTTAGCCAGGATCTTAGCCAAAATCTTTAACTCTGTGTTTAACATAGTTAAAGGGCGAAAGTTACCTAACCCATCCCCACCGTTTTTATTCTTGCGTAACAACTTGATTACGTCCCTGGTGAAGCGTTGGGGTATAGACCCCTGCTTCATCCAGTTACCGAAAATCAGTGCCAGCAGGGAAACAAAAACGGGCGACTGCCTCAAGTACACTTCGTATGGAAGACCATCAAGTCCCGGAGATTTGTCCAGGCCAACCTATTTCAACGCTTCCCAGATTTCCGACTCTGTAATTGGACCCTCGCACCTAGCTGCTTCAGCTGCCTTAAGGCAGGGAAAGTCAGCTAAATAGGCATCGAACTGAGCAGGGCTCAGACCGGGATCCCTGGTGAAAAGCTCCTGAAAGTAGTCACGAAAAGCCTCACATATGCCCTCGTTTGTTGTCACGGTCCGCTCATCCGGCAATGTGACGCATGCGATATGTCGCCGAGATGCATTCCGAGCTTCCTCTGCACGCAATTCAGCGGCCATATTCGTCGCCTCAGAGGACATTCTTTTTAACCTAGCCCTAACTACCAGAGCTTGATCCTTCTTGATAAGCAAGGAGGCCAACTCTGCCTTAGCTAAAGCTACATCCCCACTAACACGTGATTTGACCACCCGATCAACTTTCTGCTCTAAAGCCGTTTGAGCCGCTAATCTATCTAGATTAAGCCGACGACTATAATCAGCAGCAAACGTTCTAATTTTGGATTTTAATTTATCCCACCAGGCATTTCCCACAACCGCTCCTGTCAGTTCCCTCTGTATCATTAGTAGAAGCTGGTCCCGGAAATCTTGCTCACCAAATAATGATGAGTTTAATTTCCAGTAGCCAGGCATCCTAACCTTAGGCTTATCTAAGTTTACACGGACCGGGACCCGGACAAGCCTATGATCTGAATAAACTCATGGAAACTTGGACACCCTAAGAGCCCTACATCGACTCTCCTAACTAAGACACGGTCTAGATAACTAGCTGAGCCGCCACTATTAGTCCAAGTCCACACTACCTCCCGAGGGTGCTCATTCCGGTACTTATCGACAAGATCAAACCTGTCGATAAAGTCCCGAAATGGTTTCACGTCCCGGTTGTTAGTACCCAAATTTGTCCCTATACGATCTATATCGGGATCAAGGACGGCATTCCAATCACCCACTAAAACTACCCGATGTGATGTCGTCAAAAACTGCTCGATCTGCAGAAACAAAGCAGGCCGCTCAGAATGGACATTGGGTACATAAACCCCAATGAGACAAAGAGCCTTATCCTTTATGGTAACGTCCAGCACGCAAAGTCTGCCCGCCAGATCCGCGAAGACAAGAACACACGCAGCCTTCAATGACTTGCTCACCAGCCAAGAGACACCCCTCGAGTGTCCATCAAAACATGCTGAATAGAGGGAGAATCCCGTAGACAGAATGTTCTCATAGTCACGAGAAGAAAACCGGGTCTCTTGTACACAACAGATATTCACCCTGAGATGCTGAAGGTCACGAGTGAGCCTCGCCCTGCGAGACTCTGACCTCAGGCCTCAGGCATTCACGCTTGCTAACCAGAGAGCCATGATAAAAACCGATTAGAGTTGCTCTCCTGCATTAAACATGGCCGGGGTCAGGACACCGACGGCCTCTCCCATTGAGCCAGTACCCATCTCAGTCCTGATGGTGCCATCAGGAGACAGGCCGCCAATGTCCAGGGGGAACGTTAACTTTAAAGCTCTATACAGGGAGGGGTGAACAAAAAGCGGGAGTCTCCCTGAACAAAATTGGTTTAATTTCTACATGTTCTTGTTGTCAAAGTAGGCAATAGGAGGCACCATGCCAAAGACCTGGTTTGCCTCCATTACCATGGCCCATACATGTTTGCCAGGGGCCCCAGTTCTTATTACAGTAAGGACCCTTTTAGCGTTTGGAAAATTGTTTGGGTCCTCTACATCCAAGTTCTTAATCTTACGAAATTTAATCAAGTGCTTCAATTCTGTAAAGTTCTTACACTGTGAAGACAGCTTTTCTTCCTGTTCTTTGGATATACTGCAAACTTTTCCCCTATATTATATTCCAGGGTTTTTTTTTTGCAGACAGATTCGACGCTTTCAGAGGACGGACTTTTTTGCGTTTTTCAGTCTTTTGTGGGGAACTGATGGGTGTTTGGACAGGAGAAGGTTTAGGGGTATGTGAAGTGGTAGGGGTAGGATTATTTTGGGGTCTGGGAGAAAGTGTAGTCATTTTAAATGGGGAAGGAGACGGAAATTTGGTCAAGGGAGGAGGTGTCATGAGTTTCTGTTTGTAAGAAGGAGATGAAGGAACTGATGAAGAGCCAGGTGTTTTTTTCTGATGAAGGGTGTCTTTCAATTTCTGAAGTTTTTCTTTTTTCTCGAAACTAGGCTTGTATCGCAGTTGCTGCTGTCGAGGTTTTGTAGCCGGAGAGTCGCCCTTTGCGCTAGTAGAGCGAGTGGGACTGTCTGTGTCTTTCCCTGTTTGTGATGTGGAACGAGTTTCCGCTGCCTTGGTCTTCCCTTTTGCCCTGCCAACGACCTGCCATTCCCCTCCTCCTTCTCCTCAACCACACTAGCGGCGGGCAAAGGCTTTTCGGGGAATGGGGGCTGAGATTTGGACCCAAGCGGGGTATTTTCCACACCAGTCCCGGCCGCTGGCATGCCCACCACAGGCGAGACGGATTTGGTAGACTCGACCAAAGGGGGATTTGGTTGGGCGGGGGCCAGAACTTCAGAGGCCTTCTTCTCTGTGCAGGAAGAGGATAGGTGACCAGTCTTTCCACACTTCCAACATGTCGGTTTTCGCCCGGTAACAATTATCAGCATTTTCTGGCCCTCTACATCCAGGCAGTTGGGGATGGAGCGGAAGGCTGTTTCATTGATCATTATCTCGAAGCTCAACCCCACCGGTCAGATCGTCTGAGGAAGCACTAATTATCTGTCCAAACTGACACAGATAGGCGGCCAGATGCTCCCCGACAAATAGAGGAGGAACCTAATATACCGCTAACTTGGTCCTCCGCCTGCCTTCATATTCAGTGCGCAGAATCAGGTCCTTTGTTATAAGTTCCCTCCTCGTTGCACTTTCACAGTCGGCAGGCGTGGGCAGCAGTACATCCCACATAAAAAAACCTTTACCTTTTATGACTCTCTGAGCTTTAATACCCAGAGAAGTCAAGGCCTTAATTACAGTATCTTTTGTGGAGCGACAAATTTTGCACGAGCACTTGTCCACCACAAAGACTGACACAATTCTTTTCTCAAGTTTCTTAATTCCTTGGGATTTGACAAGAGCCCATCTGCTGTCACTAGATGTGCGTAGCTCTTGGCTTTCTCCAGGAACTCCGTTATGTTGATCTTACACTTTGGCGGGGACTTCCAGCATGAGGGCGTCTCTCCGGCAACGTCATTATTCTTGGGAGTCTGGTCTGTCGAATTTTGGCCCCTTTCGGCCACCATAGTTTGTTCATGTCCGCTGGTTTCTTTTTGGCCAGTTTTGGCCACCATACATTCGTCTTGTACCTCAGTCTCTTTTCCTGAGTTTTGGCCATTTGCAGCCACCATACTTCCTTCTTGTACACTGGATTCATGTATTGAGGTTTGGCTATTTGCGGCCACCATACTTTTTCCGGGACTTGGTAAATTTTTTCCTTTTGGGGACTCTGTATTTTTAGTGGGATTTGGATTTTTGTCCAAATTCTGAATTTCTTGTGCCTCCATCACTGACTCACTATCTTTACTTTTATCTGGAGGATCCTTCTTTTTTTTAGTCCTGAACAGGTTTTTCCTAACCGTCCTCTTTGCACCCATTTTTTCCTTTTAAATCACAATTTTTTTTTTCTTTCACATAAAACAGAAAACAACAAATAAAAGTATAATTTAAACGAAAGATAAATACGAATAAATCACAATAACAAAAAGAAACAAGACAGAACAATAAACAATTAAACACGTAAAAAATAAGTTACGGAAATATGTACGCAAAGAGGACAAAATACGTTAAAAATAAAAACAGTTAACAAATACAAATTACAAAAAAGTGATTACGCAAATGAAAATCACATTTTAAGACGGAAAATGAACAAAAGGTATCTTTTTTAAACAATAATACAACAGAAAATACAAAACGAAAAATGCCAAATGAGTTCACAAATACAATATGGCTGCCACTAGAAAATTCTAGTCAGCCCAAACACGAACGAAACACTTAAAATAAAATAAAGAACAATTAACGAATAGAAAAATAAAAGTGCAAAATAAATACAAAAAGTTACAATTAACACAGAAAAGACTTAAATAAAGGAACACAGAATAAATAACAGTTATTTATAAAGAGAAACAACAAAGAAACAATGAAAACACGTAGAAATAAAAATGTAAACAAAGAAAAAAAAAGTTTTACAAGGGGCAAAATAAACAATGAAAAAATAAAGTTTGACATGGGGAAGTTACTAAAAATTAAAAGGAAAATTAAAACTCAAAAATATGTATTAAAGAAAATGAAAATTAATAATAAAGAAACAACAAGGGATAAAGTATAAAAAAAAGAGGGGAGAGAAAAGAAAGAAAAAACAAATCAAACTTTTGGCAAAAAAGACAATAAACGGAACGTAAATTAAAAATAAAAATGAACTTAACAAAGATTGAAATCAAAAATCAGTTCGTAATCACTTGCAAATGCATCAGGTGTCAAACACCGGTCGTACACCTTTGGAAACAAAAGAACTCCCCTCAAAAAAGTACCATAGGGAAGAGCTCATCTGAACAATTACTATGAAAGTATTTATAGAGAAGTATTTATAGAGAGGCAACCTTATAGCAGTAGGTAAGTGGCCAAAGCTGAGCTGCCAGATCAGGACCAATAGTATTGATTCTTCTTTGGATCTTATCAAGGAACTCAAGGTAAATAGTAGGGCCACCAGACCATATGTGGCAGCAATATTCTAAGCTCATCCAATAACCATCTTCCTTGAGTGTCCCTTGCCTCTGCAACAGATTTTAGTTACAGTTTCTGGGAGAGAGTGCATTGTGCATGTTTGAGTGGCTATTACATTAACATTCTTATCATAGATATAGGTTTAAATTTTAGCATGGTCTGTATATCAAGACAATGACCTTTTGATAATATTAGCCTGGGGAGATGACCATAGCATGCGGAACTTTTGGGAACTTCCTGAAAACTGTACCAGAGTTTGACCTATGACCTAATGCCTGTAAATGAAATTTGGTAAAGGAAACTTTTTAAAAGCCCTCAGTAATTGTGATAGCATGAAGTCACTAGTTATCATGACTGAAGGTTCAAGCACACCCGGTTTTGTTCAACTCTCAGATATTATGCCATATATACTGTATTTCTTATAGCAGGAAATTCTCACACATTGTTTTAAAATGAGTCAAATTAGTTAAAATCTAATTTCTATAATGATACAGCTAAATTTTTAAATTTTGTATTCAGGTGCTTTGCATGAAACATGTTTAATTTTGGTTATATAGGTTTTTGGTTAATTCAAGTAAAATAGTTCTGATAATGCTGCATTATATTTCAAGCTAGATTTTTCAAAATCATATGAAAATTTGTTCACTGTGTCATACCAGAAAATTTTTCTGATCAGAATCCATCCTACACATGTACATATCTACCATTCTTTTGTGTATTGAATATTGCTGCCATATCTGGTCTGGTGCTCCTACTATATATCTCAAGATTCTTGACAAAACCCAAAGAAGGGTCTGTAATATGATCGATCCTGACCTGGCATCTTGACTCCAGTCACTTTCTCACTGCCATGGCTTCCCTCTGTCTTTTCTATAAATATTTTCATGGCAATTGTTCTGATGAGTTTTCCTCCTTGGTATCTTGACCACATGAATTTAAGTATATTACTAAATTGTCAACTACATCTCATCATTTCTAATAGTTTGTTTTCTTGCACTTCTCACCTGTGGAACTCTCTTCCAGTTTCTTGCTCTTTTGCCATCTCCAAAAATTTAAATGCAACATCCATCACCATCTTCTGTCTTTCTGAAACCTGTTCTTTTACTGTCCTTTCTCCTCACTAAAGTTTTCTCATTCTCTTTCACTCCTAGTAACTTCTTACATATTAATGGCATTATCATCTCACTTGGGTTGAAATGAAATGATTAAAAAGAATATATTTTCCAATTCACTGGATTTCATTCAATTTTACTTACATATATATATTACAAAGAATGCTCCAAAATTAACACCTGCTATCTATTTCCATGAAAACTATAACAGATACAGAAAACACAAGAACATCATTGGATAAAACAAAACAGTATTTTTTCACATATGCATTTTGAGGCACTTAAATGGATAGACAGCAAATTAAAATTAAATTGTTAAATTTTAGTGATGGTAATTTTTAACACATAGATGAATTTAATGATACATCTCTGCATCATATGCATTTTGCTATAGGGCAAAAAAAAAATAAAAATAAAATTTTTTTTAATCATACCATCACAAGCAAGGCAATAAAGCCACTAGGACTCAAGGGATTACTAAATGTTAGAGAATATGGTTTATTACCATATTACCAACATCTGCCTCTGATATTGTAGGCTAACATAATAAAATATGAGATAATACTTTTGGAGCAACTCTACTACATTCTAATAAATTGAGAATTTACAACCATAAAGCAACAAAATAGTAAGAAAATCATGGACATTTTATGAACCATTCAATATATTGCAATTAATTCTATGACTGACCATTTAATAATATATAAGTACTTTTGATATATTATTATTTGATTTGATATCCTCTTAGGTGTTTTGGCTAGGTGACGATGATCATATCTCAATTCCTACTTGCAGCTTAACCCTTAGGAGATGAAAGGATTAACACTTAGGAGTTAACAGGGGTGATCTATCAGTTCGATAATACAAGCCTTAGCTGGCTCGTTTTCATAACAGCCAATCAGATTGCTTCATGCATTTCTTGCACATCTGGGTTTTCTTTTGCTGTGTTCTGTGAAATATAATTTTTTTTGTGTTCCAAATGAGGACACATGAAAAGGATTGTCTTGGCACTGAAACTTCAAATGAAGTTCCTTTTCCAAAGGGTCTAAGACATAATTAGCATAGTATATGAACTTTTCAAAACAGTATTGCAGTCTGTGTACTCTCAATGATATCCTGAGTTCATCAACCACAAAAGGGACAACTTGAGCTGCTGCTGCTTGGTAGATTTCCCTAGTCTTTACCTCTGTATTTTCACCTTCTCTGCCATTACAATATTCTTACCCCAAGGTACTGCAGTGTCTATCAGGATCCATTTATGTCTGCTTTTATGCACAAGTTTGATGTCATGGTGATTGCTCTTCAAACACTTGTCAGTCAAGATGGTCATATCTTACATGACTTTCATTTGCTCATTCTCGACAACCTACCAGGATGAATCATTGTGTCTCTTCTCTGTTTACTTCTTACATAGTTCCCAATATATTCTGAGAGTTACTTTGTCATAGTGTCATCTGTACTCTTTTTGTGTACTCTTTATTATTATTGTTTATTTATTGTCTTCATACCAGTAATATCAGTACTCCTCACTACTCTTGCTGATTTCCATAATGTTGTCATGTTCCAGCCCTTCCCCTGATTTCCAGTTCCTGCTGCCTTTTTCATCGGCTATTTTGAATCATTCCCAACATTTAGATAACTAATACAACTGTCACTGTCATGTTCCACATCGAACTAGTAAAGTTGAAATATTTATCCATCTTTTCACTTTCTTTTAGGTTTACTCTGTAGTCCTCCAGGATGGCAAAATCAACTGACATATTCTTTTCATTTAAAACTATCCTCTGGCATAGATTGGGTGATCTGCTTGAATATCAAAATCCCAAAGAATTTTGTGCATTTTATTCTCTTAGTGTTATGAAGAATATAAAATTATGGAGAACCATGTTATGCATGTCCTAAAGGAACATGGCATATAAAAAAAGATATCCCTCAAACAAAGCATATTGTACAACAGAGCAAAAGAAAGGGTCATGGTCTACACAAAGTAAGAAATCATTATTTGATTATAAAAATGAATTATTTATTTTCTAAAAAATCATTTTACCCCTATCAAAGCTACAAGACTACTAAGACACAGGGTTTACTGAGTATAAAAGAATATAAGAAAGAAAAACATTATTAAGCAGGGATAACAATAAAAGAATAAAATAAGATAGAAGATAACAATTGGCATTAAATTTAAATTTTTGAAGATGAAAGTTGGCTGGAAAGTGAGAAGCCAGAAGAAAGTTCCATAAGGGAAAAGTGCAAGAAAAGAAACTTAGCATACAACTTACAGTTACATCTAGTGACCATTTCAACAGTAAGATGATGAGATCTTGTTACTAAGATAATACTATGCTTAAATTCATAGAGTCTAGTTAACATGGGAGAAAGTTCATCAGAACAATTACCATGAAATAATTCATAGAAAAGACATTAAAGCTATGTTATGTCTGTGGGAAAGTGACTGAAGCCGAGATGATAGGTCAGCACCAATAACATTGCAGATTCTTTAGATTTTTATTAATAATCTCTTATATAGCAGGAGCACCAAACTAGATGTGACAGAAATATTCAAAGCATGAATGAATGGTAGACTTATAACTATGTAAGATAGATTCAGAGGAGTAATATTATCTAGGATGACTCAGAAAACTGACTTTCCTAGCAGCAGATATAATCTTTCCACTTTATTTTCTACTTTTTTCACCAAAACTGATTAAAAATAATGTGACAAACACTAATTCCATCTAATTACATGTTATTTCTTTCTATTATTTTATAGTCCCTGTTGAAATTAACTTCATCACTTTTGAAAAAAGACATTGCCATTCCTCCAGACATTCCAAGTGAAGATGGAAAAAACCACAAGTAAGATCATATTAAGTGTATTTGAGTTTGTATCATGTTTCTACTGAAAAAAGATCATATTAAGTGTATTTGTGTTTGTATCATGTTTCTACTGAAAAAAAGATCATATTAAGTGTATTTGTGTTTGTATCATGTTTCTACTGAAAAAAAGATCATATTAAGTGTATTTGAGTTTGTATCATGTTTCTACTGAAAAAAAGATCATATTAAGTGTATTTGAGTTTGTATCATGTTTCTACTGAAAAAAAGATCATATTAAGTGTATTTGAGTTTATATCATGTTTCTACTGAAAAAAAGATCATATTAAGTGTATTTGAGTTTATATCATGTTTCTACTGAAAAAAAGATCATATTAAGTGTATTTGAGTTTATACCACACCTGTGCCAGTTCTATACACAGTCAGAGAGAACAGTTGTTTAAGCAGTTAGGGTTGAGTGAGTGAGAAAAGAAATGGATTTAGCTGCTTCTTGTTTTCAAAATAAAGCTAGAGTAATTTGGTTTTCATTTTCATTCCAATGAATGAAAGCCTTTTGGAGAAGATGAAGATAGAGCATGTTGATGATAGTTTTTACAACAAGCTGATCAATGCATTCTCCAAAATGAAGAAAAGAATTGTGTTAATTTACAAATAAATAAGTTTTAAATTTGTAATTGTTCATTGATTGAATTATTTTCTCAGATTTCTCTTGTAATTTTTAATGGTCACCATGGATTGCATATCCCAGTTTTGAAGTTACTTATTGCAACTGACATACATACCTCATATACATATATATATATATATATATATATATATATATATATATATATATATATATATATATATATAAATGAAAGGTCTGTCTCTTAGTTGTTAACTTCAGCATCTTGACTCCAGAGTTTAATAGACAGACCCTCCAGGAATCACTCCATTCCCTCATCAGCGGGTACTAGCAATTAGTGGATACACTGTACATTGCATTTGAGAAATCTTAGTAAAGAAAAATCCATTCTTGGTATTTTTCTGTACTAAGATTTATTGAATGGAATGCAGTTAGTGTAATTCAATATACTTATATATATATGTGTTTGTGTGTGCCTAGCATCAAATGGGCAGCTTGCTGCATCATTGGGAAATAACTAAAAACGATATGGCTTAACCTATATATATATATATATATATATATATATATATATATAATATAACAGTATATAATTTTGTATAATTTTATATATCAACAAACAGTATTTAGAAAAATATGACAAACTGGAACATTTTTGTGATGCGTTTCATCTGATGAAACCTTAATGGATGAAATGCATCACAACAAATTTTCCAGTTTGTTATATATACATACATACATACATATATATATATATATATATATATATATATATATATATATATATATATATATATATATATATATACATGCACAAAAGGTTTGCATGTCATTATCTCAGTATATATGCTTTTATTCAATCACAAATATAACCATTTTTCTTGTCTTGAGTCTCTCTTAAAATATCTACCATGACTCTGTAAGAGTTATTTAACCTTTTGTTTGTGCTTTAATCTTTCTATGATTCTATCTTTAGAAATTTCTTTTCTTTTTCCTTTACACGCTCTCCAGGCAAAGTGCAGGAAGGTATGCACAACAAAATTATTGTGTGTTGTCTTTTGTTTCTTATTCATATTTATACAATTTTAAATGCCTTTATACAATTTATTAAATATAAACTAATATTTATAATCAATGTTATCAACAAAATGACAATTGTTATTTTTTCACTACTCCTGTTTCTACTTAGATACAATGTACTTTGTTTTAATGAACAAGACTATTAATGATATTGTATAAACTTCCTTCACAAAATTAAATCTCTAGAGACTAGACAGAAACTTGTAAGCATATATTATTACAAATTTCATAAAGTTGAATATCCCATTAATCTTTACATACATACACACAGATACATATATAGTGATTTCCAAGCATAGCTTAGATATGGAACAAGGTCAATAGTATGGGGCACCTTGTAAGGATTGAACTCACTACTGAGTTGTAATTGTTTTAGTGAAATAAACTTGCTAATCATTACACTGCCTTGAGGTGCCCCAGAGACACATATATATAAGTAATTGCCAGCAGTCCTGTGACAGACATGGAGCTCACTCTTGGATCTTTTTTTATAAAGTGTTGGTGGATGCTTTGGTTATGGTGAATCAATAATCTGAAAGCCGTATATAAAACTATTAGCTGAATTTTGATCTGGAATTTTTACTTTCTAATGTTTATTCTATGGGGATAAACATTCACCACTGAATTAAGTGCATTGACAAAGAAGGCAGTTATATGGAAAAATATTTGTTATACTTTTTCATTAAATTTAAATCTTCCCATACATTGAGTTGCAATTTAAAATAAAATTTTTGAAATTACAAAACTCAGGATTAAAGAATAAATGCTCTTATTCTTCAAGATCAGTCAGTTATGTGCCATGTGTGATACATGCTTAGGTGATCATGCATCTTTTGATACATGACTGACGAGGCAGATTTTTCCCCACAGTAGATTGCCATTTCTTTCTGCAGTAGACCAGTTGCCATCCAAGGCTATAGAACCCAGTCTGTCCTGCTATTTACCATTAGCTGGAGGAAGAAGAAAAGGATTCATACCTTTCCCAAGGGTATTAAGCATATAAGTGAAAGTAATGGAATTTGAAATCAGCTCTCCAATTCCTCAATCAGAGCTGTTATCCATTACTCCACTGTTGGTTTTCATAATTACATTTTATAGTGATTCCTTTATTAATAGTGGAACTGCAAAAACTGATTTTGGCTTGTGAAATTTTAAAATACTACTTATTTTTATATTTTTCTAATAGTTTATGTTTTGCTTTTAAAATAAAAGACTTAAAGTTAAATTCTAAAGGCTAAACTTAAAGCTAAAGTCTAAATTTTAAAGGTTAATGTCTCACGATAAAGATCAAATTTTAAAGATTAAGGTTTAGCTGAAAAACTCATTTTGTAAGCAACTTAAAAAACAAATAACCCTTTAATAAGGAAATTTATCTTAATATCAGGAGGAAAACAAAAGATTTGATGTGAAACAGTCTAATAGTTATCAAAATGAAAAGAAAATTCAACAAACTGAATTCATATGTTTGTCTTAAAGCTTCCATCATTTCTTTCTTTGTCAGTACACTTAATTTAGTTATGAATATTAATAATATAGAGTGAAGAAAAAAGTCTAAGATTAGCATGCATATGTTTTAGATCTTGGAAATAGGTGGAACGACCTGAGTAAAGTGTCTTTGTGTCACTCATACAAATGACTTCACTACATATAAACTTGAACTGAGTCCATGAGATAACAGGGCTTCTGATCTCCATGAAGTAAAAAAAATTAATAATGGTTGTTGATTTGTGACAGTCATGGTTCGTGTCATGGTAGACAGCGGTTTCATTTGTGTTGATTGGTAGTTCAAATGACAAAGAGTGTCAGTCATACTGACAGGCAACTTTGGTGCAACATTATAGTCATTATTAAAATTTTGTGTCAAAATTCAGATAATCACTATGTTTCAGGTTACAGATTTATTGATTCACACTTATAAAATACAAATAAGATTCATAAAAACATTAAAGAGGTATGAATTCAATTAAAGATTAAATTTTTATCAGGAAATTACAAAAATATCATCAAAATCTTTTTCATGACTCAGACATTATTAAATATGACCCGATAATGTTTGCTTGCATTAAAATCTGTTTTAACAATATTGTCCTTGTTTTTACACTTGATTAAAATATCTTTTCTCTTCTTTATTCTACATTCATATTCTTTACATTTAAGAGTAGCCTAGTAAACAGGTTGTTTTAATTTTGATATTCACATATATGTTACTCATACTGAAATCTTCATAAAGGAAAAATAAATAAATACAAATGTAAAACATGCATACTGTTCTTTTTATGCCCTTGATATAGATAACTGTAGTTCTCTGCAGCTTACATTTTAGTATCTTTAAACACTGATTGCTCTTATGAAAGATAGTGGATTTGTTTCCTATTGCCTTTTCTATGGATTTGAATTCAGGATTGTCCTTCTCCTACACTGGTTGCCAACAAAGGCTAGGAAGTTCAATCCACTCTTCTATTTAATCCAAATCAGAAAGCAGAAGAGATGAGTTCATGCCTTTCCCAAGAGGATTAGTATGATTAATATAAATTTTGTCCTGTGGAATTTGAACTCTGATCCTATTGACTGTTCTGTTAACTCTCAGTTTATTTGTATCTCAACAAAATAAGATCAATATGTGATGACTAAATGTGAGTTCATGCCTTTCCCAAGTTGTTAGCAAGAAGTTAATATGAGCAGTTTTGTCTAGAATTTAAATCTGTTCATTATTTTAAATTTTCACTCCTGTTTTTTATGCCACCATACCGCCCCGAAAAAGTAAAAATACATAGAATAATTAATAAATGTTATGTCTATTACTATCTTTATCCCATAATAGTTGTTATATTAGCATTTTTGCTATGTCTGTCCTATCATAGCTGTTTTATTTACATACACAGTTTATAAACTAAATGTAAAAGTTTGCACTATTTACATTGTTCAGGCTGCTGTCCTGATCTTTATTGCCATATTCACAACATTTCAGCTGTTGTACACTCTGGCCTTTTTTAGGTGATATTAGAAGGCCAGAGTGTACAACAGCTGAAATGTTGTGAATGAGAACAACAGTTCAAATATTGTAAATAAGTTACAATACATCATTCAGAAATATAAACAGATAAATGTAAAGCTATTATAGGATAGATATAGTATTTTTACACTTTTCCTTCCATAATAGTTGTTATATTTGCATACATGTTTTAGATACTAAATACAACAAGTTATGAGACAAAGTTAATATTTAATAAACTTAATAGTTAAGAAATTAATTATGAATACAAAATTAATCAAATGACAAGAAAAATATAAGCAATTTTGTTTTGTTTTTATCCCAATTGTCTGTTGCAATTTCTCTACTTCCTTTTTTCTACCTTATTTTTATTTATTCCTCATTTTTCCTTCCTATAACCCTTTCTCTCTCTTTTTTAAAAACTTCCTTTTTTCCTCTTCATTTCCTTCAAAGGGCTATATACATACATATATTTTTCTGTATAAAAACATCCGAGGTCACATATCTAAGCAAATAGTCAACTACATATTTACACATATGCTAACATCAATGTAATATATAAAGATAGAGATCAATATATTGATAGAGAAAAATAAAACAGAAAATTTATATATGTATGTATATCCTTATGTAGCACTACTTCAAAAGATATTCATTGTTGCCACATCTGTACAAGAGAATGTAAAACAGGACTAAAAATATGTTCATATTCCATGCCATGTTTCCTGGTGGTGATGGTTTGTCCTAGTCAGACAATACAATCTTTCATGTGTTCGGGTCTGTCACCAGAATGTTACCAGAATGTTTTGAGAAGAGTGGCGGCTTTTCAATCAGTGTTGCTGCAAGTAAGAATTTGCACATTCAAATTAGTTTCACAGGCAGGAGGAGAAATGATTATGGTGAGGAAGTGTCCCCTGGTGACAGGCCTACATGTGCAGGTAACATGAAACTGGTTCCAGAAACAGTTGACTTGTTTCCAGGTACTCCATTAGTCTTTGCACTAATTAAATTAAACTCTATTCAGAATGCATGAGACATGTAGCAGACATCAATAAATTTCCTGAAAGCACACTCAGTAAATATTTTATGGTAATGGTAATACTAGCTGTTTTTCTCTAAGGAAATATTTGGCATCTATTGACTGAGCAGTCAGTACTGCTTTTGGTTAAAATTTATAACATCTTTCTCTTAAAACAATTTTTTAAGAAAATACATTTTTCAAATACCGTAGCTGTTATTGCTTTTTCCATTACTGATGAGTGTTTCCTTCTGAACCTTCTATCTGAAGTAGTCTCAAATATCAACGTCTTCATTATGTCGTTGTTTTCTCTTCAATTTACATGTGATATCCATTTTAGCTGTTGTAGCTATTGGTAGTCATCAAGTGATTTGGTTTCTGTTATCTGAGCTCTTTGTGAATCTTTGCCAGAACTATAAGGCTCGTTTAAAGCTATTTTAACTATTGATATTAGAAAATTATTGTATACAACTGAGAGTTTAGATGTTTATGTATGGGTTTGGCACCATGCATTACATACATATAAAAAAGTTTCAATCTGATGAAGCTATTTAAGGACATGATTTGAGTATACCTCAATCAAACCCATACAATAACTCCAGCACTATGTAGACTCAATACAATATCATCATTATCATCCTCATCATAGTCATGTTTTTTTTTTGTTGAGGCAGGATCAGGATTAATCTTGCACAAAACAAGGTGGGTCCTGCCTGACAGAGGATCTCAGTTTAACTCTCAACATACACCTGTCAACATACTCCAGACACTTATCATAATAATTTGAGGCAAGGAAAATTGTCATTCAAGGCTTGAGACCCCATCCGAACTTTTGTGTGTGTGTGTGTGTGTGTATATATATATATATATATATATATATATATATATATATATATATA
>OZ010616.1:45919149-45974149 GCA_963932145.1 Acanthosepion lycidas | reverse complement strand
AAACGTTTGCAGTTTCTATCTTCATTTTAAAATATACACTTTTCTCTCATTGAAACAACTATAACCTCTTCCATATATATATATATATATATATATATATATATATATATATATATATATATATATATATATATTAAGACATTTTTATGTTTATACATTCTTTTGATACATACAAATATTTAAGTAAATGTTCTGTTTATAATAAACAGTATTAAACAACATTTAATGGTCTGAATGTTCAAGAAATTATCTATAAAAAGAATGTATAAACATAAAAATGTCTTAAAATAATTGTGGGACTTTGTCCATTTGATAATGTGTGACCTCATTTATATATATATATATATATATATATATATATATATATACACACACACACATACAGACATATATATATATATATATATATATATATGTACACACACACGCATTTATTGAATATGATAAACAAGTAATATATTGTGAATCTAATTGAATTTTTATAACATTCTCTCAGTTTTTCTTTTATAAGGACTAATGGTATTTAGCAAATGTCTATAATGATTATTGTCTTAAAATATTTCTTACACATTTCTAATTGTCATAAAATAAAAACTGTAACAATGCTATAAAAATAGAATAAAAAACTCATAAAATATTACTTGTCCATTATATCCAGTAAAACATGAATAAAAAGAAAGATTACTCCCTAAATAAACAATATATATATATATATATATATATATATATATATATATATATATATATATATATATATATAAAATATATTAACTAATTGTCAGACTTAATCCATTTCATAATATATATATATATATATATATATATATATATATATATTAGGTGAATTGATAACAAAGTGGGAATTTTTTTGCTTTTATGTGTGTAACACATTTTTTCTTCCTTGTCAAACCTTCTATTCTATTATATTATGATATACTTAATAATGCAAGAGGTGAAAACAAAAGCATAAAGAAACTAAATGAAATTGTCTAGCCTATATACAGAGTGACAAAAAAAGATTTTATTTAAAAGTTTAAAATTTCAACAGTTTCAGCATTTCCTATCTATGCATAATTATAAACAATGTATGTAGTTTTATATCACCCCTCCTCTTTATACACATATAATTACATCAACAAAAACATTTTTTTTTGTCTGATGAAGCCCTTCTAGAGGACAAAATTCATTACACAGAATTTTTTCCACTTTGTCTTTCATTTGCCTAATATCATTCTGATTTATAAAAATTTATATATTATATTCTCCCTTATATAATATATATATATGTGTGTGTGTGTGTGTGTGTGTGCCAGTAGGATATAGAATCTGAACAAATGTTTGATAAAACAGACAAAGTGGAAAAAAGTGTCTTGTTAACAACACGCTTCTTTCATTCTGACCTGAGGAAGCATGTCTAATGAGAAAAAAATGTAGTCATGAAAATAGTTTCTAACTTTGTCTTATATATTAAGTGTACCACCAATTTTCTAGCAACTGATGATCTTGCACCTCTTTTAATCTGGAGAGAATTACCAGTAAGCATTTCACTTTCACACAATTGCCAGACTTATTCACTGAGAAGCAACAGGTAGCATTGTATTTAATAATATTTAATAAATAAGTTTTTAAAAGTTGATGATGCTGTAAAGATACATAAGATACATAATTAGTAGGTCAGTGGTGTTTTATTGAATTTTATTTTTGTTGGTCCAGCAAAAACAGAAAATCTAGCACAGATCTGGAACCAAGCAAGCCAAAAAATCAGTGGTGTGCCTTTGATTTATATATATATATATATATATATATATATATATATATATATATATATATATATATATATATATGTTTAAATAGGTAGTGAGCACTCATCCAAACATGTTTTGCTAAATTCAACCAACAAGGTCTGTTTGCTTAATTTTTATTCCATTTTCAAATAAGATAATGTATTCTGGGATCAAAATTGTGTTTAAATAATTTAAAATTAATTTTTATTCTTTTGTTCAAGTACTTTTGATTGTCTCAGACATTATCAAGAACTGGGTGTTGTCAATGTAGTAGGCAGGATTCTATTGGTTACATCCAGGTATTTTCCTGAACTGAAATTGGAGACAGTTGATTGTGACATCATATGTAATAGTTAAAGCAAATAAAATCAAACCAGAAACTAATTTAGTAAATATAGTGTTAATTCCACCAACAAACCTCTTGATATATTGCACTCTAATAAACCTATTAACTACCTCTTAGCATCCTTAGATATTGAAAGTCTTTTACCAATGTCCCTATTAAAGAAATGATATTGTAACCCAAAACATATATAATCATTTTTTGCACCTACCTCATTAACCAACTATGATGCAAGCACCTTTTTGCAATAATTATGGTATGATCATGGGTTCATCACTCAGCTCTTGTTTATCTAATTTCTAACTGACCCATGTAGAAATTAAAATCTTCAATAATTTTATCAAGCCTTCCATATAAGTTCAATGTATCAATGATATTTTCATAGTAACCAAAAACTTACTTATGAACACACTGTCAATAACATAATACTTTTTCTTGATGTTTTAGTTGATGCTAATGATCATAATTTTACTACTTCACAATACAAAAACCCACAAGCATGAATCTGTGCCTGAATATGTAGCAGATATATAGCAGTTATAAATATGTAGCAGTTATTATATAGCAGTTATAAATATGTAGCAGTTATAAATATGTAGCAGTTATAAATATGTAGCAGATATATATATGTAGCAGTTATAAATATGTAGCAGATATATAGCAGTTATTATACAGGGTGGGATGAGTAAATTGTCACCATTTTATATTTTTAATTTTGTGTATGTGCATTGTTTATTTTTTATTTTGTCAACTGCACAGTCTAGTAGGGTCAGTTGGGCACTGTCTATGAGAAAAAGTTTGCTATGATGAAATTCACTCTGTCAGAAATTTGGAAACTGCATGCTCTACTGCTTGGCATTTGCACCAGAATCTCAAATATGAACATTTCAGAGTGATGTATTTAAATCTGAGGACAGTGCAGAGGATTTGGAAAGAGTTGCATGAATCTAATGGTGATTATGAAGGTATGGAAACTTGGAAAACTCACTCTGATCATTCTGATAAGAACTCTTGAATTTGCTGGTAAGGTCTTCACTCAACACAGAGGGTTACATCAAGTGCCTTGAGGAGTTAGTGCTGCCCTAGGTCAAGAGGGTGGCTGCTGGAAAACCCTATGTCTAGCAACAGGACTCTGCACCATGCCACACAAGCAGGAGAAACTTGTCTGGCTGAAACCAGAAAAGAGTTCCACAAGTGAGAAGTGCAATAGAATAAAATGTTAGCATTGAATTTCCTGTTACATCTTGCCATTTCAACTGTAAAATGATGAGACCTTGCTGTCAATCTAGTACTGAACTTAAATTCATAAAGTCTAGGTATCATAGGGGAAAAGTTCATTAGAACAATTACCATGAAAGTATTGTATAGAAAAGGCACGGGGAAGCTATATGATGATAGTGGTAAAGGGACTGAATCCAAGATGCTAAGTCAGGACATTTACTATAAAAAATTCTAAATATCTAACCTAATTAACTTGGGACACCAAAAATATCTCCCGTGTAAAACTAATGTTCTTTATGAATTCTTATGCCCTCTTGAAGATTGCATCTCCAATATCAACAACCAAAAAATATTAAATTCTTACATTGGCTACACATGAACCACACTCACTTGTAAATTCACTTGTTACTTGTTGAAACAGTGCAATTCATGTACATATCAATCATCACACTGCAAGCAACCAGAATACAATTATCAACATAACAAAAATATTGTTAGATAATTCCAAGATAATGTATAACACTCATTATAAAGAAAGATCAAAAATGCTTAATGATATTGTTAGAGAAAAGAAATAATCTGCATTAATTAAAATATCTTTCACCACAGGAGATGGTATCTTAAAGTGTGTATAAAATATTTAGTACGAGTATAGACTAATAATAAAGCATATAATATTTAATACGTGCTTTTCCAATATGGTCTTGCTGTTTAATCTATACATATGATATCATATTAAACTGATTTAAATTCAGTTCTCTAAAAATACTAAGATGTAGCCAACAGAATCTTATCTACCACACTGATAACACCCAGTTATTGGTAAAGACTGAGACTGTCTAAAGTACTTGATCAAAAACCAAAAAAAAACAAACCTGAACTTTGGACAGTTTATCCACAATTTCAATCCTGATATACAACATCTTATTCAAAATTTTGAAAAAATATAATAAAAAATTAAACAGATTTTGTCAATTAAATTTTTAAAAAGTTGTTTGGATATATAAATTTGTGTATGTGAATATATGTATATTCTGTTTTACATATTTGTTGTTTTTGTCTGGTCTGCATATTTTCATCTGAATATATCATGTGATAAAACATATTTTTCTTGTATTTTTTACACTTCTTATTTATTATACTCAAAACAAATTTTAAACACTTATACAATGTACACACGCACATATATGCATGTATGGTTGCACACATATACTTGGATATATATTAAAGCAAATATATACATACATACATACATACATATATATATATATATATATATATATATATATATATATACACACACAAAAATGTATATACATAAAATGAATTGCTTGCGATATCACATAAAAAATGAATTCTATATGTGATATCAGTTGTAAGAAATGTTTTACTATGTAAACATGTACTAAATAGATCATTTTCCAATGCCTTTCTATGAAAGTTTTGATGTATTTATTTAATACTCTTTATTTACTAGATGTTTGTATAATCCATAATAGAACTTATTAAATCTAAATTTAATCTTATGCATGGATAGGATTTGCTAAAGAAAAATTTAATTTACTTTAGTGATTACATATGTAGTGATACTGCAAATGTTAGCAATAAATAGAAATGGTTATTTACACTATTTACATTGTTTGGAGAGTAGTCCTCATCTTTAGTGTCATATTTACAATGTTTCAGCTGTTGTACACTCTGGTCTTCTTCAGGATCTGTTTATATGTCTGAGATGAGGTATTGTAACTATTTAAACTATTTACATTGTTTGGAGAGTAGTCCTCATCTTTACTGTAATATTTACAATGTTTCAGCCGTTTTACACTCTGGCCTTCTTCAGGATCTGTTTATATGTTTAAGATGAGGTATTGTAGCTATTTACACTATTTACATTGTTTGGAGAGTAGTCCTTATCTTTAGTGTCATATTTACAATGTTTTAGCCGTTGTACACTCCGGCGTTTCTTTAGGATCTGTTTATATATTTGAGATGAGGTATTGTAACTATTTACATTGTTTGGAATGTTGTCCTCATCTTCACTGTTATATTTACAATGTTTCAGCTGTTGTACACTCTGGCCTTCTACAGAATCTGTTTATATTTCTGAGATGAGGTATTTTAACTATTTATACTATTTACATTGTTTGGTGAGTAGTCCTCATCTTTAGTGTCATATTTACAATGTTTCAACCATTGTACACTCTGGCCTTCAGGATCTGTTTATATGTCTGAGATGAGGTATTGTAACTATTTAAACTATTTACATTGTTTGGAATGTTGTCCTCATCTTTACTGTCATATCTTCAGGTGATGTTTGTTAGAATTTCAAAACTGAACCCTTTATTTAGTTCATGGGGAGTAGATTGTTCTAATTTCACTTACCACACCTTTTGATATCTCAGTTTAAGTTAACTTACCTTGATAACTCTCTAACTTTTTGTTCTTTCTGCTGCAGCCAGGGATTGAACTTACAGTTGCTTTTTGGATCAGTCAACCAACGGTTTTATCCACTTGGCTATGTGATTTGAATGAGGACAACATTCCAAACAATGTGTAAATAGTTACAATACCTCATCTCAGAAATATAGACAGAAATAGAAATGCATTACAAATTATATTTCTATGGAAATGCCTTTCTAATTATTCTAGTATATAAATATATTGCAAATTATTTATTTACTAGTTATAATTAGTTACTAGTTATAACCCATGATATCATAAGTAGGATTTATTAAATGTTATACATCAAAACTTTCAGAGAAAACTTTCATTGGAAATTATTTATTTAGTATATGTTTATATCATAAAAATATTTTTACATCTGATATCCTATATAGGATTCATTTTTATATGATATCACAGATAAGATTTATTAAACAAGGCCATTAAAACTTACATTCACTGATATATATAGCAGGTATTCACCTTAAGTCATATATAGAATTCATTAATAATTGTTTTACTATAGAAATGCATTGCAAATTATTTTACTATAGATATGCAATAGTAATTATTCTAGCATATTTCAAATTATTTATTTACTAGTCATATATAATGTATGATATCACAGGTAGCATTTATTAAACAAATGCATCAAGACATTCTTTCATTATAGTAACATGGTAAATACTAAATCAAATATAGAATACATTTCAAATTAATTCACTATAGAAATACATTTCAAATTATTTTACCATAGAAAATCATTGCAAATTATTTGTTTACTTGATGCTTATGTAATGTGTGATATTATAGAGAGGATTTATCAAACAAAAATATCAAACTAATTCTAATGATTACATGTAGAGTGATACAGAAAATGTTAAAACTTTATACAGAAATTGATTGTAAATTATTTAATTATAAAAATACATTTCAAATCATTAGAACCAGATACATCAATATTTACTTACTTCAGTGATTACTTATACAGTGACACAGAAAATGCTAAAAGTATTAATAAGAAGTAATAAGATACAAAAATTTCTATTTTATTTTTCTACTAATAAAAAGTTAATAATTCAAGAAGCTGATAATTTAATACTTATGCAAAATAGCTTCTATATTACTGCAATATAAAGATTATGCATTAAAAAAATAAAAATAAAATTTTACCTTTAAAAAATTAATAGTATTATCGCACTTTTTTGTTTCTTTTTGTGTCACTATAATTTAAAAAAAAAAAAAATGAAAGCATAGAAGGCATTTGCCTGATAAATTTTCTTATCATCTTTATGTTTCTATCATAAACAGTGTTGATTCTCTGTCCATCACAAACTGTGTAAGACTTTGTATATAATGTATATGCTTATGCGTATGTTACGTATGAATGGTTGACATGTGCTTGTATCAGTTAATGTGCACACAAGCACACACAGACATATGCACACACAATTTTTGAGTTTGAAATACACTGGAATAATACACTCCCTTCCCTCCCAACCTGGACAAACACTATACTGGGTTGAGCAATAAAATCATAAGAGTTGAGCACAAGAAAAAAAGAAAAAACTTACTAACAGATGTCTTTTGGTTTACATGTATGTAAATGTTGTGACTATATTTTATGATAAATTTGATCAATATTATGTTTAAAATAAATTCCATATAACATTTTCATTTTACTGTACTCCAATACAAAAACTATTATTAAAACTAAAACACTCAATAAAAAAATATAACAGTTTTATCACATTTTTGTATTAATGGCTTCACTCAGTCACTATAAATTCTTGTCCCAAAAGACCAGCTACAGATAAGCATTTGCCAAATAATAAATTTGTTAATTAGCTTTGCCTATGTAAAACAGCTAGTTTTGAGTGTTCTTCAATTGTTAATTTTAATTATATCTATTTTAAAAAGAAACTATATATAATAACTTCATTCTGCTTCTTGGTTACTGAACATTAGATAGTTGTCTTCAAGGCTCAATACACAATACTCTTAACTTGCTGAAAGGTCAAATATTACAAAATTTTTCAGTTGATATTAATATTTTTTAAATAATAATAATAATCAGCAGCAGCAACAGCAGTGGCAGTCTTATGACTTGGATGTGGTTGTAGTATCATTCTGCAGAGAGGTATTCATTCAAGCATAGTATGTCTTGGGCAAGTAAACCTGGCAGAGACCATCTGTTATGGTCCGGTTCCTTGTACCATGGTGATAGTCCAAGGTAGAACCAATAAAGAAGAACTCAAACACAGGTATAGAATAACACAGATATATTACAAACAGGAATATATACAGAGAAGTAGAAGTGTTAGTATGAACAATCAGGTTTAGTATAGAGAACAATGTAGTCTTGACCAGTATCACTATTCCAATGTTTTGCAGTAATTTTCTGAACGCAACTCTGTTTTGTACTGCCTCTGACTCGACTCTTGACTCGACTTGAACTATTGACTCCTTGCCTACTCCTGAGGCGCAGTATTTATTAAGTATGGAATAGTCCATTATTATTACTATGGGTAAGATCCCATAACACCATACCTCTCCAGGTCAAATCACAGTTGATCTACAACTTAATATTTTTTAAATAATAATAATAATCAGCAACAGCAGTGGCAGTCTTATGACTTGGGTGTGGTTGTAGTATCATTCTGCAGAGAGGTATTCATTCAAGCATAGCATGTCTTGGGCAAGTAAACCTGGCAGAGACCATCCCTCTCCAGGTCAAATCACAGTTGATCTACAACTTGATTATATTATATATATAACTGGGTGTGGTTGTAGGATCACACTGTATCTGAACCTGGACAGTTTCCTCCACATATCTAGGTTGAAAGACAGAGAGCTATTCATTCATGCATAGTATGTCTTAGGCAAGTAAACCTGGCGGAGACCATCCCTCTTCAGGTCAAATCACAGTCGATCTACAACTTTGGAGCTAGCTTTGGTCACAGACATGTGGCAATTGATTCCATTTTTAAATAAATAATTGTTAATTATCATTTTCTTTTTCCTTGTATTTCTTTCATCTTAATTTCACTTGCTTTTCATTGCAACTACTCATACCATCAGTCTATGGCTATAAGTAAATACATAATAATATATCTTGAATTTTTATTAGCATTTTCAACCATTGTAAAATTTTTATGAATATTTCTTTCATCTTAATGTCAACTGCTTTTCATCTCAACTACTCAAACCATCTGTTTATAGCTATAAGTAATAATTGATTTATTCTGAGAAATTTAACACATAGACAACATGGAAAAGAAAAACAAACTTAGTGAAAAAGAGAAAAGAAAAAGTTACTAATATCCAGAAAGAGGCTTACACAGGTGAATCTTTTTAAAATTTTTGAATTTAATGTTAACTATACATTTTGCTGTTGATTATCATCACTTGCCTCGATAAAGTTGAATGATGAAACATGTCAGCAAGGACCAAGTAGTATTTTCTGATTGTCTATTTTATTCAATTTGTCTTCTCTAAAGATTTATTCTGGGAAATTTAACACACATGCGCGTGCGCGCACACACACACAATATTGTATAATGTTTATACATATTTAATATATATATATATAAATATATTTATATATATATATATATAAATATATTTATATATATATATATAATGTAAATATAAAAGTGAACATAGAAGTCAACACTTACAGGCAACAGTCTGTTTCATGCTAGATGCAATCGTCAGGACATGGCCTGATGATTGCGTCTAGTATGAAACAGACTGTTGCCTCTAAGTGTTGACTTCTATGTTCACTTTTATATTTACAAATGCTCTATCTTTGATATTGAGCACTTTATCCCATAAATATAGCACATCTTAAGACTATATTTCTTCATATATATATAATGTATAATGTTTACACATATTTCATTTATATATAAATATATATATATATATATATATAATGTATAATGTTTACACATATTTCATATATATATAAATATATTTTTATATATATATAATGTTTATATATATTTCATATATATATATATAATATATATATATATATATATATATATATATAAATAAAATATTTTATGTGAATACGTATTTCATATATATGTATAATATTGTATAATGCATATGCATATGAGCTTAAACTATATAATACTATTTAGCATATAAAAAGAGTAAATCATTTTTTGAAAGTTATGATTTAGGTTTTGAAACATGGTTATTTCTGTGTCATGATGAATACTTATTTTTAAATAATAATTATAATATATATATATATATATATATATATATATATATATATATATATATATTATGAAATGGAATAAACCTGACAATTATTTAATATATTTTCTGTTTATCTATAAAAATAATGTATAAACTGAAATATATATATATATATATATATATATATATATATATATATATATATATATATATATATATAGCATAAACAAACAGTAATTTTAATTTATTTGTAGCAAACAGTTATTTCTGAAGAAAGATTGAGGTCAATCTGAAATATCAAATATATATATAAATAAATAAATACTTTCATAAAAAAACATTATTATTTTTTTAATTTGCAACTTTATATATATATATATATATATATATATATATATATATATAGATAGATAGATAGATACCCCTCAAAAAAGTAATGCCTAAGTTTTAAAATACATTTAAAAAATAAATATCTTTCTTGAAGCTTTTATTTTAGTTTTTGTTACAAGCTAATAGATTAAATTTAATATTTCCAAATAGCAAGAATTTAAATTGATTTTAATGTGTTTTTTAAATCACTAAAATTGAGCATATTGACAAATCTGTTGACACAATTGTATTCTCTTTATTAAAAATCTTTTCAAAAATAGAATATACTTTTCTGAAACTGATTTGAAGTTTAATTAATCTGAATTAAAATAAATACTACTTTTATTTTAAAATATCACAGAAAAGCATTTTCTTAGCACAGATGTGTTTTTTATGAAGTGTTAATAGATTTATGAATAGCTTAACATTTGGCATTTTTAAGTACAGGGCTCATAACTAAAATTTACTTGGTAAATACAACATGAATGCCTTTCTAATATATTTTTTTAACTACCCAGAAATTTAAAAGTAATTTAATATTTTATTGAAATTTAGGTACTTTAGCTTTATAGTTTTACTTATGAAGACATTTGTTGAACAAATGTCAGAAAATTACCAATAAATTTTAAATTTATGAGAAAGTTGTGCATGAACATCTTTTTTTACAAAAATTGATACATTTATACACACATACATACATTCAAAATTCTTTTTAAATTATTGTGGGTTGCTGAAGTGTAAGATTTTCCATTTCTTTATAAGTTATTCTAATTATAATTTTAAAAAAAACTGAAAACAATTCTTGTAAATATTCATTATTCATAAAAACAAAAAATTCTTAAGACATTACTGACCATAATAGATCTTATTGATGAAAGCAATTAAAAGCTTTTCTAATCAGATAATGTCTTAGCTTTATTGAATTTTTTTATTTTATGATTAAGAGCAGATTTTCTGTAACTTGGTGTAAAGTTGATGCTTTAAATTCTTCAAGGATTTGTGCTTATAACTAATATAAACATTCAACTTTACAAAAGGGAATTTCTCAAAATTTCATAAAATTAAATAAGTGTGTGTGGGGGGGGGTAATAGATGCAAAAAAACATTTTACCAATATTTTCTAAAAAAGAAACATTTCTAAAATAATTTCATTCATTTGTGATAAAGTCCTGAAATTTTCATTAAAATCTGACAATTATCTTATTTTGCAAGAATTTCCAGTTCAATATGTTTTTCACTGCAAAATGACACTAAAACTTCCCCATACTAATTTATAGTCATCTGCTGATGTAAGAAAAACAATATTAAGTTTGGAATATATTCCATCATGGTTGGTCATTATTTTAGTTAATCTATGGAGATGCATACACGCATGCATACATATATATATCTATATATGATGAGTTGGGATCAAATATAGATCAGAGTCCAACAGAATGATAAGATAAAGAATGTTTCTTATTTGTTCTTTATCTTATACAAGAACTTTTTTGCAACACACTGATGTGTGTTGAAATCCTCACAGTATTTAGTATTGTTAAAGTTATCACTAACACTTTTTATATACATTTTATATATACATAGATAGATAAATATTTATTTTAATCATTAAATTGTTTTTAAAATAATGAGAGTATTTTTTATGTTAAATAATAAAAGTTTTAATTTTCAATTAATGAAAATTTATTGTATTAAACTATGCACACTAGTAAAACCAACTGTACTTTGTACCTCCTTTTGAGTAAACATATTTATTAACATACATATGTAACCAGTGTACATCTCTACATGCAATTATATACAGGGTGCGATGGATAAATTGTCATCTAAACTATGCAAAAATGAAAATAGCACTGACATCTCATTTTAACAGATATATTTACCAAAGCTACACAGAAATATCTTGAAATACTAAAGAGTAAATTTATTCAATAAAATTGCCATTGGCTTCAATCACAGCCTCTAGACATCAGAATCTCCTGCATCTTTTCTAGACAGTCTCCTTCTTTAAGTTGGTGAATGCTGCCATAATCCTTGCTTTAGTTTACCTTTGATGTTACAAGGAGTTTTGTTGGTCTATCACTCAACTGCACCCCCACATCATGATCAAGAGGGTTACAGTCTGGACATTTAAGTGGCCAGATGTAAGGGTTGATATAGTCACAGAAATTGTCTGGCAGCCATTACTGGGTTCTCCTGTTGGTGTGACATGGTGAAGAGTACTGTTGCCATACATAGGGTCTTCTAGCAGCCACCCTCTTGACCCAGTAGTACCTCCTCAGGAGAACCCTGTCATGGCTGTCTGATAATTTCTGTGACCACATCTCTATCTCTGTCTATGTTGTGTATGTATATATAACACTTTTATATATCACCAGAACAGTCTATAAGACAGAAGCATGAAAATGACCCTTCTCTATGTCATATATTTTTATGATGATAAACATACTTTTAAAGTTAAATATATTTCAGTATATATTTATATTAAAATTAGCTTTCTTTATCATAATTATTTTCTTTTATAGTATGTTGATAAGGAAGAAAATCAACTGACATCTTTATTTAATTTTACTTTTAATTTAGTTTAATATCCAGAATATATTTAACATAAATAAAAAAAAAAAATGCAGAGCAACATAAATTTCTTTATATTTTTTTAGTATTATACTATGGCATAATTATTTAAATTTTCCATCATTTTTTGACAGCATAATTATACATGCTTATATATAATAATGTTGAAAGTCTATTATGATATTTTTATATATAATTATGAACTGATTATCAGGTTTTGTATAATTGCATCAATATATTTGTTTCATTTAGTTTTATTGATAATTATTTAGTAATAGCAACCAATAATATTTTTATAACATTAAATATACATTTTTAACAACAATAAAAATATTTGTACTTTGCTAAAAGCAAAAAGAAATGAGAGAAACAGTCAGAGTATTTCTGGAAGTTGACACTTTTAAGGTGAGAAGTGTTTGTAATTAAAGTGTTCAATATCAAGAGATAGGTGCATTAATGTTCACTTATCTGTCCCTACTGAATTTCACTAATACTGTATTCACACATCAGGGGTTATGATAGTAAAACAGTAAATTAACAGTATTTTAAAATAAAAATAAGAATCTTATTATCAAGCCCTTGAACAAGTATATACAATCTACATGAGTAGGGAAATAAAGAGAATATTTAACTATATTTGTTGCTGTATTCATTTTTATCATTTTAATTGAATAAGATTATTTTACAATATCATAATATCTTATTACAATATTGAGAAATATATTTTTATCTTCTGCTATAAAAATAAACAAATTTCTATCTTTGTATCATGTATTTAGGATATAATATTAAATATATATTAAATATATAACATAAATATATTTTACATCATAAATTTCATAATATTGTATATTTCTTAATTGTATAAGGTTATAATAACTCTGTGTTCTGTTATTTCACTATTTTTCATAAATATACAGTACAGTGATCTTCTCTATTATCAGCAGTAACATTTTAAGTTAACTAGGCAATAAACAATTTATGAATTAGAGCATAAAATATTTAAAATAGATTTTTAATAATAATAATAATAATAATAATAATAATTTGATAACATTACTGGTGATTATAATAAATAATATTCTCTGGGTGTATGTGTGTGTGCATAAATATATATATATATATATATATATATATATATATATATATATATATATATATATAGATAGATAGATAGATAGATAGATAGATAGATAGATAGATATAAACAAAGACTTGTACCCACAGAAATAGAAAATAGATTTAAATAAAATGGATGTCATTATTTAACTGTTAGGACACTTTTGGTAAACACTTTTTCACAAAGTAATTGATGAAGACACATTAATAAATAATGAATGAGGTGGGGGGGAATTAGAACATGATTAAAATAGACTTTAATTATAAATAAATTAATAACTAAAAAACTGAGAAGTTCCAAAAGAGTATAATATATATATACCTCCTCCTCCAATACTAAGTATGATTGAAAGAAATATTAAAATAAACCCTCTCTAAACTCGACCATGTCTCTCACACCACTCCTCACTACCCTCTCTGTTAAATTACATAAACTTAATACTACCCATCAAAAGTGTGAATTTTCATTTAATCTTTTGTTTCATTTTTTTAGAAGTGTTATTCGATGATCCAGCGTCCTTTAAAAGGGCTCTGGTGAAATAGATTATTATAATGGAATCTTAAAGTGGTCTGCTTTTCTTTAAATTATTAGCTCTGGATTTATATTGAGCTCTCAGGATTTCATCCTCCTTGGGACTACCCATACGGATTACAAAGTTTTTCATAACTTAAATATATATATATATATATATATATATATACAAGAAGAAATATAGTTTTAAGGTGTGCTATATTTTTGGGATAAAGTGCTCAGTATCAGAGATAGAATGTATGTAAATATAAAAGTGAACATTGAAGTTAACACTCAGAAGTGACAGACTGTTTCATGCTAAATGCAATCATCAGCTGTGTATATATATATATATATATATATATATATATATGTATATTAAATATATATACTATGAAATGGACAAAGTCCGACAATTATTTTTTAAGACATTTTATAAAAAGAATGTATAAACATAAAATGTCTTAATATATATATATATATATATATATATATATATATATATATATATATATATATATATATATAATCGCTGGCTGCTCATATCTAAATATGTCTCTTTGCAGGGGCAGTTAGCTAATCTCTGTTACAGATGTCTGCTCAGGCACCTTTGTATCAGTTCAACACAGTACACCTGTGGTTTATTCTGCAACTATGCTGGCTGGATATTAGTTACAATTTCTGGGGGAGAATGCATCATCTGTCATGGTGAAAGGTTCCAGTATGCTCAAACATTCATGATGACTTGTAACTTCATGCTAGCACAGCCATCAATGAACAATTCAATCTAACCAATTTCACTCACAGGGCTTGTGTCAACCTTTGATATGGTTTTTGGACACTTTCTAATGGTTCCATATGCTGGGATCACCTCCCCATGCAGATAACATCAAGGTCAACTTTCTGACAAATCAACCCTGGTGAGATTCTAACCCTGATTTCATTGTTGGAAAGCAAATGTTCTAATTTCTACACCACATATAGACTCAACAAACATATGCACCAGTCATTTTATTAGTCATACAACTTCTAGTACTAGATTGGATGCTTTATTACCTTTAAAACCACCTCAATTCTTCTTGGCATGTATTTGATGATGTTCTTGAAGTATTCTTTCAAAATTTGAGTTCATACTGTTATTATAGCATCCTGCAATTCTTCTAGATTGCTTGGTGATAAATCCAGGATTTGAATCTCCCCTCCCACCACATCCTATAGGTGCTCTATAGAATTGAGATCCAGTTATGGAGATCCACTTTAGTACAGAATAGTCACTGCTATGTACCATGAGCCAATCTGCTACTATTTTTTATTTGTGACATGGTGTGTTGTTTGTTGGAATTAGTCATCAGAGAATGGGTTCATGTATCCATAAATTGATTGTTGGTTGTTTTTTTTAGCTACATATCAACACCTCTATGGGTTATTTAATGCTGAAATATAAATATTTTTTATGCAATTTTTTTGAGATAATAATAGTTTTTTTAGTGATATAATTATTACTAACCCATACCTGGAGGAGAAGAGGAAGATTCATGCCTTTCACAAGAGTATTTGTGCATAAATGAATATAAAGAACTCAACCAGAATTTGAACTTGGCTCTCCAATTACCAATTCCTCTAACAGTTGCCATTTCAGTGTTTGAAACTCAAATATTCACTAATGAAAACTTAATAGCTTTCCATAAGTTTTCTGTTAAAAATGATCTTGGATATTTATGTAATCTATTAGTTATAGATTAATTATAGATCAATTAATTATCTGACTAAAAAAAACCTCTATATTTATTTTCAGTTATAGTTATTAAAGTCAAACTCTTGTTTCTTAACAATGTTGGTTGATTATTTTTATGGCTTATTAACCCTTTTGCATTTTATGTAAAGCCAGGAAATATTTTTAGATTGTAAGAATTTTTCTTTTTTGAGATAATAATTATTTAGTGATACAAGTCTTACTAATTAACCCATAGCTGGTGGGGAAAAGGGGTTGATTCATACCTTTCCCAAGTGTATTTGTGCATAAATGAATATAATGACCTCAAGGAGATTTGGAGCTTGGTTCTCTCGTTAACAATTCTGAGCCATTATACATTACATGACCTGCCCATCAATAAAGTACCTGGTATTTCCGAGTGCTTACCCATCTAGGTACTGACCAAGCTTGATGTTTATTAATTTTAGTCATTGTATCAGAACCAGTTTCAATATGATGTGGGTGTAAGCAATAACTAGGTAGTCTGTGGTATTTAAACAATCTTTAAAATATTCCAAGAAAATATTTCCCATACCGTTACACCAACACCATCACCAGCCTGAACCATTGCAGCAGAAATCAAGACACATCAGACTAGACAACTTATACCCAATCTTCTGGGTAAGCCTCAGTTTATTTATTCTTATCTGTCAGGAGTGGCACCCAGCATGGTCTTTTCCTGCTGTAGCTCATTTGCTTCAATGTTCAATGTGTTGTATGTATAGAAATGTTAAAAAATTTTTTCTGACCATTCCCTGTAAACCCTAGAGATGGATGTACATGAAAATCTTAATAGAGCGCAGATGTGTTTGACTTACTCAGACTCACTCATCTGGCAATAATAACCATGTCACATGTAAATCACCTTTTTTCTCACAATAATGTAGAAAATAAAATTCAGCAGGCTAGCACACCTATATCTATTAAATTACTGATTAGTTTATTAAAATTTAGATAAAAGAGCATTTGTTCATGTGACTTAATTATGTAGCCAGTGAGTAAGTTTTCAAACTTCAACACCCATAAATTTTTTTATAGCTGACTGAAATCAGCACCAAGGAATATAAAAGAAATCTTTGTAATTGAAGAAATTTCAGAAAAATTGATTTATTTATATCACAATCCAAATTATCTTTCTGAAACTCGGGACTAATTTTCTCTACAATTTGGTAATAACCAGTATTATCCCATTTATCATATTTAAAAAAAAACAAAAACAAAGTGATCTATCTATCTATCTATCTATCTATCTATCTATCTATCTATCTATCTATCTATCTATCTATTAATCATTTCACCCCAAGCAAGGCAGGTATGCCACTAGTACACAGGGAGTTACAGAGAGTAAAAGTGAGAGAAAAGACTGGATATAGGGGGCATTGAGGAAAGGGTAAAAGATGAACGGGATTCAAGAAGATAGAAGATAATGATTGGCATTGCATTTAAATTTTTGAAGATTGTAGTTATCAGGGGAGCAAGTCAACAGAAGGGAGTTCCACAGATGGGAAGTGCAAGAAAAGAAACTGTTGAAGTAGAAGTGATGGTTTCATTTAACTATTTCAACAATAAAAGGGTGGGACCTAGATGCCAATCTAGTAGTACACTTAAATTCATGTAGTCAGGGCACCAGGGAAAAAAGCTTGTCAGAGCAGTTGCTATAAATTATTATTTTATCCATGTTTCCTTTAGAGAGCAAAAGTAAATATTGATTTCTTTTTCTCATATACTGTTTCTTGGCAAATTTTAAAATTTTCAATTCATTTCTACTTGCTTAATGACTATTATTTATTTTCAAGTGATTTGTAACCTGAATGGATTTATATTGACAAATATAGACTAACTGGGCTTATATCAAAACCTTTTTTTATCATTTCACCCTAAGCAAGGCAATAAAGCCACTAAGATGCAAAGATTTACTGAAAGTGAAATAATAATAATATATCATTTCATGAGTGGCTTCACTGCGTCTTACTAGACAATCTTTCTCTCCAGAGTCTATCCTATTACATAGACTTATAGATAACTTTTTCATTTGTCCATATTTAGAATATTGCTGTTACACATGGTTCAGTGCTCCTGCAATATATTTGGAAATTCTTGATAAAATCCAAAGAAAAATCAGCAATATTATTAGTCCTGATCTAGTGTCTCAGCTTCAGTCATTTTCCCACCATCATAAAGTTGTTTCCCTTTGCTTTTTCTATAAATATTTTCATGGTAATTTTTCAGATGAGCTTTTCACTAATCTTTATGATTTTAAGTGAAGTACTAGATTGATAATAAAGATCTCATTAATTGACAGTTGAATTGACTAGACATAACCATAAGTTCTATGCTAACAGTTTCATTTCTCTCACTTCTCACTTGTGGAATGCTCTTCTGGCTCCATGCTTTCCCATTAACTTTAATCTTCAAAAATTTAAATCCAATGTCAATTGTTATCTATTGTCTTCCTGATTACTCTTCTATCATTCTTGCTCCTTAGTAATGTTTCTTTTTCTAATTCTTCTGCACCCAATAACACCTCGTAAATCCAATAAAAAAAAAAAAACAGAAAAAAATCAAGAATCAGTGGACAAAAGAGGACAATTTAAATTGCATTTACATTTTTGAAGATCAAAGTTGACTAAAAAGCAAGAGGCTAGAAGAGAGTTCCACAAGCAAGAAAAGAAACTGTTAGCATAGAATTTTTGGTTACATCTAGCCACTTCAACAGTAAAATAATGAAACCTAGCTGCCAATCTAGTAGTACTTTTAAATTCATAAAGTCGAGGTACCAAAGAGGAAAGCTCATTGAAATAGTATAGAAAAGCCACAGGGAAAGTGACTGAAGCCAAGATGCCAGGTCAGGACCAATAACATTGTAGGTTCTTTTTTGGATTGTGTCAAGAATCTCTAGATATGTAGCAATAGCACCAAATTAGATGTGGTAGCAATATTCAATGCATAAATGAATTTGTTGGAATCATCCAAATTTAGCAAAGAGCCTTATTTCCAGAACACTCAGTGAGCATGAAGATCATTGTAAATAATATACTAACACATATATTAACATAATATATGTATGTGTGTAGATGTGTGGTGTAATAGAGAACATCTTGGAATGAGAATTCAGAGAGCTGAATTTGAATTCCTATTGGGGTTGTTCCATTCATTTACATACAAATACCTTTAGGAAAGACATGAAGTCATCTCCTCCCCCAACTATGGGTTAAATAGTAGAATCTGTATCTGGAAAAATAATTCTAATTCTCAAAAATTGTTAATGCAATATATGTTAGCAAAAAAAAAAAAAAGAATTATCCTTACTATCCAAAATATGCTTTATCCACAAAAGGTTGATAAGCCATAAAAATAACCCAATCAATCAATCTATATGTATTTGTGAATTAATTTAAAATGGCAGATGGAGAATGCTGTAGGGATAAGCATGAAAAATACCTATGGTGTTATTTTAGTTGAAGGGATTAATATTGATATATAATCTTATTAGTATTTTTCTATTATTATAGAGATTTATTAACATTATTCTTTTTAATTTGGTATGATAAAATTTTGTTTTTATGTTTAAAACTAGATATAAATATATCAGGCTAATAATTTTTTTGTAGAAGAAAATTAGTTTAAAAATTTAATAGCTATTTAATTTAATTTAGACATGTAAAAAGAATAAATTCAATATAAAGATTAAATAATCAATGTTTGAAGACATGAATGTTTAGAAAACTATTTTATAGATTGAATTTTATTGTCTAGCTCCTTTACTGGAATATTGGATTATCTTAATCTTTAATACCCAGCACTTTCTTCTTATTGTTGCAATTCTGGTTTAGCTGTTTTAATTTAATCCTTTTATGCATTAGCCTTACAAACTTGATGTTGTCTCACTTTATATATATATATATATATATATATATATATATATATATATATATATATATATATTACAAATTCTTGAAAATATTTTAAAAGTAGCTACAGTGTTATTTGTATTGTGCTTTTATATTGTTTCGTTATTTTGTGTTGTTTTTTTACACTAATTATTTTATACACTTTTAAATTATTTTAAATATCTTTCTATTTCAAGCGGTATGCTCATCTTGCTTGTTAAATTCATATTTCAGCCATTATAACCTCCAGCCTTTTCAAGTGTTTGTCATTGTACTTACTAACCTTCTTGGGATTTTGAACAAAACCCTTTATTCAATCCATAGAAGTAGATTGTTCTCATTCTGCTTAGGGGAGATTATTCATACCAGTCATCTCCCCTGAGATAACTCATATCAGTTAATACTCTCCAATCTTCAGAGAGTACTAACTGCCTTTGTGTCACTTGTTTATTTCATTCATTGAACCAAAGTACATGACTTTTCTACTCAGTCCAACCCAAGAATTGAACACCCAACTTGCTAGGAAATCAGACCCTGTTTAAACCAATGCTTTAACTCAGTAGGCTATGTGTTGATTAGTGCTAAAATATCATCTGCACCAAAGTAGAGGGCTCATCTGAAAAAGCTATGTTATAGTGGTGAGAAAGTGATTGAAACCAAAATGTCAAGTCAGGATTGATAATATTGCAGATTCTTCTTTGGATTTTGTCAAGAATTTTTAGATACATAGCAGGAGCAGCAGACCAGATGTGTCAGCAATATTCATGCACAGATAAATCTTCTTTATGTGCTATACCCCTCAGGATGTAGGCAAGACATGGCTCTCCACAATTTCCTGTCTCTTGTAGCTCTTAATAATTTTTTTCTTTTTGCTATTTCTTGTAAACCCTATTCTGCCATCCATTTACTCAAGCCCATCAAGTATGTTATGCATTGTTTTCCTCTGTTCCTCTTGCCCTAAATCTGTCTCATGAGTATCAGATTTTCCAAGCCCTCCTTCCTCATTACATGCCCAGAAATTTCAACTGCCTTTAAGTATAAGTTTCCTTTTTATATGTTAAGCATTTTTGTTTCCATTTTCTCTAAAACCTTGTCGTTGCTCACATGTTCGGTCCATGGTATCCTCAGCATGCTTCTGCAGAACCACATTTCTGTTGCTCCAAGTCTCTTCTTCATCTTTGTGGAAATTGTCAAGCATTCACTGATATATAAGAGGACAGATATTGCATAACAGTTCAGTACTCTTTTCTTTGTTCCTAACAAAGTTTTTCTGTTTCTTAATCCTCTGCTTAGCTTTTGGAAGGCATCTTTGGCTATCCCAATGGGTCTTTGAATTTCAGTATCGCACTTTCTGTCCTCTGTTAGAACACTTCCCAGATATTTAAATTTCCACACTTGCTTTTGTTATCCCCAATTTGTAATTTACATTTTGGGTTCATACTTTTGCTAACAAACATTCATTCTGTCTTGTTTATATTTAGTCGTTTCTTCTCGATTTATAAAAATGCAAATAGATTTTGGTGAGAAAAATATTTAGCACAACATAGTGAACTAACTTTTTTTGTAGCAGACTCAGAAATTAACACAATATAATCATTCACTGGTCCAGTGGAAGAGATGGACAGGCAACACAATGGGAAATAGTCTTGAGAATATCAACTAATATGTGACATCCTCTAAGAAGCAAAAGAAGAAAAAGAACACTCCACCTCCATGGATTGAATAAAGGGCTCATTTCAAAATTTTAAGAAGATTACTACTGAGTATGACAAATACTTGATGATGGTTGGAGATGTAGCAGCCAAAATTTTATGAGTCTAACAAGTAAGATAAGCATACTGGTTCAAATAGAAATGATAATTCCTCATTTAAAAAATTCCAACATAAATTATTTTACACTTAAATATTTCAAACAAAGTGTACTGAAATATTTAAGCATTGGTCTTAACTATTTCATCAATTTCCTTACATGGAGATATTAATAATTGTTGGAATTTTATTTTGTTTAGATTTTTACATCTGTCCTTTGTGTATTAAACTCTCAGTATTTTCATTTATATATATTTACTTATCATCGGGTGATTTTATATATAGATATACTTGCACTTTTCACTTTCTGGGGCTTAAAATACAATACATGAAATATAATTCCAACATATAATTTTTCAACAATTAACATTTGTATTTTTTCATGAATATTGGATTTGTATTAATTTAATTAATTGCATTTATTTTAGATATTAGTTTTTAGTTTTAAATTCATAAATAGGAAATGGATTGTTTATAGCTTTTATTTGTTTATTCTTATATAGATAACATGCAAATATCTTTTTCACCTTTAGTAAAAAGACAATAATGTTTTAGTAACACTATGCAGTCATATAAAAATCTTTTTTCAAGTAAAACAAAAAATATTGTTATGTTTCACTTTCATTTATGTTTTATAAAAATTTGCATTTACTCTCATTAAACTGAAAGAAAATTCTTTGAACGAATCTATTCATCTTTGTTTTATTTTTTTTATTTTTTCATATAAAATCATTATTTTTCAGTTGTTTGTTGCTGATATTCATTTTGGTTTCTTTAAGTGCCAAGGAATGTGTATATCATGAATGACTTCTGAATATAAAAGATAGGCATTTGAAATATAATAATTATTTTTTAAAATAATAAAAGCACAAAGATGAATTGATGCTTCTGAAGAAAATTCTTATGACATGTCTTAGTGAAAAGGTATCATGTTTTCTACTAAATTTTTTGGTTAAAATTTATTACAGCACTTTGAGGCACATTATCATATTAATTTTATTATTAGGTTGGTGCAAAAATAATGTCGTTTTTCTTTTGAAGTTGAACGTAAAAAAACGACATTATTTTTGCGCCAACCTAATATAAAAGGTCTATATATTTTATGGGACTTGTATTGTTTTATGCTGTGTTAAAAAAATGCATATTACTTTATTGTATATCAACAAATATACATTATCATGTCAAAAATCTAAAGCAATTGTGGATGATTCCTCTTTGTTAGAATGTATACATTATCCTGATTAAATATTTGGATTATCATATACTTCATGAATATGTTTAATGTACCTTTAAGAATATTTTCACAAGTTTGAATACACATTTGAATACACATAATGCTATGCATTATCACTCATGTTTATAATGTTTATAATGCCATGAGATATATATATATACACACACAAGTTTGGATAAAGTTCTTTCTTAAGGATTTATTTATTTATTTTTCTATATTTCAGACCATTTTTCTTGTTTTCATTTTCAATACATATTTAAATATAAATTGTCTATTGTCTGAGTACTTTTTGACTTTTATTAACAGAGGCTTTATTTTTTATTCCATGGTTTCATAATTTTCAAATATCACTTCTTTGCATCTTCATGTGACACATTTTTATGAAACTTATTTAGAGTGTGTGTGTGTGTGTGTGTGTGTGTGTGTGTGTGTATGCGTATTTTTTTTAGCATTTTACTCCAAGCAAAGTGACAATGCTACTAAGATGCAAGGGGATACTGAGAGTGAAAAAAAATGACAAGATTTTAGTGCGAAAAAATGACAATAAAAGAACATGATTTAAGAAGAGAAAAGATGCTGGTTGTTGCTGTGTTTACATTTTTGAAGATCACTGGTGGCAGGGAAGCAAAAAACAGAAGAGAGTTCTACAGGCAAGAAGTGTGAGAAAAGAAACTATTAGAATAGAACTAACTTATTTGACCTGGAATGATTTGACCACTCGGCAACAAACAGCTTAATAGTCAAGCAAGGTTCTGTTTCACCTTTTTTATGAAAAATAATTGTTGTTTTTAATGTGTACATATATTTGAATTGCTATTCTTGTTTTTTTTTTTTTTTAATTTTCTTAACTAGTGAGATTAATAATAATCAACCTAACTTGAAAAATACACTCACTTGTTCAGATTTTCTCAAAATGTATATCAGCTCAGTTTTTCAAGAAAAATCTGAACAAGTGAATGTGCTTTTCAATTTAAGTTAGTTATTAATTTCACTATTTAAGAAAATGAAAAAAAAAACAGAGATAGCAACTCAAATATGTATAAAATTAATGTTTATAGCAATACAGAAATATATCAGGTTGAACAAATATACATGTATATATATGTATATATATATATATATATACATATATATATATATATATATATATATATATATAGATAGATAGATAGATATGTTTAGCAAGGTTGAATTACTTTTTTTAAACTACAAATTTACCATGATTTCTTTCATATCTGCTCAAAGCGTAACTTAACATAAACAAATGACATCATATATTATGAAATGGACTAAGTCTGACAATTATTTGTAATTTAATTTGTAGTTTAAAAACAGTAATTCAACCTTACTAACCAGACACTTCCTCTGTTGCTAAATGGTATAGCACATCAAGTTAAATGACAGTGCTGTGTAAGATACGGGTTCAATTACTGTTGGAGAACACATATTTTCTATGAAATTTCTCGGACATTCAGGCCGGTAAATGTTGTTAATACTGCTTATTATAAACAGAGCATTGACTTAAATAGTAATATCTATAAAAATAATGTATGAACAGAAAATATATTAAAATAATAAAATAATTGTCAGACTTAGTCCATTTCATAATATATGATATCATTTGTTTATGTTAAGATACACTTTGAGCAGATATGAAAGAAATCATGGTAAATTTGTAGTTTAAAAACAGAAATTCGACCTTGCTAACCAGATGCTTCCTTTGTAGTTAAATGATACATATATATATATATATATATATATATATATATATATATATATATATATATATATATATATATATATTATAAATTAACTGATTTAAAATATAGTTTCTTTGCTACATAGCAAAGAAACCATATTATAAATCAGTTAATTTATAATATTTATGCTCTGTAAATTTACATTGAGCACTATTTTGTAAAAATGAAAATATCAATAAGAACACCCGATTATATATCTTACTGTTCTTTCTTTTTATTATAATATATATATATATATATATATATATATTATATATATATATATATATATATATATATATATATATATATATATATATATATACACACATTTCTGATAGAGTCTATCTGTCAAAGGACAATATGAATAAAGACAAAAGGAAAAATTTATCTTAGCCGATACATTTTGTTCTCAGAGGGACTCTATCAAAGCAAATGTAAGAAATTTATTTTGTGACAAGTATTTATATACATGAGTGAAAATGTTACTGGTTTTTCAAAAAGTTTTGGTATTGGTGAATATCCATCAGGTTAGCGGAAAAGTCAAGCAAGTTCATGGATATAGGGTGATACAGTTCAATGTCTTATAAACGAAAGTAATGAATATATATATATATATATATATATATATATATATATATATATATATATATATATATGTATGTATGTATGTATGTAAATTAGTATTTAAATTATTTTGTATTGAGATTGATTTGTATGTTATATCTTTTGAATAACATGACATTATGGATTTAACCATTTTCTTTCATTTCTTTTGTATTTTTGTCATCATGTATCATGGTTTGGGATAGTAATTTTTTTTTCAGGAAAGGAGATATTGGGAAGAAACTGAGTTACAGACTTATATTTTAATAATGTTTGATAGCAGTTCTTTTGAGAATTTTCCTTCTAAGTAAGTTATTTTCTTTTTTAATAAGTATGGTGATTCACTAGGTCAAAGTTATGGTTGTATTTATTTCTATATATGACTAATCTATCTATATATATATATATGTATATATATATATATATATATTGTGTGTATTTAGGCAGCATCTTTTCATTCATACACGTTTCATTAAATGTTGGTCACACCACAAACTTGTTTTCATGATGCTTGACACTACATTTGAATGAAAACTCTAACATTTTTAGGCATTTAAAACAACATGCCTGCCCACACACACAATTCTGTAAAATACTTGTCGAAAACACAATTATACTTCGACATGAAAACAACAAACAAAAACTAAAAATCCTTGAAGCATTATACGTCAAACAGTTGAAACCCAACCTAAACAAAATCAATTATGGCATCTCTCCAAATATTCTTAAATGTCTATAATTGGTAACAGAAGCCATTTGTTTATACCAGCGGCTTCCCATACTTCATACTTCTCCAATTCACTCTCATGTGGTCATGTGTGTGATGTGGTGTGATTTTCGCTTCTGGCGTCTTATATGCACGTGTTTATCGTTGCTTAGAAATCTTCTATGTAAACATTGACAGACTATCATCACTGTCTTGTCTGTATATTGTTTAATATGTTGTAATTGACATCTTTGATAATGGCTTATGTAAGCCAAAAGCTGAGGATTGTATTAAAAAATATGGATCAATATTGTGAATTTCTTTCTTCGTTCAACGATAATGTTATTAAACTTATCAGATGTTACTAAAAAAAATTTACATAAAATAAATAGACAACACTGTCTATATATATATATATATATATATATATATAGGAGTTCCTAGTAATTTTTAAGTGAATTTTGATGACAATATTTATATAGTTATATATAAATTTATTCAACTTCATATGTTCCACTTTCTTTCACCATCTTTGAGGTAGGATTATGATTCTATCCTCTCAGAACTTGGTATCTATCTGGGTAATGAACTGGCCACAGTAGTATTTCCAAGTTTGCAAAGAACTGAAATTCTTTTCTTTAATAGAATTTTGCAGGGATTGAAATAAATGGTAACCTGAAACTTCAAGGTTAGTACAGTGGGTATAGTAGGAGATCCCAAGGAATCTGTACCAATTTCTGCCAGTTCTAGAAAAAGACATGAGCTCTGGCACTCTCCTGATGTAATACAATATCCTTCTGATTAACCACTTCTGGAAACTTTTCATTAATTACTGACTTTAATCAATCCAGCTGGGAAAATTACTTGTCTGAATTTAATGTCTAATTTTATAGAAGGATCTTGTGATACAACATGCCTTCTAATCATCCCAGATACATGCCATTACCTTCTTTGGAGGCAGATTAGATTTTTGAGTTGTTAACAGTGGCTCATTTCATTTTCCTGAAGATCTTTTTCCCTCTGGATTGTTGTAAACAATCACTTAGTCGTTATCTATGATTATTCTTTTAAAAAATTTCAGATGTAAATACAGTTTATTAAATATTTTTCTATTTAATCATTAGGCACTTAAATAATCCATGTATCCTAGTGTTTTCAAGTGCCTTGAGATATGTAGATACCTCTGTCATGTGAGCTGAATTATTTTATATAGCATTTAAATTTGGTCATCATCAACAAATAATGGCCTGCCAGAATGATCTCAGTCTTCCAGATAAAACTTTCAATTTATTAACTGTAGTTTAAGCTATGCCACCATCTCCATAAATGGTACTTATTTTTTTTGCTGTTTGTATAGCATTTTTTCTAGAAATAAAAGAGAACCTAATGATGAAAATATATCTCATTTTCCTCCATTTTCAATTTTATCTTAAAAGCATTTAAAATTCACAAACTACGTATTTGATGTCCTATGATACTAACCCATTTAATGAATTAATTTAATGTATGAGTGGGTGTTGAAAAGTTCTCGGCACATCACATTTTATAAAATCAGTATTTTAATAATGAAACATTAGAATACTGATTTTGGGAACTTTTTAACACTTCCTTATATGTCTGTATATAGTTTATGCACATATATCAATTTATTTAATAATGATTCAGTTTATATACATCATTAAATATTATAAATCATATATTTACTACTATTGCTGTTTATTCTGCACAGTTTTATCTTTCTATAAATATGACAAATATAAGTAACATATAAGGGTGTCAGGGTTTAATAATTTTTTCTCTACTTTGGTTTCTAACTTTGAATACTTTGAACAATACTCTATTACATCTAGATATTGAACAATATTGAAATAGCCTTTTGCTCCATCTGTTATCATCTCTTTTTTTTACATCTTCTGTTCACCTCCATTTGAAATTTTACCATAATCAGCAGCAGCCATTGTGAGTCCACTACTAGACAAAGGTTTTTTCTAAATTTCTTTAATGCTTATGCCAATTTTAGCAATGTCTTACCCTGAAATCTCTCTATTAGATCTCTCCAATTTCTATTTATTTTTTTCCTACTGCCTTTGTTATTAAACAATATTCAACCAACCTTTTGCTTCATCTGTTATCATTCCTTCTTGCGACATCTTCTATTCACCTTCATTTGAAATATTACCATAATCAGCAGCAGCAACTGTGAGTACACTGCTGGACAAAGAAAGGTTTTTCCTAATGTCGTCAATGCTTTGCCATTTTGCAATATCTTACCAGTAAATCCCTCTGCTTGTCCTTTTTTTTTACTTTCTTTGTTATCAACTAATATTTAACCAAACTTTTGCTCACTAAGTTATCCTTTCTTCTGAAGCTATATGACACATTCGCCTACATGTTGAATCTTTTTTATATTTCTCACAGTTAATCCAAGGATTACCACCTCTGTAGATGTTTGTACTTAGTTTATTCTCAAGTAATTTGTGTTAATTGTTATGCTTTTATTCGGGCGAGTTTCCTCATCTTTGTTGTCTTTATTATAACATTTTGGTCACTGTACCCTCAGGCCTTCTTTCTATCTGAATTTCTCAGATGAGGTATTGTTACTATTATACATTGATTCATTCAGACCAGTTTCCTCATCTTTGTTGTCTTTATTATAACATTTTGGTCACTGTACCCTCAGGCCTTCTTTCTATCTGAATTTCTCAGATGAGGTATTGTTACTATTATACATTGATTTATTCAGACCAGTTTCCTCATCTTTGTTGTCTTTATTATAACATTTTGGTCACTGTACCCTCAGGCCTTCTTTCTATCTGAATTTCTCAGATGAGGTGTTCTTACTATTATACATTGATTCATTGAGACCAGTTTCCTCATCTTTGTTTTCTTTATTATAACATTTTGGTCACTGTACCCTCAGGCCTTCTTTCTATCTGAATTTCTCAGATGAGGTGTTCTTACTATTATACATTGATTCATTCAGACCAGTTTCCTCATCTTTGTTGTCTTTATTATAACATTTTGGTCACTGTACCCTCAGGCCTTCTTTCTATCTGAATTTCTCAGATGAGGTATTGTTACTATTATACATTGATTCATTCAGACCAGTTTCCTCATCTTTGTTGTCTTTATTATAACATTTTGGTCACTGTACCCTCAGGCCTTCTTTCTATCTGAATTTCTCAGATGAGGTGTTCTTACTATTATACATTGATTCATTCAGACCAGTTTCCTCATCTTTGTTGTCTTTATTATAACATTTTGGTCACTGTACCCTCAGGCCTTCTTTCTATCTGAATTTCTCAGATGAGGTATTGTTACTATTATACATTGATTTATTCAGACCAGTTTCCTCATCTTTGTTGTCTTTATTATAACATTTTGGTCACTGTACCCTCAGGGCTTCATGCTATCTCAATTTCTCAGAAGAGGTGTTTTTGCCATTATACATTGATTCATTCAGACCAGTTTCCTCATCTTTGTTGTCTTTATTATAACATTTTGGTTACTGTACCCTCAGGCCTCTATACTATCTTAATCTATTATATATTGATTTGTTTCCTCATCTTTCATGTTTTTAAAATGAATAAAATAACTTAACATTTCTGCAAATATACTCTCCAGCTTTTCTCATATCTTTCTCATCCACAAACTTTGTACGTAAGTCAAACTGAACTCATATCATTGGATATTGATGCATTCAGACTTTTTTCTACATATTTGTCATTTTTATCACTTGTCCACTTTAATTTCCTTTGGGTATCTACTATATTTTGAAATTAACATTAAACAACAAAGGTGAGGAAATTGGTTCAATGAAGTAATACACAATAATTACTACACCTTATCTAAAAAGGATTCTGACAAAGAAATTTTCATGTTTAATGCCAATATTTAGTGTAACAACTTAGAAGGATATCAAAGGGAAGAACTGACAATTAAAACAATAATCTAGAAATGTCATTATCCTTCAATTAAAACAAAAGATACTAATTAATAAGATTTCTTTCATACTTATTATTTTCTTTTTAGAAGCTGACACAAAAGAGATTTCTTCTTATGTTTCATTTATTTTTAGATTATTTTTTTGTTGATTTGCAAGTAATTTATTCATAAGCGAAATTATTAGCACATTTCAAATTATACAAAACTTTTAAGTATTTTTTATGTATATATCACTTTTTCTTGTGTTGATTTTTTAATAAGAGAAATGTGTGAGTTCTGTCTGCTGACAGAGATTATTTCCCATAGGATAATGCATATTTTATGCTATTTCTAAAGTTTTAATTTGCCTGTAAACTTATAGAGGATACATTGAATTGATGCCAAATGAAAGTAAAACTTTAAGAATGACATCAACAGATAATTAATTAAAGCTTTGGCTAATTATTGTAGCTAATCTCTCTCTCTCTCTCTCTATATATATATATATATATATATATATATATATATATATATATATATATATAATTAATACAAGTATAAAGTTTCTCAATTAGCTGATTGATGTTACTTTCAGAATCCTGACTCAAGAGTTTCATAGATAGACCCTCCAGAAATCAATCTGTCCATTCATCAGTGGGTATCAGTAATTGAATGTTTATATTTCATGATTTTTCTTTTATATATTCATTTTTCATTGGTGCAGGTTTGATTTTTTCTTTCCATATGTGCGTGTCAGTGTGCTTTCATGCATAGACACGCCCATGCTCCCATCTGTGTGTATTTGCATACAAGTAAAATTTCATGGTTATTTTTCTTTTTTGTCTTTTTTTTTTTTCACTTTACACTCATTCCTTATTGGGTTTTTACTTTTTATCTTTTTTTTCAGATGTAGCAATTTTGACATTTGGTTTTTCAGACATTCACTGCCCTTGTTAATTCTTATGTGTTCTTGTGTTTTCTTGAGATAGGAAAATTGTATTTCATTTTCTATATAAATAATTTTTTAATAACTATTTCCTGTGGAAACATTCAATATTAATTTTGAAAGTTTATGTAATTTGGGGATAGGGTAGATAGTTTACTTTCCTTATATATAAAGTTTATTTAGGCAGCAGGATCTCATCCATATATCAAATCTATATATTTATTATTATTATTTTCTATCCATAGTAAATATTTCATATACATTTCAAGGACTCCTTAACTCTAAAAAACACCAGGAAGACAAGATATAGTTCTTCATAATGAGTGAGACAGTCAGAAGTACTTGAACAAAACCAAATAAAACATGAAATTCATACAGGTTAACCATAATTTTGATCCCAATGTACAACATCTTATTTAATAATTGGAAAAGTACAATAAAAAAGAGATCTTGTCGGTTGAATTTAACCAAACCTGTTTGGATATATGTGTGTGTATATATGTATGATCATGTAATCTTAAAACAGGCTTTTAGAAAGCAAGACATGACAGTTGTAGATAATCTCCAGCCTGAGAATACATGTAACATCTGTGGTAGGATCTTGTTGTCAGTGGGATTTACTAGTCATCTAAAATCTCATGAGGTAAACAATCCCAGACTGATTAAGTTGGCAACCATCAAGAATGATGTATAGGAAATTTATTTTAGTTTTGTGATAAAATATGTAGGTCAGCAGCAGGTCTGAAAAGTCACATGAAAAGTCACATGAATCCAAGAAACTCAAAGACCATACACAAGTCTCTTGTTTGTTATATATGCAAAGGACCTTGCAATAATCAGTTGGGAGTCTTTTGAGTCACTTACCTGCTCATGACTACACAATCATAGACTGAAGAGATGGCCTTCTGTCAAAAAGTGGTAATCATTATGGAAATGGTAATATTAGCTATTTCCATATAATGAAAGATTTGCTATTCATTGACCAATCAGTACTACTATCAATTGAAATTTACAAAATCTATCTTTTAACCCCTTCCCTACCATTTACTTTAGGAAAAATGTATCATTTTCAGACAAATTTTTTATTTGTTTTTAATATAGTAACTAAGAAACTGAGGCACCTTGAAGTACCTGAGCAGTGGCTAACACCTCTGCCAAGTTGACAATTGAACTCATTTTAAGTTCAGAAGGGCATATAAAGAATCAAGATTGACATATAAAGAAGTCTGTAGCTGGTTTCTGAACATTATGTTTTGGATGTGTTTATTTGTCCATGTCTGAAAAAGATATTTTCAGTAAAAACGTATATAAACATTTACACCAGGGAAGGAGTTAAAACAGTTTTTAAGAAAATAGGTTTCCCAAGTTCAGTAGCTATAATTGTTCTTTTCAGTAATCACAATAAAAATCATAACAACAGTACCTTGGTAGTCATATAAACAATTTGAAAAAAGTTTAATATTCTTTTCAAATATTCAAGTGTGTGTTTTCCCAACTAAAACTAAAAATCTACAATAATTAATGATAAAATAAATATATATACAGACTCAGTATCACCCTAGAGGGCAGTTGTGTGTGTGTGTGTGTGTGTGTGTGTGTGTGTGTGTGTGTGTGTATTATTGACTTATTAATATTTTTCAGCCATCTTATGGAAAATTATTTTTTATTCAATCTTTAAAAAATAAACTTTACTGTTTTTTTGGTTTGTAATTAACGTAAAATGTAAATTTTAAGTTAAGTTTTATTAAATCAAAAAAATAGTCTGTCTTATTTTTTGAAAATTAATTTAAATAAAATATAGTTATATTCGTAAAACAAATATTCAATATGACTAATATTGACTATTACTCCTAATTTTTATTTAACTAAAGTTTTTTTTTCTTCCCAAATACAAATATAGCTTGAAATTTAAGCATAATTGCTTTTCAAAACTAAATTATCAATTTATCTTGCTTCTACTCTCTTTCAAAATAGTTAGTAATTAAATTAATTCATGGAGAAATGTTTGCTTCTTTAATGTAATGTTTAAAAGTAAAACTTTATTTACTTAAAAATATCTAAATAAAGTAAATAAACTTAAATTAAAATATATTTAAACATATTTAATTTGATCATTTTTAAAGCAAAAACTATAGTGAGTATTATTTCTTCAAAAAATAATTCTTTACTATTTATTTTGGTGGAAATCATTTTCAATAAAAAAGTAAATAAACTTAAATTAAGATATATTTAAACATATAATTTAATCATTCTTTCAAACAAAAACTACAGCAAACCTTACTTCAAAAAATAATTATTTACTATTTATTTTGGAGGGGAATTTAGATTTTTTTAAGTAAATAAATTTTTACTTTTAAGCATTAATTAATAACTATTTTGAAAGTGAGTAGAAGCAAGATACATTGAGAATTTACTTTTGAAAAGTGATTATGTTTAAATTTCAAGTTAAATTTGTATTTGAAAAGAAAAAATTTTGATTGAATAAAAATTAGGAGAGACAGGCAAGAGTTACAGTCAACATTGGTTGTGTTGAATATTTGTTTTACAAATTTAACTATATTTTATTTAAATTAAAGTGTCTTTTTGAATAAAAGTATGGGGATTCTCAGCTCACTAAGCCCCTACCATCATCACCACCACCACCACCAGCATGGTATTGGTAGTGTAGTATTTTTCTAAATTTAGTTATTATGTAACAAACCAAAACAATGAAGTTTATTTTTTAAAGATTGAATAAACACTTATTTTCCATAAGTTAGCCAAAAATTATCAATAAATTGTCAATAATAAACTATTGTTCAGAGATACTCTGAGCATTGCTGGGTATCCCTACTATTTCCTTAAAAGAATCTGTATGCAAAATGAATATTGAAAAATATGTATTTTTCTTTTTCATTTATTATTTGGAAATTGAAGAAAACATGAGTGATTTTGCATTTTAATTCCAATTTACTGTGTATAAGAAAAAAATGCATTTTTAACCAGAAAAAATAAGAATGGCTGAAAATTGCATGAATTATGTATTTGGTTTTATAATTTTCCACTTAATTAAATTTTATTTGAATTTTTTTCAGCAAAGATGCAGATACAAATGTTTTAAGCACAATTTCAGCCCTGATTAACTCTTTTTATAATTTCTTCTTAAGATTATATTAACTTTTATATTAACTTTATATTATATTAACTTTTATATTTTCTTCTAAATATTATATTAACATTTCTCCAGCTAATACAAAATAATATAAACTATTGATTAAGTACATAAAAAGGCCCTTATACACAAGGCAAAGAAAAAAATATAATTGAAAAATGAATGAAACATTTTATATATTTATTTTTTTTCAATAGGTAATTTTTAAAAAGATATTTTAGCATTAATGGGGAGTCATATTATTAAAAAGAAATGACTTTCATGTAAAATAAAATAAACTAAAAGCATAAGTGAGAAATTATAAGCTATTGGTGAATTATTTTCTAGGCGAAAGAAGATACTGTATATGTACTAACAAAGATAATTCTATTTTTTACTTTGAATTTAAATTTATTAAATGAATTTTCATGGTCTTAAAACAATTTGTTTTTCACTTTAGAACTGCAATCATTGTTTGGCGACAGATTCTTGAAGAACTGGAAAAAGTGGCAAAAGCCAGGTTGGCCGCTTCAGAAATCTACTATGAAAAATGTGCTGAACCTGCAAAACCTTTGAAAAATGCTAAAGTGCAGTGCTTAAAAAAGGTAAAGTAAAAAATAGTTTTAAAACCTTTTTATTATTATTATTTTTTAAAACATATTGTTTCAAACATTTTCTTAATATTAAATTAAAAGAAAGATGTTATTCTTTTTACTGCTTAAAACCCTACCCATAGCACAGAGTATTGAAGTTAAAAACAGGCTTCATCTTTATTAAAAGAAAGATTTTGTGCAAAAAAAAAGAGGATCCTTGTAAATACAAAAAAAATTATAGGTGGTCAATATCAGTTCAAAATCATAAAAAATTTAAAAATTATGTAATTTCAGACATGGATGTAGTAGAGAACATACCATGTGGTTTAAAAAATATGAACTTATCAGAAACAAGATAAAAAAATATTTACATCAAGTTTTTTTGATCCTCTAAAAGACTATAAAAACTGGTGATTGTTTTATTCACTGAGATCACATATTCAACTTGCTGCAGATTCCATAGTACTTGTGACCAAGATGCTGCCAGCAAAACTTTTTATAGCCTTATTTTAAAGGTTCTGAAAGTTATAACTATATTCCTCATACACATATACATACATATTATAAATGAATAATTATCATTCTATATACAACATACACTTGTCAATCACTAAAATCTAAATTAGTTTATTTCACATAGATATTTCCTGTGTCTCATTCCAATTTTATTGCTATGTTTTTTGCCTGCTGATGAATTGTGACATGTTTGCTAGTCATATTTCTTTTAATGTTCGTGGTATGATGGCTGTCATGTATCACTTATACAAGGCCATATGTAACTATTATAATACCATTACAAAACTGGTGACCCCCAACTTAATCTGAACACAATAAAAAATTCCACTATGAGAGATTGAAATTATCTGATGCTTTTGCTGTTCTAGTTAACCTGTAAATAGCAGGAATCATCAATTGATTATTTAATTCTTTTTCCAATGATACTGGCATCATTCATTCATGATTTAAGTCTGAATGACTAATTGGTAACTTTAGGATTCATGAGATTGTCATTTCCTGGAGTATTTGCCTGCAAATAAAGCTGAAAGAAACCAAAGACAGTGCTATGTGTATTTCTCAATAATAAAAGAGTGAGAAATTATGCCAACTAAGTACAAAAAATGCACAACTCCACTGTGTATAGAACGCTTGAAGGAATATCATACTGTTGAAAAATATTAAATTTATGAATCTAACATTGGTTTATTTTCCTTTTCTCTTTATTTTAATAATCTAAAAATGTTAAAATATCCTTTTTATAGTTTTTAAATAATTAAAGTAAAAATAAACATACAATCTACTCTTTAAATAAATAAATTTTCTTTACACTATTTACATTGTTCAGAGTGTTGTCCTTATCTATATCATCATATTCACAATGTTTCAGCCATTATACACTCTAGCTTTTGTCAAGATCTGTCTATATTTCTGAAATGAGGTACTGTAACTATTTGCACTATTTACATTGTTTGGACTGTTGTCTTCATCTTTATTGTGATATTCACAACATTTTGGCCATTGTACACTCCTTGAAATTTAAGATTCTGAAAGACCAAAATCCTAAAAAATAGTCTTTGGGAGAAATTGAAAAAAAAAATTTTGGAAATACCTTTATTTCTAAACATTTACAAAATACCATTTAAATAGTGAATAAACATTTGAAACATTTAAAATTCATTAAAAAATATAAAATTGGAATATGTGAATAATTTATAATGAAAGATTATGAGCAAGTACCCTGACATAGTCCATAAGATCTGGTCAGATTTCATGATGGTTAACAATATTTTTAAGCCTTTCATCATGAGAAAACACACATTTTTTTTTCTTTTTGTACAAGACTGTCTCTGGAAAATGCATTCACAGTCATTTTCTATGTGATGCTGCTCTTTTTGAAACTCTCTAATAATGTAATAAACACTGGCATGAGTATTGCCTATGAAAATTTCCTATTGTTTATGCTATATTCTGGTTTTATATTTTTTAATGAATTTTGAATATTTCAAATGTATAAACACTATTTAAATGCTATTTTATAAATGTGTAGAAATAAAGTTATTTCCAATTTTTTTTTTTTCAATTTATCCCAAACACTATTTTGGGGGATTCTGATCTTTCAGGATTTTAAATTTTGGGATCATGATATTTCAGGATTTTATAAATTTGGGATCTCAAATTTTGTGATTTTAAATTTCAGGATTTCAACATTTGTAATTTTAAAATTTGGGATTATGATCAGCACTTTCTATTACAATTGTGCTTGTCCCTTCCTTCATTAGTTTGCAAGACTGTTACACAATGCTAATACCTCATAAATAATGGAATGTTCTGTTTTGATTGAATGGAAAGAGGCAAAAAGACACTACTTGGTTTCAAGAAAGAATGGATGATAGAAGCGGAGAGAGATAAGGAGAGAGAAAATCAGATTAAGCTGATAAGAATAGATAGTACACTTTGATCTTAGATAAAAGGCTGAGAAGAGATTTTGACCAATAAAAGTGACATTTTTCAGACTCACAGTATTGAACGATAGAAACCAAGTAAGGCAATCGTCAAAAATCCAGTTACCATAAATAAAATAACATCATCTGCTGAATTATTTTAAAATTATTATTATTATTAAGAAAGATGTTCATTAGACTGGGATTTGGCTAGTAGAAATAATTGTAGATATAATAGATGTCTGAATTTCTGAGGCAAAACATTTTCATTATTATTCATTTTTGTTTTAGTTTATATCTTAGGAAGTTATTTCAACATTCATAATCATTGAAGGGTGTAAAATGACCTGGGTAATAAAAATATCATCAATTATAAAGCAAAGATGAGGTTTTGAAATGTTTCCATATTGGGGTCCTTGCCATACAAATTTTGTGGGTCAATAATGTTACTTTTTTAGATCAATACATTTAGTGTTTTTGGAGCTTGGAAAGGATATTAATAAAACATTTATTTCTGCTAAGATGTCATATGTTTTAGTATTACTTTATAATGTAAAAATATTGCAATAGCAATTCATATTGTGTCAATTTATATCTTGTTATATTACAATGATTCTCTTAGTGTTTTCTTTAATCTTTTGTTTATAAGCAACAGGATGACATTTTTGCATATTTTTTATGAAATTGTTCAATATTTTTTGTGAAAATATTTGGAAGTATTTGCATTTTTATCTTGAAATTAGTTTTTTGATTCCTCATTTACTTTTTTTAATATTTAATTTAAATTTAACATGAATAAATTAAGAAAAATGAATATTTTCAAAATAAAGAAAAGAATTTTGAGTTTGGATTTGTAATTGCATTGTTTTAAATTTAAAAAATAAATTAGCATTAATATTAACCTTACACAAATACTTTATTGAATTAAAATAAGCAGATACTATTTTTTTCTGCTTTAGACTCCTTCCTGGTCTTTTGAACAGGTGTAGAGGTTTATCTCTTGTTTGCTGTTTAGGATTGTTTTTTTTAATTCCTTCTAAAGTCTATTTCAACACAATAAACCTAGCTTCTCTGCCTAAACTTTGAAATATTATTTATTTATTTTTCTTTAATAGGAGCAAATAGGTTTGCCTATCATCTAGCTTACACTCCATTTCGAACAGGAGTAGTGGTTAATCCCCTGTTTTCTGTTTAGGATTGGGTTTCTAGTTCCTTTTAAAGTCTTTTTCATTCTCTTTTACTCCCAGTAGCCCCTTACATTTTAGTGGCAATTATTGCATTGCTTGGATTGAATTGGTTAAAAAAAGCTCACATTTCCTCAATGGTGGAAAGATCTTTTTATGCCAGACATTAACAGGTTAAACAAGTAGAGTACTACTTCCTGGTATTTAAAAAAAAATAAAAGTCATTGATTACTAAAGCATAGCAGTAACTGATGTGGCCAGTTTTGTCCACACCCACTGTCTGGAATTCATATATCACTTTCCCAGAATGACTTTGCAGTATAGGTAGCCCCAAAAGTATCAGGTGACTACATCTGGTTGGCAATTTGCACAATGTAGTTAGAATTAAGAAAGGATGTCAGAAATGACAGAAAGATGACAAATAAAAGAAGGAAGAATTTCCAAAACAACAAGAAAATATGTAGAAATACCAAATTTCATTAAAAAAAAAAGAATATGTTATTGTTTTACTTGTTTCCATGTTTACACTTTTGGGTAGATGGAGAGCTTGTCAGTCCAGGAAGGAAGTCCATCTAGGTGAATGAATACCCTGGACTGGAGCACTGAAGCTGGTTGGCTATGAACACCAAAAAAAAAGTCATTCCAGTACTATACAATTGTACTGGAAGGGGAAAGGAAGAAAATGAGAAGATACAGGCAAAGGATGAAAAAAAAGAGCAGAGGCATGTGATAATGAACAATATTTGTTTTATTGGGAGGGATAAGTGAGATAATGAGAAGATATAAGCATAATGAATTATATTGTATTGGGAAGGATAAGGGAGAGAATGAGAAGATACAGGCAAAAAATGAGAACAGCAGATACATGAGATAATGGATAATCTTAGTTTTATTTAAAGGGATAAGGGAGAGAATGAGAAGATACAGGCAAAATTTGGGAGAAGGCAGAGAAATGGATAATGGATGATATTAATTGCTTTAGAAGGAATAAAGAAGAGAAAAATCAAATATAAATAAAGTGTAAGAGAAGGCATGAAATAATAAATACTATTAGAAGAAAAAAGGAAGAGAATGACTGGATACAAAGTGTGAGAGAAAAGCTAAGGAATGAGAGGAAGAATTATATTAGTTGTATTTGAAAGGATAAGGAAGAAAATGAGAAGATACAGGTAAAGTGTGAGAGAAAAACTAAAGAATGAAATAATTAATAATCTTAGTTGTATTTGAAAGGATAAAGGAGAAAATGTGAAGATATATTCAAAGAATGATAGAAATGTAGAGAAAATGAGATAATTAATAATCTTAGTTGTATTTGAAAGGATAATAGTTGTAATAGTCAATGCAACTGTTACCTTTAGAGTGAAACAATTCTTCTATATTTATAAAATTCTATTAGCAACTGTATTTTGGAAAATGCAAAGATTAACAGCACATTGAATCCAGATTCCAAGTAAACAAATATGTATTCAGTTTGCACTAATGCCACTTGAAACAGTCTAAACCCTTTTTCTTCACAACCATTTTAGGTAATATATCAGGGAAAACTGTGTTTTAGTAAGTAACCAATCTACATCTCTGAACCCCATACTCTGAAAACATTTCATTCTCTTTCCCAAGAACAACTTTTTTAATGTACACTTTACAGGTATACTCTGGAAAACCACACTGGATTATGCTCCTCAAGAGACATCTCTCTCTCTCTCTCTCTCTCTCTCTCTCTCACACACACACACACACATGCACACATTTCTATTTCCAAATTTTAACTCAATTTTATAAAAGTACAGAAAACAGACATGAGAGGGTCATTGTGTTTTTATCATTACACACTTATCTCATTTTATGCTATTTTTAAATTGGTTGCTAGCAACTTCAGATTAATTCACTGTGGTTATTCTCTAAGTTGTCTTAGCTTGTTGGATAACCTTGATGGTAAGGTTATTGTAAAATGGATTTCCCTTTGTAGAACTGGTCAAACATGTAAGTCAGAAAGTACAAACACATGCTGATTTTTATATTCACTGTTACTAAGTGGCCAAATAATATCAGTGAGAATGTTTTGGCTGTAATGAAGAAGACTAGGAGTATAGATAAGAAAAATATTTTGACTTTTTATATTAGACACAACTTGGAATAAAATTTAACAATTTTTAATTATATTTCAATATTTTATCAGTCATTTTCTCTATCCACTACAACCGTCAAATGTCTGCTAAACATGGGGTGTAATTGTCCTTAGTCTGCCATGCAGGTCTATGTATGACATGTTAGCAGGGATTATATATATATATATATATATATATATGTGTGTGTGTGTGTGCATGTGTGTGTGTGTTTAGGCAGCAATCCCTCTTTTATATAAGTTCTGTTAAAAACAACTGACAAAGTATTGCAGTTAAGTTTTTTATTTAATTTTTCTTGTTTTCATAATTTTATTCATTTCTGGACATAAATCATGTAGAAATTGTCCGAATATTCTGTATGTCCAAATATTTTTGGTTATATTTTTAGCCACCATCAAGGATGTTTTTATTTTTACTTTTAACTGAATGAATGCATGTTTTTATATATCTATCTAGCATTATATGAATGTTTTATTTTCCAAACATGGTCAGCACATTGTTCCCATGTTCATAGTTGATGTTATTGAGTGTTGAATTTTCTCTTTTATTATTATTAGTGCTTCCATTATTTTTGGTCTTTTTTTTTTACATGTGGATGAGGTAATATACTTGTGTTTTTACAAGTATATTGTGGATTAAGTTTGGTAGGTTTCCATGTGTATTTAAATGAGACCTAATTGAACAATGTAATGTGAGTTTTCTTGCTAGGCATATTGTAGTATATCCAATATAATTATTTATGAATTTGGATTGATCAGGAACACAGTTCCTTAGGGGACATGTGAATTCATAAATAATATTGGTTCTCTGTAATATGTTCGGTCTGTAAAATTTGTCTGCTCCTATATAGAGAGAATAAGTCAGGCAAACTTACCCATTGACAACTTGAATCTTTAAACCCTTGGTAACTTGAGAGAATTCCTTGCATGTTGCTCTAGGGCAGATCTGAATCTTTTCTCCTTGTGGTCAGCTTTTTCCAAACCCATGGTGGTTTAATTAACCAATGAGAGACTGTCTCATATCATATGACCTATCTATGTATGGGAGCAGACAAATTTTACAGACCCTATATATATATATATATATATATATATATATATATATATAATAAGAATTAATGGATTTCTATTTTTTAATTTGACATATTTTATTATGTTATTTTTAGTGGACACTGGTATTTGAGTAGATGCTGTGTTTATTTTAAACAGTATTTATTTTGTCTATTAGTTCATGCATTCAATCATATATAGTTTGTGTAAAAAATCAGATATAACTAAAAATATATCTGTAAAATGGCAATGTAAGCAAAGATAAAAGGAATCTTTTTTCTTAGCCAATGTTTTCCATTTTACACTCCATCAGAGGGTGAAATGAATTGACTAAGAACTTTTCCTTTTGTCTTTATTCACATATTAGATGTTTAATTTATTTTTATTTTGTTGCCAATTTTTTGTCCAATAAGAACATCATCAGAACAACTTTTATTGAATGAGACGTTAGCAACAGCATAAGAAAATTTAAATATTCAACTGGTTATATATATATATATATATATATATATATATATATATATGAACTAGTGTACCTGTGCTGTCAAATTGATGGCAAGAAGTAATGTATTATAAGTAATATGCATTATATTATAAGTAATTTTCATTTAATCCAAGTACAATTTTGTAATTTAAAATAGTTCATTGTTAATCATAATAATTGGACAGTGTATAATTTATAAACACTTCAGGAAAGATATCCATATTTGTATGTGTTTTTCTAACGCACCTTGGGTGTTCTTTAGAGTCAAATTTGCTGAGAAATTAGAACATCATTGCTAGTGATAGTTGATCCCACAATCCAAGACACCTTGAAGAAAAGTAACTTTATGTGAAGTTTATTTCAAGCTGAAATAAAATATAAACTTTAGCCAAGTTTTGTCTAACATATATTTATCTCCTCTGTCTATACTTTTCTATTTCTCCCCTCTATCTTTCCCTCTTTCTTTCATTCTTTCTTTCTTTGCAGTTGTGTATCTGTTTCTTTTCATGGCTACTTTCCATCTCTCATTTTGCTTTGATCATAGTTCACATAGAGAGGGAAAGAAGAGGTTTGCTTTATAGTTTGTCAGTGTGGTAGCTTTTTGTGTATGGATGTGAATGGAGTCATGACTTCTGTGTCTCATGTAAAATTTTTACACAAGGCCCTCAGTTGTTATACACTTGTATTATATTTTAATATAACTAGTTCTGGTTGCCTGACAGTCATAGTAGTGTGAAACTCAAGAAGTGGTCTAACACTTTGCTTGTTTCTGAGTTGTAATCCTGGGAATATTAATTACTCTGTCTTAGTCATTTAAATATTACTGTACAGGTAGGTGTCTGTCTTTTGGTCTTCTCTTCCCAGTTTACAGTTCCTTTTCCATTTTTCTTCTGTCATTTTTTGGTTGTGATAGTTTTATTGTTTTTTTTTCTTTGATCACCTGGCAAGTTCTGTGTTGGCTTTACCAATACTTTGTGGTATATATATATATATATATATATATATATATATATATACACGCACACATACACACACAAACACACACACATATATATATATAAATAAATAAATATATATATATATATATATATATATATATATATATATATATATATATATATATTTATATGAAGATATCTTTATGTAGACAATGACAACATATGAAATGGAAGTCCCACAAACGAACTTTCTTGAACATTCATACTGGTAAAATGTAATTAACCTTGTTTAATTAAAATCAGAATATTTACTTAAATAAATTATATCTATAAAAATAACGTATAAAGAAAATATATTAAATGTCAAACTTAATGCATTTCATTTTTTTAAATATATATATGGACACTGGTATTTTAGTAGATGCTGTGTATATATATATATATATATATATATATATGAAAAGTTCTCAGCCCAACTAAGAAGACATTCCCCCAAAATTCCAATTTTTGCAGGGTGGGTTGGAAGTTGGTCAGATTGAAAATTTTTCTGCACCCTTTCATATCCATTTGTACTCAAATGGATAGTAGCAGAAAAATAAAAAAAATATCTAAAAATTTATTAAAGGATTTGTTACATGCAAATAAATTACTCATGATGATGAAAAGAAATATATCAAAGACATTTGGTAAAAAAGATTTTTTAATGAGTTTTTGCATGAAAATATACATAGGTGCTTCTTAGCAACAGAGCTGTCTAGAATAAAAGACAATTCATTGATCACATGGTCACTTTTGCAGGTCTGTAGTTAGAAACTATTGACTTTTGGCTAAATCTGATTTTTTGATATTGCAGTAACTGCATAGATAAACACGTATGCATAATTTATACTAATGTGCTATAGGTTCAGATTTATTAAGTATTTTAACTTATTTATTAAGTCATTTATAGGTTCAAATTAATATTTTAAAACTAAACTCTGTTCATCAGGTTCCAACCCTATATTTTTCTCCATTTAGTATCTCTACTTCTTTGTATAAGAGATTACTAAGTCTCTCAATACATCACTCAAGTTACCAAACAATATTTCAAGCACTAATATGACTCAATCAGGATGACTGCTCTGTTACACAAGATTAGCAAATCTAATTTAGAATTATTGTTCTTAAATTTTTAGATGTATTATGTGGTGCGATGGGTAAATTGTCGCTATTATATATTTTTATTTCGCACATGCACGTTGTTTGTTTTTGATTTTGTTGACTGCATAGTATAGTAGTGCCAGTTGGGCACTATCTGTGAGAAAAAGAGCACCATGATGCAATTCACTCTGCCATAAATTTGGAAACAGCATGCTGTACTGCTTGGCATTTGTGCTGGAAGCTCCAATATGAACATTTCAGTGTTTGGGTATCAATCTAAGGACAGTGCAGAGGATTCAGAAACATGAGTTGGATGAGTCTAATGGTGATTACAAAGGTACAGCAGCTTGGAAAACTCACATTGATCATTCTGATAAGAAAAGAACTCCTGAATTTGTTGGTGAGGGCCTCAGCCTCAACTTGGAGGCCTAAATTACACTACACTAGGTCAATAGGATGACTGATGGAAGACCCTATGTCTGGCAACAGGACTCTGCACCATGCCACACAAGCCATTTGGAGACCATGGTTGAAGCAAATGGTGATTTTATTGAATAAATTTACTCTTTAGTATTTCAAGATATTTTTTGTAATTTTGGTAAATATATCTGTTAAAATAAGATATCAGTGTTATTTTCATTATAAGCATTTCTTAATAAAAAAAAAGTTAATTTAATAAACATGACATATGAATTATATTTATTTTACTATTGATAAATATAAATAAACATTTTGTTGATAATCTCTGACTTCATTAATTTTGATGAGAAGATATAAATATTATTTTAATTAAAGAAAAATAATATCCTGAGAATGACAAACCTCATTAAATTACTCATAATGCAATGATTGCTTTGGAATTAAAAAAAAGATAATTTATTTGCTTTTTAATTTCCTTTTCTTACTCTTGAAGAAACCCCAATCAGCAAAAATAAATTGATTGCTATAAGAAGAAAAATGATGAATCCAATAAATTTTAATTAAAATAGTTTCTTAAATAAATGGATTTATTTTATATGTCTTTTGAGGTAAACTGGATTGGTGTTGCTTATGATCTACTATAATGAGCATTTGGTTGCAAAGGAAAGGAACAAACAAGGATTAAATTTTCAACAGTGTGTATTCATCAAAATTTGGAATATAGTTGTTTGAAATTTGGCAAAAGTGATTAGGTGTAAGGGTGTTGTCAGTCAATTTCTTGGGTCAGTTGGTCAAAGTCACAGTTGCAGTCAGAGGATAGGTTTGGAGTGGATTAGCCATTGGTGGGGTTTGTAGTATGTCTTTCTTTATGGTTGAAATCAACACTTGTAAGGTATTTGATGCTTTGCAAGTCATGTGATGCTTAGATGTTGAAACCAAAATACTTGGTAAGGTGGGATGGTGAGTTGATTGATCAAGGTCATGGTGGTGGATTGATTCATGCTAAGACAACATTTGTTGCCAAGGTTTTGGTGGTGGTGACATGGTATTAGGTGTAAATAGCAAATGTTGGTCAAGAGGAATGTTTCTGTTGGATTCTGGTTGAATGTTGTATCAATGAAATGGGGTTATAGTAGTGCCAACAGGTGATGCCTGCAGTGGATAGTGAAGATGTTGAGGTGTTAGAAATCATGGTAATATCATCTGGAGTCCAGCAGTGTTGGTTGGAGCTGGCCTGTCAGCCATATTCTGTGTAGAAACAGTCTGGGAAGATTAATGAAGCATGGGTGAGATAATGATAGTGACAAGAGAGGTGATCATGGTAGAGACAGCAACAGCAATCCTGCAAACTGACAGGTGACCTTTCAGCCTGCAACTCAGTTGGCCATTAGGAGGGGCTTTTTTTAAGTAAATCTAGTGATCACTAGGGTCATCTTTTTTCCAGCACGAATATTAATGATTGGCTATTGTATTTTATTGTGGGATTTGTTTTGAGAACTGGATGTGATGCTTGGAGACCCTGCACAAAAAACTATTTTTTATTTTACATTTTGTTTTCCTAATGTTCACATCTGACCAACATATGTGAATCTAATAGCAGGTGAGTATAACATTTGATAAGAAAAAAAAAGTAAGGAGAAATATATATGTATGTATGTATGTATGTATGTATATATATATATATATATATATATATATATATATATATATATATATATATATATATATGAAAATTTCTCTGATTTAACCAGTAGAGAAGACAATATTTATGAATAAAAATGACAATCGGAAATTTCTGATTGTCATTTTTATTCATGTATATATATATATATATATATATATATATATATATATATATATAGATAGATAGATAGATAGATAGGTTCATCTATCATCTGGTTCACACTCCTCCCTAAATTTTTGAACAGGAGTATAGGTTTATCCCTTGTTCCCTGTTTAGTATTGAGCTTGCAGTTCCTTCTAAAATCTTACCCTTTTCTTTCACTCCAAATAGCTCCTTTTGTCTAAGTGGCATGTTTCACTTACTTGTGGTGAATTGATTAAAAATATTTATATATTTATCACTTTAAATTTTTATTTATTTTCAGTGGATATCCATATTTGAATAGACACTCTGTTTATTTTCTAAATAGTATTTTATTTTTCTACTGGTCTGAATATTGAAATATAAAATAGTTTAAATAATAAATGGAGCATGTACTTAAATGTGAGTACCCATTAAAAATAACATTTAAAGTGATAAAAATATGCTGGATATATATATATATATATATATATATATATATATATATATATATATATATATATATTATCCCTCACCAATAGCATAACTGGAAGTTTCATGCAAAATGCAATCTTCAGGTACTGAGTATAGATTAGCCATTATCTAATTTAAATTAAAAAAATATATCTGGGTATCATAATGTTGACATTGAGATATATTATACTGGATATTTCTGAAGATTTCAACCCTGCAACAGCAACTTCCTCAGTGTAGAAAGAGAGATCGGATCAGTGTAATATCAATGCCTGCATGACAGTGGTCACAGAGTCAGGGCAAAAAAAATTTTGTCCTTGGCCCATATACATATGTATAATGCTCCCAATGTTAAAACGATTGTTTTACACCCTGCCTTAGTTGAGAGGCCAGATAAATATAACTTACGATTTTACAGTCACTGTTCCACCTCCTATATCACATGAACTTCTTTATCTGTCACCTCAAGATGTAGGCGATTATGGCCCTCCACAATTTCCAGTCCTTTGTAGCTCTTCATAAATTTTGTCTTTCTGTTATTTTTCCTAAACCCTGTTCTGCCATTCATTTTCTCAAACTCACTGTGTTATGCGTTGTTTTTTTCCTGCCCTTCTTGCTTTCACTAAGCATAGAAATAAATACAATATGGGAGCTGCTGATAAAGAAAAACAAATGACAGCAAATCTTCAACAGCAGCAGCAACTGTAATCAAAAAGAGAAAAGCTTCAATGCAGTCAAGCATGACAGGCAGCAGCACTATCAGCAAGGAGGTTAGGTTTAAAGCTCAGGATTGTCCCATGAGACAATAGTTTGTGGATTAAAGTGTTGGTTTGTGAATTTGGTGACATATTAATGTGAGTTTAACACTGGAACATTGGGCCATGTGTACTTGTACTCAGTAGAAACAGGGCGAGTACTAAAAATAAATACTAGATGAGATATCCCTAAACATAGGTAGTAGAATAATAATAGTTTACCCCTGTAGATTAAATAAAGAATTCAGTATGGAAATTCCTGTAAGTTACCCAGATTGACATACTATGGAGGGTACAACAGCTGAAATGTTTTAACAACAAAATCAATGGTCCACATATAAATAGTGTAAATAATGATAATTCCTTATACAAGTAATTCAGACTGAAAAAAACTGTATAACATATTTTTTATTGAATGTTGGCATGTTTTTCAGGACTTTTATTCCTTTTATTAGCTAAAGATTTACATTGAATTAATTTCTAGGCATAAATACAAAACTACAATGAAGACTTTTAAAAGACAATAATTCACAATTCTTGAAAAGATGAGATTATTCTATAATTTATATTGTTCATTAATTTTAAATAAAAATTTAAAGGCTTTCTGAAAATATTTTTCTTTGGCTTATATTTTATTTGAAATAGTAAGTTATAATAAGTTTCTTTTACTTTTCAGTTGGTGAATCAGCTTAGTCTTATACAATCTGAAGTTGCCCAAAGTGTCCTTGAAATGACCAAGGCCCATAAAATTTATGTTACTGATGAAACCCAAACATCTGAAGCAAGGCAAAAAGCAAATGAAGCTGATGAAAAGTAAGTAAGAGACAATATATATTTTTTTTCAGTTTCTTTCTCTCTCTTCCCTCTATTTCTCTGTTTCTCAATCCTTCTCTCTCTCTCTCTCTCTCTTTATTTCTCACTCTATCTCTCTGTACATGAAATGGACTAAAACCGTTTTCCACTTTGTCATACATTTTTACCCCAATATTGTTCTTGTTATAGAAAACATTTATATATCATTATCTCATATATATATATATATATATTAGGTTGGTGCAAAAATAATGTCGTTTTCTCACATAGTAACATATGTGAGAAAACGACATTATTTTTGCACCAACCTAATATATATATATATATGAAAATATATAGAAAATAAGAAAGAACTAGTTAGGTAAATAATCCAAAGTTCTTTAGTATTTTTGTTATTATTTAAAAAAAAAAATAGTGCTCAATACAAAAGTAGAGCATAAATATAATTATTTATTTAAAAATATGATTCCAACACGCTACATAAGAGGTATCATGTTTCAAAACAAGAGCTGAAAACGTCAATATAATTATTTGAATTAAATTGAATTAAAGTAAGCTCTGTTCCATCTTCAAGCAAAATTTTTTTTTGGAATAACTTATTTCTGAAATTTACGTGTTTTAATAGCATATTCATAATTGAAATCAAAATTTCCATGGTAACAGCCAGGGTGATTGTTTAAATAGGGAGGGGTGTTGCGTGTTGATAATTTGTATCAGAATAGACAATATAAATAAATGAAATCAGACTTCTCTATCTAAATATTTTTGGCATTTGAAGGAAATAAATAGGACACCTAAAGTAAAATGGAAAATTATAAACAGGACTAAAACTTGGGATGACCCATGCCCTTTGTGCCTCCATGAGAAACTGCACATTATTAAGTTTCTAAATAATAAAAATCTATTAAACAATAGACATGAGTTAACGTTTTTTTGCCGACATCATCAAATTTTTGCATTGAATAATTAGCTTAAAAACAAACATACAATAAAATAATTTTTATAATCCATAGCCCTAATAAATAGTTTAAATACCCTACAAAAAAAGATAACTCTTTATAAAGTCGTCAAAAAACAAATGTTACGGCAGTTTTTATATACGCAAAACCCTTTCATGAAGAAATAAAATAAAAAAATAAATAAATCTCCATAGACACGTAAACCAGACTAGGCGAAAACATCTTCCGTTTTAAATTTAGACACCCCCACCTGACCCTGACTTGACATCTATGAATGTAACTCTATACTGATACAAATTATTAACACGCAACACCCCTCCCTATTTAAACAATCGCCCTGGCTGTTACCATGGAAATTTTGATTTCAATTATGAATATGCTATTAAAACACGTAAATTTCAGAAATAAGTTATTCCAAAAAAAATTTTGCTTGAAGAATGGAACAGAGCTTACTTTAATTCAATTTAATTCAAATAATTATATTGAAGTTTTTGGCTCTTGTTTTGAAACATGAGACCTCTTATGTAGCATGTTGGAATCATATTTTTAAATAAATAATTATATATATATATATATATATATATATATATATAGTCCTCCACAGCCTGTTTTGCTGTATCAGAGCTAATCAGTGTGGCTAGACATCCGATTGCTTCATATCAAGATTGAAACTCAACCAATTACTCCAATCTAGTATCATAACTATATACTTTCATAAACATATATATTTATCATCTGTCCACTATATATATATATATATATGTATATATATATTTTTCATGTACTCTAAGTATGTATACATTTATTATGCACCCAAATATATATACATTTCTCATCTGTCCTAAGTACATATATATATTTATCACCAGTCCTAAGTGTGTGTGTGTGTGTATGTATATATATATATATATATATATATATATATATATATATATATATATATATATGTATATATCATGTGTCCTAAGTATATATATATATATATCACCCGTCCTAAGTATATATATTTATCACCATTCCTAAGTATATATATTTACTACCTGTGTTAAGTATATATATTTCTGCACTGCTTCATTGCTAGTCATCTTAACAAAAGTCTCATCACTGGTATGTCATGGTGAAGAGAAAAGCTGTGTCAGCACTATAACAAGAATCATTTATGTTTTTAAAATGCATTATTATTTTTTTTCAGGTTGAAAAGAAAATCTGTGGGTTTTTTTAAAAGCATGACAAGCCTGCAACGCAACTGTGCAAAGGTACAAAAAAATTCTACATTTTTTAATCAATTTTAAGACTTTAACTTTTTTCTGAAGTGAATATTATTTTACCAATCTATAAAGTCTCACTGAATTAATAAAATGAAAAATCTAATATTTTCTTTAGTGTTTCTAGAAAAGAATGCATAAACTTTCACTTTGTTTGTCATACTCTTTTATTACTTATGCAGGTTGAGAATCATTTATCTGAAATTATCAACTTCCATGTGATAAACTTGGGAGTTGGTTCCACAGAGCTGTGGTTCACAGGAAGAATCTGTTTTACTGGGACTTACTTCTAACCCATGGAATATGGAGGGAATGTGGGTGGTTTGCTACAATATAAGTGACATGGTGGGTCCTAGCCATGAAGGTCAAACTTGGCAGAACCAAGGAAAGTAGCACTTTCCATGGAAGTAGTGAAAGAGCAATAGAATCAAAGATAAGGAAAATAATTCACATTTAAATAGAATATATGTGGCCAAGTGATTAGAACATTGACTTTCTGACCATGAGACCTAGGTTCAAATCTCACCATGGTTGATTTGTCAGGATGGTGACCTTGCTGTTCTTAGTCTGGGGGTGATCCCAGTGTGTGGCACCTTTGGAACATGCCTGAAAACCATACCATGGGTTGACCTAAGCCTTGTGAGTGAAATTGAGTAGTTGGAACCCTTGGGAGCCATCAATGGTTGTGCTAGCATGAAGTCACAATCATCATGACTGAAGGTTTGAGCGTTCTGGCCGAAGAATGAAGACTGTTGATCATGCTTTATAACATGAACTCTCCCAGAAACTGAAACTAAACCACCCTAGAAGCTGCCCCAGTAGATGGGCTTCCTCAGATATGAATGGCTGTGCCATTTTTAAATAATGTAGCTACAGTATGTATTTAAGCCAAAATATATAATAATATTTATAATTAGTTTATTATCATACTTGTAAAATCCAGAAATTTTGTTCTAATTGTTATTGTTTTTTCTTTGTTACTTACTGATTTTTATTTAATGTTACAATTCCTTCTCATTGCAGTTATCATCAAGATATGAACAATGTGCAATAAAATCTACTTCCTCACGAAATGATTACTTATTAGCCCAGTCAGCTGCCAATGCACATCAAATAAGATATTATAGTGTTGACCTACCTGAACTAATGAAGGTAAGTAAAGATCTTCTCCCTTAGTAAAAAAAAAAGAAATATAGAATATTGTTTTTCAACCTAGATTGTTACTTTTTATTTATCAGCTTTAACTTGTATCCAAGAATTTAATTTCTTCTTTGCTGATCACTTCCTTTATGATGATGGCATTGGTGACTAAATTCACTGACAATGTGCAGGTTCAGGACTAGAATCTTCCAGTTTCACCAAAAGCTGCTCCCATCATCCATTTCCTATTGCCTTTTGGCATTGCAAGGCTTGGTTGAAGGTGAAAGAAAATTGGTGGGAATTTGTTTCAGGTGGACCTCAACTTGCCAAGAAGTAACCCACACATTTGATTTCATGACCACCTTTTGTGGTGCATGCAGAATCAAGTTATGAAACAGCAATGTGATGCAGTTGACTCTGTTATAATTTTAAATGTTGACTTCTGTAGTGTCCGTCATACAGAGCTCTCTCGATCTGCTGATTCAACTGTTGGGATCTGTTGTAATCATCATCCACTTGTTCCACTGTTGGGGTCTTTGGATTTGGTCATGCTCAGTTTGGGTTCATATCTTCAACCTTGCTGCCAGGGGTTGCTCTCCAGGTGTCTAGAACTCCTGATGTCATTGCTCTCTAAAAAGAGATTAAATCACAGACAGATTAATAGGGCATCCAGTGAGGATCAAACTCATTACAGTAGTAATCATCTGTGAGACTAGATTGCTAACCATTGTTCTATGGTGAGGTGCCCTTATTGATATTTATTAAGCTCAGTTTATTATGGCACAAGGCCAGAGTAATAGGGCATCCAGTGAGAATCAAACTCATTACAGTAGTAATGATCTGTGAGACTAGATTGCTAACCATTGCTCTATGGTGAGGTGCCCTTATTGATATTTACTAAGCTCAGTTTATTATGGCACAAGGCCAGAGTAATAGGGCATCCAGTGAGGATGAAACTCATTACAGTAGTAATCATCTGTGAGACTAGATTGCTAACCATTGCTCTATGGTGAGGTGCCCTTATTGATATTTACTAAGCTCAGTTTATTATGGCACAAGGCCAGATTAATAGGGCATCCAGTGAGGATCAAACTCACTACAGTAGTAATGGTCTGTGAGACTAGATTGCTAACCATTGCTCTATGGTGAGGTGCCCTTATTGATATTTAATAAGCTCAGTTTATCATACTTCAAATATAATAAAAAACAAATATTACTAAGAGCTACAATGTATAGGGCGTTGTGGAGAGCCATAATCACCCACACCTTGCATTGAACACTGCACATAAAGAAGAATAATAATGAAGATTTTAATGAAACAGAGTGTTGTGATAAAAATCAACAATTATAAGAGGGACTAAAACTAGCAATAAGATAATAGAATTAATGAACAGTGGATTGGCCCAGAGTGTTGGGATAAAAACATGTATTAAAACTAATAATAAAATGATAGTAATAGTGAAGAATTTATTGACCCAGAGTGTGTTACAGGTGTTTAGTTTGACTTTAACTCTCACACATGTTGAAATTGAATTTTCTGTTCAATTTTTCCAGGCATTGGATGGAGAAGTTTATGAAAAAATCCAAGAATATTTTACAATACACACTGCAACCAGTGCAGAAGTTAGTGCCATTGAAACCAACTGCTTTCAGAAATTATCTCTTGAAGCTGAAAAGGTGAGAATCAAGATCTTTTATTTTTTTTATAAAAAAATAATTATGGATATTTACACATTCATGTAAGGAATGAAGATAAACTTGCGACATTACTGTAATTCTATATATATATATATATATATATATATATAATATATATTATATTTGCTTACATATATATATATATATATATATATATATATATATATATATATATATATATGTAAGCAAATATAAATGGATATAAATCTGACAGAATGGAGAAAAATATTTGGAAAAAACAAACATATGAAAACATACAATTTTCCATCATAATAGAATTCTTTTCATTTTTTCGTTTTCATTCAAAATACTCAAATTTTAGGAATACGTTTTGAAAGCGTCGCCCATTTGACGACAACGTGACCACGCTTAAACGGAAAGCTGATCATTTAAAATTTTCAGTTATCTGTTTTGGATAAGTCTTGTTTTTATGTCCATCATCTTTGTCATGTTGAACTGATTATGTTAATTGTATTTTAATGAATATTGTCCTGAAGAAGCTTTATTAAACCGAAAACGTTGACATTTCATTCATATTAAAACAACATAATTGCATTTAAGGATTTTTGTTTGTTTTTTCCAAATATTTTTCTCCATATATATACATATATATATATATATATATATATATATATATATATATATATATATATATGTATGTATATATATATATATATATATATATATATATATATATATATATATATATAAGTGAACATTGAAGTCAACATTCAAAAGTTACAGATTGTTTCATACTAAATATAATTGTCATGGCCTGACGATTGCATTTAGCATGAAACATTATGTTACCTCTGAGTGTTGATTTGAATGTTCACTTTTATATTTACATACACTCTATCTCTGACATGGAACACTTTATCCCATAAATATAGCATACCTTAAAACTATATTTCTTCATATATATACATATGTGTGTGTGTGTGTGTGTGTGTGTATATATATATATATATATATATATATATATATATATATATATATATAAAATAAATCCTAAAGAGCCAGGAACAACTTAACTAGGTTTCACCTTATATATATATATATATATATATAAAAGACACATTTTATCAATAATGCATGCCTTGTTCACTTATTCTCAATTTTTAGCGCATCTTTCTAACAAAATTATAATCAATCACCTACATTATACATATATTAACCTTATTTTATCAGTAATGCCTTAATTCCTGGTCACTGACAATTCCTTCTTGATTTTCAATCCATTTCTATAGTAAAATCATTTGCAATACATTTACATTAAACATGTAATTCTATAAGTAATTCTTGTATTGGGTTAGAACAAAAGCTTTTAAGTGAATTTCAAAGACAATACTGAGAATTTTGTACATAGATTTATTCAGCCACGTAAGTGTGATTTTACTCCATTACC
>OZ010616.1:45766649-45914149 GCA_963932145.1 Acanthosepion lycidas | reverse complement strand
TTAATTGGTATAAATATCATAGCCTATGACACTATTCTGTAGTAATTATCTATGTAAACTGGCAAAGAACAACACCATTTAACATTAATACACAAATGGAATCCAGTATTATAAACAGCTGTAGGTGAAAAAGTTTATGAGGAGATGGTGGGTAGAATTCTTGAAAGAAAAGTGTTGAAAGTAGAAAGATGCCTCTTTTGCAGCCTCGACATTCATTTTTCTTAAGCAAAGCATTTTAGATAACCAGCTTGAATTAACTTACTTTTAATGTAATTTAGCAGGCAATATATTTATTCAAATTTGTTTATTTTACATATTTAATATGATTTTATAGTATGCTATAATTTTCATATATAAAGTCTTAATAATAATAAATTATAAAAAATAATGTAAAAGAAAATCAAATTTTAACATGAATTATATTTAATTTTGATTTTATGATAGATATAATCAGTAAATTAAACTTTTTTTTTTAATTTACAGTAAATTTATGGTAAAATTATGGTAAATCTGTTACAGTTATTGGTCCTGCGCTGGCATCTCAGCCTCAATCACTTAACAAACATCATAACATAGCTTCCTTGTGTCTTTTTTTATAAATATTTTTATGGTAATTGTTCTGATAAAATTTCCTCTATGGTATTTAGACATTATGAATTTAAGTACTAGATTGGCAACAAGGTCTCATCATTTTACAGTTGAAATTGCTAGATGTAACCATAGGTTTTATGTTTTACTGTTTCTTCTATTGCATTTCTCACTTGTGGAAATCTCTTCCAGCTTTTTGCTTTCCAGTCAGTTCAATGCAATGTCAATTATTATCTTCTGTCTTCTTAATTCTTATATTTTTATTGTCCTCTCTCCTTCATAGTGTATTTTGCTCAGTCTTTTTTTTTTGTCTTAGTGGCTTTATTGCCTTGCTTGAAGTGAAATGCTTAAAAAACTTTATTTTGATTTAAATAGTGTGCAAAATGTTACAACTTATTAAAGGTTTCTCAGTGATTCTTTTTGCACCAAATACATTCTTTGATATTTACAGAATCCAAATGTATTAAAATATTTTATACAATCAGGTTCATTTGGTGTTGAAAGTTCGACAAAATATCTCTTTAGTAAAGAGAAAGTATGAATACATTTTATGCATAAATTGATAATAATTTGTTAAATATGAGGAATTCTTGAAAACAGATGCTGAGGAAGACATTTGAGGTTACAAAAATCTGTTAGTCCCAAATACTTTATAAGATAAGTTCTAATAAGTCAATAATTTCAGTCAATAAATTTCATATTAATGATTTACAGACTACCATGGTTAGTATCTAGCTGACTCAATTTGGATTAAAGAACAGGTTAATGGCTTAGAGCTACACAAAAAAAGGATTCTTTCAAATAAAAGATTAACTCTGGTTAAAAATGTAACGATTTGGTTTATATATGATTTGTTGTATACAGTTGGTTTTAACCCTTTCTACTTTTGTTATAAACAAATGACCCTGGGATCCCCTGTTGGTGTTTGCAGTTTGTGTTAGTAGTAATTTAAATTTCTAAGTTCTGCTCTTCAGGGCTGGTACATGGTCTTGGTCAGGATGTCTCGGCAAACAATGTGGATTCCAATAGCAGTAATATGGGGGTCTCTGTAAGTTGTCCAAATCTACAGTCCTGCATCTAGCAGATGTGGGTTGACTGTGGTCTAAGGGTTCAGTTATCCCCTACTCTTAGCATCAACTTTTTTCTAAAATCCATATTTTCAAAATGTTTACTCAAGTAATTTTCCAAATTTAGGAGTTGTCCTATCTACTTTTAAGAGTGATCAGAGGAATCAGGCCTTAACTCTAACTCCCTTCACTTTTCATCTTTCACTATCACTCCAAATAGGCGATACTAATCTCTCTCTCACTTCTCGCATGTTGTCAGCATCCAACCTCAGCCCATTTCTAAAAGCTGGTACAACTGTCTTTGTAATGAATCCAAACTTTTAGAATGCATAGGTGAGAAGGGGACTTCCAATAATTTCTTTCTTTATAAGCTGGTTGTTTTAGGTGATTTCCCAAAGCCAGAGATTTGACCATATCTAAGATAATCAGAAACCAATCTGGATGGCTTCCTTCCAGCCAATCTCAAGATTGTTTTGTTCATCCACAGTCATTGTAGGTGGGAAAGAAAAGGAAGAAAAATATCTTCAATATCTTTAGTAATAAAAAATTGTCTTTCTCTGTTTATGCGTTTCTTGATCAACCAGACTACACAGCCTATTGCCTATGTTCACTCTGAGCTAGTAATTAATCTTTCTTTATCAGCTTATCTCTGATATAAAAGTTTTCACAAATGTCACAGAAATTAAAATAAATGAACCCAACCCCAATCTTAGGTGCTAATCTTTATTTTTGTAAGGATATTTTTCTTCTGGGTGGCCAACATAAACCAGATGTTTTTCTTGGTACTTTATCCAGAACGATTTAGATATTATTTAGGTGACCACCTATTTTCTTTACCAACAACATATGTTTTTCTATTTTCCAGGACTGACATCTTCAAAGATACATTAATTGTCTCTTTTTTATCAGTGGGAAGTGGGGAAAGACTGGTGGTCTTGGTTTTGCTCAATCTTACTGAATTCTATCTAGTTAAATTTGGCTTTGATTCTCTTTGGAACTGTTCTTGATTTCATTTTATTATTTTAAAACAATTTTTAACACATTTCATTTTTAATTTTCTTCTCAACTTTTCAATCAACTTTCTTGAGAATTTCAACAATTATCATCCAGTTTGTTGTCACTTTTTTTTTTCTTTCTTCCAATTAGCTCCCTGAGGTCCCAATGTCACAAATTGCCTTCTGATAATTATGCAAATCCTGTTATAATCATTATTAGTATAATTTAATCAAATATAATATAAAGAAAATATTAATTCACCAAATTATTACTTTTATGAGCTAGTAATCAAATTAAAATCAAGGTATGATTTTTCCCACCATAACAGTTTTCCAAAACTACCTTATAGTTGGATCTGATCCTTAGAGGTCAAAGCAGTTGTCACTATAATCGGAGTTTATACCACTGAATTATCAAAATATCAACTGGAAATATTTTTCTTTCATTTTTTTCTCTTGCTACATTGTTTTGGGTGAATCTAGAAAATGTACAAAATATGTGTATCATTACAAAAATCCAAAGCATCCTATTTTTCCTATTACTAGAAACATGGAATCATTGTAACTGTTCCTAAAGAGATTTTCTAGTAGAAACCAACTTTTTCTTTCATTCAATAATCAAATAAAATGTATTTATATATCAAATGCAGGCCATTAATTTTGAATGACATCTGCCAGGTTTATAAAGTAATGAAAGTTATTTGTGATGTAATGCCAAAAGACATTTGCAACATCATGGAGAAACATGAAATGAACATGTCAGTCTGCATGGTTGATACCATGGAGTCTGAGATGCTAATTTCAAAAATCTTCTTTCTTTTCTCTCTAGTGAAAATGAGGCAGAAAGACAGTTTGCTATAAAAAAAATTATTTACTGTATTTGCTATTGAAATGCTTTTGATAATTTTTAAATACTTGTAACAAATTCATGATATATGAAATATACTTAAACTACAGTTCAAAAGTTTGAGGAAACCCTTGGTAATTTTTTAAATCAGCCTACAAAGTAGTTGTTTTGTACATTAAATAAGAGAAAGTTATTATACATGGTTAAAAAAGTGAGACATGATTTTTTTTATTAGAAATTTTATTATAACAAAAAAAAAAGAAGCATTGTATGATTAAATTTTTCTCTCCTCAAAATATTCTCCTTTAACAATGATTACTGCAGCACAAACTCTTGGCATTCATTGCAAAAGTTTCTTAAAGTATAAATTTTATAATTGATTCCATTCTTTTTTGAATGACTCCAAGAGCTTTTTATCATTTGTTTCACTCTTTTATCAAGTTAATCCTATACTAATTCTGGAGGTGGCTTCAAAATTTTAACTGTAGTGTAGCTCAAATAAAAGTATAATAAATGTTTGTTTTGTCTAAATGAGAACTTTAAGGACATATAAAAATTATTTGAATATATAAAAATGTATCAGAAGAAAAGAAAAAAGAAAAAAATCACGTGAAATTAGATGATCTCACAATCTAATAATACTCGCTACTTTCTGCTCTCGAATGAATTAAATCAATTCATTTTTCCCTTTTCCCTTTTGCAGATAAATAAGCTTAGTAAAGAACATGGCGCAGAGCATCAACTGGTAAAAGAAACCAAAAAATATGCCTCAAGAATATCGAAAGAGACAAAAATCATACGAGAACAAAATAAAGCTTTACGATTACATCAAAATGCATCAAAGACTGATCAGGTAAGAAAGAGTTTTATATCTCTTATTTATATTGTAACAAAAATCATTTGTTTTAATGTTGTTAATTATATACTACATACAATGTGTGAAAGCATGTGTAATACACTGTCTTCATCAGCCACCAACCAAGGGAAGTAACACAGTTTTAGTGGCTAAGGCAGTACTGCCACCCCTGGTGCTAACAGCAGCTTTTGCCACCAGACAGAGTATTATTTTTGTGTAGATGTGTCAGTGTCTTGCAATTTTTTTGCAACTGTAAGTCAGATTTTCAACATTAATGTAATGTTTTTATATATATACATATATATATATATATATATATATATATATATATATATATATATATATATATATATATGTATATTTAATTTCAATAAAGGTGCAATTAATTTATAAATTCATGAATCATACATACAAAAAACAAATACAGAGGTTAATGATTTAACTGGCGAGAATCCATCGTTGCAAACAATTTAAATAAGATACATAAACCCCGAACCTGTACATGAATGATAACGAGGATCATATCATTCATGTACAGGTTCGGGGTTTATGTATCTTATTTAAATTGTTTGCAACGATGGATTCTCGCCAGTTAAATCATTAACCTCTGTATTTGTTTTTTGTATGAATGATTCATGAATTTATATATATATATATATATATATATATATATATATAATGCCATATACACACACAGGCACACACACCTACCTGGATTTTATCCTCTTGTGAATTTATATATATATATATATATATATATATATTGACCACTAATATTATATATATATATATATATATATATATATATATATATATATATATATATTGACCACTAATATTATATATATATATATATAACATATAAATCAGCCCTAAAAAACAGCAGCTATTAAAACAAGTGCACTCTATACAGGATCAGAGTATCTGTGCACTCTATACAGGATCAGAGTATCTGTGCACTCTATACAGAATCAGAGTATCTGTGCACTTTATACAGGATCAGAGTATCTGTGCACTCTATACAGAATCAGAGTATACTCTGATCCTATATAGTGCATAGATTCTTTGATGCTAGGTAGAAGTGCTGAATCATACATAAATATTCCTTTTCTTTTTATGTATCCTATACTATTAATATTATAATATACTCAAAAAACAAAATTTGAACCTAAATTTTCCAGACAAATTTTTTCTCTTACACTTCAGGGAGGTGGAACAAGTACAGATAAAAATGATAGTACTGGTCAAGATCCTGAATCTCAAATTGAAGAATTAAAACAAAACATTAGACGAGCAGAAGTAAGTATATATTTTATACCAAACATAATTTGACTGGTTCTCTATCAGACAAAATATGTATGTAAGTAAATAAGTGTATGACATAATGATGAAAACTGCATTTATTTGTACACAGCAAAAATGTATTTTCTAATATAATCCCCTTCCTTAATTTAGTTAGTGGTGAATATTAATCACATAGGTTGAACGTTATATATAATTATTACTGAAAATTTCAAATCACCATTCAGTTAATAACTCTATCAGATTATTGAGCCATTGTTGTATTTCTCCTTTACTTAAATATTAAATTTTATGCAATTAAGTTTAATGTTATCAATAAAGAAAGTAGAAACTTTTTCACCACTATAACATAGCATTTCTGTGTATTTTCTATAACTATTTCCAAGCTAATTGTTCTGATAAACTTTCTTATTTGATATGTTGACTTTAGGATTTGAATTTAGAACTAGATTGCCAACCCGGTCTCATACTTTAACAGTTGAAATTGCTAGATATAGCTGTAATAATAGTTACGCTAATTATGTTATGCTAATAGTTACTTCTGTCACACTTCTTCCCTGTGTAACTCTCTTCCAGTTTCTAGCTTCCCAGTCAACTTTGATTTTCAAAAATTTAAATGCAATGTCAATCATTTTCCTTGGCCTTCTTAATTCCTGTTCTTTATTGTTCTCTCCCCTTAATAATAATTTTTTTTTTTGTTCTCATATTCTTTCACACTCAGTAACATTTTGCATTTTAATAGCTTTATTGCTTTGCTTGGGATGAAATGATAAAAAAAAAAATATGTAACTTTAATTCAAATTCAAATTCAAAGTTGAAAATTCATTCTTTTCTTTTTACAGACTGGCAAAATGAAAGCTGAAGCCAGAATAGAATTATTAAGATCCTGTGGAGGTAAAATGTCCCAAAATCTTATTCTATTTTATACTTAATATAATAATATTTTAATTTTTTGTTTTATATACTATATATACCTGGATATCATGTGACATTTGAAGCTAATTTTAAGGGAGTTACATCATACATGAGATATAAAATTGACATATGTACTGCTGGCCCTGACTACACCTGTGACCAAACTATATATCCATTTAATATAGTCAAAAGTACAGTTGTATTTAAAAGTGATGTTTTACTTAACTGTATCCAATAATAATGCATGTAATATTCAGATATTAGTATCATATAAAATACAGACAGCAAATATGCATTTTTTCCATTGTTTATGTTTATAAGATATTTAGCTGTTTTCTGTTCAATTACTTATGGCTGTACACACTAGTATAGTGTTACTAATGATATTTTTATCATTCTTTACTTTTTAACTTATTTAACTAGAAGATGGGATGAAGAGATAGAGGAAAAGAGGTTAGTTTATTGTAATCTTGTCTTTCATAAAAGGAACTCACATGATGAAATCATTTTTAACTTATTTAATTAAAAGATGGGATAAAGAGATAGAAGAAAAGAGGTTAGTCTATTGTAATTTGGTCTTTCAAAAAAGAACTTGTATGATACACAAGATACATGATAGAATCATTTTTTATAAGTGAAAATTTGAGGGTTACCTGATATGCAAGATCGTATACAGTATATATTCTGATAGTCATGCATAATATTTACACATAATTGTAGATATCTATACTAAATATATATATTTTTATGAGAGTTTTTTTTAAATCTATACTTGGTTGGGTCAAGAAATATTCAGCACATACTCAGGTTTACGGATATTTATGAATAATTATATTTATTTAAAATGATATTGAGATACAGCTATGGATATTATAATATTTATACTTATTAAATAAATACTTAATATATAGGCTAGATGTAACCATAAGCTTTATGCTAATAGTTTCTTCTACACATCATGATTATAGAACTCTCTTTTGGCTTTTTGGTTCCTAGTCAATATCAGGACTGGTGCTATAAAAAGAAAACTATGGCATATATCAATTCGGCATTTAATCTCCTTCAAAGTAGTCCACTTCTGAAGCCACACACTTTATCCAGCATTGTTTCCATTGATGGAAGCATTTCTGGAACTCTTTTTTTGGGATAGTGAACAGCTGAACCATGACATTCTCTTGGATTTCCACAATGTTTTGAAATATTGTTTCTTTCAAGTGGAATTTAATTTTTGGAAAGAAGAAAAGTCGCAAGGAGTGAAATCTGGGGAATGTTGTCCTTGGCCCAAAACTGCTGATGGTCACTGATGAAACCTCTGTGGTTTGGTGTGGTGAGACTGCCACACTCTTTTTTTTTTTTTGTTTAATCATTTCACCCTAAGCAAGGTGGGAATGCCACTAGTCATTAGTACACAGGGGGTTACAGAGAGTGAAAGTAAGAGAAAAGACTGGATGTAGAGGGGATTGAGAAAAGGATAAAAGATGAATGGGATTCAAGAAGATAGAACATAGCGATTGACATTGCATTTAAATTTTTGGACATTGTAGTTGTCAGAGAAGCAAGTAAATGGAAGGGAGTGCAAGGTGGGAAGTGCAAGAAAATAAAGAGTAGAAATGGCAATTACATTTAACTATTTCAACAGTAAAAGGGTGGGACCTAGATGCCAATCAAGTAGCACGCTTAAATTCATGTAGTCAGTATACTTGGCATCAGAAAGAGACAGTTTAAATTTCTAGGACACATAATGAGGAAAGAAGGCTTGGAGAATTAGACACTAACAAAACATATTGAAAGCAAGAGGGACAGGGGAAACAGCAAGCAATTTACGAATGAGTTTGTGTAAACAGATAGCAGAACAGGGAATGGGAGGGATAGTAAAATGATAAATGTTACTAAGGATAGGAAGTTGTGGAGAGATATAATTGCCCATTTTACAGCCATCTTTCTATTATTTTAACTTCATTACTGGAAGAATATTTTTGTTTCAATTTCTGGGATGAGGAGTTATCATTATTTGCTCTATACATATTTGGACCCCTGTCCCCATCTTTGTTGTTGCTATCACAACACTTTCACTGCTGTGCCCTCCAGTCCTCCTCAGGTACATACTGATCTGGGCAACCCACAGAAAAAAAAAAAACTCTACATACTTGCCTTTCAACCACTGATATGAACAATGACAGTGAGCTAGAATGTAATGATTTAGGTGCATGCATGACAGTCTTCAAAGTCTATCAGTACCAAGTGGCTTCACCCTGCTTTCTTTAGCTCCATTACCATAGCAACATTCTCAATATTTTTTGTCTGATACTCTGCTTTTTGCCTTGTACTCTCCTATTTATCTCTGTAGGCACTGAACTTGCCAAAACAGAATTGTTTAATTTTCTTACTGAAATGGTTATTAATTTTTTTAGTTTAAAACCATCATAAATATGTCATTGAGAAAGATCTAGAAAGAGTTAGGTTTCTAATGTTATTACATCTACTAATCATTGATTTCTTAGTAGTTCTGATAGTAAGAGGAGCTGGGAAAGATAATCAGGCTTTCTTGAGACAAAGGGATCACAAGTTCAAATGTTACCTGGAACTTTATTATTTCTGTTCCATGCTGTTTACATATATACACTTAAAGCTTGAACAAAGTTGTTATAAAAAGCAATTAAAAAAATACAAAATAAAATTACTAGTCAATTTTTTTTTAAATCAGTAAATTGATTCTGTTTAACATGTTTAATTTAAAGCAAATTTTTATATAAGCCCTATTTTTCAGTTTTATTTTTTAATAAAATGTTAGATTATGAACAGTTTTTTTGGAATTTTACAAATTTTTTAACTGTAAATAGCTTAGACTGTAAAAACAGTTAGTATGATTAACCAGGTTTCCATGAGACCAAAATGGACATTAGTTCATTGTTATTTTTATTTGATCAAGTTAGCTCAGACATTCATGAATCTATCACACCAACCATCACAGTCCTGCATCAAGATCAGAAGGTCATTAGGGTGACATTCTGTCTCAACATAGGTAGTCAATGTAAGTGATTGATAGGCAACCAGCCCATCTTGCTCCATGGCTAGGTGTCTAGAGTAGTAGATCACTTGCAAGTTTTCAGTTTGCTTGCCAGCAGTGTCCTGCAGAGTGCATTCTGCATTCATGTAAGATTGTAGAAATATCAGGGATCTGTCGATTGAGTTGTGATTTAGTTGGATATTGTCTTCAAGAGATGTTAAGTATAACTCTTAGCATCTGAGTGTAGGTTGCATCAAGCTTAGACTGTTGGGTTTTGTCCAGGCATTAATACCACATCTACAGTGGCTCAAAAGAATCTCCACTTGAGGTTGTCTGATAGATCAGATTCCCAGATTACATCCATTTTATTCAAGGTGGCCTAGGCTTTATGCAAATGTTCCTTTTCAGTAGAATTTTATTTTATTTTCCTAGATATGTAAAAGATTTGAAAGATTTTATTGATTCACTTGAGACAGTTTGTATTGAGTCTTGCTGGTTGAAGGTTATGAATTCAGTTTTAGAGGAAATTGAAATAGTGTCCAACAGCTGTAGCAGCATTTTTTAGATGATGTAGAACTGTGGCACAGTTTGATGACCCAAATAAGTTGTGAATAAAAAAAGCCATGACAAATTAAAATGAAAAAAAATACTAATAAATATTAATAATTGTTGACATTGTCTTAAAATAAAGATAATATTGTCATGAATGAATATAAATTTATTTCTCTTTTATTTGTTAAATTTCTTTACTTATAGTAGTTATTTATGTATATTATTATAAATGTATCTTTCTTTTATTTTTATTTTCTATTTTTATTAGATGAAGCATTGTCACACATTATTATTAATTTTGAATACTATGTTGCTTGGACTGCTGATTAAAAAGTTGTTTCACCATGTTGTGTCTTTTCACGCCAAAATATGTTATATCTATAGAAGGCTATCAGTTGTCTATGCACTGAATGTTGTTATTACATCTGGCCTAGTGCTTCTATTATATATTTAGAGATTCTTGATAAAATCCAAAGAAGAATCTGCAATGTTATCAGCCCTGATCTGACATCTCAGCTTCAGTCACTTTCTCACTTCCCTATATCTTTTCTACTGATATTTTTAAGGTAATTGTTCTGATGAGCTTTCCTCTTTGATACCATGACTTTATTTACAAATTTAAGTGCAGTAGTAGTTAGGTCTCATAATTTTACAGTTGGCTACATGTAACCATCAGTTCTATGCTGATAGTTTCTATTCTCACACTTTTCACTTGTGGAAGTCTTTTCCAATTTCTTGTTTTCCAGTCAACTTTGGTCTTCAAAAATTTAAATGCAATGTCAAACATTTAATTAGTTTTTAATTAATTTCTTTATTTATACTCCTAATGTAGTATAAAAATAAAAAAAAATTATATTCTTGAACTAAATAAGAATTAAAAAATGATATTCTTAAATCTTATATCTGGTTAAAGATAATTCATTTTTAAACAAACAATACCAATTCCTTGCTGGTGTTCTGTATTTCTTTCATTTTTTAAAAGTCTTTCTCATGCTTTTTAAGAGTCAGGGATGGCAGTAGAAAACTCCTGTTGTTGACATATGACCTTGAGAGCTCACAGGCTATCATGCATAAATAAACATTATTTTAATGTTTTAAGCAAAAAGTAAGCATTAATTTTACAAATTCCAGTTAATTCTTAAATATGATAATTTACTTTGAAACACATCTCTAGGATGAATACTGTATTTTTAGGAGATTTTTAAATTTGTTGTTTATATTTTTTGTCTATTATGAGAGATTAATGAGTTGATGAGTGACAAATGAATCTGAAAATTTTTTAAGAATATCAAAAAGTTTATATACATCCAGAAATTTATTTTTCTTTTAATACAGATTCAGATATTCTGTCAAATAAAATGAAAATTTAACTAAAAAAGAGATATTCAAATTATTTTAAATGCATTTTTAAAGTTTTAACTCAAAATTGGTTGGTACCTAGTATTCACTTTTTGCTTCTTTTTTATTAGATGAAGCATTGTCAACTATTATTATTATTACTATTAATTTTTGACTATTTTTTTTACTATTCACTTCAGTTTTCATTAGATGAAGCATTTTCAACCATTATTATTAAATTTTTATTAGTATTTACTTTCCACTTAATTTTTTATTATATGAAGTATTGTTAATCATTATTTTTTTTAAATTTTTGACTAGTATTTGTATTTATTTTCAATTTCATTTTTAGTTGCTTTTTTATAACAAATTTATTCAGACCATGATTCCATAGCAGTGAATGGACAGTGTTGATACAGATTAAAGGAAAAGCTCTCTTGAATATAATTTCTAATCTTATCTCTGATCTATATTACAATGAAATATCATTGCATAACTATATGAATGGCTTTATTTTTTTGTTTGCAGTAAATGTTGATGAATATTTAGCCAGTGCTCAGATTGATAGCCTTGGTGCAGAACCAGATAATATTTCGCGCACACCTAGTCAGGCATCATTAAGGACAGAAAGCTCCGGTGGGGTAAGTGATATAATTTTTATTTCTCTTCATTTTATTTATTTATTTTTACTTTATCTATTGTACACATTCAGTCAATTTAATTATATCTTTGTGTTACTTATATTGTTAATACAGTGTTTCAACCAAACAGTTCTACAACATTCTTCAGGTATCTATAAGAAAATAGAGAGCGCCACTTTAGCTTGTGCCCTACCAATCTGTTTCTGCTTTAGTGTGTATCCTATCACCACATTTGTATCTTACATTATTAAGGCATTGTCCCAATTTTTTTCTTGACATGTTAAAAGACATTCAGAATATTTTATTTAAAGGATTCAAATATCTTGTTTTAAGACTTTTTAGCCAAATTTCTTATTTTATAATTTTATTTTAAATTTTATAATACAACAATAAATGGTATACCTACTTCTGTTTTTGCTTTTCCCCTTAAGTTTGATAATGTAGGATACAAATGTGGTGTTAGGATACACTGATCAGTAGGACACACACTAAATCGACAGAAAATGGAATGGAACCATGAATTAGAACAATGTGTTGGGTTTGGAATGACTAATTCTCATTTATATATTAATTTTTTAGCACTTGAATCAACAAAATAGTAAAGAAAATAATAATAATAATAATAATAATAATAATAATAATAATAAAAAAGTTTACAATAAAATTAATACATTTTAAATTGACAGAAGATATTTTACTTATTACATGTGTATTTGAAACAATGTGTATGATATCCTATTAGCCTGCATATTTGAAAAATCATAGTAAAGAAAATGTGCTCTCTGGTGTCTATTTCAAATACAAATGTCCACCGTAATAATGTTTGGAGTTATAAAAATATTGGATTAAATACAATTCCATTAATTCTTTAGAAGTTGCTTTGTTTACATTTTGGATACAAAACTGAGCAGATAACACCTTTTGATAAAAATAATCAGAATTAAGAAAATGTCTTTTCTTTAAAAAGAGAAAATAGAACCTTGCTTACTGTAATGTTCTTTATAGCTGAGCAGCAATGCAAATGGTGGTTTTCCCCTGTAAAGGAGGACACAAATCCAATCTCTGCTGGAGAACACATTTTGTTTATTATGATGTCTCAAGTGCACTGACCAATAGATATAATACACATTGTTTAAAATAAAAATAGGGAGTCTATTTAAAATACGAGTATCCATTATAATGATGTTTGAAGTAATAGAATGTTGGATTAAAAATAAATCCATTAATTTTTTAGAAATTGCTTTATTATATAAATATTATATAATGCTTAACAAGTGCAATAATAGAGCATAATATAATATAGGGTATAATGCTTAACAAGTGCAATAATAGAGCATAATATAATATAGGGTATAATGCTTAACAAGTGCAATAATAGAGCATAATATAATATAGGGTATAATGCTTAACAAGTGGTGTAATAGACATAATATAATATAAGATATGATGCTTAAAATGTGCTTAAAGTATAATGTTTAACAATTGATATAAATATAAATTTCTCAAAATGTAATTAAAAAGGAAAATTATTAAATGAGAATGTAATTAAAAAGGAAATGCATAATTTGTGTGTATGTGAGATTGTACCTAATAATTATAATAAAAAGTTTCATCATTTTACAGCTGAAATGGCTAGATGTAACGGTAAGTTCTATGTTAATAGTTTCTTCTCTCACACTTCTCACTTGTGAAATAATCTTCCAGCTTCATGCTTTCTAGTCAACTGATTTTCAAAAAAGTTTAAATACAATGTCAATCATTATCATCTGTCTCCTTAATTCCTGTTCTTTTATTGTCCTCTCTCCTTAATAATGTTTTCTGTTTCTCATATTCTCTCACACACAGTAACCCCTTGCATCTTAGTAGCTTTAATGCCTTGCTTAGAGTGAAATGATTAAAAAAATGTATGGTATAAGAAAGGCTGAAACTTGCCTACTAAAGGACATTTACTTATGTGATACACAAATATATAAAAGACAATTAAGTAAAATTACCAAGCATAAACTTGCAAATTTGTAACTATATTTACAAATTGTTACATTGTAAATATATTTACAAATTACAGATGGCAGACCTTCTCATGCATTCTTCAAGCATTGAAAAAACTCACTCTCACTCTTTGGGTGTTCTCTTCAAAATCTTCTATCCAATTCATCTCATACTAAGAAAATGGGAGAGAGGTCAGGAGATTGACATAGCCAAGTCATAATTTCCAAAATTTTGTTCATTTTTTTTTTTTTAATTCAAGGTAATTTTGATATAATTTAGAAGTATTTGGGATCATTTCCTTCTTGAAAAGTGAATTTTTTTCCAATTATGTGTCAACCAGATGGTATAGCATGACTTTGACAAATCAAATGATATTGTTCTTTTTTCATGTTTCCCTTGACCTGAACCAAATCTCCAGCCCTTTTGGTAATCTCAAAAAGTCTATGAGGGGTTAAAGATGAAAGCAAAAATATATCTTTATATTCATAATTTATCAAAATGTACAGTATACTGAAATTTTATCTTTTATAAAAAAAATACAAAAATTTCTCATTTTAAGGTTTTTTTTTAAAAAAATTGCTGGGTGTCCCAAAACTTTTTACCTGTAGTGTAACTAACAATAAAGAAATGTAATCTATAGAGAGCTATGATCACTTATATCCTGAAGAGATATGGCATTATCTCCCACAAAATTATTAATGCAATATCCATCCACCAAAAAAAAAAAAGAATTATTCTTACAATCCAAAAAATATGTCTCAGATTTAACCCCTTCCCTAGTGTAGACATGTATCAGGTCATTCCATAAGTTCTGTCCGAATTTTGAATAAAGAAAACAAGTGACCAAATGTTACATTTAATTACAGATTCAATCAATAATGTATTTTCCCTGATTATCTATGACTTCCTTCCATCTATTAACAAGCTTACTAATTCCATTACTGTAAAATTCTTTTGGCTTTGATTCGAAGAACTCACAAATGTCAGTTTTAACCTCTTCCTGTGTTACAAAAGCTGTTTCTTCCAAATGATTCTGTAAGCTACAAAACAAATGGTAGTCTGAAGGAGCAAGATCGGGCAAATAAGATGGATGAGGAATTTTCTCCCAACCAAGTTCTTCAATCTTTTGTGACGTGATTCTTGCTGTGTGGGATCACGCATTGTCCTGATGAAACATCACCTCTTTTCAATTCAGTAGAGCAGGTCTTTTTTCCTCAAAGCTTAGTTCAAACGCTCTAATTGCTGACAGTATATTTGAGCATTAATTGTTGCATTAGGTGGTAAGAATTCAAAGTGAATTATTCCTTGGCGATCCCACCAGATTGAAAGAAGAACCTTTTGCCCATGAAGTTCCTTTCTCGGCTGTGGCTGGGGTCCTTCTCTTTTACCAAGCCACTGTCTATGACACTTAACATTTCGATAAAAGATCCATTTTTCATTACCAGTCACAAGTCTATCCAAAAAAGGTGAAACAAGTTGGCGAGAATGGAGAGAAGAGCAGATGTCAACTCAGGATTTGAGGTTGTTTTCAGACAATTCATGAGGCACCAATTTTCCAAGTTTAGGAACTTTTTCAAGTTTTTGAAGATGACGATGAACAGTTGTATGGTTTGAACTGAGAACCACTGCCAATTCCTCAACTGATAAAGCAGGATTTTCTTCAAGGGCTGCTTCAAGTGGACGTCCGGTTCGATCTTCATCTTCAAGGGTGAAATCTCCACCTCTGAATTTTGCAAACCATCTTCTGCAAGTTCTTTCATTCATACATTCCTCTCCATAAGCAGAGTGAATGTTTCTAGCTACTTTGGCTGCTGAGTTTCCCTTTCTTGAAAGCATTATGTGCCTCAAATGATTCTTGGGTACTTTCATGTTAGCAGGGTTTTAATCAAACAAAATTTAATTTTATTGTTCTCTGAAATAAAATTTGATCAGTTTAAATGCATCTAAACATAAAAATAATGTTCAGCTCCATTAGACATTATAAAATACTCTTTACATTTTGTTCATTTTAACAAAAAGTTAAAATTTGGACAGAACTTATGGGATGACCTGATATATACATTTTTACAGAAAGTGTCTTTTTCAGACACAGATGAATAAATACATTCAAAACATAATGTTCAAAAACAGCTACAGATGTGCTTATACATCAATCTTTATTCTTTTTATACCCTCTGAAACAAATGTAATTGTTAACATATGTTTGGTAGAAGTGTTAGCCATTGCTTAGGTACATCAAGAAACCAAAATTCCTTTGTTATTATATTAAAAACAAATACAAAAACTTGTTTGAAAATGAAATGTTTTTCCCAAAATAATTGGCAGGGAAGGGGTTAAATAATCAGCAAAATGTTGTTAAGTCATAAAAAAAAATAATCAATATTTTTGTAACTCTTAAAAGTTTCTTACATTAGAGAACCAATGCAAGAATTCACATGTGCCTAGATTCTTGTATAGAAAGATTAAAGTTAATCCCCTGTTATCTACAGAAGTCAGTAGGAATTCATACTTTGTTTTAGGGCCTTTTCCAGAACATTGCTATACAAATGGCTCAGCTTGTTAAAAAGATATGCAACAGACTTAGTTAGGGGGAAAAAGATCTTAATGTATATGTATGTATGTATATATTTATATATATATATTAGGTTGGTGCAAAAATAATGTTGTTTTCTCACATAGCAACATATGTGAGAAAACGACATTATTTTTTGCACCAACCTAATATATGTATGTTTGTGTTTGTGTGTCTGTGTGTGTGCATGCAGGTAAGTAAGACTCCAGAATTATCTTAATTTTGTAATTAATTTATTAATTCATTCTTTCATATCTTATTGTAAATCATAGCCGACAGAAGAACCTGAGCCCACATATACACACTTTGATGATGATGACGACTTTGTTGAAGAGATTCCAGATGTTACTGAAGCAACACCAATGAGCCCCACAACCCAAAACTCATCATCGTCCCGGCAGTATCCTATCCAAGCCCAAGCTTTATATACATTCCAAGCTACAAATCCTGACGAACTAGGCATGGAAGAGAATGAAGACATTGAAGTTATTGGGGACGGTGATGGAGATGGTTGGGTACAGGTATGTCAAATGTTTGGTTTTTACCTTCTTTTTAATAAGTACTATATAGTATAAGTACTATATCTTACTTATTATAAAATGCAGATTGTGTGTGTGTGTGTGTCTGTACGTTTATATATTGGATTGGATTTCCTACATTTTTCAACCGATTTCAACAAAACTTCATAGGACTACATAAAATTACCTTGCAGTGGTTCTGACAGCACCAAAAATTGGAAAAACACAATTGTTTTTGCACAAAATCAATTTGAAAACACAATTAAGAGGCATTAATGAAAGGGGGACAACTCATATCGAGTTATACTTATTAATATCGAGTTATCGAGTTATACTTATTATAAAACCCAGGTTGGTTGGTTGTGTGTGTGTGTGTTCCTTTATATATGGGATTGGATTTCCTACATTTTTCAACCGATTTCAACAAAACTTCACCTTTTTTTGGCAGGTAGTGTTTCTTATTGTCTTGCACACTTTTTTCTTTATTTTTACATTCAGAATGCTTTAAAAATTCCATTTACAAGACAATTGTTTATAATAAAATTCTATTTAATCGGTAGACTCATAATGATTGAAAACAATGTTTTTGTTTGAGTTTGGGTTTGACCAATTCGTAAAAAAAAATAAAAAAATAAAACTAATTAAGACATGCGTGTCTGTCAACCTTAAACAATAATCTTTGTCAATTTTATTTTTCAGTCTTTATGATGGTTGATACTTGATCTATCTCTTACTGTTACATCCCCGGGCAATGCCGGGCTCTACTGCTAGTAGTTTATATGTTCACCATCTAATAATCACATACATTGCTTAACTCAAACACACAAGAAGAACATGAAGTATAGTTTCAAAATACATAATCAATTTCTGTTTATGTATCAACAAGGGCCATAACTTATAATTCTCATTTAAAACTACAAGCACAGGCTAGAGCATCTCATACGAAATATAAAATTCAGGGAAAACATGGACCTCCATGCCCATAAAAAATGGTATGTCAAAAAGACAATGGTATTCCCTTGACACCACTATTATTTTAACTACTTTCATTCCTTGTTTTAAAAAGCAATGATTAGAATTTTAATAAAACATAAACATATGAAAGTGAATTTATACATTTTCTTTGTTCAACAAAAATAAAAAACAATTTAATTTTTAGATTGTTTATTTACACAATTCATTTTTTAGATTGTTTATTGAAATTGTTGGTAAAACATCAACAAATTGACAAATAGAATCAAACTTTATAAAATGGTAAATAATAAGGATTTCCTTATAGTTGGTTCACATATTTTAATAATTTGGTAAATTTTTATAAATTTATGAATAAAAAATTGTTTTCATATTTATCTATTTATAAATTTGTAATTGATAAATATTGCACTGCATTAGTTTTAATTTCAAAGTTTCTACAAGTTTAAAAATGTTGAGAAACACTGTTTTTAGTGTATAGAATTTTACAAGGTAGTCTTAATAAACACATTATTTAAGTCATTAACAGGTGATGTTGGGTCTTTTCAGAATAAATCTCAAATGTGTTTGCTCATGCCCCAATGATCTTAAATACAAAGGGGTGTATTCGAATAAACACATCAAACATTAAAACATAGAGATTGGTTCAAGAAAAGAAGAAAAGAATGGAAAAAAATGAGAGAAAGGTAGTGAAAAAAAGAATGAAAGAAAGAAAAAAAAGAAAAGAAAAGAAAGAAGGATATCAAACAAATGCCTAGTTAAGATTGACCAATATGTAAAGTTGAAGTTAATAAAGTCACTAGGTGTGAAAAATTGAAACAATGAAACAGACCATAAAATCATGTCACAGGTGATTCAGTTCTGGTTTAAAGGGACTTAATCATTCATAAAGAGATGTGTAAATCACCAAAAAGTTTTACAAAATTAAAACTACCTATTTGTCTACTTCTTCAATTGATCACAGTGCCAAATATACACCTCTTATAGCCACTGACACTAAATATAACGCAGCAAGGTGTTATCAAGAGAGATGCAACATGATGTGAGGATGGGTGTTTTTGTAAATTTACTATTGTTATTTGTCATGGGCGGTCATCTAGTTTGGTTTAATGTTGTGCACCTGCCAGGATGAGATTTTGAAAAATTTTTCTGTTCACTCTGGTTGAATATGGTTTTATTGATCTGGAGACTTTCTCAAAGGGTAGAAAAATTATGGATAGAAGGTATAAATGCTATAAACTATTTCATATTCAATGTGAAACAAAAGGCTCATAAAATATTTAAAAATTGAAAAGCAGTCCTTTTTGACAAACACAACAAATCAAAATATATTGTTCTACACAACAACTCTATTACAATTACAATTGAAAGGAATTTATCTAAACTCAACATAAAATTTGTCACAATTAAATCTAAACAATAAAAGACTTAATTAATACAAAAGAAAATAATAAGCTAAAACTTGAAGGAGGAATTTACTCTTTTAATTGTATTAATTGCCACAAGGAATACATTGACGAAACTTCAAGGAATTTACATAAAAGATTATATGAACACAAAAGGGATCTTTTATAAAACACTACATTAAATGCATTAGTTGTTCTCTATAGTCTGACCACAATTTTGATTTAGAAAATGCTACTCTAATTAAAGGAGAAAACAATTTAATAAGATGAAAATATTTAGAAAGTGCTTTAATCATTAGATCATCCATAGTAAATTTGTGCCCGGGTTCTTACAATGTTTCACAATTCTTGGAAGATCTTCTATTATCACAATGTGTGATGTTTAATAACAAAAGTTACAGAAAAATTAAGAAAAAAATCTAAATAAAATCAGCTATTACATTAAAAACAAATTAAATTAAAGTATCTCTCTTTCATTTGTGCACATGTGGAGTTGCAACAATGTGAAGATAAACTTAGTCTGATGAAGTCTTAAAAGAAGAAATGTGTCATATGATAACTTTTTCCCTTTTGTCATACATCTTTCCCATAAAAATGTTCTTGATATATAAAAAAAAAATATATATATATATATATTATTCTCCCAAGCAATATTATAAAACCTATCAAAAGTTTAATAACAAAGGCTGCCAAATGTTACAATGGTTGATTTCTACTAATATTCTTGAGTTATTGAGAAAGTTACAAGCAAGGATAGAGGCTTGTGTCTGTGTGTCAGAGGTTCCTGCAGCTTTCAGAGAGGCAGACAGACAGTATACACAGAGAGAGAGAGAGAGAGAGAGTGAGAGAGAGAGAGATTCTCTCTAGACAAAACAGAAAACTCTCTGATGTGAACTGGACAATCAACTGCAATCCTCATTTATATAGCCATTCGTCTGAGAAAATGACATTGATTGTTATCTTTCCATAAAGATGAACTTTGTTATGCACATGGTCCTTCTAAAATTACCTCCAATCAGATTCTTGGTATAGACATTTTGGTAAGAATCAATGTAATTCAAAAGGATAGCCTGTTAAATAAACAGTTCTTAGATGTGGCAGATAAACACATTAATCTTGTTACTACAACAACCACCTTGTCACTACAACTTCCTAACCAGGGTAGGAAAAATTTAATCATACTGAATTTGGGTTTAAATCCTCCTGATGCTTTCCATATAAGCATTTTATAGATTCTAGTTAATATTCCTAAATTGAGCCTTCTTCCATCAGATTCCAGTCTAGTCAACTAATCTTCCATATTTTTATTCATTTAGTATTTTTACACCATCACTTAAAATTCTTAACTCACTTCAAGTCAAACATTGCACACCTCTGCTATACTGAAATTTTTTCCTTCAATTCAAATTAAATATAAATTTGAACAAGGGAATGACTCCTATCCATAGTATAGAAGGAGAAAGCCAGAAGATGGAGGTCAGCAATATCAAAATGAGAAAATATGGACATCAAGTTGAGCAATAAAACACCAATCAGTGGGTAGTACCTGACAATACATATTTGTTGCAACAATTCAACTATCATAGCAATATTGAAATCTGCTCATCAATTCATTCAATCAAGTATGGCATCAAATACATATCAAAGGGGTTAAATCAAGCTGTTTTTGCTCAAACCCAGCATTGAATTTTTTTTTCCTTTTGATTTAAAATAAAAATTAAATTTGAACAAGAGAATGAGTCCTATCTAAAATACAGAAGGAGAAAGCCAGAAGTTGGAGGTCATATGAGCAAAATCAAAATGAGACAATATGGACGTGAAGTTGAGCAAGAAATCGCCAATCAGCGTGTAGTCCCTTATAATACATATTTATTTCGACAATTTAGCTGTCATATCAATACTGAAATCTGCTCATCAATTCATTCAATCAAGTATTACATCAGATAGGAAACCAGTTCAAGCTGTTTATGCATAAACATCCCACTGAAATTTTTTTCCCTTTGATTTAAACAAAAATTAAATTTGGACAAGGGAATGACTCCTATCCAAAATATAAAAGGAGAAAGTTAAAAGATGGAAGTCACATCAGCAAGATCATTTTTCTCCATTAACTATAACAAATTTAAAATCAATCATCCTTTTCTTACAAAAGAGTGTGTGACATGTAGCAAGGTGCAGGTAATTCAGCTAGTATAAATACACACACAGACATATATATATATATATATATATATATATATATATATATATATATATATATATTGGGGATGTGGAATTGATTTATAAATTTTTAAATACCAAGAAAATGTAATAAAATTAATGACAGGATGGAAAAAATTTTCATCCTTTAGAACTTCATCAGACTAAAATGATGTTTATGCCAATGTAATGTGAACAAAAGAGAGGAGATACTGAAATTTTAAGCTTTCAAATTTTTTTTTTAATATGTCTTTCAATATATACAGTAAATCTGAAGTTTTTACGTAAATCATATAAACCTCAACTCGAATTTGCTTTGAACATTTCTTTCAAAATTTTAAACAATTAATTTAGATGGAAAATAAATCAAGTTAAATTTTAACAGTTTCAAATATGTTTTATTAAAATTAATGAAATTATGATAAAAACTGAAGTCTGTAGTTATTATGCAAAACCAGAAAATGACTTTTTACTTCAATAACAAAGTAATACAACACATATAATAGAACAAATTCTTTGAAGCATTTATATCTTAATATAGTGAGCCATCTTCTTAATAACAACCAGCAAACTATTATCCATTGATTTTGTTAAATTTTTTTACTTCAGTATGTTCAATTTCTAATATGGCGGTTTTAATTGCTTCTCATAAGCTGCATTGCTCTCATATTGTTTGCCACCTTCATATAATTTTATCTTCACAATTGTCCACACATTTTTAATTGGATTCTGACCAGGAGTTAATGATGTCCAATGCATTATCTTCTCTCCTGATAAACCTTTTATGCTCAAAAAAATCACAGGTAATCTTAGATACACAAGAAAGAGCATTATTTTGCATAAATGTACACTTCACTTTGTAAATGATAGACAGGGATTTATACCATTTAAAGAGAGTCCTATCCATGAAATTTCAATAGTTAGTACTGTTCAGTGTAATTCCTTCATCAAATGTTAATGGTCCAATAAACATTTGGTCAATAATTCCAGCCCATATCATTACACTGCCACCTCCTTGCTGCCTTATTTTAGCCACAGGCACATCTGCATCAAATATGTCCATCAAGTGTCACCAAAAATTTATCTGTGTAAAATTACTTTAGAAAAGTCAATTTTCATGTGTCTGGATCAATTTTGACATTTTAAAATATTTGCTTTAATGGGAGATATTTTCTTAGGAGATTTCTTTGTGAAGTATTCTAGACTTTTTGTCCTTCTTGACTCTCTCAGTTCCAGTCTGGTCAAACATCTGAGCACTGGTCAAAAGTGTTTTTTTTTTTTTAATTGATTCACCCCAAGCAAGGCGAGAAGCCACTAGGATGCAAGGGGTTACAAAAGATTTGGAGTGAGAGCAGATAGGAGTGATAGAGGAAAGGATGAGGAGAAGGATAGTGGATAGATCAAGGCAACTGGTGATGTCGATTGACATTACATTTGAATAGTTTGAGATTATAGCTCTCAGGGAAACAGGAATAGGGAAAGGAGTTCCACAGGCGAGAGGTGTGATATATGAAGCTATTGGAGTAGAAGAGATGGTTACATTTAACAGTTTCAACAGTGAAAGGGTGAGAACGGGATGCCAGCCTCGTAGGGTGCATGAATTCATGAAGTCTGGGAACCAGCAAAAGCAGCTCATCGGAGCAATTGCCATGAAAGTATTTGTAAAAAAGACAGAGAGAGGCGACGGTGCATCTGTGAGAAAGTGACTGCAGACAAGATGCCAGAGCAGGGCCAATTACATTGCATATCCGCCTCTGGATCTTATCAAGAACCCCGAGGCAAACAGAAGGGGCCCCAGACCATATATGGCAGCAATACTCCCTGCAAGGGTGAATAGTTGATTTGTAGATTTGAAGGATCGATTCCGTGGAGAAAAATTTCATAGCGTGGCACAGGGAGCCAACTTTCCTTGCGGTGGACGAAGCAATTGACTCAATGTATCTGTTCCATCTCAGGTCAGTAGTCAACATGAGACCAAGCAGCCACAGAGAAGTGCTCTCGAGAAGTTGTGTGTCAGACATTCTAATGGGGGCAGGGAAGGATCCCTGTGGTGATTAATAGAGAGCAGTTTTGTTTTTGAGGTATTAAAGTTAACCAGCCAATTCCTGCCCCAGTTCACAATTGATTGGAGGTCCTTTTTGAGACGAACGGCTAGGTTAGTTTTGTCAGCGACACTAGATTTGTTTTTGAGGCAGGAGTAAATTGTAGTGTCATCCGTGTAGATGCCATCTCGGGAATCCATGGCATCAGGAAGATTGTTGAGGAAGATAAGGAACAGAGTGGGGCCTAGAATGGAGCCTTGAGGAACACCTTCGTTCATGGGATAAGAGCTGGAAGAGAATCCGTTGAGATTCACTGTAACTTTATTTAGTAGTACATTCCCCTTGGGGAGACAAGTTCTTAAAGCCTTTTCCTTTTCTTCTAGTTCTCATCTAAGTTATATTTTCAACAGTATTCTTTAGTTTTGATGATCTCTGCAAAACTTCTTTGTTATTTCCAATATGGTCATTCTCTTGCTCAATAATTTTGTTATTTTCTATTTTTCAGCATTTGTTAGATCCTTTCTATTACCCATGTTTCAACATGTACAATGGAAAAAAATAAAAAAAATTAGTTTTTATTATTAGGTTGGTGCAAAAATAATGTCATCTTTTGACGTTAAAAGTTACGTCAAAAACCGACATTATTTTTGCACCAACCTAATAGATTTCAGAGGCTAATATTAGTTTAATCTGCATAACTTATAATAAACCAAACATTAATAAAACATGCTGAAACTACCTAAAAATTTAACTCCCATATTGTCGTGACATCTAAAGTAATTGTTTAAAATTTTACAAAAATTGTTCAAAACAAATTTGAATTCTTGAATTTATTCCGGTTTATATGATTTTCATAATGATGCTCCTTCTCATGTATCTAAGATTACCTGTGAAATTTCTAACATAATGGTTTATATGATTTGCATAATAATTTCAGACAGACTGAAGTCTAGACTATTTCATTTAGCTTCTTTTTCTTTTTCTTTATATTTTATTTCTCTTGTTACTAAGTATTCTACACTGAGATAATAGAAGATCTGCCAATAAAGGTGAAAAGTTGTAAGTACGTGGATGCTAGTTGCAAAAATAGTTATAATTTTACTTGTTACCCTGGCATCTAAATATTGCCAATCTGGCACACTACTAAAAATGTTTGCCAATCTTTGCTACAGTAAATACTCCTTTATCATCATTATGCTTTTGTATTTTTCAGAATAAACAAACTGTTAGACATTTTTTATTAGTTGCTAAATTTATTCCTTGCAGGCAAAAGATTCTCGAGGCAATGTGGGGTTCATTCCTGAAAGTTACATCCGCATTTTAGACCAAACTGGTTCAGCACAATCTGCTGTTGTTGAATCAGCTATAGGCTACGACGTCCCAACCACCAGTGTGGATATGTCGCAAACGTCTTCCACGCCTCACGGAGCCTTATCAACTCCTGATCTACCTCCAGCACCTGACATTCCACCAGCTACAGACATGTCCACAGATGATTTGGAAACACCTACTGGACAGGAAAGTGACATGCCTCCACCCCCTGATTTTACTGTGACAAACCATATGGAGCCTCCAAATGAACCGACTCAGTATGATGTAGCATCTTCATTTTCTTCTGGGGATCTTGAAGTTCAGCAGGCTACTGCCTCAAGTACAACAGAACCAACCCTTCAAAACCTTCCCTTAGTTCCAAATGATGGTAAGATCTTCTTTTTGAAATATAATTTTATTCTTTTTAACGTAATTGCACATTATTTTTCTGACTTTACATATAAGTAAATTACTATTTTATTCAAATTTGAATGTTTCATATATATATATATATATATATATATATATATATAAGATAAAGTAATATTTTTTATATCAAGAATAATATTGGAGAAAAATGTATGACAAAATGGAAAAGTTTTCTTCTCACACATTTTGTCCTTTACTCCAATGAAGTTCTAAAGGATGAAATGCATCACAAGAAAACTTTTCGACTTTCTTGTACATTTTTCCCCTATATATATATATATATATATATATATATTGTTGTGGATTCCGCGTGAAAAATCGGTCTCCAATAAATGACAAACGCAAGTATTTAAGCTAAGAAATTAAATGTATTTACACAAAATAGAAAAGGTAATGCTGTTAAAATCCAGGAACGCCGGTTAGTATTAATCAAAGATCGCTATATACAGTCTTGAAGTAAACTTCCTTAGAGTCGGGCATCCTTGTAACTGACTTCTAACGTCAACTCAATCACAGTGTCTATGTACTTTCCACTCTGTTTCTCCACCCTGTTCCTCCACTCGTTCCTCTACTATCAGACTCTCTGACTGACTGACTGTGGCTATTTTATGGCAGCAGGACGAGTCCATTTATATCAGAAAAGGGTGGATTCCATAACACCCCCTCCTTAGATCCCATTTTGGGGGGAGTTAACATTGTGTCCATTGTTTGTTGAAAAATTGCAGGTGCAACTTTTATTCTGAATGGTAGTCTGTTGAACTTGTACAACCCTTTGGGCGTATTAATGCAAAGGATTTTCGTACTCTCTTCTTGTACTGGGATTTGTAGATAAGCCTCACTAAGATCTATTTTTGAAAATATCTTACTGCCGTTGAGCTTTGTAAATACCTCCTCTGGGCTCGGTAGTGGGTAATGGTTGTCTTTTACTGCCTTGTTGAGTCCCGTCAAAAAATCTGAGCATACGCGAATTTCTCCTGACTTCTTTTTTACGTAAACCACCGGCGCAGCCCACTCACTAAACTCTGTTTCTGATAGAATCCCAGTTTGTTCAAGTCTCTCCAATTCTTTGTCTATTTTTTCTATAGTTGCAAATGGTACATTTCGCTTCTTTTAAAAATTGGTTGCACGTTTTCTTTTAATTCTATTTTGGCCTTAAATTTATTGCATCGTTCCAACCCACTTGAAAATACCCCAGGAAATTGCTTGTATAATTCTTCCTTCAATTTTATGGTATCTGATGGTTCAACCTCTAACTTTTTGCAAAATGAGTTGGTAGGTAGGTCCCAAACGTTGAATTTCTGCATCCAGTCGATACCTACTAGATTTTCAGTATCTTTCATGACGTATATCTTAAGTTTTTTTGTTTTGCTGTGAAATTTAACATTCACTATTATTTCTCCCTCAAATTTTATTCGTTTGCCTGTAACCGACTTGCAATTTTTTGAGTGTGTAACATGGTAAGTCTGTTGAGTTTTTTCCATGTCTGTAAGTTGATTATCGTGAGGTCGGAACCCGAATCCAGTTGTAATTTAATCTTTTTGTTTAAAATTTCCAGTTCTACATATTTCCTTACATTGGTGTTGTCATCATTATTCATCCTTGTAGCTCTTATTCTATTAGTATCTTTTCTATTTCTACATTGGGATGCCTTGTGGCCTTTTTTTCCACATTCATGACTTTTTATATTTGAAGCGGCAATCCTTGTTCCAATGTAATCCTCCACATTGATAACATGCTGATGGAGGGGGGCTTATATTTGTTTTGATATCCGTCATAATTTGTCCTGTAAGTTGTACTTTTTCTCTTATCATAATATTTTATTTTTCTTTCCGGGGAGGGTGAAGAACGTAGACTTTTATTTAACTTACGTATATGAGAAACAGCTGATTGTTCAATGTCCTTTGCGTCTTTCTTTATGCTTAAACATCTCTGGCAATCTTCTGATAATTGCTGTAATGTTAGACCTGGTTCATTTTGTAATTTTGCAAGCTTTCTTCTACGCATTTTGCTATCTTTTGTAGAAACTAGCCCTTGAACAAAGATGAGACATTTAAAATTGTCCGGTGTAAATTCCGCTAGTTTGAAGTCATCACAATGTTTATTTACGATTGCGGCAAACGTGGAATAATCCTCATTATCGCCCTTTACCAGGTTAAGGCATTTCCACCTCCTATGGAAGAGTGATGTTTTGGGACTGAAGAGTTCTTTAAGACATGTCACTGCTTCGTCAAATTTTAATTCGTTCGTCTTTTTTGGCAAGATATAATCCACAAACTTTGTATATTCTTCAGTTCCTAATTTGCTAAGCAATAGACGTAGCTTTTTTTGCTTCTGTCCAATTTTGACAGTCTATGTTAAAAATGTCTTCATGTCTTCTGAAGTAATTTCCAAAATTTTTGTCCTCATCTAGAGAATATTTGAAAATCTCTATGGTATTCCACACTGCATCTTGCGAAAATGTTGCTTCTTTTTCAATATCTGATTGCTTGCTGCCCGCTACTTTCAATATTAGTTACTAGAGCTCTGTTTGTCTATCTTGATTTTCCTTTTGCGTTTGTAATATTTGCTTTTGCCATTTTTCTTGTAGCTGTAACTGTTGATCATTTTGGTATTTCTGCATTTGTAATTGTTGCTCATTTTGGTGTCTTATCAGTTCTACCAACATATTTTTAAAATCTTCCGTGATAACTCAATTTTATGTATTATTATTCTTCGAAATTGTTTATCGCTAATTTGTCGTTGAACGACGTGGGAAGGATTTTTCTTCTGTTGTTTAATTTTTTCGCTTGTGTTTGCCAAGTTGTTTGTTGTTAGATGTACGAAAAGTTTTTCTTTCCGCGTGAGTTTCGAATCCTCGTTCGTCAAGTTGTTGTGGGTTATCCGAGTGAGTTTCGAATCCTCGTTCATCAAGTTGTTGTGGGTTATCCGCGTGAGTTTCGAATCCTCGTTCGCCAAGTTGTTGTGGGTTATCCGCGTGAGTTTCGAATCCTCGTTCGCCAAGTTGTTGTCGGTCATCCGCGTGAGTTTCGAATCCTCGTTCGCCAAGTTGTTGTGCGTTATCCGCGTGAGTTTCGAATCCTCGTTCGCCAAGTTGTTGTGGGTCATCCGCGTGAGTTTCGAATCCTCGTTCGCCAAGTTGTTGTGCGTTATCCGCGTGAGTCTCGAATCCTCGTTCGCCAAGTTGTTGTGGGTCATCCGCGTGAGTTTCGAATGCTCGTTCGCCAAGTTGTTGTCGGTCATCCGTGTGAGTTTCGAATCCTCGTTCGCCAAGTTGTTGTGGGTCATCCGCATGAGTTTCGAATGCTCGTTCGCCAAGTTGTTGTGGGTCATCCGCGTGAGTTTTGAATTCTCGTTCGCCAAGTTGTTGTGGGTTATCCGCGTGAGTTTCGAATCCTCGTTCGCCAAGTTGTTGTCGGTCATCCGGGTGAGTTTCGAATCCTCGTTCGCCAAGTTGTTGTGCGTTATCCGCGTGAGTTTCGAATCCTCGTTCGCCAAGTTGTTGTCGGTCATCCGCGTGAGTTTCGAATCCTCGTTCGCCAAGTTGTTGTGGGTCATCCGCGTGAGTTTCGAATCCTCGTTCGCCAAGTTGTTGTGGGTCATCCGCGTGAGTTTCGAATCCTCGTTCGCCAAGTTGTTGTGGGTCATCCGCGTGAGTTTCGAATCCTCGTTCGCCAAGTTGTTGTCGGTCATCCGTGTGAGTTTCGAATCCTCGTTCGCCAAGTTGTTGTGGGTCATCCGCGTGAGTTTCGAATGCTCGTTCGCCAAGTTGTTGTGGGTCATCCGCGTGAGTTTCGAATCCTCGTTCGCCAAGGTGTTGTCGGTCATCCGCGTGAGTTTCGAATCCTTGTTCGCCAAGTTGTTGTCGGTCATCCGCGTGAGTTTCGAATCCTCGTTCGGCAAGTTTTTGTGGGTCATCCGCGTCAGTTTCGAATCCTCGTTCGTCAAGTTGTTGTGTGTTATTCGCGTGAGTTTTGAATCTTCGTTCGTCAAGTTGTTTTGTGTTATTCGTGTGAGTTTCGAATCCTCGTTCGTCAAGTTGTTGTCGGTTATCCACGTGAGTTTCGAATCCTCGTTCGTCAAGTTGTTGTGGGTTATTCGTGTGAGTTTCGAATCCTCGTTCGCCAAGTTGTTGTGGGTCATCCGCGTGAGTTTCGATTCCTCGTTCGCCAAGTTGTTGTGCGTCATCCGCGTGAGTTTCGAATCTTCGTTCGCCAAGTTGTTGTGGGTCATCCGCGTGAGTTTCGAATCCTCGTTCGCCAAGATTTTGTTGGTCATCCGCGTGAGTTTCGAATCCTCGTTCGTCAAATTGTTGTGTGTTATTCGCGTGAGTTTTGAATCTTCGTTCGTCAAGTTGTTGTGGGTTATTCGTGTGAGTTTCGAATCCTCGTTCGCCAAGTTGTTGTGGGTCATCCACGTGAGTTTCGAATCCTCGTTCGTCAAGTTGTTGTGGGTTATTCGTGTGAGTTTCGAATCCTCGTTCGTCAAGTTGTTGTGGGTCATCTGCGTGAGTTTCGAATCCTCGTTCGCCAAGTTTTTGTAGGTCATCCGCGTGAGTTTCGAATCCTCGTTCGTCAAGTTGTTGTGTGTTATTCGCGTGAGTTTTGAATCTTCGTTCGTCAAGTTGTTGTGGGTTACTCGTGTGAGTTTCGAATCCTCGTTCGTCAAGTTGTTGTCGGTTATCCGCGTGAGTTTGGAATCCTCGTTCGTCAAGTTGTTGTGGGTTATTCGTGTGAGTTTCGAACCCTCGTTCGCCAAGTTGTTGTGGGTCATCCGCGTGAGTTTCAAATCCACGTTCGCCAAGTTGTTGTGGGTCATCCGCGTGAGTTTCGAATCCTCGTTCGCCAAGTTGTTGTGGGTCATCCGCGTGAGTTTCGAATCCTCGTTCGCCAAGTTGTTGTGGGTCATCCGCGTGAGTTTCGAATCCTCGTTCGCCAAGTTGTTGTGGGTCATCCGCGTGAGTTTCGAATCCTCGTTCGCCAAGTTGTTGTGGGTCATCCGCGTGAGTTTCGAATCCTCGTTCGCCAAGTTGTTGTGGGTCATCCGCGTGAGTTTCCAATCCTCGTTCGCCAAGTTGTTGTCGGTCATCCGCGTGAGTTTCGAATCCTCGTTCGCCAAGTTGTTGTGGGTCATCCGCGTGTGTTTCGAATCCTCGTTCGCCAAGTTGTTGTGGGTCATCCGCGTGAGTTTCCAATCCTCGTTCGCCAAGTTGTTGTGGGTCATCCGCGTGAGTTTCCAATCCTCGTTCGCCAAGTTGTTGTGGGTCATCCGCGTGTGTTTCGAATCCTCGTTCGCCAAGTTGTTGTGGGTCATCCGCGTGAGTTTCGAATCCTCGTACGCCAAGTTGTTGTCGGTCATCCGCGTGTGTTTCGAATCCTCGTTCGCCAAGTTTTTGTGGGTCATCCGCGTGAGTTTCCAATCCTCGTTCGCCAAGTTGTTGTGGGTCATCCGCGTGAGTTTCCAATCCTCGTTCGTCAAGTTGTTGTGTGTTATTCGCGTGAGTTTTGAATCTTCGTTCGTCAAGTTGTTGTGGGTTATTCGTGTGAGTTTCGAATCCTCGTTCGCCAAGTTGTTGTCGGTCATCCGCGTGAGTTTCGAATCCACGTTCGCCAAGTTGTTGTGGGTCATCCGCGTGAGTTTCGAATCCTCGTTCGCCAAGTTGTTGTGGGTCATCCGCGTGAGTTTCGAATCCTCGTTCGCCAAGTTGTTGTGCGTCATCCGCGTGAGTTTCGAATCTTCGTTCGCCAAGTTGTTGTGGGTCATCTGCGTGAGTTTCGAATCCTCGTTCGCCAAGGTTTTGTGGGTCATCCGCGTGAGTTTCGAATCCTCGTTCGTCAAATTGTTGTGTGTTATTCGCGTGAGTTTTGAATCTTCGTTCGTCAAGTTGTTGTGGGTTATTCGTGTGAGTTTCGAATCCTCGTTCGCCAAGTTGTTGTGGGTCATCCGCGTGAGTTTCGAATCCTCGTTCGCCAAGTTGTTGTGCGTCATCCGCGTGAGTTTCGAATCTTCGTTCGCCAAGTTGTTGTGGGTCATCTGCGTGAGTTTCGAATCCTCGTTCGCCAAGGTTTTGTGGGTCATCCGCGTGAGTTTCGAATCCTCGTTCGTCAAGTTGTTGTGTGTTATTCGCGTGAGTTTTGAATCCTCGTTCGCCAAGTTGTGGGTCATCCGCGTGAGTTTCGATTCCTCGTTCGCCAAGTTGTTGTGCGTCATCCGCGTGAGTTTCGAATCTTCGTTCGCCAAGTTGTTGTGGGTTATTCGTGTGAGTTTCGAATCCTCGTTCGCCAAGTTGTTGTGGGTCATCCGCGTGAGTTTCGATTCCTCGTTCGCCAAGTTGTTGTGCGTCATCCGCGTGAGTTTCGAATCTTCGTTCGCCAAGTTGTTGTGGGTCATCCGCGTGAGTTTCGAATCCTCGTTCGCCAAGATTTTGTTGGTCATCCGCGTGAGTTTCGAATCCTCGTTCGTCAAATTGTTGTGTGTTATTCGCGTGAGTTTTGAATCTTCGTTCGTCAAGTTGTTGTGGGTTATTCGTGTGAGTTTCGAATCCTCGTTCGCCAAGTTGTTGTGGGTCATCCACGTGAGTTTCGAATCCTCGTTCGTCAAGTTGTTGTGGGTTATTCGTGTGAGTTTCGAATCCTCGTTCGTCAAGTTGTTGTGGGTCATCTGCGTGAGTTTCGAATCCTCGTTCGCCAAGTTTTTGTAGGTCATCCGCGTGAGTTTCGAATCCTCGTTCGTCAAGTTGTTGTGTGTTATTCGCGTGAGTTTTGAATCTTCGTTCGTCAAGTTGTTGTGGGTTACTCGTGTGAGTTTCGAATCCTCGTTCGTCAAGTTGTTGTCGGTTATCCGCGTGAGTTTGGAATCCTCGTTCGTCAAGTTGTTGTGGGTTATTCGTGTGAGTTTCGAACCCTCGTTCGCCAAGTTGTTGTGGGTCATCCGCGTGAGTTTCAAATCCACGTTCGCCAAGTTGTTGTGGGTCATCCGCGTGAGTTTCGAATCCTCGTTCGCCAAGTTGTTGTGGGTCATCCGCGTGAGTTTCGAATCCTCGTTCGCCAAGTTGTTGTGGGTCATCCGCGTGAGTTTCGAATCCTCGTTCGCCAAGTTGTTGTGGGTCATCCGCGTGAGTTTCGAATCCTCGTTCGCCAAGTTGTTGTGGGTCATCCGCGTGAGTTTCGAATCCTCGTTCGCCAAGTTGTTGTGGGTCATCCGCGTGAGTTTCCAATCCTCGTTCGCCAAGTTGTTGTCGGTCATCCGCGTGAGTTTCGAATCCTCGTTCGCCAAGTTGTTGTGGGTCATCCGCGTGTGTTTCGAATCCTCGTTCGCCAAGTTGTTGTGGGTCATCCGCGTGAGTTTCCAATCCTCGTTCGCCAAGTTGTTGTGGGTCATCCGCGTGAGTTTCCAATCCTCGTTCGCCAAGTTGTTGTGGGTCATCCGCGTGTGTTTCGAATCCTCGTTCGCCAAGTTGTTGTGGGTCATCCGCGTGAGTTTCGAATCCTCGTACGCCAAGTTGTTGTCGGTCATCCGCGTGTGTTTCGAATCCTCGTTCGCCAAGTTTTTGTGGGTCATCCGCGTGAGTTTCCAATCCTCGTTCGCCAAGTTGTTGTGGGTCATCCGCGTGAGTTTCCAATCCTCGTTCGTCAAGTTGTTGTGTGTTATTCGCGTGAGTTTTGAATCTTCGTTCGTCAAGTTGTTGTGGGTTATTCGTGTGAGTTTCGAATCCTCGTTCGCCAAGTTGTTGTCGGTCATCCGCGTGAGTTTCGAATCCACGTTCGCCAAGTTGTTGTGGGTCATCCGCGTGAGTTTCGAATCCTCGTTCGCCAAGTTGTTGTGGGTCATCCGCGTGAGTTTCGAATCCTCGTTCGCCAAGTTGTTGTGCGTCATCCGCGTGAGTTTCGAATCTTCGTTCGCCAAGTTGTTGTGGGTCATCTGCGTGAGTTTCGAATCCTCGTTCGCCAAGGTTTTGTGGGTCATCCGCGTGAGTTTCGAATCCTCGTTCGTCAAGTTGTTGTGTGTTATTCGCGTGAGTTTTGAATCTTCGTTCGTCAAGTTGTTGTGGGTTATTCGTGTGAGTTTCGAATCCTCGTTCGCCAAGTTGTTGTGGGTCATCCGCGTGAGTTTCGAATCCTCGTTCGCCAAGTTGTTGTGCGTCATCCGCGTGAGTTTCGAATCTTCGTTCGCCAAGTTGTTGTGGGTCATCTGCGTGAGTTTCGAATCCTCGTTCGGCAAGGTTTTGTGGGTCATCCGCGTGAGTTTCGAATCCTCGTTCGTCAAGTTGTTGTGTGTTATTCGCGTGAGTTTTGAATCTTCGTTCGTCAAGTTGTTGTGGGTTATTCGTGTGAGTTTCGAATCCTCGTTCGCCAAGTTGTTGTGGGTCATCCGCGTGAGTTTCGAATCCTCGTTCGCCAAGTTGTTGTGGGTCATCCGCGTGAGTTTCGAATCCTCGTTCGCCAAGTTGTTGTGGGTCATCCGCGTGAGTTTCCAATCCTCGTTCGCCAAGTTGTTGTCGGTCATCCGCGTGAGTTTCGAATCCTCGTTCGCCAAGTTGTTGTGGGTCATCCGCGTGTGTTTCGAATCCTCGTTCGCCAAGTTGTTGTGGGTCATCCGCGTGAGTTTCCAATCCTCGTTCGCCAAGTTGTTGTGGGTCATCCGCGTGAGTTTCCAATCCTCGTTCGCCAAGTTGTTGTGGGTCATCCGCGTGTGTTTCGAATCCTCGTTCGCCAAGTTGTTGTGGGTCATCCGCGTGAGTTTCGAATCCTCGTACGCCAAGTTGTTGTCGGTCATCCGCGTGTGTTTCGAATCCTCGTTCGCCAAGTTGTTGTGGGTCATCCGCGTGAGTTTCCAATCCTCGTTCGCCAAGTTGTTGTGGGTCATCCGCGTGAGTTTCCAATCCTCGTTCGTCAAGTTGTTGTGTGTTATTCGCGTGAGTTTTGAATCTTCGTTCGTCAAGTTGTTGTGGGTTATTCGTGTGAGTTTCGAATCCTAGTTAGCCAAGTTGTTGTCGGTCATCCGCGTGAGTTTCGAATCCTCGTTCGCCAAGTTGTTGTGGGTCATTTGCGTGAGTTTCGAATCTTCGTTCGTCAAGTTGTTGTGTGTTATTCGCGTGAGTTTTGAATCTTCGTTCGTCAAGTTGTTGTGGGTTATTCGTGTGAGTTTCGAATCCTCGTTCGTCAAGTTGTTGTCGGTTATCCACGTGAGTTTCGAATCCTCGTTCATAAAGTTGTTGTGGATTCCGCGTGAAAAATCAGTCTCCAATAAATGACAAACGCAAGTATTTAAGCTAAGAAATTAAATGTATTTACACAAAATACAAAAGTTAATGCTGTTAGTAAAATCCAGGAACGCTGGTTAGTATTAATCAAAGAACGCCATATACAGTCTCAAAGTAAACTTTCTTAGAGTCGGGCGTGCTTGTAACTGACTTCTAACGTCAATTCAATCACAGTGTCTATGTACTTTTCACTCTGTTTCTCCACCTTGTTCCTCCACTATCAGACTCTCTGACTGACTGACTGTGGCTATTTTATGGCAGCAGGACGAGTCCATTTATATCAGAAAAGGGTGGACCCCATAACATATATATATATATATAAGTTTGGACGTCAACAAAAACGGGATACGGTTTAAAATTAATATTTAAGAATGAAAAAGCTACCTTGAAGTTTTTATTTGTCTTAATTTCAAGTTAATAGATTAATTTCAAAATTTCCAATACAGTGCTGTATTTCAAAAACTAATTTAATTTGACTGGAAGGAGGTTTTCTTTTTTGCTAAAATAGCTGATTAGCACCTATTTTTATTTGTTTTTCATCATAATTTTATTAAGAAATCTTTTAAAAATAAAACATAGTTTTCTGAAACTTTATTTGAAAAATATTGGCCTGATTAAAGTATAATTAATCTCATTTGAAACAAATATTATTTACTTTAAATTTAAAATATTGCAAATATGCATTTTTTAACCCAACAGTAGTTGTGTTTTTAATCAGTCAGCTATTTTGACATGCTGACAGCCTGTTGACAAGTCTAATGTTGTTCTACGGTGACTATCTATAAGATATAACTGAAAAAAATGACATGAGCACCTTTTTTATAATTTTTAGTACTCAGTAATCTTATAATTTTAGGAAAATATTCTCTGTAATCTAATGTTTTATTGAATTTTAGAAACGTTGATTTTAAATTTATTATAGTTATTGCTCTTATTTTCTGATAATCTTGTGTATAGTTAGTTGCCCATACAAAATTTGACACATTTATACACAAAAAAAAAAAAAAATCTTTTTATTTGTGATTGATGATTTTGTATTAAGCTTTCCATTTATGATTAGTAAATATAGTTTTCACTTGATAATAATATCATCTAAACAGTTGAAATTAATACAGAATTTTAAAATATTTAAAACTTAATAAATTTTTCTAATTAAAATGAAAAAAAATGAAAACAATTCTTGTAAAAATTCATTATTTATTGAAAAAGTTTTTTTCTCAAGAAAATAGTGTCCTTAATATATATTATTTATAAAAGCAATTAAAGGCTTTTTTTAATTAAATAATGTCATAGTTTTATTGCATTTTTTTATTTTGTAATTCAGAGCATATTTTTTGGTGAATAGTGTTTTTGTTTGACAAAAACAAATTGATGATTTAAATTCTTCAAGAGTCTTACTTTTAATTCATATAAATGTGAAGAGGCTGAAATGTTAATTTCTCAAAATTTCATAAAATTAAGTAAGTGAGGATAAAAGATGTTAAAAAGAAATATTTTTACCAAGATTTTCTAAAAAAAAAAACTTTCTAAAAATAATTTAATTCATTTTGTAAATAAGTTCTAGAAATTTCATAATCGATTAGTGCTCCCACTGTGCATCTCAAGGCCCTTGACAAAATCCAGAGATGAATACGCAATATGATAGTTCCTGATCTGGCATCTAGTCTACAATCACTTTCCTACAGACATACTGTGGCCTCCCTGTGTCTTTTCTACAAGTATTTTCACAGCAACTGTTCTGACAAGCTACTTTCACTGGTTCTCAGACTGCCTGAATTTAAGAGAGCTACCAAGCTGGCATCTTGGTCCCACTTTTTCACTGTCAAAATGGTTAAATGTAACCATCTCTTCTACTCAAATGGTTTCTTCTTGCACACTTCCTGTCTGTGGAACTCCCTTTCTCTTACTTGCTTCCCCAATGACTATAATCTTCAAATATTCAAGTGTAATGTCAATCAACATCTGACACCCTGAGCTTGTTCCTCATCCTTCTCTGTATCCTTTCCTCAAACACGTCCCTTTATTCTTGTTCTCAATCCTCTGTAACCCCTTGTGTGCTAGTGGCACTCCCACTTGGGGTGAATTATTTTAAAAAAACCAAAAAACCAAAAAAAATTATTTGATTTTTGCAATAATTTTCAAAACAATATGTTTTTAATACTAAAATAAATGCTAAATTTACCTATAGTATTCTTTGGCCAATCTGCTGAGGCAAGAAAAACAATTATACTGGTATAAAATCAATATTTGTGCTAAATTCTCTTATTAATATTAAAATTCTACTTTTTTTTTCTCTCATAAAGGTGAAGTGTGGGCACGAGCTCTGTATGACTATGAAGCAAATACAGACGATGAGCTCTCCTTTACTGAAGGCACGTTAATTCGAATTGTCCGAAAAGATGAAACTGGTATTGATGATGGATTCTGGCAGGGTGAAATTGATGGACAGTTTGGAGTTTTCCCTTCTTTAGTTGTGGAAGAACTGGTAGAAAATGGAGAACCAAAGGTAAGAGGAGTTCTAACAGAAATCTTTTGAAGTCTGCAAGGCATTTTTTTCTCTTTCAGTATTTCCATTTCATACTCACATTCAAAGTTATAAAAAACTTTCAATATGAATCCTCTTTTTGAAAAAATACCATTAATCTCTAGATATTTTCTTTCTTCCTTCCTTTCTTATCTTGCATTTTTTTCTCCTTTAATTTTTTTTTGTCTGTCTGTCTGTTTGTGTACATGTATTTGTGTCTGTTGTCTTGAAATCTCCATTTGCCTGAACTGAAGTTAATGATAATCTGATATTATGTGTTTTTTGTTTTTGACTATTGTCTTTGGCTGTGACGTTTCTTTGTGTTAAAATTATTGTTAATATATTTTTAATCACTATATAATGATGTAGAACAGCATTTTCTAAATTTGTGGTTGGTCACAGACCCACTTTTTAATATATATATATATATATATATATATATATATATATATATATATAGTTGGATTGATATGAGTTTGTTTTATATATATATATATATATATATATATATATATATATATACAAAAACTCTCAATGAACTTCTACATATATGAGATATCAGAATTTAATAGAGGTTTTAATTTACTCAAGTTGAAGTATAATTTTTATGAGTATTTATTTCTAGAATATAGAAAAGTTCAAATTTATTGATTATAGATAAAATTCATTTCAGTTGTAAATTATAGTTATAAATTCAAAAACATGAATGAAATCTTAGAACCTAAAGACAATTTTTCAAAATATCTTTTTGGTCCCTGTCAAGTGTAACTATAGAAGCAACAGCTAATTAAGTAAGTAAGCTAATTAAAATAAAGAAATTTACCTCATTGTTCAATCAACTACAGCCCTTTCTATCAATGGTATGCAAGTGATAAGTATTTAGTATATTATAGTTGTTCATGCAAGAAATGTATGTGTTATGAATGTTTTAGATTTTAGTTAGGAAAACTGTATGTAGAGTTTTAATCATATATGTGTTTAGGTAATTGTTTTTAGGTTTTAATCTAAACCAGCTGATACTATGAACCTATTATTATTGATTTTGACTAGTATTTTCTCTCTTAATTTATTAGTAGCTTTTTTATTGCAACTGTTGCTCATGCCATCAATCTGTGGCAATAAGCAGACAGTGCAAGATAAGAAATAAATGCTAAGTTGTCGGTGAGAGATGAACTCACATCCTTTGTACCTCAGGGAAGTCTGGGTGATTACAACAGATCCTTAATCCATCACTTTATTCCATGATCTTACTCCCTTTAGTCAGATTATCACTGTAGGTCAATCAGAGAACAGCATAGATTGAGAATAAAGGATAATTTCTTGATCATATTTTTTAAAAGTAGATGCTATCACTGTCTATTGCAGATTGTGCAACACAGATAACTTAAGAATTTGTTATTGTGTGTTTTTCCGGGCTGACACAACCCCACAAGTGGTTCAGACTGTTGTGGGTATAGGTGCTTTTACCAAGTCACTATTTTTAGGCTGGTTGACAGCCATGGCCAAAGGACCAAGTTAGCTCTGCTATTTAGCCCCTAGCTGGTGGAAGAAGAGATAGATTCATACCTTTATCAAGGGTATTGGGGTGAAAGTGAATGCAAAGATATTGTCCAGAATTCAAACTTAACTGATTTTTCTTTCTGAGCTGAAACAGTTAACCTACCATCAGGTGAGATTTAGTAGCAGTAGTATTAAAAATGTAGGATGAAAGTAATTATTAGTCAGATTATTATTAATATTAAAAATAATAAATAGTTTAAAATACTTAATCTAATAAAAACAGTAAAAATAATATTGGAACTGGACATTACCATATTACACGCTGATGATGGAATGGAAAAATTATATGAAAAATTGGATACATTCTTTTTAGAGGATGCTAACCATTTGACTTTTATGACATATGAGCTGTTTAAACAATATTGAGGACAGAATGACAACCAATTTAGATTCTAAATTCAAATTAAAGGAATTTGGACACATTATGGAAAGAGAATTCTTTATTCAGAACACTTTGTTCTTCACATGTGTCCCCTATCTGAAATGGCCGCTCAGCCCCTTCCAGATAAGCCACTCCTTTTCTAGTTAAAAAATTGCTAAGGGGAGCAACTTGTGAAGATTAACAAATAATGTTTACTGAAGCAAGTCTGCAATTAGATCAGTTCATTGTAATCAAATAACAACAATCTGTGTTAAATAAATGTTAGCTATCTTAAGAAATAGCTTCAAAAATGATTCTTTGCAAATTTGTTTTATTTTTAGAGCAAACCTCTGACCTACAGGTCAACATATTCTTAAAAAAAGAGATTTACTTATGTGTCTAGGTGTTTGTTTTGAGAATATGCACATTTCTATTTGTAAATGAATTTAGAAATATCTAATGAGTAGGAATATTGGTGTGAACTAGTATCAGTAGTAATGTTTGTATATATATACATATTTTATTACTGTAAATAATATTTTTAGATGGTGCACATACTTCAGTTGTTATTTGTTTTTATTATAACAACTCAAATAAAAGTAATGTCTAATAAAGAAATAAGATCAGATAAAAATTCCATTAATATATATATATATATTATAAATTTGCTTATTTAAAAATATGGTTCCATCACATTCTGCATAGCAATGGAACCATATTTTTAAATAAGTAAATTTATAATAATTATGCCCTGTAGATTTCCATTGAGAACTGTTTTGTAAAAATAAAAATATTAATAAGAACACTGGATTATATATCTTACTGTTCTTTCTCTTTATTATTATTATTATTATCATTATTATTATTATTATTATTATTATTATTATTATTATTATAATAATAATAATAATAATAATTATATATATATATATATATATATATATATATATATATATATATATAAATAACTGGCCATTTGTACCGAAGGATGCCCATCTACTAGACTACAGATGTCTACTCAGACACATTTATGGTTTTTCAACACCCACAGAGCCTACCTGTGGTTTATACTGCAACTACCCTGAGATGAGCTTAGTTACAGTTTCTGGGAGAGAGTGCGTTATCTAGTGTGATCAACAGTCTAGACAAGCCCAGCACACTCAAACCCTTGGTCATAATGATGTATGACTTTGTATTAACACAACAATTGACAGCTTTCGAAGAATTCCATCTACTCAATTTCACTTGCAAGACTTGTGTCAAAACGTGGTATGGTGCCACTGTCTTGGATTTCCTCCCACAAACTAATAACATCTAAAAGTCACCTTCCTGACAAATAGACCATGCTGGGATTTCAACATGTGTCTCATGGTCAGAAAGTGAATATTCTAACAACTTGGCCACTTGCCTATTATGTGTGTGTGTGTGTGTGTGTGTTTGTGTGTGTGTTTGTGTTTGTGTGTGTGTGTATTTAGGCAGCAAATTCTCTTTTAGGCATGTCTGGTTGAATAAATTACAGACATTATGTTTGCTAATTTTTTACAAAATCTGTTCATACTCATGAATAACCTTAAAAATCTTAATAAAGAAAATATGTTCTTCAGCATGGATAGAACTTGCATCCCCCATTTGTAGGAGAAACCACTGTTTGATCTGAAATGCTTTACTACTTGGCTACAGAGATCATCACAGATCAGCGAATACAAAACTGAGCAGATGTGGACACTTGAGAAAAATTAATTTAATTAAAGAAATATTCTTTCCTTAAAAGGGAAAAGAGACCCTTGCTGAACTGTGATGCCCATTGTAGCTGAATGGTAAAGAATACCAGAGTGCCCATTTTCCTTATTAAGAGTTCCTAACTACACAGACTAATAGGTGTAATACATACTGTTTAAAATAAAAATAAAAATATGGCATTTGTTTCAAATATGAGTATCCACTATAATAAAGTTTGTACTAATAAAAAAGTTAGATTAAAATAAATCCTTTAATTCTTTAGAAACACACACACACACACACACATATATATGTATATATATATATATATATGAATATATATATATATATATATATATATATATATATATAAAAAATTCCAGTTGTATATACAATCTAACTGGAATCTTATATGTGTGTGTGTATGTATGTATGTGCAATCTTAGGTATTAATGCATGTGTTTATCATTATATGTGTATGTGTCTAAGAAGTGTTTGTAAATATATGGATATAAATATATGGATAAAATTCTACATGTCCTTATAGCAAATATACAACAGAGCTATTTAAGTTTATCCCCTGTTAATACTGATATACAACAGAGCTATTTAAGTTTATCCCCTGTTAATACTGATATATAAACCTTGAAAAAATTGGAAATATAAATGGAGTTGAAATTGTTTAAAATCTAATTCCTATAATGAAATTGATTAAAACCTGATTTCTATAATAATAATGTTAATGTCAAAATTAAGGATTCAGTCACTTAAAAAAAATTACATTTTATCTCACTTATGTACATTTTATTCTTATGAAATAATTTTTTTTTCTGACTCCAGTTCATTGGTGAAATATGTCAAAATATAAGTTTTCCAAATTATCTTTTATATTTACCATATATAAAAATGTAAAATATCTATAGAAGACATAACTTTTTAGTGTATATAGGAATGTGTATAAGCTATAAGTATGAAATGTTGAGTTCTGTATACATAAGCATGTATTTACAGGTTTAAATAAAAGTATTCAACACCTACCTTAAACTGTTTTATTATCTTTGAATTGATAAATATCCAAATGAATATTTCCCTAATATAATGAAAATAACTTAAGAGTAAAATACTTTTGTGCACTGAATTATCAATGTTGGTATACAGTAATGTACTATTTACTTATTTTTATTCTTATATAGATACAGTCACTGTAAAATTATTTAACCCATACCATATCACATGCAATTTTTGACATTTCTGGAAACATTACAGTTATAAAGACAACCAATATCAGGATAATGATTTTGAAAGAAATTTCACTAGGGCCTTACCCTACAACTCTCTGTCGGCTTTTAATACAATAGCCTGCAATTTGATGTTTTTCAATACTTACTAAAAACACTTGCAAGAAAACTAACAAAACTAACCTGTCTAATGCTTAACTGCTTCTACTTCACAAATCATAAAACTGCATTTGTACAGTTGTCTCTCCTTTGTGAATGCATCATTTTCATTGGTCAAAAGACAATTATGCATTTTTAAGCATGTCTGCAAAATCTTCCTCCAAATTATCTCTTTCCCAGCATGCCTCTGGGGCTTCATGGACTACGACATTGACTTTCATAAATTACTAATTACAAATGAAAAATTTATCTGATTTTTTTTAATGTTTGGAAGTATCAGTTTTAATAAACTTCTTAAAATGAAAAAGCATCCATGATGAAAAAATATTGGAGATGATGGCAGATGGACAGAAAGAACAAATTCATTTTTATCAATGAAATGAAAGTATGGGAAAGAATTTCCGGAAATATGCATCCCAAAGAATAAAAATTACAAGAGTAGGATTTTATCCAACAATTTGAAGGTAAGTAAAATATTAGGATTTTAAAAAAGAATTATTTTCCCAAAACTTGTGTGTAAATGTGAAAAACAAGATGTCATTTTTGTTTCATTTTGTGTACATTTCATTACATATATGTGTATGTATGTGAACATATATATAACTCTCTCCCTACATGCACATATATGTGTGTGTCTGTGTTTTTGTGTATGTGTTTGTGTACATGTTTATTAAGTGAGTAACCACTGTTCAGTTTATAGATATCTTTATAAATATACATTATACTATACATGTATAAATATATATATATATATATATATATATATATATATATATATATATATATATATATATATAAAACTATACTTGCACACACACAAATATAAATATACACAACTATACACACATGTATATGTATACAACTATGTATATACAACTACACACACACACACACATATATATACATATTGCCATAATTGATGTTTTGTTACCTATTTTTTGTCAAACATGTAAATAAAAGTACATTTAATGCAGAATTTTTCTTGAACAACTTTTTTGTCTTTCAATATTTCAATGTCATTCTCTCTTTAAAACTAGTGTTGTTTGTTACTTGAAACTTGAGCAAAATGGTTGATTTGGTCTCATCTACATTCCACTATTTAATGCTTATTTTTTAATCATGTTGAAATGATGAGCAATAATATCTTTGATGGCAACAGCAATTCTAAGATTATATGTGCATATAAAATGACACAATACTCCCCAATTTATAGATATATTTTCAACTTTCATTGAATGTCACAGACTGCATAAACATTTAGTATCTCAATATTTTACAGTGATAGAAAGATAAGACTACCAATATACCTATGGTAAGATGCATTCAGTAATTTTGCAATTAGTCATTATCATTATATTATCAATAATTCTCCAAAAACATTTGTGTGTAGATATATTCCAAGATAAACAGCTGTTCTAAGAATGGTGAAATCTATATACTGCAAGCACATTGAATGACAGCTCCCCCACTCACAATTATATATGACTTATTCAGCAATCATTTTAAGTAATTTGATTCAGATATTGATCAGTTTGAGGACATTTGAATTGATTAATTTTTCTTATAGATTTAAAAAATAATATTATTATTAAAACACATTTTAATATTTTATTCCTTTGAAATATATTTTAAAAAGTAATTTTAGTTCAATAAAAGTTTTCGACATGAATGGTTTTGTTTTGAGTGGGTCAACAATAAACAAAACTATGGATGGCAAGTTAGATTATTGGCAAGTTCAAGAAGAGTGAAAGCTGTTATATATATATATATATATATATATATATCAATTCATCACAAGCAAGATGATAATGTCACTATGGTGCAAGGTCTTACTGTGACTGAAAGAGAATAAAAAGACTTTAGAAGGAACCAGAAACCCAATCCTAAACAAGAAACTATATATATATATATATATATATATATATATATAATAATTGTTTTTTTCAAATTATATAATCATTGCAACACCAAAATTTCCAGGTTTCAAAACTGAAACTTCAGCTTAAGTTCAATTATACAAATTAAACCTTAAATACAAAGTTCTGTTCCATTATCAAACGATGCTAAGAATAACTTTTTAGAAATTGATTTACTTAATTCATAAGTCCAGACAAATGTGATATTTTGAGATGTTGGTGTTAAGGAAAATTCCATCTTTTTTATTTTAGGAGTGTTAAGATTTGACTTATTTATTATATAATTTTAAAATATTTAAATATGAATATTCCCCACTCATATATATAATTTTTTAATTTTCTTTTTTTACATAAATGTATAAATCCTGCTTATTTTAAATGCTAAATATAATTTTAAAATTAAAAAAACTATAATCCCAGCATAGTATATAACTATGCCAACATTGTGATAACCAGATAGATTATAATTCAAAATTATGTAATGGTCAGTTCATAGTCCATGCCTGAGGATTGCGTCATGCATGTCGAAACTTAGAGTCATGCTAATGGCGAGGGATAATATGTATAGTTATTAATATACACTTAATAACTCTTAATAACTCTGTTATATTACATTGAGCAGAGCACTGTTTTATTAACACTTGAACTATATGTGCATTACATTCTAATTTTATGTATGTGTGTGTGTGTGTGTGTGTGTGTGTATATATATATATATATATATATATATATATTATAAATTAATTGATTTAAAATATGGTTTTTCCTCTACACAGTTCTAACCATGTTTCAAAAATGGAAGGTCCGAATTTGCTTGAGGATGAAATGGAACTAATGTCTTTAATTTAATTACAAAATTAAATTCTGACCTTCCATTTTTGAAACCTTGTTTAGAACTGTGTAGCAGAAAAACCATATTTTAAATCAATTAATTTATAATATTAATGCGCTGTAAATTTACATTGAGCACTATTTTGTAAAAAATAAAAATATCTATAAGAACACTGTATTATTTATATATCTTACTGTTCTTTCTTTTTATTTATATATACATATATATATATATATATATATATATATATATATATATATATATATATATATATATATTTTCCTTTGAAATATATTTTAAAAAGTAACTTCAGGTTAATAAAAGTTTTCAGTCTGAAGGTTTTTTGATGATTGGGGAATCAATGGATAAGTGAACGTTTGTAAGACTTTGCTGTGTCTTGACCACATATACATACATACATACATACATACATACATACATACATACATACATACATATATATATATATATATATATATATACATGCATACATACATATATATATATATACAAGCATGCATACATATATATATATATACAAGCATGCATACATACATGCATAAAAAAAAGGTTTGCTGTTGATATCTGAGGATGCCCATCTACTTAGACAGCAAGCCAATCCCTGTTGTAGACACCTTTTCTGGCACATTTGTGTTCAACATACACAGAGCCCACCTGTGGTCTCTACTTCAATTATGCTGAGCAGAACATAGTTATGGTTTCTGGTAGAGATTATATTATCTAGTATGATCAACAGTCTGAACAGAGCCAGCACACTGAAATCCTCAGTCATGATGACTTGCGACTTTGTGTAAGCACAACCATTGATGGCTGCCAAAGAATTCTGTCTGCAAGACTTAAGTAAACCTGTGGGGCATGGTTTTCAGACACTTCCAAAGATGCCACATGCTGAGATTGCCTCCCCCAGACTAATAACATCAAGAAGTCATCCTCCTGATAAACTGACCATGGCAAGATTTGAACTCAGGTCTCATGGTCAGAAAGCGAATATTCTAACCACTTGGCCATATGCTCAACATACATACATACATACATACATACATACATACATACATACATACATACATACATAATGGCTGGATACTTGTTTTCAGAGTATATCCATCTGGTAGAATGGCTACTGAATTCCTGTTGCAGATACCTAATTAGGTATACTTTGTGTTTCTTCAATACCCACACAGCCAACGTGTCATTTCAACCATGCTGAGCAGACCTTAGTTACAGTTTTTGGGGGAGAGAGCACATAATTTGGCATGATCATTACTTTGAGTAAGGCCAACATGCACAAACTCTCAATCACGATGACTTCTGACTTCATCCTAACATAACTATTGACAGCTTCTAAACAGATCTGTCTACCCAATTTCCCTCACAGTGCTTGGGTCAACCCTTGGATTGGCTTTCAGGCACTTTCCAATGGTATTGCATACTGGAATCATCTTCCCTGACTGACATTATCAAGAAGTCTCCTCTCTGACAAATCAACCATGATGAGATTTGCACATAAATCTCATGGTCAGAATGTAAGTGTTTTAACCACTTGGTGGGCCCACATACATGCATACATATATTATATTTAAGTAGCAAGTATTCTTTCAAACAAGTTTTATTAAATTCAATCAAGAATGTTGGCCTGTTTCATTTTTTATTGTATTTTTCCAATTTTCAAATAAAATGTTGTCTATTGTGATCATAATTATGGATAAAATGTGCAAAGTTAATGTTAGTTCTGTTTTGTTCAAGTGCTCAGTCATTATCAAGAACCAGGTGGTGTCAGTGTGGATAGCAAGATTCTATTGGCTATATTATATTGGCATTTTTTCAGAAATGAAAGTTTGAATCTGTCCACAATTTCAATCCTGATATATAACATTTTATTTGAAAATAAAAAAGTACAATAGAAAAATTAAACAGACAGATTTTGTTGGTTGAACTTAATGAAAGAACCTATTCTCAGGTCTCTGTTACTTAACCTTTAGCACTCTGCATTATTAATATTATTTCTCTTTCCACTGCATTCTTTTTCAAGTTTCTCTCAATTGCAGTATCCGTATCGCTGATTTTACTCAAAGTTGTTTTCTGTTGCCATAGCAGGATATGACAACACAACTATGAAATTCAAACGAATTCAAATTCAGGGATCAGAATCATCTTCAGTGGCAGAATAAACTTTTTGTACAGTAAATGATGTCACATACAGAGTGATAAAGGTTAAATGTATTTCAGTTTGGTTAATAGATTTTTTGTACTAACACATTAATACTTCTTTCCTTTCCTGTGACAACTATTAAAAAAAAAAGTTAAAGAAAAGAAGCCATATTCAATTTTTTTTTTCTTTTTTCTCTTTCTTCTTTCTTCCTCTGTCTTTTCCCTTGAAACTACAGCAGGATCTTTTGACTCCGGTGAAGGGAGGTCCACCAGATTTTGTCCCTCCTCCACCTGTCATGGTCACCTTGCCTACCCCTGATAGAATAACCCCACCTTTCCTCTCTAATGGACAGGGTAAGAAGAGTAATTCTTTTTGGCATGAAAACAAAAAACAATATAATCCACAAATTCCACTCAGCAGTTGTTATAATTGTTGTTTTTGTTATTATTACTATTGTTGTATTGTATCAGCACCATTTTTGTTTAATATATTTGTTTTTCCTATATTTGTCAAATGACTGTTTTGAAAGAATTTGTTTTCACCTAAAGTAATAATATTTGAAACACAACTACAAATGCAACTGTCACATAAATATCTATAATAGTTCTATTCTACTTTTCTATATCTTTATTTAATCTATCAATTTATATATATATATATATATATATATATATATATATATATATATATATATATATATATATTTATATATAAATAATAGGATAAGGAACAAATAGGAAACATTTATAAATCTAACATGTTTCACGTGTTTATAAAAGCTTCAGAAATTCTGATATTTTTCATTTTCGTGTTTGCTTTTCATTGGTTAAGCAGACCACATGTCCATCTGTCTTCTCAAGCACCATTCATGTGTATAATGTGTGTATATATATTATATTTTTAGTTTTCTATGTGGGATTCAGATGATGATGCATATTTGTTTGTGTGTTATCTAAATCCAGCATAGACAAACTAGAATTATGATACACATACACACAAACACTGCTTGACAAGACAGATGTACGTGAGGTCTGCTTAACCAAATTAAAAATACCAGAATTTCCATTTTCTACTTCATATTTCATTATCTGTCAAATCTTTAATAAAACAAAATCTTATATTTGTTTCCTATTTGTTCTCCATCTTATTCTGTCCAATCCCAATAAAAATGTAATCTGAATTCATATATATATATATATATATATATATATATATATATATATATATTTGAATTAGGATCAAATATAGATCAAAGGACTTCAATGTACTAAAGTAATGTTCTTATTTATAAAATTATATATATGTCAGGTGTGTAGAGACATGAATGTCAGTTATAATTATGCACTGAAAAGAAGTGCTGAAGATGTAGAAATGCTAAATTTTAAATTTTTGTGTTTTAAAATTTTTTAAATTATAATTTTGTTCTGCCTGATGTGTCTGAACACACAGCCTTACTGATCTCATTTTGTTTCCTTTTACTTTTGTTTTAAAAAATTTTGCTTTAATTAAAAAAGAATACCATTATTAAGATGAAAAAGTATAGAAAGTGCACTGATTGCTAAATCATCCTGGGTAAATTTTCATCCATGTTCTTACAACATTTCACCATCTGTTAAATGTGAGATGCTAAAAGAAACAATGATAAACACAAGAACTATATATATATATATATATATATATATATATATATATATATATATATATATATATATATATATATATAAATTGTGTATTTAGGCAGCAAATTCTCTTTTAGGTATGTCTGATTGAATAAATTACAGACATTATCTGCTAATTTTTAACAAAATACATTCATACTCACAAATAACCTTCTATGTATTGATATTAAAGGATGAGAAAAATGTGCTATGACTGTTTGCTCATTAAGTGTAGGATGCAAAGGCTAGATGCATAGATGGGAGAATATGATACAGACACACACACACAAATATATATATATATATATATATATATATATATATATATATATATATATACGCTGAATTATGGTTTCTCTAAAAATGACTAACTTAAAAAATGAAAAAAATATTCAGTATTTACAACTGAATGGTAATATTGTGTTGGTCTACATTCATGTCCAACTGGAAATTTGTTAAGGGGCCCAGAAGTACAAAATCATGGTATCTTCAATAGGCACTGAGTTTAATAATGAAAAAAAAAATACAAATTCTTGTTATTTGCTATAGTAAGAGATCTGTATTCATACTCAACTAAAATAAAAAAGTGCCTTATACCTAAAGGTATTGAATTAAGATGTGTTATGATTACAAAAAATATCTGCATGATTTGCAACTAAATGATAATAATGTAGGGTTATGTTTGTATTCAGCTGAAACAAGCTGATTTTTCAGGTAGTGAATTAAAGTACCCTAATTATATGATATTTTGGAGAATGCTTCATCCCTCTGCCAAAAAAAAAAAAATTAAAAATACATGGTAATTTTCAACTGAATGATCATATTTTTGGGTTGTAATTATGCCTAACTAAAAAATATCTTTCAAATGTAATAACTATTAAATCCTTATTATAGGATTCTATTCCTTATTTATTTAGACTTATAGACTACAGGGTGTGAGGGGTAAATTGTTTTTATTTTATATTGTTAATTTCACACAAGGGCGTTGTTTGATTTTGTCAACTGCACAATATAATAAGATCAGTTGGGCACTGTCTGTGAGAAAAAGAGCACCATGATGCAATTCACTGTGCCAGAAATTTGGAAATGGCATGCTGTACTTGGTATTTGCACCAGAAGCTCCTAATACAAACATTTAAGAGAGTTTGGTTGTCAATCTGAGGACAGTGCAGAGAATTCAGAAAGAGTCGGATGAGTCTAATGGTGATTACAAAGGTACGCCAGCTTAGAAAACTCACTGATTGTTCCGTTAAGAAAATAACTCCCAAATCTTATTGATGAGGGGCTCATCAAGTGCCTTGAGGAGGTAGTGCTGCTCTGGGTCAAGAGAGTTGCTGCTGGAAGACCCTATGTCTTTTGATGTCTGCTACACAAGCAGGTTAACACAGTCATATCTGTCAGACAATTTCTGCGACCACATCACCCTTTACATCTGGCGACCTAAGTCCCCAGACTGCAACCCCCTTGATTATTATGTGTGTAATGCAGTTGAGCAAGATACCAGCAAAACTCCTTGAAACACCAAAGATGAACTCAGAGCAATGATTATTGCAGCATTCACCAACTTAAACAAAGAGACCATCCAGAAGGGTTGCAGGAGATTTTGTAGTCATTTGGAGGCTGTAGTTGAAGCCAATGGTGATTTTATTGAATAAATAATTTTACTCTTTAGCATTTCAAGTTATTTTTGAGTAATTTTGATAAATATAGTTCTTAAAATGAGATGTCAGTGTTATTTTCATTTTTGCGTAATTTAGATGACAATTTATCCATCACAGTCTTTATAGGGATCTCCCTATATACAAAAAATGAACACCTCTTTTACTGCACAATAAAAAGTACTCTTACTCAGTCTGAAAATACCAGATAATCAGCAAAATATGTCCAAGTAAACATTTTCCAAATAGTTTTATATATTTACCATTCCATCAGATTCTCATACATTTTGCTTTCATACATAAACACAGACACACACACAAATACACATATTGATAACACATCATCAAGGTTCACAATAAGGGTAACAGATTTAAATTACTATTGACTAGGTGGATAAGTTTTTTTATGGGTGATTGATTTGACTGCAAACTTGTTCATTCTTTCTTATATCAATGACAGCAATGAAACATTTTCTAAAAACATATATTGATAGAGCAAAGCACAGGAATAAACAGATTCTGGTTTTCTCAAAGAAATTGATTTGAAGTGAACTTATAAATGCATTAGTATTTAAATCACTGATCATCTATTTTTTTTTTTTTTAAAGATGTTTGCCATTTTTTAAATGTATGTCCATTCAGGATGTAGGTAATCATGATTCTTCACAAATTCCTTTTCTTTATTATCTATGAATTGACATGACTTCTTGGAAAAAGAGTGGAATGGTTTCTCATTGCCTTTTCCACAGTTTTGAATTTTGGGTCATCATCTATACCAATGTCCATTCAGGATGGAGGCAATCATGAATCTTCACTGATTGCTTTTCTTTATTATCTATGAATTGACATGACTTCTTGGGAAAAGAGAGGAATGGTTTCTCATTGCCTTTTCCACAGTTTTGAATTTCTGGTCATCATCTATACCAATGTCCATTCAGGATGGAGGCAATCATGACTCTTCACAGATTCCTTTTCTTTATTATCTATGAATTGACATGACTTCTTGGGAAAAGAGAGGAATGGTTTCTCATTGCCTTTTCCACAGTTTTGAATTTCTGGTCATCATCTATACCAATGTCCATTCAGGATGGAGGCAATCATGACTCTTCACAGATTCCTTTTCTTTATTATCTATGAATTGACATGACTTCTTGGGAAAAGAGTGGAATGGTTTCTCATTGCCTTTTCCACAGTTTTGAATTTCTGGTCATCATCTATACCAATGTCCATTCAGGATGGAGGCAATCATGACTCTTCACAGATTCCTTTTCTTTATTATCTATGAATTGACATGACTTCTTGGAAAAAGAGTGGAATGGTTTCTCATTGCCTTTTCCACAGTTTTGAATTTTGGGTCATCATCTATACCAATGTCCATTCAGGATGGAGGCAATCATGACTCTTCACAGATTCCTTTTCTTTATTATCTATGAATTGACATGACTTCTTGGAAAAAGAGTGGAATGGTTTCTCATTGCCTTTTCCACAGTTTTGAATTTCTGGTCATCATCTATACCAATGTCTGTTCAGGATGGAGGCAATCATGACTCTTCACAGATTCCTTTTCTTTATTATCTATGAATTGACATGACTTCTTGGGAAAAGAGAGGAATGGTTTCTCATTGCCTTTTCCACAGTTTTGAATTTCTGGTCATCATCTATACCAATGTCTGTTCAGGATGGAGGCAATCATGACTCTTCATAGATTCCTTTTCTTTATTATCTATGAATTGACATGAATTCTATGGAAAAGAGTGGAATGGTTTCTCATTGCCCTTTCCACAGTTTTGAATTTCTGGTCATCATCTATACCAATGTCTGTTCAGGATGGAGGCAATCATGACTCTTCACAGATTCCTTTTCTTTATTATCTATGAATTGACATGAATTCTATGGAAAAGAGTGGAATGGTTTCTCATTGCCCTTTCCACAGTTTTGAGATTTATATTTTTCATTCTCCTAGACTATTTGCTAACCAAGGATTGGAAACTTACTTTACACTTGTATTTAACATACCTGAAAAAATGTACTTATATCTTTTCCAGTGATTTTTGTTCAGAAGATTAGGCCAGGATTTGAACTCTGGTCATTGCTTCTACCAGCCACACTAATATCCAGTAACCAGTCTATTATGTAGTTTGAATTTCATTTTTTAGTATTTTACTTTTCATTTATTTACTTGATCATTATTTATTGGAATATTTTATTTTAATGTTGATTTTTTTTATTTCTGCCACAGTTTTGCACACATACACACACATACACACACATACATGTAGTGCACATACACACTTTGTGTACACACATATGCACACATCATGCACACACACACACACAAAAGAAATGAAGATAATTGTGATTGAATGAAGTAGAAATTCTCTTTTTATTTGTTTTATTTTCAAAGTAACTAATTTTTCATTTTGCCTTTATTGTTTTAATACTGGGTATTAACAGGGGTAACAGCTTTCAGCTGCTTGAACAGATAAGGTAGTTATGGGGGAAAAGATTTGACTAATTTCTTACTCTTTCACAATGAAACTGTGCACAGGGAGAAGTTAATTTATGCCTTTCCTAAGGACATCAATTAACTGAACCTACTTATAACACCACATGTCACCTTTATGCATAAAAATATATTTTCACTTTTCTTTTTTTAAATTGCCAACTTTTTCATTGGCACTGTTCTTGAAATAATATTTAGCTATTTTATTTATTTTCAAATTATTACACCATTGTTTATGGACATTTTACAAAACTTACTTAAAAGTGATGTTATATTTATGTGTGTTTGTCTTCAAATATGTATGTTCATTAACTAACATTCTTTTGTGTAATTTTCTGTTTGTAATCATATTTGTTGCTATTGTTTTATTCAGTTTAGTACTTTATCTAATTTTTGTTACATCTTTTTATCTTTACACAAATTCATCTCTGTATATATTTCTATGGGAATACACACATATATTTCTTATTCTCATGCTATTTAAAGTGGATGCCTGTGTTTGAAATTGCTCATATGACTTTATAAATTGCTGATATATAATGGTCTCTCCTGTTGTCTTCTATGCATGAGGGTTCAACCAAATAGACACACTACCTGCACATATGAGTTGATTATAGTGATAAAGGCATGTACAGAACCAACCACACTTTTCAGAAGAAACAAATATAGAGAAATACTATTCCTTGGGTTTTGAATTCAGAGTTGTCCTTCTCCTAGACTGGTTGCCAACAGAGGCTAAATAACCCAGTCTGACCTAGTATTTAACCCATACCCTTTCCAAAGCTCTCCACTTCCAAATTACTATCCATTTCACCACTTTCTCCAGTATCAGAAAAATAATTTTATTTCAACCTATATTATCAAGACAAAATATGAGACATTTCATTCAGACACTTAACGTGGATATTGTTGTTTCACTAATGCAGATTTTGTTGAAATAAAATCTTTTTATCTGATGATACTAATTCTTTGCCAAAACATGTCAAAGTAGAAGTTTTACAAATTGTCTTATATATTTGCTATATATATATATATATATATATATATATATATATGTATATGTATATATATATATATAAAAGAAAAGGAATATATAAATAATACATTTCTTATTGTTATAAAGGTTATTTTTCTGGGTACACATATTTGAGTTGTTATACCCATTTTTTTTTTCTTAATCATTGAAATTAATATTAGGTTGGTACAAAAATAATATTGTTTTCTCACATAGTAACATATGTTAGAAAATGACATTATTTTTACACCAACCTAATAACATTTGATATAGATTGAGATTCCCATTGGAGGCAAAAACTTTCTTTAGCAGGATTTCTCAATCTGGTCTTTATGGAAAAGTGGCAAAAAAGAAAGCCATAAGGAATCTCATTTTCCAATTGCAGTTTGGGAGTTACAGCAAACATGTAAGATTAAAACTTTCTGGCCTTAAAGCAAAACACTACTTTAGCACACCATCCCCCTACGAAACATGATAGTGGCAGTATCATACATTGGGGATACCTTTCTTCAGCAGGATCAGGGAAGATGGCCAGAATTGATGGGAAGTTGGATGGCACCAAATAAGGCCAATACTTGAAGAAAATCTGTTACAATCTACAAAAGACAAGGCTAGGGTGGAGCTTGAGCTTCAAGTGGGACAACAACTCTAAACATACATCCAGGGCTCCAATGTAATGCTTTAGATCAAAGAATATTTATGTGTTAGAATGATCCAGTGAAATCCCAGACCTAAATCCAACAGAAAATCTAAGGCTTGAAAATTATTCACAAATGATCTCCAACCAAACTGACTGAGCTTGAGCTATTTGGAAAAGGAGAATATGCAAGAATCTCAGTCTCTAGATGTGCAAAGCTGGTAGAGACTTATCTCAAATGACATTGCAGCAAAAGGTAGTTCTAAAAGTATTGACTCTGGAATGGAGTTGGGGTGAGTGATTGAATACTTATGTATTCAAGAGATGACTTCTTTGTTATCTTAATTATTGTTTGTTTAACAGTAAAATGTATATTACACCTTCAAAGAGGCTTGGTGCAGGGGTCTCATGTCCTCACCAAATCTATGATATATATCCCCCCACCCATCTCTGATACAGATCCTGACTACTTCTTAAATTTTTTTCAAGACATAGCATTTTGAAAACAAATCAATGGATTTGGATAAAAAAAATAAGACCCCAGAATGATATCAAAATCTACAAAAAAATTTTCATCCTTTAATAGTCAGTTATGCTTAGTTTAATTTGTAATGTATATAAATATAGGTAGAAAAAAGCAAATGTTGATAAGATAGCAAGATTCACAAAAGAAAACCTGGGGCTCCCAATCAGGCTTCCCGCCTCTGATTAATGGTGGTTTGTGGGTAGTATGCACCGGCCCTGGTTCAAAGCATAGTACATTTTGTGTTGATCAAATGGTAAAAGAACCATTTAAGTCATTTTAAATTCCAGTTGGTAACACTACCAAATGTGGAAATGTTCAAGGAATTCTTATGCAAAAGATACTGTGTGTGTGTATGTGTGTGTATTGCTGAAACCCCTGATGTGTCGATTGGACAATGTAACTCCAGAGTTGAGGTGCTGGATATGACATCAATAAGTAAAAAATTGTTATTTGTATTATATATATATATATATATATATATATATATATATATATATATATATATATATATATATTCATGCTAAATGCAATCAATGACCTGATGATTGCATTTAGCTTGAAACAGTCTGTTGCCTCTGAGTGTTGACTTCCATGATCACTTTTATATTTACATACACTCTATCTCTGATATTGAGCACTTTATCCCAAAAATATAGTATACCTTAAAATTATATTTATTCTTATATGTATGTGTGTATATATATATATATATATATATATATATATATATATATATATATATATGTATGTATGTATATATATATATATATATGAGTGTGTGTATGTATATATATATATATATATATATATATATATATATATATGTCAACTTTAGATCATCAGTGTTACCCAGGCATTCACCAGTTGCCAGGATAGGTGAGAAAATCAAAATCTATCCTTATTAAAATTACATGCACATCTTTTAGTGTAATAATCCTGACTTGCAGCCTATCCACCTCAACTATTCAAAACACCTTCATGACAAATCTGTCCTGGCTCATTACAATTTATAACAAAACTTACTATATCTATAATAAATTTTCTTATGAGAAGAATTTTGACATCTATTTAAAATCTTTCCCTAAATAGGTATATCCAATTTTCATCACAAAAATCTGATACTGGTGTTAAAAAGAAAATAATGAAATATGTATAAATTTTAATTTTATAATCAATTTCTTCTACTATTTGTTAAGGATAATCTTCAAAATTGGACTAAACTATACACAATTAATTATTCCACATAAAAACACAGTAGCATAATTCTAAGTCAAAATTTTTATCTTTTTTAATGGGTTTTTGTATATGTTTATGTGCTAGTACATAAGTGTCTCTCTCTTTCTCTTTGTCACCATCCCTGGTTATTGTTTTGTATAAGCAGTGACATCAAACATTTTATCAGTTTTTTACAACTCACACACACACACACACAGACCATTAAAACTTTTTTTCACTCAGGTAAATTTTTTTTACTCTGACTTGTATGTTTTTTCACTTTATTTAATATTATAATGAACATAATAAGTCAAAATTTAAAGCTATGAAGTTGAAACAAAAGAGGTATACCTTGAAAAACTAAATGAAAATTGTTTGAGATTTAAAAAATGATTTTTGATACTTCAACTAGAAATCAGTTCACTTGAGTCATGCTATTAGAAGTATTTTCTTTTAATCTTTTTGGGCTGGAATTTTGTGGCTCTTAATCACTTTCCCCAATTGCTTGTCACATTAAATTTTTCTCATGAACACTTTCAGAAAAATTTAAGTCAACATTTTTGTATATGAAGTTAAAACAAAATTCAAAAATATAGTAAATTAAAACAGTTTGAGATTATTATTGGTTAATTTCACATCTTTGGATCCAACCGTAGTCAAGAATGTTCTTAGATAATTTTGTTGCTTTGAAACAGATACACCTGCTGACAACTGGACTACTTTGGCTCAGACCAACTAGCCTAAGCCCCAGAGTTGTCATTTATATATATATATATATGACAAAATTTGGTGCAACTTAAATGTTCTCAGCACTCTTTTTTTGAAAACTTGATACTTAATACACAGTTAAAAAAACAATTTTGTTTAGAAACTTTGGTGACATAGTGATTGTGAGTTCAATCCATAGGCCAGGTAATGTGTACTTGAATGTAGGAACAGGTGAGCAATAAAATAAGAACTAGACAAGATATCCTTAGAGATGGGCAGTTGAACAAGGATAGTCTACCCCTGTAGATTAAATAATGGTCTTAGTACAGAATTTCCTGTAGATTACACAGATCGATATATGCCTGAGGAAGGTTAAAAAACACTATGACCAAAATGTTGTGATGACAATAATAAAGATGAGGAGAATAGTCCAAATATAAATAGCATAAATATTTATAGTCTTTTAATCTTAGAAATTTACCAATTGTAACATCTTTTTTAACAGCAGAAGCAACTCATAATATTTAAATCATTTTCCACAATATATATATTGATTATCATATAATTTTAGAGATATTATACCCAGAATATTAGTAACATCAACTGTAAGATCTTGCCTACTACTGTACATTAGACAAGATATTCAATTTATTTGTTTTTTACTTTAAAAATATTTTTTTTACTGTTATACTATTTGCATAATTATTTGCATATTTGTCTTATCTTACCATTAACAATGTAATATAATTCAAAGATCATTATTAATGCTTGCTTTGTTTTATAACATGATCAGTCTAGTTTTAACTCCTTAAGATCTTTTATTGCAATAATACATTACTGTTGCTCTTGTGTGCTTTGTTCTACTACTACTCTTATTATTATTACTATTACTCTTATTACTACTATTATTATTATTATTATTATAATAATTACTACTGCTACTACTACTACTACTACTACTACTACTACTACTACTAATACAATTATTATTATTGTTATTATTATTATTATTATTATTTTATTTCCTTTGATTTCTGATGTGTACTCATTTCTTTCCGGGTCCTGCCCAGGGACCTAAGTTTAGAAATGGCATCTTGATGTTTTCCACAGGAAAAAAAAAGTTTACATAGACAAAGCCCTTCTTAAGTTGTGGGCTGTACTTGTGAGAACAATTTTTTGTATTTCTTTAAGGCATCGGCTTCCAGGGATCCCTTCAATTAGTCTACTGGAATCTTTTCCAACCAATCTGAGGGCTCCAACTACAACAGGGATTGTTGATGTTCCCATGTGCCACATTTTTGAGATTTTGATTTCAAGGTCCTTGTATTTTGATAGCTTTTTGAAGATCTTCAAAAATACATTGCAGTCTGCAGGGACTGCCATATCAATAAGGAGGCACCTTTTTTGTGTGCGATCTCTAATAACAATATCTGTTCATACCATTTCCTTTCAGTTTCCTTCTCACAGAAGTTACAGATTTTCCAGTGCAGATATTGGCCCACTCTGTCATACCGGGTTTTATATTCAGTGGGTGCCAATGCCATGCAACCTGATGCAAGATGATCGATTGTTTCTGGGTAATTATCACAGAACCTGCATTTTGGGCTAACACTATATTTTAGTATGTGTGCTTGATAATTTTGGGTTAAAAAATACTGATCTTGTGCAGCAAGGATAAAACCTTCTGTTTCAGTTTTTAACCCTGCACTCTGATGGTCTACATCAGCTTGTTTGGTACAGGCAGAGTATTGGCCGTGAAGCGGTTTATCTTGTATTGTTCCTGTATCTGGTCAGTTGCATTTGTTTTTGCTTTCTTTTTTATGTATTTTGCAGCTTCAATCTGTGTATTGTGCTTTACTTGTAATTCTGAATCCATTTGAAACTCCATTTTGAACTTGTTAGCTTCTTTTATTACAGAATAAAGGCGCTTACTACTTTCATGTTCTTTGACACAGATCACCATCCAGTCTTCCGTAGTTTCTAGGTATCTTTGAAGGCCAATTGTTGTAATTTTGTCAAACAGTTATAGTTGAACTAATCCTCTACCTCCTTCAGATCTGGTCACATACACACAATCAACCTTGGGATGATGTCTGTGGTGGCATGTGAGAAGCTTTCTTGTTTTGGCGTCCATTCACTTAATGTCAACTATGATCCAATTAAAGATGTTGAATCTGTATTGCACCACAGGGACAGCCAAAGTGTTTATGGCTGATATTCTGTTTTTTGAATTCTGCTTGGTATTTAGTACCAAATGCGCATATCTTTAGTACTCCATTCTTATCTTCTCCTTCATTATTATTATTATTATTATTATTATTATTATTATTATTGTTCTTCTTATGATTTTATTTATAATGTATACTCTTTGCTCCTTCTTTTTGTTGGTTACTTAAAGCTGAAACATATTTCAGATTGTAGGAAATTTCTTACAGTACCTGGTGTTCCAAAATAGTACCCTTCCTAAATACTAACTAGGCTTGACACTGCTTAACTTCAGTAAATCAAACAAGAACTGGTGTTTTCTGTGTGATTCATCCAAACAAGTTTTATTAAATAAAACTGACAAAGTGTGTCTCTTCAACCTTTTTTATTGTCTTACCAATTTCCAACTGAGGTTTTTTTTACATCAGGATTAAAATTCTTATATTGTCCAAATTTCTTTTCTTTTTTTTTGTTTGTTACATTTGAGTACTTTTGACTGTGACAGTCATTTCAAGAATTGTGAGAGATTAGTAAGTTCAGCAAGATGCATTTCACTAAATTCTGGCATTTTTAGATTTAAGTCAGTTAAAGGTGAAGTCATCTGCAATGATCAAATGGAAAAACATATATTCACCATTTGTACATGTTCATTGTTTTGTTTTTTATTTTTATACATTTCATTATATGATTCTCTCATATAGAGAAATATATTTTATTTAATGTTCATTGTTTCTTTTGTTTTATAATGCCTTCTAGAATTGTAAGTCTTTCTTTGTAATGAGTCCTATATAGTATTTTAGTGTTATCTATTAACCTTTAACACTGCATTATTAATATTACTTCTCTTTCCACTATATTATTTTTCAAGGCCTCTCTATTGCAGTATCCTTATTGTTAATTTCACTCAAAGGTGTTTTCTGTTACCATAGCAGGATATAGCAACACAACTATGAAATTCAAACAATTTCATATTCAGGAATCAGAATCATCTTCAGTGGCAGGATAAACTTTTTGTACAGCTAGAGAGAGAAATGTGACAGAGAAAATGTCAACATTGGAGGACTGTTTTGAAAGAGATATTTGATTTAGTTACATCTGTATTTTGAAGTGGTTATATATAATATATTTGATACAAAGGTCTGTCTAAACAATAAAACAGCTTGGAGAACATAATAAGATGGTAAGTTAAGGTCAATGAAATATGTTTATAGAGTGAGAACTCATTATATATTCAATTTTGATTTCAGAACCTGTTTTAGTTTGAGCTTAGTTATATATCAATTATTGATATATTAGTCATCATAAAGAGACATCCCTTTTTTCATAAAGAAATAAAAACTGAAACCATTTTAAATTTACTTATATGCATATATTTGTTTCTGTCTAAAAAAACAACTTAGCCAAAAATAATAAGGTGAAAACATGGAAAGGTAAGAAATTATGTTTTTTTTTTTTATTATTGTCAAATCACTAATTCCCACCATTCCAAAATTGAGACACCGTGCATTAATGGGTTATAAGTAGAAACCTATAATTAATACCAGATTTTAGCAAATATGGACTTTCTTGTACATGAAAAAAACAGTCTCAATAGGACAGTTTTTCCTTTGACACAGCTATTATTTTAACTACCTTCACTCCTTGACAATGTTCATTGTTTTAAAAAGTGATTAGAATTGTAATAAAGCCTAAACATATGATGCAAGTGAATTTATACATTTTTTGTTCTTGAGAATTCATGGCAAATATATTAAACACTATTTATTTATAAAAATTTTTATTTACAAGAATAATTTTATATTTACAATATTTTAAAAATTAATACAATTAAAACTAATGCCAATTTATAAAGAAGTAAATATTAAAAAATTTTATTCATAAATTTATAAACATTTACTAAATTATTAAAATATGTGAATCTATAAGGAAATCCTTATTATTTACCATTTTATAAAGTTTGAATCAATTGGCAATTAGCAGATGTTTTGCCAACCATTCCAATAAACAATATTATAAATAAATAGTCTTTATTATTTTTATCAATTCTCAAGAGCAAAGAAAATGTATAAATTCACTTTCATATGTTTAAGTTTTATTAAAATTCTAATAATCACTTTTCAAAACAATAAACATTGTCAAGAAAGTGAAGGTAGTTGAAATAATAGGAAAAACTCGCCTTTTAACATTTTTTTTTTCATGAGCATGAAGGTCCATGTTTGCCCAGATTTTTATAAGCCCATAATTAATACCAGATTTTTATAACTGTATAATTAATATTAGATTTTAAAAAATAACTATAATTAAAGTAAACACCAGAGATACTTGTAAAATAAAAATAACAAATGATACTTTTTACTCAAGATGAATAGTTGAGACATTAAAATTCACCAACAATATAGTTTTATAAAAATAAAGATTTTTATTTTTTCAATGTACCATTTCAGCTTCTAGTTCTGCCTCAACTGCAGAATCCTCAACAGATCCTAATCAACCAGCCCTGGACTCACAGCAATCTACAGTAGATGCTGTAGGTTCAGGGGATGCCTCCCAAGTACCTGCTGGGTCTGAAGTTCCCGAATCAACCGTTGTCACTGAAGAGAAGCAATCAACAGAGGAAGCAAAAGGCTCTACTGATAAATTTACTGGGCTACAGGATCAAATTGAAGAAGATAAAAAAGAAACCTCCCAAAACTCTGACGCAAAAACAGGTTCCAATGATCAAACAAAGGCTTCTGACAAAGTGCAGTCTCAAGAACAATTTGGTTCTTTGGATAAAACTGATTCTTTAGACCAAACATTTTCGGAACAGTCAGGATCATTTGATCAGACAGGCTCACTGGATAAAATTGGATCAATTGATGATGATGGAAATGATGCTGTGAGTTTTTTTAAAATCTTTTTTCTTTTATTTTCCAGTTTTTTTATTTAACTGTTTGTTATTTATATTATGGAAAGTTGTTTCTGGGTTTGAACAAAAATTTTTAAGTATGTACTTATTGATTTTTATTTTAAAATTTTACTTGTGTCAAATATATAAATTGTACATAGATAATGTCTTAAATTTCATGTAAAAAATTATAAAGATTTACAACTATTTTTCTTTAGTATTTGTATATATAATGGTGGATCAATAAACATGTTATGAGTTAAAATTTGATATGAACATTTTTACCTGTGCAATTAACATTCACTACTAAGTGAAGAAATTCTGTTGAAAAATAAAGTATTTGCTACATAAAATAAAAACTTTTGCTCATTAGGCTGCAGAATTATTGGAATACTTTTACATGTAAATATTTGAGTGTATATCAATTCATATACATGTGAATTCCAACATATTTAATAATTACTGTATTTTTCAAATATATGTACATATTTAAAACTAGTGTTTCTTGTACAGTAACAAGAAAAATATGTGATGATAACACACTTAAAATAATCTATATGTCAATGAAAGGTTGAAGTACAGAGGACCAAAATGATAAAGTATATTTTCAACATTAAAATAAATAAGTATACACAAACATACACACACACACAAACACACATGATAATAATTGAAATGTAACAGGGAAAATTATGTATGATTGAATAATGAAAACATGTTAAATGTGTCAATTTTTATTTTATTACCAATCTTTCATTAAAAACATTATCAGAACTAAAACAGGTATAATAATAAAATTTTATATTGTGCATTTACAATATATAAAAACAATGTCTTCAACTAAGAAATTTAATACATTAAAAACACAATAAAATCTTTACTTACATCATATTAACAATTACAGTACAAGGCCAGATTAATAGGGCATCCAGTAGTAATGGTCTGTGAGACAAGATTGCTAACCATTGCACAATGGTGAGGTGCCCTTATTGATATTTACTAATCTCAGTTTATTATGGCACAAGGCCAGTGTAATAGGGCATCCAGTGCGGATCAAACTCTCTACAGTAGTAATGATCTGTGAGACTAGATTGCTAACCATTGCTCTATGGTGAGGTGCCCTTATTGATATTTACTAAGCTCAGTTTATTATGGCACAAGGCCAGTGTAATAGGGCATCCAGTGAGGATCAAACTCACTACAGTAGTAATGATCTGTGACTAGATTGCTAACCATTGCTCTATGGTGAGGTGGCCTTATTGATATTTACTAAGCTCAGTTTATTATGGCACAAGTCCAGAGTAATAGGGCATCCAGTGAGGATAAAACTCACTACAGTAGCAATGGTCTGTGAGACTAGATTGCTAACCATTGCTCTATGGTGAGGTGCCATTATTGATATTTACTAAGCTCAGTTTATTATGGCAAAAGTCCAGAGTAATAGGGCAGCCAGTGAGGATCAAACTCACTACAGTAGTAAGGCTCTGTGAGACTACATTGCTAACCATTGCTCTATGGTGAGGTGCCCTTATTGATATTTACTAAGCTCAGTTTATTATGGCACAAGTCCAGAGTAATAGGGCATCCAGTGAGGATCAAACTCACTACAGCAGTAATGGTCTGTGAGACTAGATTACTAACCATTGCTCTATGGTGAGGTGGCCTTATTGATATTTACTAAGCTCAGTTTATTATGGCAAAAGTCCAGAGTAATAGGGCAGCCAGTGAGGATCAAACTCACTACAGTAGTAATGATCTGTGACTAGATTGCTAACCATTGCTCTATGGTGAGGTGCCATTATTGATATTTACTAATCTCAGTTTATTATGGCACAAGTCCAGAGTAATAGGGCATCCAGTGAGGATCAAACTCACTACAGTAGTAATGGTCTGTGAGACTAGATTGCTAACCATTGCTCTATGGTGAGGTGACCTTATTGATATTTACTAAGCTCAGTTTATTATGGCACAAGTCCAGAGTAATAGGGCATCCAGTGAGGATCAAACTCACTACAGTTGTAATGCTCTTTGAGACGAGATTGTTAAGCATTGCTGTATGGTGTGGTGCCCTTATTGATATTTACTAAGCTCAGTTTATTATGTCACAAGGCCAGAGTAGTAGGGTATCCAGTGTGGATCAAACTCACTACAGTAGTAATGGTCTGTGAGACTAGATTACTAAGCATTGCTCTATGGTGAGGTGCTCTTATTGATATTTACTAAGCTCAGTTTATTATGGAACAAGGCCAGTGTATTAGGGCATCCAGTGAGGATCAAACTCACTACAGTAGTAATGATCTGTGAGACTAGATTGTTAAGCATTGCTGTATGGTGAGGTGCCCTTATTGATATTTACTAAGCTCAGTTTATTATGTCACAAGGCCAGAGTAGTAGGGTATCCAGTGTGGATCAAACTCACTACAGTAGTAATGATCTGTGACTAGATTGCTAACCATTGCTCTATGGTGAGGTGGCCTTATTGATATTTACTAAGCTCAGTTTATTATGGCAAAAGTCCAGATTAATAGGGCATCCAGTGAGGATCAAACTCACTACAGTAGTAATGGTCTGTGAGACTAGATTGCTAACCATTGCTCTATGGTGAGGTGCCATTATTGATATTTACTAAGCTCAGTTTATTATGGCAAATGTCCAGAGTAATAGGGCAGCCAATGAGGATCTAACTCACTACAGTAGTAAGGCTCTGTGAGACTACATTGCTAACCATTGCTCTATGGTGAGGTGCCCCTTATTGATATTTACTAAGCTCAGTTTATTATGGCACAACTCCAGAGTAATAGGGCATCCAGTGAGGATCAAACTCACTACAGCAGTAATGGTCTGTGAGACTAGATTGCTAACCATTGCTCTATGGTGAGGTGGCTTTATTGATATTTACTAAGCTCAGTTTATTATGGCAAAAGTCCAGAGTAATAGGGCAGCCAGTGAGGATCAAACTCACTACAGTAGTAATGATCTGTGACTAGATTGCTAACCATTGCTCTATGGTGAGGTGCCATTATTGATATTTACTAATCTCAGTTTATTATGGCACAAGTCCAGAGTAATAGGGCATCCAGTGAGGATCAAACTCACTACAGTAGTAATGGTCTGTGAGACTAGATTGCTAACCATAGCTCTATGGTGAGGTGACTTTATTGATATTTACTAAGCTCAGTTTATTATGGCACAAGGCCAGTGTATTAGGGCATCCAGTGAGGATCAAACTCACTACAGTAGTAATGATCTGTGAGACTAGATTGTTAAGCATTGCTGTATGGTGAGGTACCCTTATTGATATTTACTAAGCTCAGTTTATTATGGCACAAGGCCAGTGTATTAGGGCATCCAGTGATGATCAAACTCACTACAGTAGTAATGATCTGTGAGACTAGATTGATAACCATTGCTCTATGGTGTGGTGCCCTTATTGATATTTACTAATCTCAGTTTATTATGGCACAAGGCCAGATTAATAGGGCATCCAGTGACAATCAAACTCACTACAGTAGTAATGATCTGTGAGACTAGATTGCTAACCATTGCTCTATGGTGAGGTGGCCTTATTGATATTTACTAAGCTCAGTTTATTATGGCACAAGGCCAGAGTAATAGGGTATCCAGTGCGGATCAAACTCACTACAGTAGTAATGGTCTGTGAAACAAGATTGATAAACATTGCTTTATGGTGAGGTGCCCTTATTAATATTTACTAAGCTCAGTTTATTATGGCACAAGTCCAGAGTAATACGGCATCCAGTGAGGATCAAACTCACTAAAGTAATAATGATCTGTGAGACTAGATTGATAACCATTGCTCCATGGTGAGGTGCCGTTATTTATATTTAATAAGCTCAGTTTATATATGGCACAAAAACAGAGTAATAGGGTATCCATTGAGGATCAAACTCACTACAGTAGTAATGGTCTGTGAGACTATATTGCTAACCATTGCTCTATGGTGAGGTGCCCTTATTGATATTTACTAATCTCAGTTTATTATGGCACAAGGCCAGAGTAATAGGGCATCCAGTGAGGATCAAACTCACTACAGTTGTAATGCTCTTTGAGACGAGATTGTTAAGCATTGCTGTATGGTGAGGTGCCCTTATTGATATTTACTAAGCTCAGTTTATTATGTCACAAGGCCAGAGTAGTAGGGTATCCAGTGTGGATCAAACTCACTACAGTAGTAATGGTCTGTGAGACTAGATTGCTAAGCATTGCTCTATGGTGAGGTGCCCTTATTGATATTTACTAAGCTCAGTTTATTATGGCACAAGCCCAGTGTATTAGGGCATCCAGTGAGGATCAAACTCACTACAGTAGTAATGATCTGTGAGACTAGATTGTTAAGCATTGCTGTATGGTGAGGTGCCCTTATTGATATTTACTAAGCTCAGTTTATTATGTCACAAGGCCAGAGTAGTAGGGTATCCAGTGTGGATCAAACTCACTACAGTAGTAATGGTCTGTGAGACTAGATTGCTAAGCATTGCTCTATGGTGAGGTGCCCTTATTGATATTTACTAAGCTCAGTTTATTATGTCACAAGGCCAGTGTATTAGGGCATCCAGTGAGGATCAAACTCACTACAGTAGTAATGATCTGTGACTAGATTGCTAACCATTGCTCTATGGTGAGGTGGCCTTATTGATATTTACTAAGCTCAGTTTATTATGGCAAAAGTCCAGAGTAATAGGGCATCCAGTGAGGATCAAACTCACTACAGTAGTAATGGTCTCTGAGACTAGATTGCTAACCATTGCTCTATGGTGAGGTGCCCTTATTGATATTTACTAAGCTCAGTTTATTATGTCACAAGGCCAGTGTATTAGGGCATCCAGTGAGGATCAAACTCACTACAGTAGTAATGATCTGTGAGACTAGATTGTTAAGCATTGCTGTATGGTGAGGTGCCCTTATTGATATTTACTAAGCTCAGTTTATTATGTCACAAGGCCAGAGTAGTAGGGTATCCAGTGTGGATCAAACTCACTACAGTAGTAATGGTCTGTGAGACTAGATTGCTAAGCATTGCTCTATGGTGAGGTGCCCTTATTGATATTTACTAAGCTCAGTTTATTATGTCACAAGGCCAGTGTATTAGGGCATCCAGTGAGGATCAAACTCACTACAGTAGTAATGATCTGTGACTAGATTGCTAACCATTGCTCTATGGTGAGGTGGCCTTATTGATATTTACTAAGCTCAGTTTATTATGGCAAAAGTCCAGATTAATAGGGCATCCAGTGAGGATCAAACTCACTACAGTAGTAATGGTCTGTGAGACTAGATTGCTAACCATTGCTCTATGGTGAGGTGCCATTATTGATATTTACTAAGCTCAGTTTATTATGGCAAAAGTCCAGAGTAATAGGGCAGCCAGTGAGGATCAAACTCACTACAGTAGTAAGGCTCTGTGAGACTACATTGCTAACCATTGCTCTATGGTGAGGTGCCCTTATTGATATTTACTAAGCTCAGTTTATTATGGCACAACTCCAGAGTAATAGGGCATCCAGTGAGGATCAAACTCACTACAGCAGTAATGGTCTGTGAGACTAGATTGCTAACCATTGCTCTATGGTGAGGTGGCCTTATTGATATTTACTAAGCTCAGTTTATTATGGCAAAAGTCCAGAGTAATAGGGCAGCCAGTGAGGATCAAACTCACTACAGTAGTAATGATCTGTGACTAGATTGCTAACCATTGCTCTATGGTGAGGTGCCATTATTGATATTTACTAATCTCAGTTTATTATGGCACAAGTCCAGAGTAATAGGGCATCCAGTGAGGATCAAACTCACTACAGCAGTAATGGTCTGTGAGACTACATTGCTAACCATAGCTCTATGGTGAGGTGACTTTTTTGATATTTACTAAGCTCAGTTTATTATGGCACAAGGCCAGAGTAATAGGGCATCCAGTGAGGATCAAACTCACTACAGTAGTAATGGTCTGTGAGACTAGATTGCTAACCATAGCTCTATGGTGAGGTGACTTTATTGATATTTACTAAGCTCAGTTTATTATGCCAGAAGGCCAGAGTAATAGGGCATCCAGTGAGGATCAAACTCACTACAGTAGTAAGGCTCTGTGAGACTAGATTGCTAACCATTGCTCCATAGTGAGGTACCCTTATTGATATTTACTAAGCTCAGTTTATTATGGCAAAAGTCCAGATTAATAGGGCATCCAGTGAGGATCAAACTCACTACAGTAGTAATGGTCTGTGAGACTAGATTGCTAACCATTGCTCTATGGTGAGGTGCCATTATTGATATTTACTAAGCTCAGTTTATTATGGCAAAAGTCCAGAGTAATAGGGCAGCCAGTGAGGATCAAACTCACTACAGTAGTAAGGCTCTGTGAGACTACATTGCTAACCATTGCTCTATGGTGAGGTGCCCTTATTGATATTTACTAAGCTCAGTTTATTATGGCACAACTCCAGAGTAATAGGGCATCCAGTGAGGATCAAACTCACTACAGCAGTAATGGTCTGTGAGACTAGATTGCTAACCATTGCTCTATGGTGAGGTGCTCTTATTGAAATTTACTAAGCTCAGTTTATTATGGCACAAGGCCAGAGTAATAGGGCATCCAGTGAGGATCAAACTCACTACAGTTGTAATGCTCTTTGAGACGAGATTGTTAAGCATTGCTGTATGGTGAGGTGCCCTTATTGATATTTACTAAGCTCAGTTTATTATGTCACAAGGCCAGAGTAGTAGGGTATCCAGTGTGGATCAAACTCACTACAGTAGTAATGGTCTGTGAGACTAGATTGCTAAGCATTGCTCTATGGTGAGGTGCCCTTATTGATATTTACTAAGCTCAGTTTATTATGGCACAAGGCCAGTGTATTAGGGCATCCAGTGAGGATCAAACTCACTACAGTAGTAATGATCTGTGAGACTAGATTGTTAAGCATTGCTGTATGGTGAGGTGCCCTTACTGATATTTACTAAGCTCAGTTTATTATGTCACAAGGCCAGTGTAATAGGGCATCCAGTGAAGATCAAACTCTCTACAATAGTAATGATCTGTGACTAGATTGCTAACCATTGCTCTATGGTGAGGTGCTCTTATTGATATTTACTAAGCTCAGTTTATTATGGCACAAGGTCAGAGTAATAGGGCATCCAGTGAGGATCAAACTCACTACAGTAGTAATGGTCTTTGAGACTAGATTGCTAACCATTGCTCTATGGTGAGGTGCCATTATTGATATTTACTAAGCTCAGTTTATTATGGCACAAGCCCAGATTAATAGGGCATATAGTGAGGATCAAACTCACTACAGTAGTAATGGTCTGTGAAACAAGATTGATAAACATTGCTCTATGGTGAGGTGCCCTTATTGATATTTACTAAGCTCAGTTTATTATGGCACAAGTCCAGAGTAATAGGGCATCCAGTGAGGATCAAACTCCCTAAAGTAATAATGATCTGTGAGAATAGATTGCTAACCATTACTCCATGGTGAGGTGACGTTATTTATATTTAATAAGCTCAGTTTATTATGGCACAAGTACAGAGTAATAGGGTATCCAGTGAGGATCAAACTCACTAGAGTAGTAATGGTCTGTGAGACTAGATTGCTAACCATTGCTCCATGGTGAGGTGCCCTTATTGATATTTACTAAGCTCAGTTTATTATGACACAAGTCCAGAGTAATAGGGCATCCAGTGAGGATCAAACTCACTACAGCAGTAATGGTCTGTGAGACTAGATTGATAACCATTGCTCTACGGTGAGGTGCCCTTATTGATATTTACTAAGCTCAGTTTCTTATGGCACAAGGCCAGAGTAATAGTGAGGATCAAACTCACTACAGTAGTAATGGTCTGTGAGACTAGATTGATAACCATTGCTCTATGGTGAGGTGGCCTTATTGATATTTACTTAGCTCAGTTTATTATGGCACAAATCTAGAGTAATAGGGCATCCAGTGAGGATCAAACTCACTACAGTAGTAATGATCTGTGAGACTAGATTGCTAACCATTGCTCCATGGTGAGGTGCCCTTATTGATATTTACTAAGCTCAGTTTATTATGGCACAAGGCCAGAGTAATAGGGCATCCAGTGAGGATCAAACTCACTACAGTAGTAATGATCTGTGAGACTAGATTGATAACCATTGCTCTACGGTGAGGTGCCCTTATTGATATTTACTAAGCTCAGTTTATTATGGCACAAGGCCATAGTAATAGGGCATACAGTGACGATCAAACTCACTACAGTAGTAATGGTCTGTGAAACAAGATTGATAAACATTGCTCTATGGTGAGGTGCCCTTATTGATATTTACTAAGCTCAGTTTATTATGGCACAAGTCCAGAGTAATAGGGCATCCAGTGAGGATCAAACTCACTACAGTAGTAATGATCTGTGAGACAAGATTGCTAACCATTGCACTATGGTGAGTTGCCCTTATTGATATTTACTAAGCTCAGTTTATTATGGCACAAAGCCAGAGTAGTAATAGGGCATCCAGTGAGGATCAAACTCACTACAGTAGTAATGGTATCTGAGACTAGATTGCTATTTTTCAACAAGGAAAATAATCCAATGATTTTTCATTAATCACACAGATTGAATATTATACAGTGAGAGTTTCACATCAAAATTCAGCTAATAAAAGTTTCAGTCTATAGATTTATTGATCCACACTGATAAATAACTAAATATGGAAAGGTTTTGTTGTTTGATAATTTGAAAAAATGAATATATATTTTCATTATTATTTTACTTTATATCTGACATTACAATTATATTTGTTGCTATAAAGATTTCACAGCATTATTTATAAATATATATACATGAAGTTCAATTTTATTACTAATGTGTGTATGCATATATACATAGAGAGAAAGAAAATAGATATAGATATTGTGGATATAGGAATCAAAAAGGCATTGCGACAGTTTCATGCTTCAATATGATCTTTAAGCTGGAGTGCTATTACTTTTGTATGTAGGTAATTAAGAAATTAAGGTAAATGCAAGAAGATTAAACAGACTTTTCCCAGTTTCTTTTGTTTAAAAATAATACTGTGTCATTTATGGTCATGACTTAGACTGCTTGTGGACACAGAGATCAACATTGAATGGCAACAATCTATTGCGTACTTGAATGTAATCTTCAGGCCATGTGAGTAGTATTATAACACAACTATTTATATATATTAGTCATTGGGGTATTATGGGTAGTAAGGTGTTAATTCCAATTTATTGTGCTATCCTTATGGCTATAGAATAGGTAGGAACAGTTATTTTAAGTTATTCTAATGGCTACTGAATAAAATTAGTAATGGTTTGGGAATAGTAACCACTTTCTGGCACATAACAAGTTCTATTCAGTAGTCATCAGAATAATTTAAAATAACTATTCCCACCTATACTATAGCCATTAATATAGCACAATAAATTAGAAATAATACCTTGGTACCTATAATGCCATACTGGTTAACATATATAAATATTCAAACTACTATCCAACTTACATAGTCTGAAGATTCTGTTCAAACATGAAACAGGTCACACAGCCTATATTTATATACACTATATCCAAGATATTGAGTACTTCTACCATGCCATGAATATGGCATACCTTAAACTGATATTATTTCTACATGATCAGTGATATTATATGAAACTTTGAATAGTGAATTTTTGTATTATTGAATTAATATTATTGTATTATGTATGTATATATGTATGTATCTATATATATATATATATATATATATATATATATATATATATATGAGAGAGAGAAAGAGTTTGTTTATTATTTATTTAATTCACTATATTCATTATATTGTATATCTATATTCACTGGACCTATTATATACATACTTCCCCCAGCCACCCAACCAGCTTAAATAACCCCCTAATGATCTATATACACATCCTGCTATATGTACAGTTACTAAAGAAATAGTGGCTATTGGTCTGAAGATCATATTGAAACATGAAATTGACAGTCACCATAAAATGTTGATTCCTATACACATAATATCTATAACTACAAATCTTCAATCTCTGATATTGAGCATTCTCCTGTATAGCAAATTTTAAACAATATCTGTGTATTAGAGTATATATACACATTTTTTCCTCAGCAATAATACAACTTGGAGTTTCATCCACAAAGAAGTATGTGTTGTGCATGCAACTCAGTCATACTACTGGTGAAGGAAAAAATGTATATTTATTAATATACAATTTATAGCAGTGTTATATTACATCAAGCACAATTTTATTAACACCAGCACTCTATGTGTGATATTATATATATATATATATATATATATATATATATATATATATATATATATATATATATTATTAATTAATCTATTTTTGCTTGAGGATGAAATGGAACTAATGTCTTTAATTTAATTACAAAATTAAATTCGAAGCTTTTAGCTTCCATGTTTGAAACATGGTTAGAACTGTGTAGCGAAATAAACATTTTAAATCAATTAATTTATAATATTAATGCTCTGTGAATTTACATTGAGCACTATTTTGTAAAAATATAACTATCTACAAGAACACCGGATTATATATCTTACTGTTCTTTCTTTTTACATATATATATATATATATATATATATATATATATATATATATGTATATATGTTTTAGCGTGTGTGTGTGTGTGTGTGTGTATATATATATATGCAATTTTATATATATTATTTATATTATATATGTGTGGTACTTATTGGAAAGTACTCAATATCAGTGATAGAGCTAACATATTTAGTTGGATTGATGTGTGTTTGCTACCCTGGTTTCACACTCTCTATGATCGTCAGACAAACTGATTAATTTTTTAAATTTTGGATTTACTTATGGTTGTGTATATCAGTGTTTTATTGTTGTGGGAGGAAAAATTGTCGTCAGAACACCACTCATACATATGCAGACATACATATATACACGTTCAGGCATTGCAGCTCACACAAACATAAACATATATGAACAGTGTGTGACTGGGCATATATGTGAATCCATGTGTTGTTGTGTGCATATGTATGCAATTGGTCACTGTATTCAATGTTAGCTTGTATACCAATCTTCTTTTCCAAGTGGGAGCACACAGACTGTTCATCTATTTTGTTTGTAGAATAATGTTTTCTCACACACACATGCATTGACACTGCAACTTTGAAAGAAGTTCATTACACAATCCAACATTGAATACAGCAACTAATTGCGTACATATGTACGCAATGACACATGGATGAGTATATACTCATGGTCCCACACTGTTCATAAATGTTTATGTCTGTGTGAGCTGCAATGCATGAACGTGTATGTATGTATGTCTGCATATGTATGAATGGCATTACGACAACAATTTTTCCTCTCACTACCATAAAAACACCAATATACGCAACCATAAATAAATTCAAAATTTCAAAAATTGATGTATGTCTGACAATTGCAAATAGCATGAAACCCAGGGTCACAAAGTCACACCAATCCAACTAAATATATATATATATATATATATATATATATATATATATATATATATAATAATAATATGCACATGTGTGTATTTATTTACTAGTGTATATATGTTTCCAATCTGTATAGATATAAAAATATTTCTTTATATGTTTTAATGTGTGTGTATATAAATATATTTCTATATAAGCAATATTATATACATATATACACACATGCACACACAAATATATATACATACAAAATATTGTGCATTGAGTGTTGGTGCTAATAAAGTAGTGGACTATGTATAATAACAGAGCTATAATTTATATTAATAATAAATACACATTTTTGCCTCACCCTAGAAAAAATGTATATTTACTTATATATATATATATATATATATATATATATATATATATTTATACCCAAGTATATGATTGGTGTATATGGAATGAATTCCAATAACCAACAATTATTGTTCTTATAAGAGTGCTCAATACAAAGTAGAGCAGATATAATTATTAATTTAAAAAAAAAAAAAATTATAACATAAATATGTTATAAAATCACTACAAAAATAGCCATTTTGTTTCAACACCCTTGGTGTCTTATCAAGTGATGACATTGAATGTAAAATAAATGGTTTTAAAAGTTTCAAATTAATTAACAATCCTTCGCAAGGGGGTGGACATTGAAGTCAACATTCAGAGGTGACAGGCTGTTTCATGCTGGATGCAATCATCAGGTTCCCTTACGATTGTGCCCAGTATGCAACAGCCTGTTGCCTTTGAGTGTTGACCTCTTCACTTTTATATTCATATTTACATATGCTCTATCTCTGATATTGAGCACTTTATCCCATAAATATAGCACACCTTAAAACTATATTTCTTCATATATATATATATATATATATATATATATATATATATGCACACACACATACAAATAAAAACATTTCTATTTTATATATACATCTCCAGGTTTATACATAAAGAACACTGATCCTTACTTAATAAATTCTTGCTAAATACAATGCTCTTTATGAATACCAATTGGTTGAGAAATGTAAATTAATTTATAATTATTAAAGACAATCTTCATAATCTCTAGTCAGATAACCTCCACTGTAAACTAACTTTTGAATTTGTAACATATAGGAATCAATACTCCCAAAAGAAAGTGAATTATAAGAGAAATTTAAATTTCCAATTTTTACAGAATAAAAGTTTTGTTGTTATTTATTCTGTTAACCCTTTGAATTCATAAAGTGTTATATTAAAAGTGGATAGGTTTTTTCTTTCTTGGCTTATTGGTATTCAAGTTAGATATTTTATACAAATGACAAATTCTATGTTCAGATCTTACAAAGAACAAACTGTAACTCTTTCTAGACAGACCAGCCAGATCTTGCCAAACAAACATGTGATTGTTTATAATTGAATATAATAGTACCAAATGACCATAGAGTAGTATATGCTATTGAATCAGCTTTAGTAACTGGTTTGATTCTATATGACTGTAGGATATTTTACAACTAATAATTTATTTTGTGATTAATGATCATTTGATGATAAGATTTTGATATCATGATAACTAGACCCACATATGAATGCTCAAGAGAATTTATAGACCATTCTTGAAGATCTTGCTGCCATGTTCTTTCTTTACAAGAATCAGATCAGAGAAAGAATAGGTTATTATTGTCATATCTGAGCTGGTGCTGCCCAGTCCTTACTTTCTCACCTCAACAGTATGGTTACATAGCCTTGTGGGTGATGAATTATTCTATACCTTGCAACCCTTTCCCCACAGATGAAATGTTCCTAGTCTCTTACTATTCTATCCTATTACTATGGCTGATGTTCAGACAAGTTGCATTCCTTAGTTCTAGCAGCTCAGACTGTCACATCTAGGACCTGTCATGCCATACTTTGAAGAAGAGACTCCTGAGAGGATGCTTCCCTGACAATTACAATCTCTTCAAGTCCAGGGTCAACTGATATCTATATTACACATCCTCATAATGTTCACTTATTTAATCCTCACTTACAACAATCTTGTTCAGTAACACTCTACTGTGAGTGGCACTTGAGTTGGTCTTTGTATTGGGCAAATTGACAGTATTAAAAAAAAATGATGAATTTAGTTCTGTAACAACTTTGAACTATAACAACATCAGCAGTATAAATTATTGCAATTATGCCCATGATCCAGTTAATTTTAAAAAATATTTAGCATTTTTTGACAATTTTATAGTATTCAGTTTCTATAGAAACAACCAAAAGTAGATATGTAAAAATTGATCTGTGATATAACCTAAGTATAATCCTACCAAAATATATTAAATTAATTTTATAGCCAAGAATAGCTCATAAACTGAATTTAAATTTGAGTTAGTAAAACTTAGAAATTTATTCAGTCTGGAAAGGGTTAAACAACATTATTCATTGAATTAAATAAAAGAACCCATTTTATCCTGAATGTTCCCAAGTTAGATACTTGATGAAAGCCCCTGTGTCCTGCTGAAATTTTATTAAACCAAAAAGCAATTTGTATTCAAATAAATAATATTTGATATTGTTTGTCTTTAATAGAAGCAGCACAAATGAAGAATCAATGTCCAAATATTGTTTTTATTGAGCTTCTTACTTTTTAAATAATTATAAAGTATAAATGTTTATTTGATTATGTATTTTTCAAAAGTATGTAAATGATTGTGTTGTTGTTTCTGTACAAATTTATATGATTATTTTTCTTACTCATTGAAGATAATATACCAAAATTTATTTTTGGAATTGTTGTGTCTAGTAAAATGGTTTTAAAGATATTTTATTTCCCATGGATGCTGCTTATTTTTTAAGTTGCTCAAAATAGTTTTCGCAGTTAATAAACATGTAATTTGGTGATAAAAAAATTTATGTTTTATTTTTGCAAGGAGGTGTCAATATTCTTTGTTGTAAAATCAGCAATAGTTTAAATATCTTTTTTTTTAATTAGAATTATTTTTGTGTTTTAGAGCATAATTAATTAATTAATTAATTAATTAATTAATTTTTAAAAATGCATGGTTATATTGGTGTCTAGTGAAATAGATTTTTAAATTTGTGACAATTTTGTTTACAAAAAAAGTTTCTTTTAAAACAATACTCAATTGCTTTTATTTTATTAAAAAATAAGATCTTTAAATTATACATAAATTATAAACTTTCTGAAATAAATTGAAAAAAGAATACAAAATTTAAATATATTTTTTCCATTTATTTTAATAAACTCTACTCAGTACTTTCTGTTATTTTTATCCATAGCTGAAAGTGAAAAGTAGATTTCACTCCCCATTTTAAATTGGATAATCCTTCTTCTAGATCAGTTGCCAACCAAGGCTAGATAATGCAGTCTACCCTGATATTTAACTCATAGCTTGAAAGAGAAGAGATGGATTCATGCTTTTCCCAAGGGCATTAAAAGATTTTATTCTGATTGGTCCTAACTGTCATGTCCTCTATGGTATCTCTAGAGTTGGTCAATATTTATGATCATATGATGGAACTTTTCCAAAATAATGATAAAATTCATAAATATTAATATACATATTATATCTATATTATAAAATACTTTTTCATATTTTGATATTAAACCCAAATAAATACAGCATGCCTAATAATTCTTAAACTACTTCCTGATTTGGTTTTAAAATAGATATAGATAATGGGGTCTGGTTTTTAACCTTTAGTGCATTGCATTATTAATATTACTTCTCTTTTCAAGGGCCTCACAATTGCAGTAATATTACTGTTAATTTCATTCAAAGATGCTTTCTGTTGCCATAGTAGGATATGGCAACACAACTATGGAACTCAAATTCAAATTCAGGGATAAGATTCACTTGCAAATTGTGTTTTCTTTGGTAGTAGATAAGTATCACATCTTGACACATTTATGGATAACACAATAGGTTTTTTTCAAGTATTGCATTTCTTGCATCTGTTTGTGGTGTTGTGTCAACTTTTTATTATTTGCTGTGAAATATTTCAGTAAGTTTGTTCCTAAATTGAATTAAATTTTATTGATGTAGAAATTCCTCAATGTAAGGTAATTTGCATATCCCGACCAAATACAAACCAAATTTTAAAAACTGAATTCCCATACCAAAAACTTCAAACACTAATAAATACAAATACACACAAACTTACTAAACCTACTCAAAAATAAAAAAAAATTCTCCATGATGATCACTACTAATGATACAGGAAAAACAATTAAAACTTCAACAAATGAATGTTGTCTATGGATTCACTTGCTCACTTAGAGAATGTCTCATTAATAACAATTCAAACAACATATACACTGGTTACACAACTACTACATTAACATTCTGGTTAACTTGCTATTTATCTGATAATAGTTAATCTGATAATATCTGATAAATTGTCACCAACCAACACAATAATAAAGCACAAAAAATCTGACAAATCCTTATCAATAATAAAAAGTCCAGCATCAATAAAATTTTATTCAGTTTAATAACAAACATATTAAATCTATTTTATAACTAATAATAAAAAACAAAAAATGACACAACACCACTAACTAACATGTGAAAATGTGATACTCAAAGCTGCCAAAGAAGTATATAAACACAATCCTATCAATACAAAAACAAAACTTGGATTTCATAAACCATTAAGTGTTCAGAAAACATTGAACAATTTCTATTCAAATTCTTCTCAGAAACCAGAAAAATGATCCAAATTGCAAAAGAATATTCAATAAAGAAAAAAACCTTTAAAAATGAACTTTCATTGGTTTTTGATCAAACCTATATAAATGAGATACTGTTGCCCAAATACACTCAATACAGATATACATACATATAGTTTTTATAAATTATGGTGAACAGTCAATGATTTGTTCAGTATCTTGATTATCTATACTATTATTCTGTTTGTATATATGACCAGTACAGTTTTATACTTTGGATGAAAGTGTTTTTCCTTGGCCCTTTATTATACTTTCAAGCTAAAGAATAACTTAATAATGTTAAGTAGGAATGGTGATTTTCTAAGAGTAGCTTAGATGTGGCACAAGGCCAAAGTTATGGGGCATCTAAAAGGATCAAACCCACATCTCAGTTGTAATTGTTCTAGCAAGACAAGCTTACTGACTTTTACACCACATCAAGGTGCCCAAATTATTTTCTAAACATAACTTGGATGTGGCACAAGACTGAAAGTATGGGGCACTGAGTGAAGATCAAACTCACTATTCAGTTGTAATTGATCTCACAAGACAAGCTTGCTAAGTATTACCCTATGCCAGAGTTCCCAAATATTAAGCAGGAATGAATTGGAAAAAACAAAGGCAAGGTAGAGGAAGAAAAGAGAATGTGAGAGAGAAAAGATAGGAGATAATAAAAGATATAGAAAAGCAAAAAGGAAACCAGGTAAAAGGAAAAAATAAATATGTTATATTAATAAATATTTATCATTTATTGATTTTCATTGATAAACTAAAATCATTCTCATCATAAATGTTCATGGTTTACTCAAACAATTATCACTTCTACATGATATATATAACAGATATATAAGCACCATAATGTAATAGTTAAAATACTAGTCATTCATATCATTATTACTAAGTGGTGAGTCCAATCCTTATTGAGTGATCCATGCTTGTGATCTTTTGCCAAAATTAAACTATACTTAGTAAATAACTTATTATTTGCCATACATATAGTAGGTATAGGATCTAAAAGTTTTCAGTATAGACAATAAAATTGGTAGGAAATATATAAATATACTTTCTACTATATTCAGATATCATAGTAAAACATCCCATAGCTGGCATACCATTTTGATTGGCATAGAAATGAATGCACATTTGGGCAAACTGTTCATACATAATTATTCTATATGCTCAAATCTGTTAATGATTCTCTCAACAGTCCTGGGTATGACGATAAATTACATCTGGCAGCAAGGCCTGTGATTGGGAGATTGGAGGTTGTGAGGAGTGTGAAACTACCTCTTAACTGCTGTTTGCAGGTCCACCCTGAGCTGGAGTGATAGCACCTGATGGTGTCCTGGCTATGGAAAAATAGTGACCCCCCCCACCACTACCAAACAAAAATAAAACCCTATGAGAGTATAAAAATAATTTTTTATAGTAAAGTTATCAACAGTACATCAACTACCATGAAAGAACTCTTCCATGACATTAATCCATATAATATCCTGCAATTTCTTAAATCAAATTGTATTCCAAATTATAAATTGAAAACTATATAAAACACACATATCACTGCCTCTAGTAATTATGTCCACACAAACATCTATATGCACAAAAGTTGAGTATCATCTACCATGTATTCAATTGTGAAAGCAGAATAACATATATCATATTTTTATTACTTCAAAGCTCCCAAGAAAATTAAATTTCAACATTCAATGACCCATGAGAAGTTGATGTGCCATTAAACAAATCAAATCAAATATTCTTGCAACATTTACAATAGTCAATGAAAATAAAACTATTAAATGAAAATTTCTAAAAATATTGTTTAAAAATAGTATTTAAAAATATTAAATCTATTATTAAAAATATTTTTTTTAATAATTTCACCCCCAGCAAGGCAGTAATGACACTAAGATACAAGGGGTTAATGAGTGTGAGAGAATAGGAGGAAAAATACTATTAAGGAGAGAGAACAATAAAAGAACAGAAATTAAGAAGATCATAGATAATGATTGACATTGCATTTAAATTTTTGAAGACCAAAGTTGAATGGGAAGCAATAATCTGGAAGAGAGTACCACAAATGAGAAGTGCAAGAGAAGAAACTGTCAACATAGAACTTGTTGTTACATCTAGCCATTTCAACTGTAAAATGACATTGAAAGAATATAGTTTAGTACTAAACCAAACCAAGTTCAAATTCTGAGATACCATCTGATATCTGGATTATCCAGGTTTCATATTTGTTTACACTGCAAGCAAATGTTAATGAGTGCAACACCATCTCAATACAGCCTATAAGATATATTTAAAATATCTCATTTTTCACCCATAACCTGGTAAAGAGGCAATATGCATCCATGTGAAAAGCTATTTTTATAAATTCAGAACTTGGATATTTATAGATGAAAAATTATAAATAAAAGTGTAAATATTGATTATTTTTTTTTAATAGCTTTGAATACAGAAGGTTACTTGGTTCATTTTTAGTCAGCTGCTAGAATAGATGCAAATTGCAGGAGTCAGTGGACACCAACAATCTGAATGCAAATTATGACTTTCACTAATCTCAATCCCACCACCACTGCTTCTGATTATGTATTTATTGATTATGGGGCTTATTTTAATGATCAGTGTTCAATCTTAGGTAGGAAGCTAATCTTATATATATATATATATATATATATATATATATATATATATATATATATATAGGTATAACTGACTAACTTGTAAAACTGGCATAACTCATTCTTCCTGTCCCATTTGTTCCTGTGACATGCAGTTACACAATGCCAATATTTTTGGTCAAGTTACCATTAGAAAATTGGTATAGAATATCACTAATAGTTTATGTCATCTGTTTTTGTTACTGTTAAAAATTGCAATATAAGACATCTTTCATGTCCTGGATCCCTTCAGAATGTGAATGATCATAGCTCTCCACAACTTTCTATCCTTTGTAACTCAAGCAATGTTTGTCTCCTTACTATCTCTCCCAGTCCCTACTGTGCAATCCCTTTGCCTCTCATAACTTCACTATATCCTGCAAGTATCAAATTCTCCAAGCCTTCTTCCCTCATTATGTGACCTAGAAGTTCCAGTTGTCTCTTTCTAATTCTAAGTATAAGTGTCATTTTTATTTTGGCAAATAAAATTAAATTTTTGAAAATATAAAGAATAATATTAAGGTGCATAAGTTGGTAATGGCTTTTTTGTTCATTTTTACTATGTGGCATAATAATACCCCATGGATATTTTTTAATCATTTCACTCTAAGCAAGGCAGTAAAGCCACTAAGACACAAGTAGTTACTAAGAAAACATTGAGGAGAAAAGACAATTTAAAAAAATAGGTTTCAAGTAGTCATAAGACAGTGGTTGACGTTGCATTTAAATTTTTGAAGATCATAGTTGACAGTAAAGCAAGAAGTCAGAAGAGAGTTCCACAGGCGAGAAGTGCAAGAGAAGAAATCATTAGAATAGAACTTATTGTTATATCTATCAATTTCAACATTAAAACCTAGCTACCAATCTAGGTCTATGCTTTGGGCACCTCGAGGGGAGTAATGGTTAGCAAGCTTGTCTTGTTAAAACAATTATGAATGAGTAGTGACTTCAATCCTCACTGGGTGCCCCATACTTTCGGCCTTGTGCTGCATCTAAGCTACGCTTAGAAAATCAATATCTAGGTCTATGCTTAAATTCATGAAGTTGAAGCTGCAAAAATGGAAAGCTCATCAGAACAATTGCTCTGAAAATATTTATAGTAAAGGCACAGTGATGGTGGGAAAGTGATTTTTCTGCTTTCTCTTTGAACTTCTCTTTTATTTACTAATAAATAAAATAATTCCAATTTGAATGCATTAAGAATATATGATTGTCAACAAAAAGAAGAGCCCAACATGCTAATTACAAAATGGAGAAACCAAAATGAAGCAAGTACAAAAATTTAAATATCTTGGAAAGTGCAATAATAAAATCCAAAAGCACTTTGGAATAATGAAAGATGTCTTCCAAAAGCTAAACAAAGTATTAAGAAACAGGAAAATCTTGTTAGAAACAAAAAAAAAAAAGGATTACTGAACTGTTATGTAATATTGGAACTCCTATATAATAATGAATGCTGGACAATCTCCTTATGAATAAAGAGACTTGTATCAGAAATGTGGTTCTACAGGAGGAGGATGAGAATACCATGGACTGAACATGGAAGCAAAAAGAACAGATACATAACATCAGGAAGAAACAGTTGAAATTTCTAAGGCACATAATGAGGAAAGAGGACTTGGAAAATTTGACACTCACAGGACATATTGAAGTCAAGAGGGACAGAGGTATGCTATGCATAACCTACATAATGTGCTTGTGTAAATGGTGGGTAGAATGGGGATTAGGAGAAATAGTAAAAAGACAAAATGTACTAAGAACTACAAAGAACAGGAAATTGTAGAGAGCCATGATTGCCCAGGTCATGAAGAGTTGTGGCACATAGAAGAAGAAAAAGAAGAAAAATACAAGATTTTCTTAAACATTTAAATATGTTATTATTTATTATTTCTGTCTTCCTGGATCCTTTTTTTTTATTGTCCTTTTCTCCTTCACATTCTCTTCCACTCCCAGTAACCCCCTGCATCCTAGTGTTATTATCATTTTGTTTGGGGTGAAATAATTTTAAAAAAGTTAAAATTTATATACTTTATTTTTAAATCATATCTGAATATAATAAAATATTTAAAATTTAGAAATATAATTACTTTTGAATAATATTATTTTTTTTAATGAAGCTGTTAAAAATAAAAGTTTTCAGAAAAAATTAGTGAATATATGAAACTAATAAAATTTATAACAATTATAAATTGTTCATAGCAAAATGCTACTTTCAAAAATACTAACAATGTGCATTCTTATACCAATACCAAAATACTATTTTACAAATGAACTTGTGTACTGAATATTTGCCATTATTTCAGACACAGCCTTTGATATAGGTAAGTATATTGATATATTGATATATAACTTTTGATATAGGTAAGTACAGGTAAATATATTGTTGCTTGCATTTAAGTGAAATTTAAAGACTATTTTTCTTGTTTTTATTTTGTGATCTACTTATTTTGTTCTTTACTCATTTTGGCTTTTTAAAAAATTCTATTTTTCCATTATATATACACATTAAATTGCAAATAATAAAATATCCATTCTTTTATCTTTTCATTATTTTCAAGTTATCAACTGCATTTTTTATATATCAAGAATTTATTTAACCTTTTTTCTTTGTAGTAGAATTCAGTTAATATTTTCTTAATTTTTTTCATACAAATCAATTGAATTATATTCATTAGTAAAAATATCATTTTTATAATTAGATTTTTTTTAATCATTTATTCTTTTCCTTTAACTCAACATTATAGCTTAGTGATTAGAACATTAGTATTCTGATCCTGAGACCTGAGTTCAAATCTCACCATAGTCAATTGATCATGGAGGTTACTATTTGTTTATATTGACCTAGAGAAATGATCCTATCTAGTAATGTTGAGAAGTGTCTGAAAATCATGCCAAAGGTTAATCTAAGTCTTGTGAGTAAAATTGGTTAAACAAAACTGTTTTGAAACCATTAGTGGTTGTGCTAATGCAAAGTTACAAGTCATAGTGACTGAGGTTATGAGTGTATGGCCATTTTCAACTACTAATCATGCCAGATCATGCACTCTTTCTACACAACTGTAACTAATGTTTTGTTAGCATAGTTTTAGTATAAAGCACAGGTTGGTTCTACAGATGTTAAAGAAACACAAATGTGCCTGAGCAGGCATCTACAAGAGGGTTTACCGAACCACTCTAGTAGAGAGGCATTCTCAGAAATAAGTAACCAGCCATTATTAATTTAAGATTCACATTATATTTATTTTTATTGCCATATTTCTTAGTTTATAAGTACTGTCTCTTATATGCATTTAATATTATATTATTATCGACCTGGGTTAATTTATATATATTATTTCTTTACTTCAACTGGCTGTTTACCAGATATTTCAAGGCCCAGGAGATATTTTTAGCTATATTTTAGTAAAAAAGGAACAAGGACATCTTATATACTATTGACCCTTTTGCTGTGCAAAGCAGATATATCTGCTCAAAATTTTATTACCATGGACAGCAAATTTACCCAACAGGTTTGAAAAAATACTCTCCTTACATTGCAAGAAGTGGATTTCTTTTTTGATAATTAAATTTCATAGCCATTCCCATAATGATGTTAATTACATCATTACAGGAATGACCATGAAATTTAATTACACAATGTAAGGATCAAATACAATAATGTTATTCTTTGTTATACATTTAATTCCATTTATTACTTAAGTTTAAAACCCATTCTTTAACTTTATTATTTAATTAAATCCTCCAACTATTAAATAATTTTAAATATATTTTAACAGTTAATTTCATTAAGTTTATCTTATTGAATCAATTTTTTCATTCTATCATTCTAATAATTTATCGGTTAATCTATTAGCTAAAATGTAACATTATGTTCCTTATTCAACTAAATTTACCAATCACTTAATTCAATTTACAAATTTACAAATCTGCAAATCTACAAATTTATCATTTGATTTAGCATGCATTTTAATGTTTGTTTTTTTATGAGAAAGTTGAATATCACATGTATTATTCTTTTAAATAAGTATCTGATATTATATATTATTATTGAACTTGGTAGTGCAAGGTGTAAGAGTGAATGCAAGTGTCTCATGCTCCCCACTCTACTAGATCTCAATTTTAATAAGGTAGTTTTCAAATAAAATACAAATTTTATTATAATCTAATTATGTACAATAATGGATCATATGCAATATAGGTGAACAATTCAATTAAAAATAACTGAAAATAAATACAAAGTATCTAAATACAAATTAGAGACATGTCATAATAGATCATTCCATCTTAAATAATGTCATAATAGATCATTCCATCTTAAATAAATGAACAATGTTTATTGAGATTTTTCTTGTTAAGTTGAATAATTTTAATATATTCAACATTATGTATAAAAAGACTTAGCATGAGCAAAACAAACTCATGGATTTGGACAAATAAAAAGACTCCTTGAATGATATCAAAACCTGCAATAACTTTTCATCCTTTAATAGTCAGTTAGCTTCACAGTGCTTAGTTTAATTTGTAATATATATAAATGTAGATAGAAAAAATTAAATGTTGATAAGATAGCAAGTGTTACTTTAAAGCACTGCCTGGAGCTTCTGATCAGCCCCCATCATTGTTCAGGTGGTTCTGGGTTGTACATGCTGACCCTGCATATAAACACTGAATTAAAAAGAAGAAAAGTTTACTTATATGATAGCTTTGAGCTGTTATTCAGAAAAAGTAAATATATCCTTATTTATAAGGACATATTTACTTATATATATTATATACTTATTTACTTATATTACTTCATGCCCTCTACCTATAGATAGGTAGAGGATATGAAGATTAACATCATCTTGATAGTGTATAACTGGAGGTCTTTGAGGCTAATATACTTATATGTATATGTAAAACCAACCTTGAATGAAATTACTGTTCATTCAAAAATTTGCATTCTAAAAGACAGATGGTTTTCTCAATATGTTTTGTTTTACAAAAAATTAAGCTGGATCATATGATGCTCGTTGAAAACAAGAGTTGTCTGGCATTTCTTTTAGTTTAGTTAATAATATTTTAAAAAAATGTTATAGCATCTAACATCTCCTGATTAGTGAAGACTGCTTGGAGACTATTAGTGAGTTCTTAATTTATGTAACTAAATTTTGTGTTAAAATGATATTGAATTAGTCTTCGATCTTTACAAAGCAGTGGTTACTCTACAGAGAAGTCATCTGCATAATGTTTCTTGCTTTGAGATAATTTCTGAAATATTCCATTTTGTCACAGAAAGATAAATATGTATGTGTATGTGGCATCAAAGAAAGAATTTTTAAAATGCTGTCTGTTGACTTCATAGAAATATCTCTTTTGATTGGTTAAGAGATAAATGTTTTGTGAAATTTAGCAACTTCCAAAATTGAGGCATGGCTTGATGAACAAAGATGAGAAAAATTAAACAGCTTAAAAACATACTTTATATAAGAAATACATTATCAATGAGGATGAGAATAGACGATTGCTAAAAATGTATTCTTTTAGCAGTTAAAAGTCATAGCATTGGGAATGATATATAAAACATGTGTCTGTTTGAAATAAAGGAAATACTCATCTGGTGCAGCTCATATCATCATCTGATAGCTACCTGTCCTAGAATCATTCAAGTTTGCTTATGGCCAGCATTGCCTGTCCTGGAATAGGCTGAAAACACATCTGTCCTGTTCATGGTTATCTTAGCTTCTTCTTTGGCACCTAATTTTGGAATTTACTATTATCAGATGAATGGATCTGACCTTCTATCAGCAGGAATTATCTACCAAATAGAGATAACCAATATTTTTTATAATGTTTAATAAAGACAAGATTTATAAAAAAAACAAAACAATTGACCATTAGAGATACTTGTTATAGATAAATAGAGAATTTATTAACATTTTGTATACATATATTTGTATCATTGTGAAACTGAGAGAATTTTTTATAATTTTAATGTCTTTATCAAACCAGTTTTAAATAGTTTTTTGAATTGTTACAAAATACTTATAGTTAAAAAAATTGCTGATTTATCTGCAAATTTAGATATTTGTCTAGTAAAGCTTTATATGTATTAAAACATTATTATACTATATAAATTATTATAAACTAACAAAAATATTAAAGATGATTTTATGTATAATACAGAAATCTCAACACTATCCAATTTTTATCTTTATATTTCTAGTAGATCAACTATGTTGAGCTTAAATAGTTTGTTTTGAATCATTAATTTTTATATTTATTAAAATATGATTAGAATGTTTATAAAAATTCATTAAACAATTCTAGCATATATTATTTCTAGAAAAATTCATAAAAAAATAAACTTATTAAACATTAATAAAAGTAGATTAAAAGTTTGTTAAAAACTTACTAAAATTAATAAAATATTTAAAGGAAGATCAGTAAAAGATACTAAAAGTTTAACCTGTTTTCATTTAGCATCAATTATAAAAATTATTCTCCTCTTTCAAAATGTCTTATCATATTTCCTATTTTTAAATTTCATTATGATTTTATTTCTTAAGTTTTTGTTGGTTTCATTTCAACAAATCTAGATCCAAGAAAGATCATTTAATAAACTTAAGATATTCATTTTTAAAATTCAGTTGTGTATTAAACTTTCTTTTATCTTTTTTTTAAAAGAATATCTTTTCTGTTTTGTCTTTAAAATTTATTCATAAAAATGTTGTGTTGTTTTTTTTGTAAAACTGATTTTTTTCATTTTCTTTTTGTTTTGTTTAAAGAAAATTTTAATCTCAATTATTGTCTTCTTTGATTATATTCTTTCAAACATTTTCCCTTTTTATTAATTCTTTAATTTTATTATTATTATTATTATTATTATTTATTTATTTCATTTATTTATTTCATTTTTTTATCAATATTGACCAAACATATTTACCTTCAGCAGCATGCCTAATGCATCCAAAGATATGCGAAAATTGCATGGTTATCAGCAGCAGCTTATCTTCTGACCTTTGATCTCTGTTATCCTACCTGCAAAATATTTCACCCTATCTTTTTTATATTGATACACTTTGATTTACTTCTTTTCTGAGTTTTATATTTCATAACTTTGGGAAAGTATTGAAATTAAATAATGATCTTTTTTTTATTCATTATTGCATATACAAATGTGTTATGTGTTATTTTTTTCAGAGTTTTATTCACTCTCAGCCTTGCTGGAAGTTGTATTTGTGTAATAGTGATTTGATGTCTGTTTTATATATAACTCAGCAAAAATAATACAATGTAGCATTATTTTAGTAAACAAAATACCTTTAAAATGTTCTAACTTGAAAAATAAAGCAATTTCAGTCAGTTTCCTAGTAATTTTAAATTTTAAATAAATTGATTAAAATGGCCTGTTCAAAGGAAATAACTCTAGTTTTATTAACTGCTAATTACAGAGTAGTTTCCCTTTAACTGTTTGCACTCATCTTTGTTAATCATTGTGTCATATCAGTGATATTTTAATAATGATTAGTAATAAGGATAAGAGGATGATTATTAATGAGGATGTGAGAGACTCTTTGTCTTTTCCCTCTTAGGTGGGGTGCTTATCTATCTTCCTGTCAACCAGTTGTCAAATTCATGCACAGCTGGGTTGAACATCTGCTTGCATGTAGGGGGCAGCCATTGACATCATGTGAAGTGCAAATCTGCAACTATTGGCTAGGAGTATAGCTTTTTGGTCAAACTGGTCAAGCTTCTTATGCGCCTGACTTAGAATAAAAGTTCCTTATTGACATTAAATTCAATTCAGGCTACAGGGTATTTCCTGGTATGAATCACATACCAAGGTCAGCAAAGTGACATTGGCAAGTCAAGTGATTTTGGAAGGTAGAGATTAGGGTTTAATTAATCATGAGTTTTTTTTTGTTACAATATCAACTGAATGCTAATATACCTATGAGAAAGAAATGCTGTCTAGTATATATTAAGAGCATTTTATTATACCCTTCTCTGTTTATAAAACAACTGGCAGCTAAAATGCCTAAAGAACTTGTATATAACAGGAATATGAGGATGAGTGAAAAAGTAATTGGCTACATCAGCAGTCAGCTGAGTTTTATAAAACTGAGATACTTGCTTTCATTCATAGGTGGAGCACTGTGATTGAAAGAGGTGGTGACTTTCTTGAGAAGTGGAGATGTGAAATGTATAGCTCTATCTTAATATATATAATTTTGTTCCTTAATTCTTTATATAATAAAACAAATTGCATTACTTTTTGATTCATCATGTTAATTGGAATTCTATGCCAGAAAGGAAAATTTAAGTGCTATATTAGCAAAACCTGGAGTTGTTAGAATTCTTAAATGAAATATTTTCTCTATTAATTCTTGCTTAGTCTTTCTATTCTTCTTACTGTTGTTATTTGTCATAACACTCATATCCATCTACCATCTACAATTGTTAAAGCAAACAATATGGATATTAAAATAAAGAAGCAACCTCTAATGAGATTTGAACTTACATCTCTGATATTAACATACTGAGAGTAGATCTTATATATGGACACCAGACTTGTGAATTTTGATACAGAAACTGAACAAAGCCAAATCTACAATCTTATAGGTACTTTCATATGAATTACATATATATATATATATATATATATATATATATATATATATATATAATGTCATCCACAGACAGACTGTTTCGCTGTATCACAGCTCATCAGTGCGGCTAGACATCCGGTTGCCTCTAGCTAGGATCAAAACCCGACTGAATTGGTATCAGGCGGATATTCTACCACTAAGCTGTCGGCGCACGGTTGGGATGAAGGTGGATTTTTGGCATATTTATTTTAGGAAACACGCCCAGTGACCGACAGTGACTCAATTCGGCTTGCGAAGAGTCTCGCTATATAGCTATAATAGTCACTGTTTACAAACCCATACCTCAGCCCGAGAGTGCTCAACTGGAATTAATTCAGGAGCTAATATAATGTCATCCACAGACAGACTATATATATATATATATATATATATATATATATATATACATATATATATATATATATATATACATGAATTAGAGAGAGAAATAAGGGAAACTGAAAAGTAATTGAAGTAACTGACTATTAATCACAAGAAGATAGAATGTATTGTGGTGACACAAAGGACAGTCCAATATGTAAATTACATATCAGGCACATCAAAATGAAACAATATAGGCAATGTAATCATGCCAAGTGTAGAAGCCCAGCTAGCAACAGCAAGACTATAATGGACTTGTTCATTGTTTGGATGACTCAATTGCTAAAAATTACTCTGTATAATGAAGTGTGGAAGTGATGGTGAGGTAATCAAAAACACTATTATAAAGATTGCATCAAGAAGGACCTGAAAATGATGCAGATTGATATAAACAACTGGGAACAACTTGTTGTGCATTGCCCTGCATGGCGTGTGATGCTTCAAAGTTTACTTCTTTATTTCTACTTCATCTTACTTACTTTAAGAATCATATATTATAACAACCTTAGTGTCATGGTAAAAACAATACTAAAACAAGTAAAGTCAAAAATGAATCTTATGCTTTGTTAGAATATAGAATATAGAAATCTGTGTGTTCACTTATGGAGAAGTTAGTGCCATCTATGAAATGTATTTTTCTATATAAATAGTTTGAAGTTATATTGCACACACAATTTTTTTAATTTTTTTTGTATTGCTCCCATCATGTATATTATTGCTGATAACACAATGAATACTACTACTCTTCCATTTATATCATATATAGTCTAACATGAACACACATTTAGATCATGTCATGTTACATAGTCTGACAATATCTCACATTTATATCATGCCATATAATATAGTTTGACAATATCTCATATTTATATCATGACATGTCATATAGTCTGACAACATCTTATATTTATATCATGTCATGTCATATAGCCTGACATCTCATATTTATATTATGTCATATTATCACAATGTTTCCAAAATGTTGTGAACAACAACAAAGATGAGAAATATCCAAATGTAAATAAGAATAATTCCTCATCCAAGAAATTCAGACAAAGAATCTCATATAAAGTTCATTTTGTTTCTCTGTAAAACTAATTCTCTAAAGTAACTGTTAACTTATTTTAATAAAGTTTTGCCTTGAAACTTAATAAGTTACCTAATTTTCTTTCTTTTTATTAGAGATATTTTTACTGTATTATCATCCTATATAAGTTGTGAAGCCATATATAGAATCAGTTCAGTAATTATCAAAATAATATTAAATAATATTAAAATGATTAAAAGGTAATAATCATAGAATACAGAAACAATTTAGTGTATATCAATAAATCCATGACCTAACATAATCATTAGCTGAATTTTAATCTGAAATTTTTATTGTATATTCTATCACTATTGGATTAAGGGCATTAACAAGAAACAAGAATATATTGAAAAATAGATATTTCTTGTATAAAATAAATGCTTTTTTCAATAGTAGTCTGCAGATTTATTGATGGACCTACATAAGGTCACTAATCTATTCTAAGCTAATATACAAGTACATCAATAAGTCTGTAACATGGCAATAACTGAATTTTCACTGTTTAATCCATATGATTAATATTCATCATTGAATTAAGGTATGAAATTATATTGAAAAATAAATATTTCTTATGTGAAATAAATAGATTTTTCATTATTAAGCTTCCAGATATCTTTATATACCTATGTATATGAAATGCTCAGAAAATTTTATCTACAGATAAGTTCATGAATTTTGTATAGGAATCTTAAATATCTGTTGACTTGTGTTATACTATATACATTCAGTATTTTCATATTTAAATGAAGTTAAACAAATATAAACATTTTGTATTTTTGTTTTAAACATTGTTAAAATATTTGATCAAGACAGTTTTTTCTTTTGATAATTGTAGAGAATTCAAACAATAATAAATAAAATTAAATATGCCAAATAAGTAAATAATAAAAAAAAAAAGTAATTTAAAAATTTCTTTCTTCCATTTTTTTTTGTTTCCCATACAAAACAAATTATTTTTTGTGTGTGTTATTGGCAAAGATGTCTCTAATTTTATATTTTTCTCTTTAGTATTGTTAATTCAAGAATTTCTATTTTAACATGGCATAAACTCCATTATGAATTTTTTCTACAGCTTTTTTAATCTCTATGTTTATTTTTTAATAAAGATAATTATAAAAGTAATCTCAAGAAAAGTTTTGTAAAGAAAAATTGCTAAAATTCCTTTTCAAATAAAATATGCATGCAATTAAAACAGTTGAAACAACAAGAAACCAGATTCATTTAAAGCAAAGAAAGCCCTTACTCTTTACATTGCAATTTTTAAATGTTTCTTTTGTTTTTATTTCTATCTTTTAACTTGTAGCAGAAGAAAAAGAATCAGGAAGCCTCTTTGAGTAGTGAAGAAGTTAGTGAGACTATAGAGAAGCTTGAGACTGATACTGATGAAGCAACCACCGCCACCGCCACAACTGAACAAGATGGAAGTGTAGTTGTCTCTGATCAGGAACCTGTAGTAAAATCAGAGGAAGAGAAGGTGGAGAAGGAAGAGAAGACTGAAGAGAAGAAGAAGGAGGAGGAGGAGGAGGAAGAGGAGGAAAATGAACTGGAGGTTCTTCTGTAAAGAAAGAAAAAAGAACAAACTGAAGAGAAATTGTTAGCCTAAAAAAAACAGTAAGAGGAAAAATATAACAAGGGAGGTAACTCTTTGAAACGATTTGAACTTGAAAATTTCTAATTATCCCGAAATCAAATAAGAAAACAAACAATATTTAAAAATATAACTAAAAAGGTAGTTATTCTCTACTAAAAGTTGAAATGTAAAGTTACAGTGTGTAGTTCTTGATATTAAACTAAGCAGAAAAAAATTAAAAATAATTTAAAAAATAATAATGGTGATTATTGTTTTACTATTATCATCATTAATATGCCAAAAGAACCATAATAATTCAACAAAGAAAAAATTTAAAAAAAAAAGAAAAAAATTACTGTTCCCATTCCATGACTAACTTTAAAAATGAAAGAGGGAAAAAAAAACAATAAAAAAAAAAATGAATAATATTTATCCCTTCCTTGACCTATAAAATATGTGAAGTGGATTTTAGTGAAAATAAGTCTTTAATTTTGTTGTCAGTTGGTGACAATTTCAAGTTGTTTGTACATCCAACGAAAAGATTGAAGTTGATGTTTTCGTCATTTATTGAAAACTGTCTAGTAGAATATTGAAGTATGGAGATTCAGACACACCAGGTTAATTGTAAATCAAAAAAATTTAAAAATAAGTAATACAACAACAATATTATTATTATTATTATTATTATTATTATTATTATTATTTAAAATAATAATAAAATAATAATAAAAACTTGAATGATCATAAATGTGTTATTGTTGTTGATTACTTGTTTTTTTTCTTTGATTGGCAATAAATTTCGCCCCTGCCCCCATCGCACAAACCATACAACAACAATAAATACATTATAATAACAAAAATGAACCAATTTAAAAATATAAAGAATCTCTGGCAAACTAAGCCTGCTATTCAAATGAGACAAAAAAATTGATTTAACGGTCAGGATTTTGTTATATGAAATAAAAGTCATATTGAAATAGAAATGAGAGGTAAGTTTTATAGAATTCACTCATTCAACATTCAATATACAAGTCATATTAACAGAGTAATATATAAAAATTTACATATAAACATACTTCATATACAACACATTACATATGTATATCATCATATATCAATAGACATACAGATAAATAGACATAAAGACATGAAGCTATGCTTAAATACTTTAATATAGTTTAATATCTACTTACCTCTGAAGTCAAAACGACACACTTATGTACAGACATACAGAAAGGTATAACCAGCCATATATATAAACAAACATTTATATCTACAAAGAGAAAGAGCATTGATAAATTGATATGCAGACTAATGAATACCCAGAAATGTATACATACTTACAAACAAAATATTCAAACATATATATATATGGAAATATATATGTATTTGTAAGTATAGCAATTTTCCTAAATTCTTGATTAGAACTTATTCCTTTGCTTTACATATAAAAGAAAATATGAAATTAAATATTTTCTTTTCACACACACAAACACACACATGCACACACACACATATATATATATATATACATATGTACTTATCTATGTGTATATTTACTTATATATATATATATATATATATATATATATATATATATATGGGAAAAAGATATATAAATTTTGATATACCAGAACAATTTTAGGAAAATTAATGACAAGCAGAAATTTTTTTCATGTGATGTGTTTTGTCCTAAATGTTGAAATGTGTTACATGAAAAATTTTTCCCACATTGTCATTGATTTTCATCATATATATATATATATATATATATATATATATATATATATATATATATATATATATATATATATATACACATGCATATATAAGTATGTATTTATATACATGTATATATATATAATATATATATTATATATATATATCAGTATACATTGACATATTATTTATATATACATATACACACGCATATATAAGTATGTATTTGTGTGTGTATATATATATATATATATATATATATATATATATACACATACATGAGTATACATTGATAGTATATATATATATATATATATATATATATTCATGAAGAATGATATGAATATTTAATCTATTATATTGCATATGAATTGGGATACTTATTTACATGTCTCAATTTAATTTTTATTGAAATTATAATTTTTTTCCTTTTGGCAAAATGAAAAATAAAATTATTTAATAAAAATTGTTAGCAACAAATATTCTTTATTTTTAATTCATTTTATTTTTTACTAAACCTATCAAAAGTAAAAACAATCATTTTTAAATATCAATTTTTAAAACAATTTTTTTTAAATAATTTAATAAGTAGACAATATCCTCTTTGGTAAAAGTTGATCATTTTATAAAAAGCTGATTACTTGTTCAAAAATTTTATTTGCTTCACTTAACAAAATGGTGTCAATTAAATTAAAATTAAAGAAATATCCTTATCTTAAAAAGAAAAACAAAATAATGGTAATTATAGTAATAGCCAGTATTTGGTTATATACAAATGAAAATTAAACAATCATTTGGTTTCAAATGTCTTTATTGAATTAATTACTTTTCTAATCATCATTAACTCCTTATTTTAATTTGATTTTCAGTTTTATTCTAATCATAAAAATGACTTTTAAATAAAGTTTGTTACACAATTTTTGTTAGAAGCCAATATGTCCTTGTTTGTTTGTTTTATTGTATTATTATTATTATTATTATTATTATTATTATTATTATTATAAATCTGAGTATGATCAATATTAGTGATGATTATATTTTCATTATCATATTTGGATATAAAATTCTCATTATTTTTATGAGATTATTATTATTATTATTATTATTATTATTATTATTATTATTATTATTATTATTATTATTGCTATTGCCACTGTTATTATTATTATTAGTGTTATTTGTAATGCCTCCTCTCATATGTTATTGATAATGTTTATTTTCACAGAGGCAGATTCAGGTTTTTCTTGGGACATGTTGTTTTATCATAAAACGTCCTGGAGACATTACTCTCAAGAGAAATATGTATATCTTGAGTTTATATATCCACCCATTACTTCCCAACCACTCCCTAATCTCTTGAAAATTGCATGGTTTAGTGCCTAAAATATGGGAAATTAAAAAATTTACTTTTTATTAGTTGTTGCAAAATATTGTCCATTTTTTTATAAACAAAAAAAAATCAAAATGGAAAGAATTTTATTTTCTATAACTTTGATAAGAATCATTTTCATTTAAAACTTTGTTCTGACAGCTGAAATGTTTCTTTGTATTAATAATTATGTTACCAACAACCATTTTTCAATCATCTCTCTTTACAAATTATGACCTGAAGAAGGCTGTAGATCAGCTCAGCTTAAATATTGTGGTAACAGCATCAACAACACAAAGGAGATGTTCAGCTGTGAAGATAAAGCCTGGAATAACAAAGAATTTTACTTTTTCTATTCTTAATCTTGCTATGTATTAATTTCTTTACATTTTTTTATTGTGGCCTGGTAATGTCTTTTCTCGGACAGATTCCTGGATCATTAAAATATTCTATTAATATTCAGTGCCACAAAATTGATTTGCCATAAAGTGGAATTCACAGCTAAAAATCTGAATCTGCTCCTCAATCATTGATTTAATTCAGTAACTATTAACAAAATTTCAAAAAATATTTTTTATTTACATACTCATTTTCGCTTTATGAAAAATTCACTCAACAAAATGGCCCATTTTACCAAAACTTTTTCCTTCAATTTGTCTTATTTTATGGTTAGAAAAAAAAATCATAAGTAACAAATAATATTAATATTATGATTGGTAGTTAGTACAACTACTTATAATAGTTATTCAGTAGTAGTAGTAGTTGTTGTTGTACTAGTAGTAGTAGTAATAGTAGTACTATTAGTTTTAGCTACTTCTATTAACAACTCTTAATAGTAATAGTAGTATTACTACTACTACTGATAATATTAGCGATATTACTAATAGTGCCACTGATAATATATTATCATTGGTATTATTTAGTATTACTACTGCTATTACTGAATAATTATTTAAAACTGTCAATGAAAATAATAATAATAATAATAATAATAATAATAATGTGCCATTGCAAGAATCTTCTTTCTGAATATTTTATATAATATCTATATTGGCCCCTGTGTATATGCAATTCCAACCAATAAGAGGCAGTAAAAATTCAGTGCATGTCCTGCAAATACACAATACAGTACATACTTGCAATATTTGTGTGAAATGTTTTCTAAGTTCTTTACAAATTTTCTGTAATCAACAAATTAGAATACAGTATTGCAACTGCAAATTGGTGTTCAAGTTATTATTGATTTTTTCAATCAATTATTGATTCATTTTAATCAATTATTGATTTTTTTTTTTTTATCAGTTAATATCAGTAAATATGTAAATAAAATTATTTTACAATTTCTTCCATTTTACAAGTAACATGATAACAATTATTTGTTAGCAAATTCTGAATGCCATTGATGTTTTATTAAATGCCAATTAAAGTAATTTTTATATTAGTTTGCATAATGCACAGACATTGGAATGTTTTAAAGAGTATTACTCAATTTTATATCATGGTTTGACTTTTCAAATGAAGATTTAGGAGTGTTTTCCACAATGGTTGCAAGCCCTCCCACATCAGTTGCAGGACATGCATAACAGCCTTCATGTCTGCTACCGATGTTTGAAAGTGGGAGTGTAGTATGTGTATTACCTGTCCCAACCTTTAATCCATGGATTTATATGTCAATGGCCTGGCAAGATGGGATCAATGGCAGTAAGATACCAAGGTCATGGAATTTCTGTTGTAGCAGACTATGGGGGTCTGTTAGCCCTCCTAATGAGCATTAATTACAAAAATATGACTGACTTGAGTAAATTGAACCATCTGTCTTGGTTGCAGCATAAACATTCCCTAAAAATATTGGGTATTTAAAAAATAAAAAGTGGAATTATATTTTATAAGAAATACATTTATTCAAATGCTAAAATGTTCAGCATTTCTAAATTAAATTTTTGTGTGACAAAAAACATGCCCTAAAAGGAGCTGACTAAATTCTTACACTTTTAATTTTTTTCCATGATCTGGGTCTCTCTCATGTCAGACTAAAATATATTTAAAGCTGTCAGTATGTTTTGGTATAGTCAACAACATTATTGTGTCTATTTTTACTTAATTCTTTTCATTAAATTTTGAATTACTATGTTGCATAGGTTCATCTAAAATTTGTTCAGTGCTTTACTTTGATACATTATTCTTACACTTCAAAGCAAACTGACAATAACTTTAAAAAATTTGAGAACTCTTAACAGCAAAAAACAGGAAGTAAACAGATGGAAACAAGAAATTAATTGCAGCCATATTGGTGAAAATAAAGACCATTACTCCAAAAATTTCACTAAACAAAATATGCAGATAGTTCAGCTTGTAGTATTGATTTGTGGATTTTTGCCAAAGAGTCTTAGTAATATTTATCAGAAATTTTTGAAACACTTTGAAATAAAGGAGAAAAATCAAAGATATAAACAGATAATATATTTTTATTTAATTAATAATATATTTTTAATTAACTGACTTTGATAGGGGCCAGTCCATTGTAAATCTGGTTGTAGAAAGTTCATTCAGCTGTGGTGGTTGTTAGTTTACGAGTCAGATTTTGGCAGCAGTTGGAAGTTGTTGGGAGTGTGATTACTTTGGAAACATGTTGCAGCATCACTTTGCTGTGTATTCTCAGCCCTCAAAAAAGGAGGAAAAATGTCTTAAACAGATTTCCACTTAGTTCATGCAACACGCACGGGCAAGTTTCTGGCTGTCACCTATTTTGCTGTCTGTCAGCTGTCCCTTTATATACAATTTTGAAAGGCTTCAGACTATTTGGTATGAAGCTTTGCTTTGACTAAAATCAAAAATCTCTTTCTTTTTTTGATTGGGCAAAATTCTTTTATTTATTTTTCAATGTTCCTTTCTTTTTCTTTTTTTATGGCAGAACATGTGTGGGGCCTCGTTATTTTTGGTAGATTTCTAATCACAATAACTAGACCCTGAACTAGCAGACTTTTGTTTCTCAGCAGTTGTTCAGTCTTTTATTTCTCTCTTTATATGAGAATTTCCTTCTCATTAGTTGAGAGAGATATATAGAAAAAGAAAGGTAGACAGAAAGAGATATGGGTTTTAAGGAAAGCAAATATCTTACTTTAATTTAAATTTTTTTTTAATATTAATTTTCACATTTGGGCACAACACAGATTTCTAAATCCAAACAGTTTATTTATATATATATATATATATATATATATAGAGAGAGAGAGAGAGAGAGAGATCTTTATTACTATAAATTTTATTTTTTGTGGGTACACCTATTTGAATTGTTATCCTTGTTTTTTATTATATTAAACAGTGGAATTAATAACAATAGGCTTAGATTGAGAAGTCTTACTAAAAAAGATTGTGCCTTCAACAGGGATTGAACCTTGTATCACATTTCCCATCAATGAAACTGTTACGATAGCCAAAATGTGCCTTTATCAGTTTGTCTACAGAGGCTGTGTTGATAGAACGCGCACACACACACACATATATATATATAGGGCAACTATCCAGTCCCTGTTGCAGCTGCCTGCTTAGGCACATTTATGTTTGTTCCACACCCACAGAGCTAATCTGTGGTTTATAAACTATGCTAAGTAGACCTTAATTACAATTTCTGAAAGATAGTGCATAATCTGGTTTGATCAACAGTTTGAACAAAGCCAGTACACTCAAACTCTCTGTCATGCTGACTTGTGACTTTGTGCTAACACAACTATTGACAGCTTCAAAACAGTTTTGTCTGCCCAATTTCACTATGATATAGTTTAAGGGAACTTCTTAATTCTACCACATGCTGAAATTACTTTCCCAGGCTGATAATATCAAAAAGTCACCTCCCAGCAAATTGACAGAGATTTGAACCTAAGCCCCATGGCTGGAAAGCAAACACTCTACCCATTTGGCCACACACATACACACACATACATACATACATACATGTGTGTATGTAACATTTATCTTCATATTGTAAAGACTACAAAATGGTTTTAAATTAACTTTTCTTGTGTGTTTGCAAAAAATATCTGTATTAAAATATGTATTCCAACCACACTGTAAAAATTCAAGAACTGCTAAAAGTTATGGACATTCATCGTTGTTCTTATTTTTCAATTCTTAAAATCATTATTATCACATTAATGCAATACACCATAAATGTGCCACATGAAGGTCACATGAGATTACTACAAACTAAGCAATTATTTCTAGACAAGTTAGTAAATGATGCAATCAAGGCCTACCTCTCATACCAAGCAACTACATATCAAAATGTTAGAGAACAATTGCAACCTAGCATATTGCCAAATAGCCCTTAGGAAAATGTGGCAGCAGATATTTTTGGACCTGTACCCAGTGGGGAATATTTGCTTATCATTTCTGATATTACAATAAATATCCAGAGGTGGAAATTGTTGCTACAGTAAAGGCTAAAGTTGTTATACTAACACTCGATAAAGTATTCTCAGCTTTTGGTATTCCCAAAAATTTAAAAATTGATAATGGACCTCCTTAGAAGGGTGAAACAATTAAAGGTTTTTCAAAAGTTCTTAGTTTCCCTTATCAACCTGTTACACCTGTCTTAACCACAAGCCAGTTTGCAACCTGAAAATTTCAGTCAAACTTTGCGTAAACTGATACAGACTGCTAAAATAGAAGATAAATTTAGAAACAGGAATTGTATAGATTTCTGCGAAATTATTGTTCCACACTACACCCATCTATAGGACACAGTCCTGCTGTGCTTATGTTCCAGAGCTGACAGTTTAGGGGGAAGCTTCCCAAAATTCAAGAGAAATATGATGATCAAGAAATAAAGCAAACAGATGCTAATGGAACATGAAGTATTATGGCAAAAAAAAAAAAAAAAAGAAACATTAGATACATAATTATACTAATTGGAGACATGGTATTGGTTAAACAGCAAAAGCAAAATTAAAGTATCCCCCCCATTTCAAACCAACATTATATATTGCTACAGCAAAAAAAAGAGATGATGAAAACTGCAACATCAGCCACCCAGGGTAAGATTACAAGGAATTGTTTGCATTTTAAGAAATTGCAAAAAAGATATGTTAACATGGATTTGGAACCAATGATAGGGAAAGAGAAAGAGGTACCTGCACTTGTACACAGATATCCTCTTTAAGAGAGAAGCCCACCTCTAAGATTGGATATTTAGTAACATTCTTGATAAAGTAAGAGCAGATTCAATGTGGTAATTATCTCCCCTTCTGGGGATATCTCTATAAAAGGAGGAGAAGATAACATATAGAGGGGGCAGACAGATAACTGACATTACAAATGTATATAATATAGTATAGGAATAGATTGAATATACATATCAGTTATTAAATAGATTCAAAATCCCCATTTTCCAAATCAAAGGTTTACCTCGGGTTTTCTCTATGTTAATGACTTTAAGAATCTGACTGAAGATTTTTGCCTTTGTATTGCAGGCATCCATTTATAGATAAATGACATAAAGGTAACACCTTCTTTGGTCAAAATTCATTCTTTTGGTAGTAAATCTAGAGTGATCTCCCTAGGCTGCAGGCTTGAGTGATGGTATATGCGGACCATGTACTGCCCAGACTACATGCCCCACCTCAGCCATACTGACAACATTCAAAGGATACAAAGCATTACATTTTGAGCTGGTTTAGTTGCAGGAATTACTAGAAAGTTGTCAGTGTTGAAAACCAACTAGTGTTGGGGCTCTACTTCAGGTTTTCTGTTTGAATTTACTTCCATAGCCTTTTCTGTTTGGATATGACTGCAAAGTAGCAAAGATTTAAAATCAGGATTTTCCTTCCCCTAGATGAATTTCCTTCCTGGGCTCTTGAGATATACCCAAATTATTGTAGAGTGTATACCAATTATTAATGATTATTAGGCATATACTAGTAGAAAATTAAATTCAGTCTCCTGTGACACTAATATGACATTATTTGGTTTATTGCTTTTGACAATTTGTATGAAGTCAGAGGAAGTTTACTAAACAGAAATTAAAATATTACAGCAATCTTAAACAATAAAACAAAATTTTAGAAACTACATAGAAACCTTACCAATAATCTTAAAAACATTTAAATAAACGTAGCATTAATAAATGTTATGGTCCGGTTCCTTGTCTGGTTTCCAAGATAGAACCAATAAAGAAGAACGTGAACACAGGTATAGAATAACACAGATATATTACAAACAGGAATATATACAGAGAAGTAGAAGTGTTAGTATGAACAATCAGGTTTAGTAGAGAGAACAATGTAGTCTTGACCAGTATCATCATTCCAATGTCCTGCAGTAATTGTCTGAACGCGACTCTGTTTCAGACTGCCTCTGATTCGACTCTTGACTCGACTTGAACTACTGACGATATTCAGTCACCCCCACCAAAAAAAAAATATGCCCATTGAACCTGTATAAACAGGCTCAGGGCCAGTTTACCTCCCCGAACGAGACTCCGCCCCTCGGCATAGCCTCGTTTAGGTTCCTCTCCGCCCGAAGGCAGAGAGTTCAACCACTCAGCTGGTCAAGACTTGAGTGAATGACGATATTCAGTCACTCTCCCACGAGGGCATCATGTGGCACAAGGCCTTTTTAATGTGGGATCTCCGAGCCCATGGGCTCGGCCAAAAATATGCCCATTGAACCCGTATAAACGGGTTCAGGGTCGGTTTACCTCCACGAAAGAGAATCCGCCCTTCGGCGTAGCCTCCTTCGTGTTCCTCCCCGCCCGAAGGCAGAGAGTTCAACTGATCTGTTGTTCAAAAGTTGAGCGACTGACTCTTTGCCTACTCCAGAGGCGCAGTATTTATTAAGTATGGAATAGTCCATTATTATTATGGGTAAGATCCCATAATAATATAAAATTAGGACCAATGAAACTTGAGAAAATAAGTAAATATAACCCAGATTATATGTGTGGAAATATAAAAGTCCACAATATTGGAACCCCAGTAAGACCAATAATCTCCAAAATTCCTACAGCTATTTACCACATTTCTAAAACAATGCACCAAATTGTTAAACCACACCAACCCTCTAAATACAACATAAATCCCATATACCAATCTCAAAAACAACCAAATAATGGTGTATTAGTTTTATTAAATGCCAAGCATTTATTCACCAAATTACCTGTCAGTGAAACAAAAAGAAAAACACTACTAAGGAGAGAGAGAACAATAAAATAATAATAAAGAATACAAAAGAGACTGGAAAGCAAAAAACTGGAAGAGAGTATCAAAAAGTGCAACTGTTAGCATAAAAACTTATGGTTACTTCTTGCAATTTCAACTATAAAATGATGAGATCTTTCTTGTTGTGATGGTTAAGAAATAACAAAAAAAAAGACGTTGCAAATAAGTCATGTATTGGACAGTAAATACAACATAAGAGTATTACATGACTTAGGAGTGTGTGTTGGTTGACCAGCATTCAGTCTATATCACTGTTCCCATGAGACTTTCTTTCCTACTAATTTTATAGTAATTGGAAGAGTCCACAATATTCATTAGAGGGAGGACACCACAACACCCATCTTTTCAGCCTGTCTTCGCATGGAGTCTCTTTTTTTTTTATAATTACCACAATACTTCATTCAACCAAAAAAATAATAATAATAATTAAAAAAATCAGCAACAACCACTTTGAAAAAAGCTATATACAGGAATTATGTTCTCAATTTTTGTTTCTTTTTTTTTAGATTTATGACACGCATTTCTCTATTCATTATTCCTAAATAATAATGAAAAAAAATTGGATAAGTTTTTCTGGAAAATTATAATGTTAATAATTTCCAATAATCCAATGTGTATTGTGCTTTTCTGGTAATTCAAAGTTCATAAGTGAGAAGGTTTTTTTTTCTCAATTTTTTCCTTTTTCTGTAGTCATGGCATGAAATGAAAGATGTTCAATATCATTTTCTTTTCGGGTTAACTTCTAAAGGTTCCGTAAACCTCCTTTTTTCTTTTGGGCCTTATGAGCTCTGGCACCGATTGCTGTATTAGAATCTCAAACATGTCAAAGACGACGTCCATAGTGTCATCTTCTTTGGGATCCCTGTCGATTACACTTTCATACCATTTTCTGATTTGGTTTACACGACGTTTATGCATGAACCTCGGTCCCTGAATCATGTAAATCATGTTACCAATTTGTCTGTCTATTGTTCCATTCTCCCAGTGAGCTTTTATTCTCAAGTACACGAAAATAAACCTTTTCATCGATCTTAAAGCGCTTTTTAAGCACTTTATTCTTATTACCCGCTTTTGTTTCACTTGGAAGGAATTTGTCAAATACCGATTTTATTTTCCTGGCAAACATGACCTCTGCTGGCGTCTTGGCAGATGAAGCACTATTATAAGGAGTTACCCGATAGACCTGAAAAAACTGTTGTATAGCCGTATCGGTGGGAGTACCTCTCGCCTTCCTCAGTGCTCTCTTAAAAAAAAGTATCTACAAAACGCTCAGCCTGTCCATTACTTCTTTGATGATATGGTGCCATGGTAATATGTTCGATCAGGAATGATTGACAAAACTCCTTAAATTCACACTATGTAAACTGTGTGCCATTGTCTGTTACAATACAGTCAACGACTCCGAAACGGGAAAGTAGCTGGTGTAAAACTTTACTGTCGCTTTCGCGGTCGGCTTCTTGTATTTCAATACCTTTGGCCACTTGGAATGACTGTCCACTACTAAGGGGTAGTAAAAACCATCAAGCGGTCCAGCAAAATCCGCCACCACGGACGGTCAGTTTTAGGCCAGGGATTGAATTTTATCGGGGGTGCTTTAGCAGCCAAAGCACATTCTTTGTACGAGCTTACCGTGTTTTCAATATGCTTGTCCATGTTGGTCCAGTAGATATAACTCCTCATTAGATTCTTCATCCTTGAAGTTCCCGGATGGCCAACATGGAATTCCTTTAGTGTTCTATTCTGAAGTGTAGATGGGATTACTACACTGTCTCCGTACATTAATATGTCGTTACAGAGGGAGTAGACTTCTGAAATACTCTGGACTTTGCTTTTTAATTTGTCCTTTATTTCCTTTATGAAGTCATCCGCGGACGCTTTGTCTATTATTTCATTGATTGTAATTGGAAGCTCTCTGACAGTATTGCACAAGGTACTTTTTTAGGTCGACCTCTGTTCTTAGCAATGATTATGCCTTCCAGGGGTTCAGCATATTTAGGTATCAATCTCGATAACCCGTCTGCATGACAGATTTTAGTGGATAGGAGAAACTCCATTTTGTAATTATAATTGAGGAGAATGGTTCCCTATCTTTGCAGTGTATTAGCAGTATGTGTTGGCAGACCCTTTTTTGATCCAAAGATAGGAAGGAGTGGACAATGGTCTGTCTGCAACACAAAGTGCCTTCCATGAATTAATCTATGGAATTTAGTCACCGCAAAAATGATTCCTAAGGCTTCCTTTTCTATTTGCGAGTAACCCCTTTCAGCTGGTAATAGCGTCTTAGATGCATGGGCGATTGGCTTTACCAATCCATCCTTTATCTTGTGTCAAATTCACGCTCCGATGCCGTAGGAGCTAGCATCGCTGGCTACAATGATATCAAGGTTTGGATCGTAATGAGTCAGGAACAGATCTGATGTAAGGATATCCTTTATTTTCTCAAATTGCTTCCTGGCATTTGGTTATCCATTCCCACTCTTTATCTTTTCTCAATAATTCATTAATTGGAGCTGTGAAATTGTGCATTCTTGGAACAAAAACGTTATAATAATTGGCAAGGTTTAAAAAAACTTTGAAGAGCCGACACATTTTCTGGTACTGGCATATTCTTTATTGCTGTTGACCTATCTGGGTCGGGGCGTCTTCCATCTTTGTCAATTATTTGCCCCAAGTACTTGATTCTCTCTAAGAAAAAGTCACACTTCGCGCCTTTTAGTTTGAATCCCTAATCCAGGATTCTCCTGAACACCTACCAAACGTGTGATTTATGTTCCTCGATGCTTTCACTTTTCATTTGGACGTCATCGAGACAGACCACCGCAAAATCCAGACCATTTAACACCGTGTCCATAACCTGTTGAAAAATGGAAGAGGCGACCTTAACCCCGACCGGAAGTCTTAAAAAATTGTATAAACACTTGTGGGTGTTTATGCAAAGGGGATTTGAGCATTCCTCGTCCACAGTTATTTGTAGATGTGCGTCGCTTGTCAATCTTAGAAAAATATTTTCCGCCACTGAGCTTAGCGAATATCTCCTCTGGACGTGGAAGGGGATAATGGTAATCCTTTAGGGCGCTTGTCAGCCCCGTAGAGAAGTAAGCACATACACGAATTTCTTTGCTCTTTTTTTTTTTAATATAAACTGTGGGAGATGCCCATTCACTATATTCAACCTCAGCCAGAACTCCCATTTCCTCAAATCGATTCAATTCTTCGTCAATTTGATTTAACGAAGCAAATGGAACGTTATGTTTTTTCTTAAAGACTGGGTTTACATCTGGCTTTAACTTAAACTTAGCAGACATTTTTGTGCATTTTCCTAGTCTTCCACTGAAAACGCCGGGAATTTTTTTTTAAGTTCACCTTTCAGCTTCATCAGCCAAATTTTCGACTTTTTGACTTAATGAGTTAATAGGCATATCCCAAAGTTGAAACTGTTCTAACCAATCAGTCCCGAACAGATTATCCGTATTCTTCATAATATACGCCTTCTTTTAACGTTTTATCTTTGAATGACACGTTCGTTATAAGTTTGCCCATAAACTTAATAGTGTCGCCAGTTACACTTTTAGCTATTCGGTTCGTTCTTAATAAAGTCGGCTTACCCAATTTGTTTTTTCAATGTTTGAATTATGGATATCTGAACCCGAATCAAGCTGTTACCGTATGTTTTTGTTAAATATTTGTACTTCAATATATTTCCTGATGTTACGACTTTCTGGTTCATCAGGCTTGGTAATTTTTACAATTTTTTTTTTTGTCTTGCTCTTAATCCGGCAGTAGAAACTTTTGTGTCCCACTTTATCGCAATTAAAACATTTTTTTATCTTTAAAAAGACAATCCCTATACCAATGTAACTGACCACACCAGAAACATGGTCTTGACTGCATAGTAACTTTAATATTTTTTGGTTGGCCCATTTTAATTTTTCTTTGGCGTATTTTTTTTAATGTGAGCCACGCTACTCTGTTCGATGATTTTCGAATCCTCTCTGAGGTTGGCAGTCTTCGGTAACTTATTGTAAAAGTAACGTCGGGATCATTTTCAAGCTAGTTGAGTACTCTACGACGTCTTTCGGCGTCTTTCGCTGAAACCAAACCCCGGACAAAAATCAGGTATTTAAAATTATTGGCGCTTAACTCTGCCAATTTGAAATCATTTTTTATTGACTATACTCGCGAAAGTAGAATAATCTTCGTCTTCTTTGTGGGTGAGATTCGTGCATTTCCAACGCTTGTGAAACAGTGACGTTTTCGGACTGAAGAGTTCTGTTAATGCTTGAACAGCCCCTTTAAATTTCAAGTCACTGGTTTTCTTAGGCAAAATATTGTTAACAAACTTAGTATATTCTGCAGTGCCTAATTTACTGAGGAGTAGGCGAACCTTTTTATGGTCAGCCCAATTTGCACAATCTGTATTGTAGAAGTCCTTGTAACCCTCAAAGTACGAAGCGAACGTAATTTCTTTTCCAGGTGCGTAAGTGAAGTTTTCAATAGCACTCCATATAGCATTTTTGAGAGAACGCCTTTTCGTTGTCTTCATTTTGTTTTTTGTTGGATAAGTGCCTTTGCTCATTCTGTGTTTGAAGGATCATTTCCTCAAGCTTCTGTTGTCTGACCAAAATTTCTAGTTGCAGTTTTTTTTATATTTATTTTCATTTGCAAACACAATTCTGCTTGTTCTCGTTGGAATTTCTCTTGTCTTTCTTGGTATTTTTGTTCCAACAGTAGCTGTTGTTCCTGTTGGTGTTTTAACAACTCTAGCATTCCACTTTTAAATTCGTTCATTTTACTGCGGTGGTACGAAAAATTAAGAAATGAAGGGGAAAAATGTTGTTTTTTTTTTTACTTCCCCCAACAATAAGTCTATTTGACTTCAATAATTCTTTTTCAGAAAAATTTAAAAGCGAGAGAGGGGGTAAATTTTTATTTTACCCTATTACTGAAAACACTAAGTCTGTTTGATTGGACAGTTCTTTTACTACTGTCTTATTGGAATAGAAAAAAAAAATAACAAGGTTTACCAACCTTCTTCCTAACCACTGAATTGAACTTGTAGAAATTCTATTGTGGAGTTTCTTCTTTTCACTGACAGTGTTGTATTTAAGACTGGATATCCTTTTGCCGTAGAGTTTTGTGTTGAATTCGTTTCATCACCAGTATTGTAGACACTGGCAAAAAAAAAAAAAAAAAAATTATGATTAAGCGTGAAGACCGTTTCTTCGAATCCTTCACTGCCAAGATGTAACCAAGTAAATGGTTAAGAAAAAACAAAACAAGAGGTTGCAGATAAATCGTGTATCGAACAGTAAATCCAACAGAAGTGTGTTACATGACTTGGGAGTGTGTGTCGGTTGACCAGCGTTCAGTCTATATCACTGTTCCCACGACGCTTACTTTCCTACTAACTTTGTAGTAATTGGAAGAGTCCACAATAGCCTCATTAGAGGGAGGACACCACAACACCAATCTAGTATGGCACTTAAATTCATAAAGTCAAGTTACCAAAGAAGAAAGTTCATCAGAATAATTACTAAGAAAATATTTATAGATAAGACACAGAGAAGTTACATTACAGCAGTGGAAAAGAGATTCCATATCAGGACCGATAACATTGTAGACTCTTCTTTGTATTTTATCTAGAATCTCTAAATACATAGAAGTACCAGACCATGTCTGACAGTTCAGTGGATTAACTCTCCTAGTAGCAGATCTAGCAACTGATTCAATATAATCTTTCCACTTTATATCAGTAGAAAATATTAGCCCAAAAATGTGCAATGAGTTACTCTCTTGGAACAATGCTGATGGAAAGCCACAGAGATTCTCTCAGTCAATTAAAAGAGAGCAGTTTTGTTTTTAAGACATTAAAATTGTTACAACCATCATATGGTTGCAAAGGAAAGAACAAACAAAGATTTAAATTCAACAGCGTATATTCGCCAATTTTCTGAATATATGCTCAATGCCTGTATATGTAATTGTATGAAAAAATAACAAAATCGTTGGTATGTGTTTTTTTACTTGCCATTAGTAAGGAAAGTGATTAGGTGTAAGGGTGTTGTTGGTAAGGCTAAGAGTTGATGGATTTGTTAGGTCAGTTGACCTAGGTCACAATGGTGATGGCAAGAGAGTGGATTAATGAAGCTGCATTGTTGGCTTGATCTCTCTATCTTCGGGGTTGAAATTAACACTACTGAGGTGTGTGGATTGGCCAGTGGTCTTTTGACAAGGTCAAGGTGTTGAGTCAAACTGCTTATTGTCACTGAGGTGTGCCCTTTTTTATATCTGTGATTTAACAGGTGTTGGCTCACAGGCTCATCCATTTTTTTTTTTGGTGGCAACATTCATGATTGGTTTCTTTTATGTTGTATTTTAGATTTTTGCTGGTATTTGCTTTGTGGGCCGGATGTGATACTTGTGCAGAAGAAAACTTTTTATTTGGGATTTTTCTTTCTTAGCACTCACATCCAACCAACATGTAGGGTGAAATGTATTTGTAACTTAGAAAGATGTATTTATTAAAGTCATATAACAAAATTAACAAGCCATTTCTTGCTCCAGTTAACAACATATTGTAAGTATTGAGATCAACTGCTAATTTGGCCTTAATTTTAATGTTAACCTTAACCTTGCCAAATGATCCAACATTTGACTAACTTTGAAATATGCATCACTCAAATTCTTGTGTACAGCTTAAAGAATGTTTGCTAAAAGCATTTTGAGAATCTTGATAGCAGATTTTCCAGTCTTCACATTATATCTGATCCAGGCATTTTCCATATATTTGTCAGTAATAGTTTCAGATCCATTCAAATATAAAAATGATAAAATATCACATAATAATTAAAAATGAATAGATAGCATGAAGCCTAATTGGCAGACTGACTCAAATATAGTTGATTGGTATGTACATATGTAAGTCCCATAAACATCTTTGTGGAGTTATAGCCTCACCTCACTAGGTGTTGCTTCTTTGATTTCTGTAAGAATTATTTTTTATGGGGTGGAGTAGCCCTATGACCAATCAGTTTTAAATTCAGAGTTGTCTTTTATCTAGTTGGACTCTCTAGTCTACTGTTAACACTTAGTTGAAGTGAGAAGAAATGGATAACCTTTCCAAAGCTATTTCTACAAAAGCAAACACAATGACCTCTGTTGGAATTTGAAATTACCACAGTTGCAGTTGATTGAAAGGAGAACAAGCAACAAGAAAGAAAAAAAAGAAATAAACATTTCTAATGAATTCTCCATAGGAATAAATATGAAAAGTATCTTCACAATTATCTTGAAAGAAGACTCTGTGAAAATATTGCAGATATTAAAAGTTGTCACACATGAAATGATGCCTTTTTGGTTGGTTCTTGATCCAATCATCTAAGAAAGTAACCTCCTTAATATATAAGAAAAGTCTCAACTTATTCCTGATTTTCTTTCCAGATAGTTTTTCTTTCAATATATTGAAATATATATATGTATATTGAATATATATATATATATATATATATATATATATATATAGCCCAATTAAAATGATTACAATGAAACAATGTCAAGTAATCTTACTGTATGGGTGCATATTGGGTGATTCTGCCTTTGAAGCATTTTGGAATATCAAGGCAGCCTTTGATAATGGTATTGTTGAAATCAGAACTGTACAGAAATGGTTTCAGAAGTTTTATTCGGGAGATTATCGTCTTGAAAATAAACGAAGGGGAAAACCCCAATTGGTTATCAGACATGATCAATTGAATGTTTTAGTTGATCAAAATCTGAAAACTATGGTTTGAAATCTTGTATCAGAAATCCAAACATCTCGCACAAATGTTTCTTGGAACTTTAAAGAAATTGAAAAAGTAAAGAAACTGGATTGGTTTCTTCCGCATGAATTGAATGAAATTAAAAAAATGTCAATTTCAGGTATGCTCTCTGTTGCTTTGCCAACTGGAAAAAGAACCAATTTTGCATTGAATCATTACATGTGATGAGAAATGGATAAGAGAGTAGGCCAGTGTTTAGATGGAAGTGAATGACCAAATTAAAACCCAAAATCTCCACTGCACCCTAAAATCTTAATGGTTACTTTATGGTGGTCTCTCAAAGGAGTTATTATGAAATTCTGCCTCATCCTCTATATTCATTTGATATCACTCCTACTGATTATCAGTTATTAAAAAATTTTAAGTTTTTCATATGCAATAAAGCATTCTCAAATAAGGAAGAAGTAATTGAAGCATTTGAACTGTTTATCACATCAAAGGATGAGAATTTTTTTAAAGATGGGATCAAAAGTTTAGACATACATTGGAGAAGTCATTCATCAACAACATGTTGCCTGTTTCAACTAAATAAATTAGTTATTTAACATTTCAGATGTGTTTTATTTATTTCCTATCAAACTTTGTCATTTCATGTGTGACAACCTAATAAAATATATATTAATTTAATATATTAATATATATTAATATAATATATATTAATCTTAACAACAAAAGAATTCTGTCTGTATTTCTGAGATGAGGTATTGTAAGTATTTATGCTATTCACATTGTTTGCACTGTTGTCCTTATCTTTATTGTCATATTTATAACCAGTGGATAAAAGCATTGGTTGAAGTAATCCAATGACTTAACCCAAAGAGTAGTGAGTTTGTGGAATCTTTCACATAGCCTTTTCACATCTTTCCGAAAGGGGTTTACCCTTTCGGAAAGATGTATTCTTCCCTAAAAAAAAGCCTTCACCAATCACCACTTTGTTCCAGTAAATTCAATCTTCTATTGGTTAAGAAACACTAAAACGTAGCAAAGTCAAAACAGATCCTTTCTCCCACCGAAGCTCCCTGGAGCTGATTTTCAGACCCCAAAGTCTTTATAAACAACCGCTTGACTCAATTCAAGTCAATTAGTCATCAAGTTTCATGAGATGCTACCAAACTCCATGCGTATCAATTCACTGACTCAACATCACTTCAAAATTCTCAACAAACTCAACACGGCACTCAATCGACCATTGTCCATGTGGTAATCAAATTACAATCAATTGACTTAAAAAGTGAACGTTTTCACTACACAAACAGTAATTGTACAATTCATCAATTTAGCCAAACAGTTAAAGGTGAAAAACTCTTCACAATTTAAATTCTCACTAACAAGTAACACACGCATACACACTAATATTTGAATGAACACATTTGAGATTTTTCCTTGCAGAAGCCAAATTATTTTAATTTCACTAACAAATCAAAACCATTAACTTTTAATGACCAAATTTCTGCATGAACATTCTTCATAACTTTGTCTGAATGCCACAATCAACAAACATTCTGTTATCCTTGCATGTATATCTATTGTATATATAAAAATCTCTTTATTGTTGGATCTCTAACCACTGTGTTTTTTAAGTAATTTCTTGCAATGCAAATTGTCCTTATATTCTTTATTTGATCTACGTGTTGTGGGATAATGCATAATAAGCACGCATAATCTTTGCCTTACATAAATTTACCTTCTGATACATTTTCACTCAGCTACAACCCGTAACAAGTTCAATACCTGGCCACCACAGAGGTGAACAAAAACTTGGAGAATTGAGTTACTAAAGGGAAATAACTGAAACTGAGATATACAGAAAAGGCATGGCATGTGGAACTAGAACAATCTACCCCAGTGGACAAAATAAAGGGTTTGGTTCAAAATTCCAACATATATCACCTGAAGAAAGCCGGAGTGTAGAAGAGGTAAAACATCGTGAATATAACAGTAAAGATCAGGACAACAGTCTGAATAATATAAATAGTGTAAATAGTAAAAGAATTCTATAATAGAGTTCTTTTGTTGCTAAGATTAATATTCAACACTATATGAGAAAAAACATATAAAAAAATGTTGACAATCAAAACAGAAAAAAGACAATCACTATGTTGGCATCAGTGTTAATAGTGGTCTTGACTGGTCGCTTATATCTAAATATGCCATCAAATATTGGTAATCTTTCACTTAAGTGGTGTAAAATAACCTACTATTCACAGAACAGTGTAAAATAAATAAGACGAAGGTATATAGGTTTATTACAATTAAACATCATTACAATGAGTAATGGTAGACTACACAGCAAATAAATACTGAAAACACAAGATTGTTCTTGTACCACATGATCCACAAAATGCTGCTGATGGATAACAGCTACATGAGAGTATATCCCCGAGTTGATTTTTCTTGATTCCATCATAAACAGCCCAGCCATCTGATACAATATGGCTACCAAGGCTGAATTTAAAGATATAAAATGACAGTTTATTTTACACTTTTTAAGTGAGTGATTACCAAATTATCAATTCTGAGTTCTCTTTTCTAAGTTCTCATTCCTCATTATGCACCTCTAGAAATTTCAATTTTTACTTTTTAATTCTAGCTCCTTTTTGTTTCCATTTTCTCTAAAATTTTGTTGTTGAACATCTGTAAGGACATTGTCCAGTATTCACTGGAGGATTGATATTACATAACAGTTTAATACTCTTCTCTTTGTTTTTGTTGCTTCAAGTCTCTTCTTCATCTATGAGGAGATTGTCTGGCATTTACTGCCATAGAGGAGAACAGATATTGCATAACAGTTCAATACTCTTTCATTGTATCTTATCAAATTTTCCTGTTTCTTAATACTTTGCTTAGATTTTTGAAGGCATCTTTTACTATCCCAATGAGCTTTTGGGTTTCAGTGTTGTATTTTTCATCCTCTATTAAAACACTTCCTAGATATTTAAATCTTTGTATTTGCAAGGTATTAAGTAACAGGAAAATTTCATTAGAAACAAAGAAAAGAGTGCTGAAAGTGAAAGATGGACAATATCCTCCTGGATGAAGGAATGATGAGCCAACAGAAATGTGTTTCTACAGAAAGATACTAAGAATACCATGGACAGAGTGCATAAGCAACAAGGGAGTCTTAAGAAAAATGGAAATGAAAAGGATGATTATAATTAAAATCTGAGACAGATGAAATTTTTTGGACATATAATGAAGAAGGAGGGCATGGAAAATTTTACACTCATGGGACATATCAAACGCAAGATGGACAGGGTGTGGCAGTGGGTTGCCTACTTGATATGCTTGTGCAAATAGATGGTAGTTACTAAGAGCTACAAAGGATAAGTAATTAAGAGCCATGATCACTCATGTCCTAAAAGGACATAGCACATAGAAGATGATGATGATGTAATGAGAAAGTAGTTCAATTTTATATTGTGAATATGATTGATACAGGCTTCCATACATCTGATTTCTTTGTTTCTTCTTCAATATGGAACATATTTGTAAAACATTGTTTTATTAAACTCAAGCTGAAATTGATTTAAAATGATTCCAACTGATTCACCGAAGTTAACTGTGAGTTCTCTCATTAAGTTTTATGGATCATTTTCTATTTTATATTCCTCATTATTATTCAGTAGTTTTGACTGCAGCCTCTTTCTGAAATCTTTACTAGCAAACAATGAAAGTCAAAATGTTACTTTATATCTATTAAGAGGATTGGCTGCAAATACAGAGTTTGTTTTCTTTGTGATTTCTTGTTTATTACGATTAATCGTGAAGTTAAACTAAAATGTGAAAATTGTGAAGTTCAGTACCACTTAAAACTGTTGTCTTCAACCAAAGTGAATTGCTTCCAAAGGAAGATGTAGTAAAAGGAGATAACAAGACTTAATAACCATTTGTATAGGTTTTAATAGCAAACAAATGCACACATGACATTCAAATGAATGACAGTTTCTTAATGGGAAGAGGAAATAACTTTGTGTCTTTAGTATACAGTAAAGTATCTGCCAGGATACAACTAATTTAGGGGGTCATGATTTACACTACAACATTTTCCCCTTCAAGAAATATTACAAAGAGGGGAAGTCATTAGTCCTCCATCCAGTTACAAAATCTCTGTATTTGTTGGGAATTCTGCACAGATTCAATGGGATCTGCACCCCTAGTATTAATTCCACAGAATGTGTTGGTTCCTTTAGGTTCAGAAGATAGAGTCTTTTTGTTTTCGCTGGTATCTACAGGGTTTGCAGAGTTGTCATTAGTCCAAATGTCCTCTCTATTAATAGATTTTGGAGCTTTGTCTCACATTGACTGTAGTTTCAATGCCTGAAAGTAGATATATATGTGTATAGTGAGGATTGATTTCTAGAAGTGTAGCAGGGGTAATGGGAGGGTCATGCTTACTTGACTTGATGTGGTTCCTGACATATATTGGTCCTGGTTTTTCCCAAGAAGGAATCAAGGTTCAAGATGTGCAGCTGTATTTAAATAATCTGTCATGAGGTTTACATTAGTTGTTATGCAGTGTAAGGATCTAATTGAATGAAGTACGTCAGGTAGGGTGTTTTCCCAATAGGATGGTTTCATGTTATGAGAATGTAAGGTTACCTGAATAGCCTTCTATAGGGTACCATTAAGTTTTTCAACTTGTCCATTGCTTTTTTGATCGTATCTACTTGTTTTCAATGTAGCAATGCCTTTTTCATGCAAGTAGTTTTTGGTTTCCTCTGAGAGGAAGTCAAAGGCTCAGTGTGTATCATATCAGGTATACCAAAAATTGAAAATAGTTGGTTCAGGCAGTGTGTGCGATGGTTTCTGCTTGTCATGTCTTTGCAGGGAAAAGCTAATGTAAAACAGGAGAATTTGTCAATTATAGTAAAGTAGGTATTTGTTACTATTTACAGATGGATGGTAAGGGTCCTTTAAAATCAATATTTAATTGTTGGAATGATAGTATTGCTTTTATGAGCGTCCCACTGACATCTGTTATAAATTTTGGTTGCGGATATTGACAGGATGTGAAGTAGTTGGTTACACTTTTCATTTGGTCTAAAGAGAATGGGAGGTTTCTGGTAATGTGGAAAAGGCATATCATGCCAGGGTGACATAATTGAAGATGCAAATCATGAACATATCACAATATGTGGGTTAGGGCAGAGGTGCTAGAAAAAGGTATTGGTAACAGTATTCTTAGTACCTAGATGATAAATAATAATGAATTTAAACAAGGACAGCTCAATATGCCACATATCACATTTATATTGGATTTTCTAGTGTTATTGAGCATGAAGCTAATACTTTTTTTATCTGTTATAACTCTGAAATGTCTGCCAAGTAGAAAATGACTTCGACTATGGCAGCAGCCTCTTTTTCAATATCATTTGAAAGGAGTGTAATACTGATGGTGGCAGTGGCAGCAGCAGCAGCAGAAAATGTTTGTTATGATTCAATAGTAGTATTTTGTTTGAAAAGTTCTGAATAAATTTACCATAATATGAGAAAAATCCCAACCATTCGTTTTTGAAATTTTATATTTAGAGGTGGCATCATTTCAAGAGGAGGTCTGTTGTAGTTAGGTGATATCCAATTGTGTTGAATAGTGTACCCAAATAATGTAATTGAAGTAGCTGAAATTATATTTTTACTATTATTTAGTGTGATATTGTACTTAGCCATATCATAGAATTTTTGAAGATTATAATCATGTTCTTATTGGGTTTTTCATATATAGTAATGTTATCTACAAGGACAAATGTATCTGTCACTTTTTCCTTATTAATGATATTGTCAATGGTTCTCTGGAATGCACTTACTCCATTTGTAACACCAAAAGGGAACCGAGTAAATTGGTATAGTTTGCCACTTACCCCAAAGACAGTATACTTACGATCACTGATAGAAATCTGATGGTAAACTGATTTAAGATCAAGTGTAATGAAAATATTGTTCTGGGCGATATCATCAACCATTTTAGAAATGTTGGGCATCAGTTAAGCATTACCATTCTTTTTTTTTTTTTTTGGTTTTCATTTGATTTTATGAGGACTTGAGCTTGCCACAGAGATACTGAGGGCTCTATTATACACTCCTTCAACATCCTTGCAATTTCTTCCCTTATAAATCTACTATCAGAAATAATATGATGGCATGACTTAGTGGTGAAGGGAGTTGTATTAATGTAAAGATGAGAAAAGAGCAGAGGGGGTGGAACATCTATTGATGGAAAATGGTTATTGTTAGAGATAGCCGTGACAATAAGTTCATCTCCAGGTCCATCAAATTTCAAAGTCACTCTGTCATACTTTTTTAGGATGTCCTTTCCTATGATGCTATCAATGAACAGATCTTTAGTCACTTCCACTATCATGACAGAATACATCCTGTTATTCAGGGTGACATTAACTATAGCTTTACCAACAATTTTTGCATGTTGGTCAGGGTCTACCAAGGCTATTGTTTTCACTTTGGTATGATGAAGAGATTCAATTTTTTGTGGTACTTTTGCTAATAAAAGTTCTCACACTACTAGAATCTATCATTGCATCAACAATGTATGCATTGTTATGGTCTGGTTCCTTGTACCACGGTGATAGTCCAAAGTAGAACCAATAAAGAAGAACTCGAACACAGGTATGGAATAACACAGATATATTACAAACAGGAATATATACAGAGAAGTAGAAGTGTTAGTATGAACAATCAGGTTTAGTAGAGAGAACAATGTGGTCTCGACCAGTATCACTATTCTAATGTCTTGCAGTAATTGTCTGAACGTGACTCTGTTTTGGACTGCCTCTGGCTCGACTCTTGACTCGACTTGAACTACTGACTCGACGAACTACTGACTCCCTGCCTACTCCTGAGGTGCAGTATTTATTAAGTATGGAATAGTCCATTATTATTATTATGGGTAAGATCCCATAACAAGCATTTATTTTGCGCTTGGTCAAGGTAATGTCTTCTGTTTTTGTTCCTATACAAGCAAGATTGGGAGGATCAGGATCATGTAATGCAGCATTTACAGAGGATCTACATACATTGGCCCAATGTCATTTTTTAAACATTTTTTGCAGTCAGTATTATGGGCCAAACATAAGCGATGTAGATGACATGAGTTTCCACAGAAGAAACAAATCTCTTTAGGTTTAGTGTCTTTTTGTAACGTAGCTAGATTGGCATTTTCCTCTGAAGAAATTATGGGAGTGTTAATTATATTACCTTGCTTGTAACATGCAGGTTGTTTTTCTACTTGATTGAGTGATCTGGCCATGTTATACACTTCTTGAAGATTTAGTGAGGATTTTTTGAGCAAGCACTGTCGAATTGATGGGGAGGTGATGCCACTGATATACGCATCATGCATGTATTGTTTTTTGTTTTTCTTGGCCTTTACAGCTTAGAAGTTACATGTTTTCACCAGGGTTTCCAAGCATTGCATAAAATTGTCTATTGTTTGGGCTGGTTGCTGTTTAAGTGTAATGAGCTGGTCTCAATTGTATACAATATTTATGGGTTTCACATATGCAATATCAAGGGCCTTCATGGAAGGGTTAAAGTCATTAACATCGCTTATTATTTCAAATACTGCCTCTGATATACTATTAATTAAAGTAAAGAAGTTTTTCTGGTTATTATCAACTTCATTTTTACTGTTAACAGTGTGTAGATAATTGGTAAACGTAAGTTTCCAGTGTTGACATAGCTTTTCTGAGTTAGGAGTTGTAGGCTTGACATCAAATCTTTCTGAGCACAGTAATCTGTTCATTCTGACTATTTGTTTTCTACTAAAACCTATACAAATGGTTATTAAGTCTTGTTACCTCATTCTGTTACATCTTCCTCTGACAACAATTTTAATAGTAAACAAATGCACACATTACATTTGAATGAATATGGCAGTTTCTTAACAGGTAGGCAAGGTAACAAAGGTGTCCTTAGGATACAGTAGAGTATCTGCTGAGGTACAACTGATCTAAAGGAGATCAAAATTTACACTACAGCATTCTTCATCATCAGTAAGAAATTTTAGGGTTTTAGGAAAAGAATAAAATCACAAATTAGGGATTTTTTTAATAATTTCACCCCAAACAAGGTTTTAATGCCACTAAGACACTAGGGGTTCCTGGAAGTGGGAGAAAAAAAAAAAAAAACTTTAGTAAGGATCAAGGACAATAAAAGAAAAGAATTCAGAAGACAGAAGATTGTGATTATGTTACATTTAAATTTTTTGAAAATGGCAGGAAAGCAAGAAACTTAAAGAGGCAAGAAGTGTGAGAAAAGAAACTATTAAAATTGAACTTACAGTTACAATATAAACAGTAAAAATATGAGATCCAGTAGTCAACCTTGAACTTAAATTAACATGATTGAGGTACCAAGGAAGAGAGCGCATTAAAATAATTTTAAAGTCAGCCCACCCAAAATTCAATATTAATAACAACAACTGGGTGCAACTGAGGCACATCAACAAATGGGGAGGGGGTTAACAATTTGAATGGGGGTGGACCTGAAAAGGGCTGTTTTTGTGTTCTCAATCATGCAAAGAAGGAACCTCTTCTATGGACTTTTATGGCAGAAGGAGAGAATTGGTGGAAGGAATGTTTCTTCAGGATGTAGATGCATTTTCTATTGTTATTCAATGTGCTAGAAATTATGACATTTCAAGGTGGATATGATGCGGTTGAATATGGCTTGTGGAAAGAGAGATAGAGGCATTGATTAGCATAAAGAAAATGAATGTTTAAATGAAAGTATGGAAACTCACTCTATGCAGCAACCCATGTAGAGTTCATGAAACCTGTAGTACCTTGCTGTAGACAACGTTGCATGTTGTGTGTTTGTATTATCAGGTTTGTGCTGCTGCCAACTCTAGAGCAGCTGATGTAGAGTTGACTGTGAGAAAAACAGGGTTCTCCCAGATGAAGGCCTGTGGTGGATAGTGACTGTCTTTATGATTTGTTAATGGACATTGTGAATTACACATGCAGGGTGGGGGAAAATGAACTCTTCTTAGGGGACACAGAATGTCCATAAATGCATCTGAATAAAATCATCATAACGGATGAGTTGTAACTTCTTGAGTAACTGAGAAAATGCTTCAGCTCAGATGTGCCAGCAGTCATCAATGTTTTTAATGGTTCTGGTGGATCCTGGAATAGAGCTAGCTGAACCTTTCCATTTGAAATTCATAGTCCAGGGGTCTCTACAGGCCACTTTTTGACTGCACATGAAGTGCAGGTAACAGACATAGAATCTATTTGGATGTCAGGAAAAAGGATGTATTGGATGACAGGAAGGCCTGGTTTAACCAATGGCCACTGCTTATCATTGATATGCCACACCAAGCATCCCTGGATGCGCTATTGGTGTTCAGTCTATTTTAATGGGTAACAGATGACTCCACTGACCACACAATAGCAGTAGAAGTAGCATACGATTGCAGACAATGTCCACACTGCTCCTCAATTTCAGTAGCACATGCAGCAACAGTTGAAGAGGTGTTTCTCCTCAGCCATTGAGTCATTTGATTAGAATCCTCGGCATCACACATAGCAGCATTTATTGTGTAATTTGGTCAAAATTCTCAGCATCACACATAGCAGCATTTGAGGAAGTCATTCTCCTCAGCCATTGTGTACTTTGGTCAGAATCCTCAGCATCACACATAGCGTTTCAGGAGGCCATTCAATAACCTTTGATCAGCAGTTTCACCCTCACACACAGCAACATTTGCAAAGATGTTTCTCCTCAGGCATTGAGTCCTTTGATTAGAATCCTCAGCATCACACATAGCAGCATTTGAGGAAGTCATTCTCCTCAGCCATTGTGTACCTTCATTAGAATCCTCAGCATCACACATAGCAGCATTTGATGAGGTAAATCTCCTCAGCCATTATGTACTTTGGTCAGAATTCTCAGTATCACACATAGCAGCATTTGAGGAAGTCATTCTCCTCAGTCATTGTGTACTTTGGTCAGAATCCTCAGCATCACACATAGCAGCATTTGAGGAAGTCATTCTCCTCAGCCATTGTATACTTTGATTAGAATCCTCAGCATCACACATAGCAGCATTTGAAGAGGTAATTCTCCTCAGCCATTTTGTACTTTTTTCAGAATTCTCAGCATCACATATAGCAGCATTTAAGGAAGTCATTCTCCACAGCAATAGTGTACTTCGATTAGAATCCTCAGCATCACACATAGCAGTTTTTGAAGAGGTATCTCTCCTCAGCCATTGTGTACTTTGGTCAGAATCCTCAGCATCACACATAGCAGCATTTGAGGAGGCCATTCAATAACCTTTAATCAGCAGTTTCAGCCTCACATACAGCAACAGTTAGAGATGTGTTTCTCCTCAGGCATTGAGTCCTTTGATTAGAATCCTCAGCATCACACATAGCAGCATTTGAGGAAGTCATTCTCCTCAGCCATTGTGTACTTTGGTCAGAATTCTCAGCATCACACATAACATCATTTGAGGAGGCCTTTCAATAACCTTTGATCAGCAGTTTCAGCCTCACACACAGCAACAGTTGAAGAGGTGTTTCTCCTTAGCCATTGAGTCTTTTGATCATCATTTTCAGCCTCATGCACAGAAGCATTTATGCCTGCTCTTCTGGAAAGCCAATGGCTACATTAATCTCTGGACTCAGTGGCTGTGATTGAAGCATTCTAAGAGGCATTTTGGGACAGGCAAACTGTATGTTCTAAAGACGATTCATTATCTTATTTGCATGGTGGATCTAGTTTTGCAATCTAGGCAAGTTCTTTTCTTTGGTAGCATGTCTTAGACAAGTATGAATTGTCAAATGGAATGTGTGAGCAAATACAAGAAGAGAACACAGTAAAGCTACAGGGATTGCTAAACTTGAATAACTTTAGGAAAGGTTGGAAAAATAAGTGTTGAGTAATAATAAACCAAGCTTACTTATTACTACAGTGAATGCAATGCAAAAACTGGCAGGACAATAAAATATAAATTGGGACTGGCTATAAACAACAATGAAAGTAACAACTTAAAACGGTAGTAGTAGGCATTATGCAATAGAAAAGGTAACCTCACTTGAGAGAGATTGAAGCTTGGCCAAGAGAAGGGGGAATCTGTAAGCAGAGCTGGACGTACAGAAGTAGAAGCAGAATTGCAGAATTACGTACAGAAGTAGAAGCAGAATTGCAGAATTAAGTGGTAGCAATGAGCTTAGGACTGCATAGACAATCAGTATGACATGGCAACATTTGATTGGACGTATGAAGTAGCTTTGTGCAGCTAATGGTCAGCTTGAACAGGTGTCACGTTCTGCAAGTTTTGCGCATGTGCGTGCATCAGTGTGTGACATATCGCGTGTTGCAGGGACACACATACACATGTTGCTGCATGTGCTAATTATCAAAGTCAGCAACAAATGATGGGCAATGTGTGGAGCATGAGCTAAGATGTGTGTAAAAAAGTAATATTAGGAAATGTATTAGGTGAATGAAACTGGGAGAACATGAACAAACAAAACTTGGTAAATACACACATAACTTTTTCAATTTTTCACCCTCAAGGTTGCAATTTTTTCCAGTCAATTTGGGTACTGAAGAATTACCTATCGAACAAAAAATATTTCATTGAAATCGGATGAAAACTGTTAAAATGCATAAACAACATCGGATCACACACACACGATAAATTTGAGAATTATATATATATATATATATATATATATATATATATATATACAAGTATGTGATTGGTGTATATGGAATGAATTCCGATAACCAACAATTACTATTCTTAAAAGAGTGCTCAATACAAAGTAGAGCAGATATAATTATTTATTTTAAAAAAAAAAAATTTATAACATAAATATGTTATAAAATCACTACAAAAATAGCCATTTTGTTTCAACACCCTCGGTGTCTTATCAAGTGATGACGTTGACAACGTTATCACTTGATAAGATACCGAGGGTGTTGAAACAAAATGGATATTTTTGTAGTGATTTTATAACATATTTATGTTATAAATTTTTTTTTTTTAAATAATATATATATATATATATATATATATATATATATATAATAAAAAGGCTTAAACACTAATATTCCATGGTCATAATTTATTCCATTGGAATCGTAAATACGATCCAATTCATCAGACCTACAAATTCAAAAAGAAAACAGAATCCGGAAATAAAAATAGAATTTAGAGAGAGTGTAATTATGAGAGTGTGGGACGAATGTTAGTTTATAAGAGAGGGGTTTAACAGAGAGAGTTTTATTTAAAATTAGGTGTGAGTGGAAGGGGGAAAAAGACTGTAGACGGATGTCTAAAACAGTATAAGGATACACATCGAGGTGACAATACACACACCATGGCCGATCAAATCTTAAAGAAGGAGGGAGAGGTAAGGAAGGAAGTGGTGGGGAAGAAAGATGGGGCGGGTGAAATTAAAATTGAAAGGGACGCTGTGTAATTGAGAAAATTTGACAAAAATAATATCGACTGCAGGTTACAAATCAAATATTATAAACAATAAATATGACGATTATCTAATCTGGCGAGGACCTATATTTTTATGTTCAAAACGCATGCAAAATCACACATACACAATAAGTTATACACGTATATACATACACATCGCCGTGTACCTACATACACACTTACATATATCCATGTACACATACACGTAAATCCACATATTCACACATACATACACACATACATATACATACACACACACACATATACATATATCTGATTCAATATCTCAGATACTAAGCGCTTTCTAATAATTACCGCGCATATGATAAAGAAATAATTACACCTACATATATACACACATACACATACACACACACCTCCATATATATATAAATATATACATACATACATACATACACATACACACACATATATATATATATACATACATATATATATGTATATATATACATACACACACACACATACATACATATACATGTACACACACACACATACATCCATATATATACATATATACATAGACACACACACACATGTATATACACACACACACATACATATACACAAACATCTACTCGTATACATACATGTATATACTACACCCACATACGTATACATGAATATATACACATACACACACATATCCATACATATACATACACATATATACAAATACACACACCCCTAAATATATACCTACATATACCCGTAGCCAAGTACATACATACATACATACACATACATACACACACACACACACACATATATATATATATATATATATACCCACATACATACAAATACATACATATAAATTAGAATTTAAGAACTAAATAAGTAAAATTTCAACAATTTATATATACACATATACCCACATACATACAAATACGTACAAATACATACATATAAATTAGAATTTAAGAACTAAGTAAGTAAAATTTCAACAATTTGGGCGTAAAAAAAAAAAAAAAAAAAAAAAAAAAACCATAGCGCATCACAAAAACACACACAATGATCTATATAGAGATAAAAAAAATAAACATAATAGTCATTCCATTAAAATGTCATGCCCGATGTTTTGAACCAAGATGGAACTGACATAAGTGACAGAAAGTTACAAAACGGTGTTTATGTTTTGAATCTCTTCTTATGTCTACATTTAGAAAATATCTCATTACGAAGATTCAACAGTTCATCTTGATTTTTATCTTTGATAATAAAAATTTTTTCCGCCAAGCACAGATCACACCGATCGCGGAAGTTATTAGGTGTTTTGGCTCTTGATAGGTATCTCCATTTCAAAAGTGGGGTTAACCCCTTATCCACCAGATCCCAGTAGTGTTTGGATAAGGAAGTTTGACTTCTAAGGCATCTATATCTAAAAGAGTGTCTATGGTTGTATAGACGCTGCTTCCAATTACCGGCGGATATACCTATATATCTTTTTTTCTCGTTTATATTTTCCTCGGGAAAGATAGTTGCCTCGTATATTACATTTTTGTAGTTACATTTACCCCCGATTGGGCAATGATCTTTATTCCTACAATTGCAGGTAGGGTTACTTAATTGAGTCACATTACAATGGTAGTTTCTAAGTATTCTGCAATTATGGGAAGATATGATTTTCTCCATATTTCTAACGCATGAGTAACTAATTTTCAGAGTCTTCCTATTGAAAATTTTACTTAATGGATGTTTACTGTGAAAATGCTTATCAATTAATTTCAGAAAAAAACTTCCTATGTCAATATTAGAGAGCTTGCAATATGGTGGGTTGAACCATATTACCTTCCTCTTTCTATTTTTAGATCTGTTATTGTTCTGATTTCCAAGTTCTCCGTTATAGTTTAATTCCTGTCTAAAACCACTATTTTTAAGGGCCTGATTGTATATAAATTTATTATCATCAAAGACTTTTTGGCTAGAAGATAGCTTGTTTATTCTAGTATTCACAGTTTTAGGGATGTGGTCTATCACATGTTTAGGGTGGTTAGAGTGGATGTTGATATATAGGGGTGTTTGATCAACTTTATGGAAGGGTTTAAAGGTATCATTAGATAGATTTAGTGTAATATCCAAAAAGTTGACTATTTTCATGTTGGAAGATATTTCAATTCTAAGGCCTAAGTATTTGAAGGCCCTAATTATCTTCTTATGTAAGCTAGAAGTCAAGGGGCCATTGCTATTTGGGACAATGATTAGGCCGTCATCTCTATAAATTCCGACTTGGCTAAGGTTAACTACTCTACTCAAGGTGTCGAGAATATATATGCCCACCAGATCTGCAATTTGGGCGGAATCAAAGGCCCCCATAGGTACATCGAAACTACCATTATTATTCTTCACCCAAGTAGCGTCATTGTATGCAAGAATTGATCTTCTTGACGCTAAAATGATGTTCAGATCATTATCCGTTATATCAGTATATCCTTTGGCGAAATTAAGGCTGCTACTTAATAGTTCCTCCGAAATAGAAGGGTAAAAATCCAAGATGTCAAATTGGATGAAAGTGGCTCTTCTTTTGTTAGGGATCTTTCGGAACCATTTAATCGTCTCGGCCGAGTCTTTCCAAAGGTTAGCAGGGTATTTCTCCAGGACACATGAAGTTATTTTCTCAATAATACTCTTAGAAATTAATCCCAACTCAGATTTGGAGGGATTAATTAGACGGGACTGCAAGCTATTGATGAAGTTCGGCTTATGGTCTTTGAAGAGAATGTATGCATCTTTCAAACCAAATTTGCCCATTCTGTCAGCAACTCCACATTTGTTAGCAAATTTGCAGATGTCTTCATTGATAGATGATAAGGTACTATTGTCTTTGTCTTTTTTATAAGAGCTGGTAATTTTCTATTTTTATTTCCGGAGTGGGTTTTTTTCTGTTTTCTTTTTGAATTTGTAGGTCTGATGAATTGGATCGTATTTACGATTCCAATGGAATAAATTATGACCATGGAATATTAGTGTTTAAGCCTTTTTATTATATCCTTACTCTGTCCTGGACATTGAGTTCTACCTGGATTTTATCCTCTCGGAAATTTTTTATTCTAAAATATACATGTGTATATATGCACCTGTGGATTTTGCATATATATGTATATTTACCACTAATATTATCAATATATTGCTCCTTATCATTATAAGTTGAGCTCTCCTTGATATACTTCCAGTTAAACTGCTTTTATTCGAACCTATTCAGATTGAGATGGAAAAATTTACTCCGGATTATTCCTTGAAAAACATTCCTTACCCTTCATTGCACCTTTTCTCCGTCTGCCTTACTGAAAGAATCATTGACCTTATTAAAAGAATGAGGTGGAAAACTTTTTTCTACCATAATCCCAGAAATGACCAAGAATTAAATTCTGAAACGTTTAACCTGAAATCCCAAAAAACTCCACCGTGTGACAAGCTACTTATACCGTTCGAAGGGGATCTGATCGATTTAATTAAAAAGATTAAGTTCAAGAATCATAACAACTACTTCCTGACTAAAATTGGTAGAGACATTAAAAACATAAAAAAATCCAATAAATCATGGATTAAAGCCGACAAATCTAAAAATTTCTATAAAGTTACACCTTCTGAATACGACAAAATCGTCACTGACAAAATTACCAGCTCTTATAAAAAAGACAAAGACAATAGTACCTTATCATCTATCAATGAAGACATCTGCAAATTTGCTAACAAATGTGGAGTTGCTGACAGAATGGGCAAATTTGGTTTGAAAGATGCATACATTCTCTTCAAAGACCATAAGCCGAACTTCATCAATAGCTTGCAGTCCCGTCTAATTAATCCCTCCAAATCTGAGTTGGGATTAATTTCTAAGAGTATTATTGAGAAAATAACTTCATGTGTCCTGGAGAAATACCCTGCTAACCTTTGGAAAGACTCGGCCGAGACGATTAAATGGTTCCGAAAGATCCCTAACAAAAGAAGAGCCACTTTCATCCAATTTGACATCTTGGATTTTTACCCTTCTATTTCGGAGGAACTATTAAGTAGCAGCCTTAATTTCGCCAAAGGATATACTGATATAACGGATAATGATCTGAACATCATTTTAGCGTCAAGAAGATCAATTCTTGCATACAATGACGCTACTTGGGTGAAGAATAATAATGGTAGTTTCGATGTACCTATGGGGGCCTTTGATTCCGCCCAAATTGCAGATCTGGTGGGCATATATATTCTCGACACCTTGAGTAGAGTAGTTAACCTTAGCCAAGTCGGAATTTATAGAGATGACGGCCTAATCATTGTCCCAAATAGCAATGGCCCCTTGACTTCTAGCTTACATAAGAAGATAATTAGGGCCTTCAAATACTTAGGCCTTAGAATTGAAATATCTTCCAACATGAAAATAGTCAACTTTTTGGATATTACACTAAATCTATCTAATGATACCTTTAAACCCTTCCATAAAGTTGATCAAACACCCCTATATATCAACATCCACTCTAACCACCCTAAACATGTGATAGACCACATCCCTAAAACTGTGAATACTAGAATAAACAAGCTATCTTCTAGCCAAAAAGTCTTTGATGATAATAAATTTATATACAATCAGGCCCTTAAAAATAGTGGTTTTAGACAGGAATTAAACTATAACGGAGAACTTGGAAATCAGAACAATAACAGATCTAAAAATAGAAAGAGGAAGGTAATATGGTTCAACCCACCATATTGCAAGCTCTCTAATATTGACATAGGAAGTTTTTTTCTGAAATTAATTGATAAGCATTTTCACAGTAAACATCCATTAAGTAAAATTTTCAATAGGAAGACTCTGAAAATTAGTTACTCATGCGTTAGAAATATGGAGAAAATCATATCTTCCCATAATTGCAGAATACTTAGAAACTACCATTGTAATGTGACTCAATTAAGTAACCCTACCTGCAATTGTAGGAATAAAGATCATTGCCCAATCGGGGGTAAATGTAACTACAAAAATGTAATATACGAGGCAACTATCTTTCCCGAGGAAAATATAAACGAGAAAAAAAGATATATAGGTATATCCGCCGGTAATTGGAAGCAGCGTCTATACAACCATAGACACTCTTTTAGATATAGATGCCTTAGAAGTCAAACTTCCTTATCCAAACACTACTGGGATCTGGTGGATAAGGGGTTAACCCCACTTTTGAAATGGAGATACCTATCAAGAGCCAAAACACCTAATAACTTCCGCGATCGGTGTGATCTGTGCTTGGCGGAAAAAATTTTTATTATCAAAGATAAAAATCAAGATGAACTGTTGAATCTTCGTAATGAGATATTTTCTAAATGTAGACATAAGAAGAGATTCAAAACATAAACACCGTTTTGTAACTTTCTGTCACTTATGTCAGTTCCATCTTGGTTCAAAACATCGGGCATGACATTTTAATGGAATGACTATTATGTTTATTTTTTTTATCTCTATATAGATCATTGTGTGTGTTTTTGTGATGCGCTATGGTTTTTTTTTTTTTTTTTTTTTTTTTTTTACGCCCAAATTGTTGAAATTTTACTTACTTAGTTCTTAAATTCTAATTTATATGTATGTATTTGTACGTATTTGTATGTATGTGGGTATATGTGTATATATAAATTGTTGAAATTTTACTTATTTAGTTCTTAAATTCTAATTTATATGTATGTATTTGTATGTATGTGGGTATATATATATATATATATGTATGTGTGTGTGTGTGTGTGTATGTATGTGTATGTATGTATGTATGTACTTGGCTACGGGTATATGTAGGTATATATTTAGGGGTGTGTGTATTTGTATATATGTGTATGTATATGTATGGATATGTGTGTGTATGTGTATATATTCATGTATACGTATGTGGGTGTAGTATATACATGTATGTATACGAGTAGATGTTTGTGTATATGTATGTGTGTGTGTGTATATACATGTGTGTGTGTGTCTATGTATATATGTATATATATGGATGTATGTGTGTGTGTGTACATGTATATGTATGTATGTGTGTGTGTGTATGTATATATATACATATATATATGTATGTATATATATATATATGTGTGTGTATGTGTATGTATGTATGTATGTATATATTTATATATATATGGAGGTGTGTGTGTATGTGTATGTGTGTATATATGTAGGTGTAATTATTTCTTTATCATATGCGCGGTAATTATTAGAAAGCGCTTAGTATCTGAGATATTGAATCAGATATATGTATATGTGTGTGTGTGTATGTATATGTATGTGTGTATGTATGTGTGAATATGTGGATTTACGTGTATGTGTACATGGATATATGTAAGTGTGTATGTAGGTACACGGCGATGTGTATGTATATACGTGTATAACTTATTGTGTATGTGTGATTTTGCATGCGTTTTGAACATAAAAATATAGGTCCTCGCCAGATTAGATAATCGTCATATTTATTGTTTATAATATTTGATTTGTAACCTGCAGTCGATATTATTTTTGTCAAATTTTCTCAATTACACAGCGTCCCTTTCAATTTTAATTTCACCCGCCCCATCTTTCTTCCCCACCACTTCCTTCCTTACCTCTCCCTCCTTCTTTAAGATTTGATCGGCCATGGTGTGTGTATTGTCACCTCGATGTGTATCCTTATACTGTTTTAGACATCCGTCTACAGTCTTTTTCCCCCTTCCACTCACACCTAATTTTAAATAAAACTCTCTCTGTTAAACCCCTCTCTTATAAACTAACATTCGTCCCACACTCTCATAATTACACTCTCTCTAAATTCTATTTTTATTTCCGGATTCTGTTTTCTTTTTGAATTTGTAGGTCTGATGAATTGGATCGTATTTACGATTCCAATGGAATAAATTATGACCATGGAATATTAGTGTTTAAGCCTTTTTATTATATCCTTACTCTGTCCTGGACATTGAGTTCTACCTGGATTTTATCCTCTCGGAAATTTTTTATTCTAAATATACATGTGTATATATGCACCTGTGGATTTTGCATATATATGTATATTTACCACTAATATTATCTATATATATATATATAAAGTTTTATTATACTAAGCTTATTATAGTAAGTTGAGCTACCCAACAAGGATTGAATAGTAATAGTCATTTTAATTAGTTCATTTACCATTACCCCATACTGAAATGTCTGAATATAACCTTGTTGCATCATCCATTTACTCAAGCTCATTCTTCTTTTATGTGCCGTGTCCCTTCAGGAAGTATCTGGACATGGTTCTCCACAATTTCCTGTCATTTGTACCTCTTAATAAATTTTATATTTTTGTTATCTTTCCTAAACCTTGTTCCATCATCCATTTATTCAAACTCATTCTTTTTTTATGTGCCTTGTCTCTTCCATGACATAGGTGATCATGGCTCTCAACAATTTCCTGTTCTTTGAAGCTTTTAATAAATTTTGTCTTTTTGTTATTTCTCCTAAACCTTGTTCTGACATTCATTTACTCAAGCTAGCCACCTAAATAGGTTTATGCATTGTTCTTTTCTGTCTCTCTTCTCTTTAATCGGTCCCTGTGAGTATTCACTGCTGTATAGGAAGACTGATATTACATAACAGTACAGTACTCTTTTCTTTATTTCTAACAAAATTTTTTCTGTTTCTCAATACATTACTTAACTTTTGGAAGGCACTTTTCTATCCGAATACACTTTCAGATTTTAGTACTGTACATTCCATCCTCTGTTAAAACACTTCACAGTTATATAAATTTTTGTGCTTGTTTGATTTTGGTATCTCCAATTTGTAATTTGCATGTTAGGCTCTTCTCTTTGTTAACAACCATGTATTCTATCTTCTTACAAGTCATAGTTAGTCCTTTCTTCTTGCTTTCCTTTGTTGCCTTTTGTACAAGTTCTTGTAGTTTCCTTCCTACGTCTGCTGTCAACAATGTCTTCTGCATATCTTATATTACTAAGATTGTGGCTGCCAATAATGAATCCTGGTAGGACTTCAAATTCTCTCGGAATGGCTTTACTGTAAAGGTTGAATAAGTCTAGGGAGAAGACACATTCTTGTCTTACATCCCTTTCTATTTTTGTATATTTACTAAATTCATTTTCCATCTGTATGCAGTTGGTTTGCTTCCAATATAGGTTCTTGATTATTCTAATATACTTCCCAAAATATTTCCCAAATATGTCAAGGTTACCTACCAGTTCCAACAGTTCTTTGACTGACATTAAAAGAAATCATGTTCCACCTGTTCTAATATTTTGATTTATTCTCTTTCTTCAGAAAACCTTGGATAGTTTTCAGTATGTAGAGTATCTCTGCTTTGTCATGTGACCTGGATTATTTGTAATCTTCATTTTAATGGGATTATCATCAGTGATTGTAGATATACCAGAATGTTTTTGATCTTTCAGATTGAAATTTCAACTTTTGAACCTAGGGAAGCACTTATGAGCAGCTATTTTATCATCTCTATAAATGGCACATATCTTTTTTACTGTTTGTACACCCTTACACCCTTACCATGAGCATCTAATGATAAAAATGCATCTCTTTTTCTTCCATTTGGACTTGTAACATAAAAATATTTAAAATTCACAATCCACACAAAAATCATATCAAATGATGGATTGAAATATCACCTCTCAGAATATGAATATATGCCAGTCATATTTGAAATGAAATCACCCATTCAAATATCACCCATTGAAAAATGCTACAAATTTTTGTTCCAAAATACTTCCATTGTACTAAATGTACTTACTGTCATCCATCACAGTGTGGATGTGTGGGTGGTGTAACAAATAGTGATGCAGAATGAGAAATTGGAGAGTGAAGTTCAAATTCCAGTTGAGTTCATTACATTCACTTACAACCTTGTGAAAGGTATGAATCCATCTCTCCTCCCTACAGTTATAGGTGAAATAGCATGATTTGTACCTGGAAAAATCATTATCTCCCAAAAATAATTAATGCAATATTCATAAGAATATTCTTAAGAAAGAATTATTCTTATAATCCAAAAATGTTTCAGTTTCAAACAACCCACAAATGGTTGATAAACCATAAAAAATAAATAAACCAATAAAAAATCCCATACTTAGTATATTCACTTGCTGAAAAAAAAAAAAGAATTTTCTTATAATCCAAAAATATGGTTCAGCTTCAAATAACTCACAAAGGGTTGATAAACCATAAAAAAATCAAATGAAACAATAAAAAAGCCATCATTGTATTTAGAATTATTTTTATTTTGTTGCTTACCCTAAAAAAATATTTGACAATCTGTTTTTTTATTTGTATTCAGACATTGACTATGATCATCAATGCCAAATGCATAATTATCTTAGTGGAAGTGATAATCATTGTAACCTGACACAAGTTTACAATTAGATACCTTGAAAGAGTCAGATTCACTACAACATCCAACTGGTCTGTGAGATAAGTTATAACCTTTCAAACTCTTTGTGCAAGATTAGGGTTATAACAACACAATGCAAGATGGTGGGGATGCAGTTTGAGTACAAGCAACCAGTTTGAATTTAGAGTTGTCATTCTCCTAGAATAGTTCCTGAGTGAAGTATATAAATTAGATTTTAACTAATTTCAACTCAATAAATATAATCTATTTAAATGAAGATGAATAGAAAGTGCCATAATCTATAAGTCAATTGGTATACTATTGGTATACTAATTTCAATTTATCTTTTGTTTCTATCTGAATTTCTGAAATGAGGAATTATTTTTAACACCATTTATATTTGAATTACTGTCTACACCTTTGTTGTTGTTATCACAACGTTTTGGCTAGTGTGCCCTTCATCATTCATCAGGTGTATGTTGATCTGTGCAACTTACAGCGAATTCTGAACTGAACACTTTATTAATATACAGGCGAAGAATGGGCTGCATTTTATGCAAGAAAAAGTGTATTTAAAAATCAAAAAAATCAAAGTGGGGGTTAAAGGGAGATAACCATTGATTCGAAATCAGAACATTATCTTTGATAACGCTCTTTTTCAATTTGCAGATCTTTGTTACTATATTCTTAATAATAAGATATAATGCAAAAATATCACAATGATAAAATCGATCAATAATTATTTATAACTGTTTATATTGGGACTCATACATGCAATTACAATTAATCCATAATATTTTAAATTTTGACATATGAATTTTTAAAACTGTTTCTAATCATTCTGTCTCACCTGCTATCCTCTTCTGCTGCACCTATGATGCATACTACATTGCTTGGGAACCACTTGGTTAAATAAAGGGTTCAGTAAGTTCCCAGTAAGTTACACAGATCAATAGATACCTTGTTCTTACTAAATTATTACTCAAAAAAACAAATTGTGGGCAGCTTATACCATGCATAAAAATATGAGTTGAAATTATTTCTAATGATGCAGCTAAAAATTTTATTTCTATAATGACACAGCTAAAATTTTTATTACTATAATGATGCAGCTAAAAATTTTATTACTATAATGACGTAGCTAAAAATTTTATTTCTATGATGACGTAGCTAAAAATTTTATTTCTATGATGACGCAGCTAAAAATTTTATTTCTACAATGACGCAGCTAAAATTTTTATTACTATAATGATGCCGCTAAAATTTTTATTACTATAATGACACAGCTAAAATTTTGATTACTATAATGACGCAAATAAAATTTTTATTTCTATAATAATGTAGCTAAAAATTTTATTTCTGTAATGATGCAGCTAAAATTTTTATTACTATAATGACACAAATAAAATTTTTATTTTATAATGATGCATATAAAATTTTTGTTACTATAATGACACAAATAAAATTTTTATTACCATAATGACGCAGCTAAAATTTTTATTACTATAATGATGCAGCTAAAATTTTTATTTGTATAATGACGCAAAAAAATTTTTTATTACTATAATGATGCAGCTAAAATTTTTATTAATATAATGACGCAAATAAAATTTTTGTTTCTATAATGATGCAACTAAAATTTTTATTATTAGGTTGGTGCAAAAATAATGACGTAACAATGTCGTTTTTTGACGTTAAAAAATACGTCAAAAATGACATTATTACGTCATTATTTTTGCACCAACCTAATACTATAATGATGCAGCTAAAACTTTTATTACTATAATGACGCAAATAAAATTTTTATTTCTATAATGATGCAGCTAAAATTTTTATTACTATAATGACGCAAATAAAATTTTTATTTCTATAATGATGCAGCCAAAATATTTATTACTGTAATGATGCAGCTAAAACTTTTATTTCTATGATGCAGCTAAAAATTTTATTTCTACAATGACGCAGCTAAAAATTTTATTTCTATAATGATGCCACTAAAATTTTTATTACTATAATGACACAGCTAAAATTTTTATTACTATAATGATGCAGCTAAAATTTTTATTACTATAATGACGCAAATAAAATTTTTATTTCTATAATGATGCAGCCAAAATTTTTATTACTGTAATGATGCAGCTAAAACTTTTATTTCTATGATGCAGCTAAAAATTTTATTTCTACAATGACGCAGCTAAAAATTTTATTTCTATAATGATGCCACTAAAATTTTTATTACTATAATGACACAGCTAAAATTTTGATTACTATAATGATGCAGATAAAATTTTTATTTCTATGACGCAGCTAAAAAAATAAGATCAACTGCTTAACATGAATCAAGTTTTGTCACTTTAATGTAGTTTAAGGTAAGAAATTTTTTCAGATTTTCCAAATTTGGCTAAAGATAGATAATGATTTTCTTATTATTATACTCAAATTATTATAAATGATTCAAAATGGTAAAAATATTAGATTTGTTACTCTTGATTACAATATTTTTGTTTCCTTTAATTTTTTTTTATTATATGCTTTATTTATTTGTTTGAAAGTTGGCTTCCTTATTTATGACTAGTTCTATATATTATGCTATTATGACTAATAAAAAAACAAAACTTGATTCTATCCTTAACAATGCAGACCAAATTTATAAAATTAAATAAAAATGGCATCAACTCTCTCAAGGGACAAATATACAGAATAATTACAACACAAAAATGGAAGTCAGATTCATGAAACTTGAAATTTTGGGTGAGTATCATCCTCACTATTTATATGGAAATATTAAAACCTAAACCTAACTCCTTGCTACATCTGTGGATGTTAACAAGATTGTGGGTTTTGTATGTTTTTTTTAGGTCTAGATGCATGTTCAAGATATAAACTGAGAAGATAGAAGAAGCATACAAAAAACTTGTCTCTCTGCTATAGAAGATAACATGAGAACAAGATAAGACAAGACTTGAGAAAAGACAAGAGGAGAATAAAAGGAAAAAGGGTAACATGGGTGGCACGTACATGTTAATTGTAATTCTGTAAATAAAGTTATTTGATGAAATTAACATCAATAGTTGTTTTTACAAGCACTTCATTTGGAAATATAAAAATAAAGAATCATATAAAAAACTTGTCTCTCTGTTATGGGTGTTTATTTTTTATATGTTGACTGTATTGACATAGAATTAAAAGGTTTTTTGAGTATGTCTATTTTTATTTTGGTTCTGAAATGATTTATAGGAAGTAAGGGTATAAATGGGTAAAGATGGTCGAGCTCAAGTCAGCCTCTCACTGAGTTGGGAAGACCAAACTTTATGAGTAGTGTTGCTAAAGCATATCCGATGACATTGTGGTAAGTGGAAAGAGTTCAGTCGTCAGTGGACCAGGAAAATTAACATTCCCTAGCGGGAATGCTATTACTGTCTGGTTCACAACTTGAAGTCAAGAGGAGAAAGAGAAAGATTCTGTCCTTTCCAGAAATGGAGTTAAAAAATCCCACATGTGACCAGAAACCCTTTCTGGTTTCTTTATAACTTGCATCATTAGGAAAATGATTTTATTTATTTTTTGTATTCATTATTATTATTTTATTTATTGATTTTATTTCATTTTCCCCACACATCTCATAATTTCTCAAATTCAAGTTCCTGTACAAGATCTGATCAAAAACTATCATGACTGGTGCTATAAAAAGAAAACTACAAAATATATCAATTCAGCATTTAATCTTCTTCAAAGAAGCCTCCTTCTGATGCCACACACTTTATCTAGCATCATTCCCATTTATGGAAGCATTCTTGGAATGCTGTTTTGGGATAGTGAGCAGCTGCCTTCTTGGATTACATCAATGTCTTGAAATCTTGTTCCTTTCAAGTGCGATTTGATTTTTGATGAAAAGAAAGTTGCAAGAGACAAGATCTGGAGAATATGGTGGTTGTCAAACATGAAGAATGATGTCCTTGAGGAAAAACAACCTATGCTTAATGATGCAACCTCTGTAGGGTTGTTAGATGGGCAAACACTTTCCTTCCAAACACTACTATAAACAATGGAAATGAGCAAGAATGTTATAACTTAGTGTGTATATGTGATAGCATTCAAGCTAATGCTAATTGTAATTCTGTAAATAAAGTTATTTGATGAAGTTAACATCAATAATTGTTTTTACAAATACCTAATTTGGAAATTAAATAGACAGACCTTGTTGGTGGAATATGAGATAACGATATATATTTTTTATATCTCAAGAACAATATTGGGTAAAAAATGTATGACAAAGTCAAAAAAGTTTTCTTGTGATACATTTTGTCCTTTAGGACTTCATTGGATGAAGCATGCTACAAGAAAACTTTTACATATGTGTGTATATATATATATATATATATATATATATATATGTGTGAAAAGTGTGTATATATAAATATAACTATTTATATATTATATGCACGGTACTTATTAGAAAGAACTCAATATCAGAGATAGAGCTAACATATTTGGTTGGATTGATGTGAGTTTGTGCAGATCACAAACTCATATCAATCCAACCATATATATATATATATATATATATATATATATAAGAATGTATGACAAAGTGGAAATAGTTTTCTTGTGGCACATATATCAAGATTATGCAGTAGCTAATAATATACTATATATATATACACACACACATATATATAGTATATTATTAGCTACTGTATAATCTTGATATATGAAATGGAATTATTATTGGAATCCAAAGGCTTATTTTTGAATGATGGCAACATCTGCCCAGTGAGGATACAAGTTGGTTCATTCTGCTCAGATATAAAGTAACAGTACACATTTTTACAAAATACCCTGAATTTCTAAGTCATATTGCAAGTTCAAAGCTTTAAATTGGTTCATAAGACTGATTTGACAGATAAAGAGAAATGTTAAATAAATTCTGAGCTTTTAAAAGTTAAAACTATACCATAAATACTAGAAAATAATTAATAACATTAATGAATTGTAAATAATTTCTTTGAATATCCTAGAATGAATCTATTAAGGGCTCTTCCTCCATATCCTGTATCAAGAGAGAAGCTGTAAAGTTCATTTTTGTCAAGCTATTAAATTTATTTTTACCCTTTGTAGCAGCTTGGAAATATTGAAACATACATGTTAGGCTCAAATTATCAAATGGACAAGCATAAGACATATAATTAGGATTCGTTTAAATGACATCCCTTAGGAAAATCCACTGAAATAGACAACAGAATAACTGAAGATGGTTGTTCAACAGTTCTGCACTCAAAGGGCCAGGCAGAGCAAAGCCTGTGTGGTGATTGGCTGAAACTGTCTTTGTGTTTTTTGATGTCAATAAAACAGAGATTATGTTATCTTACAGTTGCTTGATTAAAAGCAGTTGGTACATAGTGAGTTCCAAGATAGTGTTAGGATTGTCAGCACTGCTAGAAGAAAAAGGTTAACCAGTATTGTTTGTAAGACTGTTATAAAGAGGTCTCAAAAGCAACGAGAAGTAAGTGTACTATGGCCCAGAGTAAGAGGACTTTCATTGAGTGAATGAAGCATTTTGGTGACTGTTGTGGGATAGCTAAGAGTAAATGTGTTATGGTGAAAAGAAAATTATAAGTATGAATGGGTCAATGAGTGCTAGTTTTGAGGTAAGACTAGAGAAGATCAATCCTTCCTACCTTTTAGCCTTTGAGGCATGTTTTGTATTTCAATACAAATAAATATTAAAATCAAAGTGAAGTATCTGTTCCAGCAGTAGCTGACTACCAGCTCACGGCTCCAGTAGACCTCCAGCTCTTGCCGTGCCAGCCATCCTTACCAACAATATGCAATAAACTGTACTTTTGAGGACAATGCTCTCCAGCAACTACCAAAATTGTCCTGCTCAGGACAAAGCTATTCTCACCTTCTACATGAGCTTGCAGAGTTAGTGCACTTTACAATTATTTTTAACAAAAATAAACTTGGCAATATTTTATTTTTAATCAAGACTTCGTTTAGTTTGTCGTTATCTTCCATCATTTAATATCTGTTTGCAGGTCAATATACCACATGCACCAATATACCACCTGCAATTGGATGATAAACATTGTTTTCTTTTAAAACCATATGTGGAGTCAAGGATGAAGTAGGCAAATATACTCAGAATGATTTTTACACATGATTATATACCATGACATTCAATGGATTTCAAATATAATATTTGTTTCATGAAGTGGTTAGCTCTTTTTACCTATTCTTGTGAAAAGGAAGGTTTACATAGCATTTCAAAAATCATCTTTGTTGGTACATTGCCATTTACCAGCAAAGAGAAATTTTAAAATGTTATTCTGAATACCATGTAGGCATTCATATGAAGAAATACAATAGCTGACAAAACAATCAAAGAACGACTTCTAAAAATTCATCTATTCATTGAATATTGCTGCCACATCTGTTCTGGTGCCTCTGTTATGTACATAGAGATTCTTAACAGACTCCAAAGAAGAATCTGGCATCTTGGCTTCAGTCACTTTTCTATTGCCATAATGTAGCTTTCCTGTGCCTTTTCTATAAATATTTTCATGGCAATTGTTGTGATAAGATTTACTCTTTGATACCTCAATTTTAAGAATTTAAGTGCAGTACTAGATTGGCAGAGAGGTATCATTATTTTACAATTGAAATTGCTAGATGTAACTGTAAGTTTTATGCTAATAGTTTCTTCTCTCACACTTCTTGCCTGTGGAACTCTTTTTCAGTTTCTTGCTTTCCAGTCAATTTTGATTAAAAAAATGAAATGCAATGTCAATCATCATCTTCTGTCTCCATAATTCCTGTTCTTTTATTGTTCTCTCTCTCAATATATATTCTCCATATAACTAGTGCAACAAAAATGTTAGTGTTTTCAGCAAATGCCTGGTTTTCAGGTTTAAACATCATTACCACTAACCAAGTGTTCCCTTGCAATTACCAACTGTTTTGGTATATTTGGCCATTCATGCTTGCAAAAAAAATGGAGTGTCAAAAAGATGGTTTTTCCACTGACACTGATATTATTTTAACATCCTTGGAAATGTTTATTGTTTTAAAAAGCAATGATTAGAATTGTAATAAAACCTAAACATAAGTGAATTTATAGATTTATTTTGTTTTTGAGAATTTACAACAAAAATATTAAACACTATTAAATTAAATTGTTTATTTACAAGAATAATTTTATAATTAAAACATGCTAAAATTTAATACAATTAAAACTAATTCAATGCGAGATTTATCATTTACCAATTTATAAAGAAATAAATAGGAAAACAATTTTTTATTCATAAATTTATTAAGATAATTGAACCATCTATAAGGAAATCCTTATTATTTACCATTTTATAAAGTTTGAAGCTTTAAAATAGAAGTATCTCCTGACCAAGGAATAAATTTCTATTATCCCAATATCATTTTTGGGTTTGTCAGCAGGGGTCAGTTATGTCATTCAATGATAGAAAAAGAGTGTCAATTGGGTTCAGTAATTTCCTGATACTTTTTTTGTTTGCTTTTTTCAGAAATTACCATTTTCTTTAAAACAATAATTCTATAGTGGAGGAAGGCTGACACAATTCTCCTAGATTCTTATCTCCCAAAACACTTATTAACCCAACTGTATATGTGCTGATAGGTACAGACATTAATAAAATGTACTAAAATATCCTTAATTAGAAACTATGGGAAAGTCTAATATTATTTCTCTTGATTAGCAAAGTGAATTTACAAATTTGAGTTCAAACCAACGTGGCTCCCTCTTCAAATTTTAAGCATGAGAATTTGTTAAGAATGACTAGACTCAACCAAAATTACCCAATACCAGAAAAAAAAGTGTGCTAGTAAAGTGAGTTCAATTCTTACTGAGTGACCCACTATTTTTGTCTTGTACCAGATTCTTTTATAAATTTTTGTCAGTTAAGAAATTTCTCCAGCATGGTCAGCATATCAAAGAGGAAAAGTGACTAAATATGAATGACTGAAAGACAATCAATGATTTAGAAACAGTTTCAAAAAATTCATATGCCAAAAATAAATATGATTTCAAAATTTAAAATATTATTATGGATCATTTGTAATTGCAAGCACGAGTCCCAGTATAAATAGTTATAAATAATTATTAATTGATTTTATCATTGGGATATTTTTTGCATTCTATCAAGTATTAGGAATATATCAACTAGGGTCTGCAAATTGGAGGAGAGAGTTATGAATAATAACGTTCAGACTTCGAATCTGCAATTATCTCCCTTTAACCATCTCTCTGCTTTTTTTTAAAATATATTTTTTATCACAAAGTTTGGTGAGGTGCGAGCAAATTTTCATTCTGAAAATGTGGCCCAGAGGAAAAAATTTGGGGGACCACTGGATTAGAAGATAGGAGAGAAATCTTATAGATCCTGAGTTATCTCAACTTTTATGACCTGCATTGCACATTTCCCAAAGGCTAGAATTATCTTAACTCTAGCCTTTGTAAAATGTGCACTACAGGTCATAAAATTCTTCATTTGCCTTGCAAAAGATGGAAGAATACACCAGAGTCATATCATATTTCTGTATCCACCTGTAAATTAGCAAAAGTCATACATAAAATGCTCTTAATGAACTCTGAACAGTGGAAGGAAAAATTCAATGAAATTCTCAACAAAATGTTATTAATAATCTTTTATTAAAAACATTGATAAATGTGTAAATCACAAAATTTTATATACATTTAATTAAGTTATAAAATTTTATTGGAAATAAAATTTCTAAAAGAAATAAGTGAAAGCATTTTTTAAATTCAAATTTTAAATATCATTATATTGTGCTATATTTAAAATTTTTATGTCCAAATAAAGTTGTTTTAAAAATAATAAAAAAAGAAAAGGTATTTTTTAAAGTTAAAATTCATGTTTTACATGAAAATGGTGAATTTTCATTTTTAAAAAATTCAGAATTTGAAATCCTTATAAATTTCAAAATAAAAGTTAAATTAAAACAAAGAAATAAAAATTTGGTCAAAATTTTCAAAAAATTTATTTTCTCAAAGAGTTATTCTTCAAAACAAGAAAATAATATGAATTCAATTTGAATAAAATTGAAAAGATAATGAACAAACAACAAATAGCAATTAATTTGGAGACTTAAATTTCTAAGGAATCCATAAGGGAAGACAAGAAAAGCGTTAATCTTTTGGAACTTAATAAATTTGTAATGACAGAGTTAAAAATTTTTCTGGGGGAATATAGACAAAACTTAAAAAGTAAAAAAAAAAAAAAAAAAAAAAGAAATGTTTGTTTTATAGAATTTCAATTTTTAAAAGAAATTTTTGTCTTAATTGAATGATAGTTAAAAAAATAAAAACTTAAAATTATTAAAGGAATTCTTGAAGATAAAAGACGAGGAGTTATGAAAAAACCATGTAAGAGGAGCGAGATAAAGGGAAAGTGATAAAAAAAATAAGAAAGAATAGAAAGAGAAAAGAAATATGTGAAGAAAGAAGAAATTAAATTAAAAAGAATCATGAAATAGAAAAATAAGTGGAAATTGAGAAAAGAAAAGAAAAAAGTATGAAAGAAAGAAAGCCCTGAAAAGTCTCCCAAAGTCCAAATGTAGAATCAAGTTGCTGTCCATTCAATCTGTAAGGCTGTAACATTGACATGCTGAAAGTACCAATGTTGTGTTTTTAGCTGTTTGTTGCATGGATTCATAAAAACTTCTCTACTGCCATGGTCGCAGTCCAGGCACTGTTGGCTGATTGGGTGGTACAGTTGCTTTGTCTCCTACAAATAAAAAATTGAATTACATTAGAAATGCCATCTCATGATTTAGTTAAATTTTATATAAGCTCTGATATAGGCATCAATCAACACAAAAATATCAAAGAAATTCTTCTGCTATTTTTTTTACCTTATGAGAAATGAATCAGAGTTCAATCATTATATATTGTTTTAAAGAAGCTGTTCAATTGTCTGCAAAATGTTGGGTATATTAATGTCTTTTCAAATTTATAAATAAAAAATTGAATTACATTAGAAATGATAACTCGTGAATTAAGTCAAATCTTATATAAGCTCTGATATAGAAATCAATCAATTCAAAAATATCAAAGAAATTCTTCTGCTATATATTTTTTTTTATCTCATAACAAATGAAAAAGGGATCAATCATTACGTATAGTTTTAAAGAAACTATTCAATTGCCTGGAAAATGTTGAGTATATTATCTTCTCAAATTAAGTAAGAAATAAATTTTTTATTATAATAATTAGATAAACAATGTTTTCTATCAAATTGTAAGATGAAAGTAATCCTGACTGAACAGGCACTCTTCCAGTTCCTGTCATACTAATACAGGTGTCCCCACCCCAGGGCTCCATCCTTGGTCCTACTTTGTTTTTAATTTTTATTAATTACTTTCCTGATAACATCAGCTCTTGACTTGGTATCTATGCTGATGACACAACCATTTACTCCTATCTCTATAGTAACTGATCAGTTTGATAAGATCAAAATGGCAGTTGATATCCAAAATAACCTTTAGTCAGTTTTTAACTGGTTTGTTAACTTTAATGACTACAAAACTAAACTACTCACTATAAATAAAAAAAACCTAATTTCTCATGATTTCCTTGTAAAAAGGAAACCACCCTACTGGCAGGAAATTTAGAATCTTCATTGTTTTAACACATGAGAGCAGTTTGACTTAGCTGGCTTCTGGAATGAAGACTGAAGTTCTACTCAAATATTTATTTAACATATTGAATATGACCTTTTAACAATAGACTTATCACTTGCTAATTCATTCATTCATTTACCAAGACAAACATAAATATCAGAAACATTTAAAAACCACATTTCAAGAACTTTCATATATCTGCCAAACAACCAAATCCTTCTGATAATAAAGCCTTCTATATATGTATAAATGTTTCACTGTGTTATGATGTATATCTGTATGTTTTACTAGTCAAACAAGGCCCATCATAACAGCTTTTTATAGAAAAGAAAGTTGCTAGAATCCATTAAGCAAAGTTTTTATGCATGAAATTTCATGATTAAAAATTACTTTTTGGTATTTTTATTTTGTGAGTGTGAAATAGTATCAAGTAGAAAACTGTAACAAATTTGAAAAGAAAACTGACTTTCATTTTACCATATGCATTGATGAAAAGCATATTTATCTATGAATCCAAGACAAAAACCCAGTGAACAAAATTCCAGCCTCTTATCTCAGAAATGGACAAAATCACGGTCTCACAAATAAGAAAAAAATTGAATTAAATACTCTGAGTTTTTTATGTTAATTTTGTTTCTTTTTATATATGAGATTTTTTTTATTTATCAAAATAGGATTTTGTACACTTTTCGAATGATAGGCTGAGATTTTATTTGCTGTGTTTTTGTTCAGTTATCTATGTATGCAGTGTATTAATAGTAAAAATTGCTTAGTCTCCCTTAGAAATTCCCCTTTAGGATGCATCAAATATCAGGTATTAACCTTGACCCTAAGTACAATGGGAAAAGAATAACCTTACTTTTTCATCCGAGATGAAAAGTTAAAACAATGTTCAATTAAATTCTTATGCATCTGTTAATATTTTGTTGTAAAACATGTTTCCTGAGTAGCTAATATAACAGTAGTAAACTTATTTTATTTTTCATGGCATCTTTGGTAAAAAAGCTTTTTTTACAGTTACAGTTTTGAAATCTTTAAATGATACTTTTTGTTTTGAAATATTTTGGTTAAGTAAAATGTTGGTTGTTTTAAATTTTACACTTATTAAGAAATCTATACACAGAATTGTTGACTCTCCCAGGAGACTTCTGTTTTTGAGCTCTTCATTTCGGTCTTATGGTTCATAACTAGTGTCCTCCTAGTTAATTTTTATGTGTTGGTCTTCTGCCAAGTTTGCCAGTTTTTACAAGATTCTACCTGTAAATAAATTGTTGAGCTTTCTCAACTAAAAGAGCTGTCAATTGAAAATACTTCCTATTCAATCTGCATGCGTTTCGAAAACCTATTTCACAACTTCAGGCCATGATTTTATTAATGTTGAGATAACATTTTTCAATAACATGTTTACCAAATTGGGTGTTGTTTGTAAGTGAAACACTGGCCTTAAATGAGTTAATATTGATCCATAATATAAAGAACTGTTGTGAATTCAAGGAATGATGTTTTAGAGTTAACATTTTTGGACAGTTTTAAAAAAATTCTTCTGTTTTTAGTAAAATCTCCATGTTTTTCTGAAATAGGAAATCTAAAACTCTAAGTTTTAACACTTTTAGGTTTACCGGTCTGTACACAACACTAAATCTTTTACTTATTAATTAAATTTGTTTGATTTTATATTTAATAGTATAAACTTGTTATTTAATAATATATATTAATAATATATATTTAATAATATAAAATAAATTATTTATTTATTAAGCTGAATCATTTTTAAACAGGTAAAATTATCATACAAAACTTAATAACAAAATTTAATATAACTAATAATGTTATATCAAATTTTGTTAAGTTTCTTTTTGTTAATAAAGAGTTAAACTTTTTAATTGTATCATTTAAAATTTTTGTCAAGTAGTTTTCCAAATTTATTTATAAATGCTGAATGTTTTTGCAAGGAAAGTGCATTTTTAAAAAATTCTTTTCAGTGATAAAAATTGCAAACTATGAAAATAATGCTAAAATAATTTTCCCTGTGTAGAATTCAAAAATATTTTCAAAGGCAATTTTTTTCCCCTAAAAAACATTTTATTTCAAATTTTTGCATACTTTAAAATAAAAAAATTACCATGTTAGCATTTTTTTAAAACTTAGGACAAAAAAAAGAAAAAGAATTAAAGATTACTGAAATAATAATAATAATAATAATAAATAATTATATAAAAACAATCATAAAAATTACAAAATAGAGATAATGCTGAATATAAAAATCAGGCAGAATAAAATGATATTTAAAAAGTTTGAATTTTTAAAAATATATTGCTTTTAGTTTATTTATAAATCTTGATCATTTGTTACACACAATGTACAATAAAACAAAATTGTGTCACAATGACCTATTTTTCTATAACACAATTTAACTGTTAATAAATCAGGCCATAGTTACATAGTATACCTTATCAAAAAGAGAAGATTTATACTTTACAGTCATTTATACTTTATTTTTTAATAAATAACAATCACAGAATGTAATTTATAGATTATTTATCGGATGTGGGTAAGAAGTTTACAGTGATATTTTTCCTAAAAAATAGAGGCTGAATACAGTAGAAAATGTATTTTTTAAATAAAAGTGTTGAAAACTATTGCACACACTTAATATTTTTATGATACCACTAGAATAATTGTTTTATGTAATTAAAAATAATATGATATAGAAGTTGTATAGAAAAGAAGTAAAATTTTTACTGCTAGTAAATTCATTATTTTTCTTTGGAAAACAATAAATATAAAACAAAAAGAAACATTTAATTATTAAAGAAATAACTTATAAAATATAATTTATAAAAATGCAAAAAATGAATCAAAATAATTCTTTATAACACTAAATAAAAAGATATTTTCTGTTTTAATTTAAAAACATATGTAAGAAAACAGGAAAAAAAAGAGCCAAAAAATATCAGATTTTATCATTTATTTTTAGTTTATTTCTTTCTTTTTACTTTTTGTTCACAACTATTTGCAGCATCAGTCTACTACAACCATAAACAGTAGAATTATTTTATAATTTTTATTAGATGAAACATAGTCAATTATTATAAATTTTTAACTGAAGGAACATGAGTAGTGAGGAATCAAGATAGTCAGGAATGCCAAAAACCCAGCCTCTTATCCTAATAGCTGACAAAATAAATAAAACTCATATAAAAAGAAACAAATTTAATATTGAAAATTCAAGGAATTTTTATTCCAAATTTTTAAGGGTTGATATAAAATGGTTTGCTTGTATCTAAACATATTTGATTTTATTATAATTGTTTTATAAGTTTATACAGTGTAACCCGGATATAAGAGAGTTGTCGGGACTGGAGAAGAAGTCTCTTATATCCGGGTTTGGTCTATTTTGTTTAGGTAAGTATGGCTCTAATGTGAGACTAGAGAAAATCTCTTATATCCGGGTTACACTGTATTAACAAATGGAGGTAAAACAATTCTACTTTTTTTTTTTTGCTAATATTAAAAAAGGATATATATATATATATATATATATATAAATACATTTTTATGCTATACATTCTTTTTTATAGATACAAATATTTAAATAAATGCTCTGTTTATAATAAACAGTATTAACTACATTTATGAATGTCTGAGAAATTATAGAAAATATGCATCCTATGACAGGAATCGAACCTGTATCCTATATAGAACCATTATATAGCCTGACGTGTGGAAAAATGGCAATGGTAAGAATGGATAAATAAGAAAAAATGGCAAAAGTGGATAAATAGGAAAAAATGGCAATTCGACAACAGAAAATTATGACCGTTCGAGAAGGATGGGTCTAAGCTCCCATCCCTCTAGTTTAAAATAGGGCCCACCACTCAATATTTTAAAATAAATATTTTATATATCAGATTTTATATATCAGACTTTACTTCCAAAGGTTGAAACCTTTGGAAGTAAAGTCTGATGATCCAGAGCCCTGTTAAAGGGGTTATGGTGAAATAACTTATTACATGGAACCTTAAAGTGGTCTGTTTTTA
>OZ010616.1:45719149-45761649 GCA_963932145.1 Acanthosepion lycidas | reverse complement strand
TATATTACAGATCATACTTTGGATTTTGTCAAGAATCTTGGAGATATATACCAGGAACACCAGACATTAGCAGCAATATTAGATGCATGGATGAATGAGAGATTTATAAATGTGTAAGATGGATTCTGATGAGACAAATTTTCTGGTATTTCCTAGCAGTAGATGTAGCAATTGATTCAATATAATGACATTATTTCATATCAGTGTAAAATGTGAGCCTAAGATGTTACAAAGAGTTGCTTTCCAGGAGGTTAGCATTAGCCATACTGATAGAAACCAGATAAGATTTACATGACCATGATTGGTCAGCTGAAATCATTAATTCAGTAGTAATTTGAAACAACAGGAGAGATAGAAAAAAAAAGTATTATACTTACATAATTATATTTCCACCTTTGATTTCCCTGCATGCCATGACAGGTATAAAGAATTACTGGAGCCTTTGGGATTGTCTGTGATACATCAAAACAGACACTGCGCTTCCAGGGACGAATATCTTTATGCCAAGTTAATTCAAATTTCTGTAGAAACAGAAAATAAAGAAATTAAATAAAAAGGAGATATTTCAATGAAAAAAAAAAAAAAAAGAGTGTGTCCTTAGAGTATCCAAACATTTAATATATTAAAAAAAAGAAAGAAATGTCTACCAAGGGTAATGGAAACTTATTCCAACTCAAATTATTTCCCCTGGGATACACAAACATCTTTGTATACCTTTTACTTTTCAAAAAAAAAAAAAAAAAAAAAAAAAAAAAAAAAAAAAAAAGAAAAGAAAAAAAGTCTGCATTTCTTCTGTCATTAGTTGCCTTTTTACATTCCTAATCTCATCCATAGTGTTCAACAACAATTTTAATTTTAAGAAAATCAGGGAACTAAGTTTGAACTGTGTAGAGGCCCAGGTTTTACTGATAAACCCTGTTAATGTAACAGTCACAGAGTAGCCAAACTCACTCAACCTCATAGGATAGTGTCTGTTCTAATTGACTGATAAATTACATCAAGTTTGGGCAATTGGTCCTCAAGATATTCAAAATGGTTGAATACATTCTGTACACAACTTGTATGCATGAATAACTTCATAAAATACTTCATAAAATTCATGAAAATAATCATAAAAAAATCTCTATAATTATGACAATAATTAACTGATGAAAAGTTTCATAGTGAAATTTTAATTAAAATTAAAATTGAATTGATACTAATAAATTATTATTATCTTACTATTACTTTTGTTATTGTTACTTTTTATCACAACATATGCTCTTTATTATTATTACTAGTTCAGCACATATTACTTTGCTGACAGCATGATCAAATTTAAAATTTAAATTGTTTTTTTTATTTAAAATAATACAATTTAAACACAAAATGTATCATAAAAATGTCTTCAAAGGGCTGCCCATTTTAGCTTATACTTTTTCCAAGGGTTGTTGCCAGGCAGAAATGGAAATTAGTCCGCATGAGACACAGATGGTCATTTCAATTTTATTCAAATTGTTTGTGTGTGTGTGTGCGTATATGTAGTGTTTGCTGAGAGTTTGCATATTTTAATTTAATGACAGACTAAAATTCTTCTTACAAAATTTAAAAAATACTTTTATTGATTATGAAATAATTTCTGAAAAGTTCAGCACAATGTAAAATATTAATCTATGCCCAGGTTTTTTTCCAATCTCACCTCTCCTGAAAGAATTACTATTTTCCAAAGCCAACATACACAACCACAAATATGCTGAAAAGTCAAAAGAAAACAGTTAAATTCACTATCTCATATTCCTGAAGATGTACAGCACATATGTCCATCTCAAACTATAAGAATTTGATCACAATTTAAACAATATTCATTGATTAAAAAAAAAAGATGTTTCTTGAATATTGCTTACTTTTTGCCAAACTTTGAATTATGAAACTTTGTGTCCTTCACATTTTAACTAACCTTTCAACCACCTGATAATTATTCATGAATGTTCTCAAATTTAAAAGCCTTGATAAAGCAATGACATCCTTACTTTTGTATATAAACACGTACAACAAAATAAATCCTACATTTGCCCTCATAAAGTCCCTCAGAAAATGAAATGCATTGGCTAAGATTTCTTGTCTTTTTATTCATTTTATTCTTTTACAGTTACACTCTATCTAAAAATAATTTATACAATGTTACAATTAACTAATTTTTTAGGGTTTAAAGAATTAAGTTTTTCTTTTTGGTTTCCAACTTTGTTCTAAATTTTTGTTACTTACCTATTGTCATTTTAAATTCAGTCAAATTGTGCATGTATGTGTGAGTGTGTATGCATGCATACATTAAACGACATGAACACATGCAAGTCACTCACACAAAACACAGACATACACATATACATTACATACATGCATACAAAATCTCACAGTGTATAATGGACAGAGAATTTTATAACAGATTATTATTATTCCATCTTATTATTGATGTATTTTTATCCCAACACTCTGGAACAATACATTCTTTATCATTATTATTATTATTTTATTACTAGTTTTTCTCTAAGTTTTTGTTAGGTTTTTAACAAGATTTTGAGACATAAAAAACTAAAAAAGAATAATGTAATCTTGATAATTTCCTAACATTATGATTGGGAAAGTATTTTTAACTGAAAATATTTAATTTTCTCAAAGACCTACCTGTTCTCCTTGTCCTTGACCATCTTTGATACAGGCCTCTAATTGGAACCGCTCATTTGGACCTCGGAACCGAGTATCAAGGCATAAATTACTTGCTTTGTTCCTAATCTGGAAAAGTAGTTGTAAAACAAAAGTTGGGTAAATATAAAACTAATGGAAAAAGTTTGACCAAGTTATATATATATATATATATATATATATATATATATATATATATATATATATATATATATATATATACATACACACACACACACACACACAAATATATCATGCATATCTGATTAAATAAATTACAAACATTATGTCTACTTATTTTTAGCATAATCCTTTCATATACACAAATATTTTCCCTGTATTACAATCAAATGAAACAAGAAAAGCACTGTAACAGTGAAAAATCACTTTTATTTCCTGGGGTGTTTTGTCCTTTTTAGTGTGTTATGTATCTTCTGCTTCCATTTGTTATATTTCACATGACCCCCTGTATTGTATGTTGGATAAATTCGGGTGGGGTTAATATATGTTTTTGATTGATGTCTGCTTTTAATTATTTTAATCGATAGCATAATTTTCAATTCATCATTCTTGTTAAGTAGGTCTAGATTTCTTGTAATTTACATAAATAGTTCTGGATTGTTCTTCTTGTATGTTGAGATATATGCTACAGTTTGTTTGAGTGGGGTCACAAAATGCAACAAGAAATGATGTGGAGTTTGTGATATCATTATAGAAGGAAACTCCTACACTTTTGAAAACCCCACAACAACATTCACAATAAGGAAAAACTTAAACTGCAATTCCAAAAATGTAATTTATGCACTCAAATGCACAAAATGCAACAAGTCCAATATATGTAGCTGCCAAGCACTAATCAACAGAGTTTCCCTTCACAAAAGCAACAACAAATAACAGAAAACTCTTTGTATCACAACACATCTACAAATGTAATCAAGGTAAATTTAAAATTATGCCAATATATCAGACAATTATTCTTACCTACAAATACAAAAAACTTCATAGACAAATTTAAACCAGAACTAAACAGATCATAACCCCACACACACATAAACACACAGTATACACACATAGTGGTTGAACACACTAGTTAGACCACACACAAATATCTATGGAGAATGAATATATATATATATATATATATATATATATATATATACACACACACACACATACTGGCAAAAACAATCACACTAGACAGACCACATGCACACACACGAACCCTACACACCATAGAAGTGTGTGTGTGTATATATATATATATATATATAAAAAAAAGTATTTTAATTTTGTTTTGTCTTTACTCACAAAATTTATTACTTTATAGAAATCAGTCGTAATATCATATTTTTTATTTATCCTTCTGAATGTGAATATCTATATGGTTTACTGCAGATGTGTCTAACGTGTTTCACATTACTTATAGATATTAATAATATACAGAACAGCAGCTTGCTTAGTTCCAAGATTTCTTCTATATGACATGTCCCTTCAGGACATGGGTAATTGTGTCTCTCTATAATTGCAGTTCTGAGTGAAGTTTGTGTTTTTTGCTATCTTTCCTAATCCATGCTCTACCAACTGCTTACATATGTTCATTAGGTATATTGTGCACTGTTTTTCTCTGTCCATCTTGCCTTCAATAAGCCTTTTTCCTTATTATGTGCTCTAGAAATTTCAACTTTTATTTCTGATTTTAAGCATAAGCATCCTCCATGGTTGCTTACATGGTATCCTCAGCAACATTCTGTAGAACCACATTCCTGTTGCTTCAAGTATCTTCATTTGTGATGAGATTGTCTGGAATTTGTTGCCATATAAGAGGACTGATATTACAGTTCAGTACTATTTTCTTTGTTTCTAATGAAATTTTCCTGTTTCTTAATACTTTGCTTAGCTTTTGGGAGGCATCTTTAACTATCCCAATGCACCTTTGGATTTTGATGTCACACCTATTCCAAGATATACATTATGTATTAACAACTATTACGAAATTTGAGAAAACTCCAAAATTTGTCCTTAAGAATTATAGGTAAAAGATTTATTACTGTGCTTGTATTATTAATACAAGATGCAGCAGAAATATTTCATACATAATGGTAACACATTAGTGGCAATGGTGACTTCATCTAACTAATCTCTTACCATTATGTGGAAGGTATATATGGGAGGCATTTTCTGCCATGCTCTGTATAAACAAATATTTTAATGCTTTTAAATTCTTAAAAATGATTGAATTTTCACAAGCCAATTATATTCAGGAATACTTACTTCACCATCTGCAATATTTGGTGGTTCCACAGGAGGGTAGAATTTTGGCAAATCAAAGGCCACCTCCTTCATAAACCAACTGAAGGGTTTACACTTAAGTCTGTTTCTAATTTCTACTTGTGCGGTCATGTCCCCAGGGTCAATATCTCTATAGTGGGGACGTCGTAGATATAGATATTCTTTATATTCATCCATCCATACTTCAGCAACACGTCGATAATTCTGAAATTAAATTATATTTATTTTTCATTTTTACAAATTCAAAATTACTTTTCCACATACCATTTTATAATTATTGAATAAATAAAACCCAATTTAATTCTCTTCAGGGATTAGTAATTGTACATAAATTTGTATTGAGATATTTGCACAGCATCACTTTTATTTTACATCAACTTAACATGCTAGATCACCCTTTAATGAGATGAGGAATAGTTGAGAAGGAAAATATAGGTATGAAAACATACAACTTAATAGTCAAATATATTCTTTGATTTGGAAGCATAGCTGAGTGGTTAGAGTATTAACATTCCAACCATGAGTCCTGAATTTGAATCTCACTATGGTCAATTTATTAGGGATGTGACTTCTTGATAATATCAGTCTAAGGGGATGATCCTAGCATATGGCACATTTGGAGAGTTTCTGAAACCAAACCATGGGTTAACTTAAGTCTTGTGAGTGGAATTGGTTAGACAAAATTGTTTGGAAGCCATCAATTGTTGTGCTCGCATAAAATCACAAATCATTTTGATCTTCAAACTGTTGATCATGTAAAATTATGTACTCAGTATAGTTGAAGTATAAACCACAGGCTAGATCTATGCGTGTTAAAGAAGTACAAATGTGCCTTAGCTGGCATCTGCAATAGGGATAGGCATGCTTGAATATGAGTGAACAGCTATACATATTTTTTAATCGGACTATGTAATGACCGAGTCAGTAAAATGGTTGAATTCAGTCAGATCCTATAAACCTTTTGGTTTATATACTACATTCCTATAGTAGTTTTCAAGAATATTTATAAATATTAACTTTGATATATAAATAAACTCACTCTTCCAACAAAATCACCCACACCAGGATTTATAAAAGGTGCAAATTTTCGGTATACATGTCCTACTCTGGAACAAGGAGCATCCACCATTTCACCCCCACATTGCCAAATCTACAAATAATAAAAGTATTGATAAGAAAACACTTTAAAAAGCAAACAAATCACATTACAAACAAAGTTTTTTGCTATTGTTTTTTTTATTAAAGTTCAACATGTGTGGTGAGGGACTTGTATCCAATTTTTTAAATCAGTCATGAGCAAACTGTTGCAAATGGTTTTAACATTTACTAAAATTTTGTTTCATTTCCATTCGTTCACTGTCTCCCATACATAACACATAAATAAACAATGATTAAGTACTATGTTTCCTGAATTTAATAACTTTTTGTTGAGGATATTTTCAGTATTTTAAACTATAGCTAAGGAAACTCATACATATAAACATATTTAGCTTTAGAAACATGAAACATTCATTTTTTTTTTCTATGGAAGAGAAATATTTTTTTTTAAATTGGTTCTTATATAGTCAAATGAATAAATTAGAAACAAATCACATGCAGCAGTGTGTGATAATATGCCAAGTCTTCATTCTTTAATTATAGAAAAATCTTTTCACCCAAAGAAACCCGAAAAAAACTCAAACTTTTCCCTTAGAAGTTCTTTAGTGAAAATTTCTGAAGTACATTCAATGAAAAATTACAATGAATATTTTTTAGTAATGAGGCCCACCTTATGATGAACCATATCTCATGCAGCTTACAAGTCGGTGAAGGTTGCCCATACCTGTCATATACTTTTAGAGAATAATATTTTGTAAGCAAAAATCTTTTTAGGTATATATTAAAAAACTAACCAACACAAACAAATTTTTGCAGAAAGTATTTTTTTCTATATTTATTTAATGAGAAACCATCAATAATCACTAGATGTGTTTTTAAGTATAAAGTAAGATTTAAGGTTGGGTCAGAAGAAATATCCCAACATTATTATGTTAAAAAAAAAAAGAAAAAAAAAGAAAAAGAATTATTGACAGAAATTAACAATATTTAACATATTTTTTGTATGTATATATCCCATAACAATATTAAAATATATCAACCCTTTAGTATTCAATCTACCTGAACCTGTACCATCAATATCAGCTATCAATGTTCAACCCACTGTAACCAACCATATACTCCGCCATGATATACGACAACATCATTGCAAATAATAAAGGAAGTCACACAGTGAGACTTTGACCACAAACAGTGAGACTTTGACCACAAACAGTGAGACTTTGACCACAAACAGTGAGACTTTGACCACAAACAGTGAGACTTTGACCACAAACAGTGAGACTTTGACCACAAACAGTGAGACTTTGACCACAAACAGTGAGACTTTGACCACAAACAGTGAGACTTTGACCACAAACAGTGAGACTTTGACCACAAACAGTGAGACTTTGACCACAAACAGTGAGACTTTGACCACAAACAGTGAGACTTTGACCACAAACAGTGAGACTTTGACCACAAACAGTGAGACTTTGACCACAAACAGTGAGACTTTGACCACAAACAGTGAGACTTTGACCACAAACAGTGAGACTTTGACCACAAACAGTGAGACTTTGACCACAAACAGTGAGACTTTGACCACAAACAGTGTGGTTTTGGGAGCCAATATTTACAGGGTTGGTTTCAGTGAGTTAAATTCTAAAGGGTTAATATCAATTATTAGGCTGCTCTATTTTTAACATGATGATTAAGAAATAAAGGTCTTGGATCCTTATAAGAAATGAAAACTTTTGATTAGAGAAGGAGCCAATGATTCCTCAATAGAAAATAATGATGAATATCAGTGTAAAATATAAACATGCAAGATAGTATAATTGTAATATTAGCCCTTTCCTTATAAGGAAACATTCAGCATTCATTGACTGAGCATCCAATGTTACTTTTGGTTGTAATTTCTAAAGTCTTTCTCTTAAAATGATTTTTCATAAAAATAAGTTTATCAAGTTCAGTAGTTGTTATTGTTCTTTCCAGTATCAAGGCAGTTTCCTTCCTAACTTTTTATTTGAAGTAGTGTGGAACATCAACATCATGATGTCATTATTTTCTCAAGTTATATTTGATATCCCTTTTAGCTGTTATTACTGTTGAAAGTCCTCAAATGATGAATGTTTTCTGATAAGTACAGTTTTTTGTTTGTGATTCTGTAGCACCAGACCACAAGGTTAAAAAAAAAAGGATTGTCTTTGCCAAGATCCACAAATTTTACTTGATCAAAGCTATTTTTAACCATTGATCTTAGAAAGTGGTTGTATATAGCTTATAGTTTAGATAGTTCTGAATGAATTTTATGCCGTGCTCACTCCAAAAGTCTCACTATTTAAGAACAGGACTCAACTAAGAAAATGGCATTTGAATAAGTAAAGAATATAGTTATATATATAGCTATTAGATTACTTATACTAGTTGGTTTTTATAGTCTAATCAGTAACACATTTCCATAGTGCAGTTCTATTTATAGTTACTGATCCACATTGCTTACCACAACCATATCCTTCAGGTGTTAATTTAAACTGAAACATTATTTTTCCATGTATTGTGGCCATTTTGATTTCACATGAAAACTGGGAAAATTCCCAACATATTTCAGTGAAATTTTCATTTTCCAAAATCATGCAATTATAGTTTAGATATATGAAAAAATATGTGTTAATTCAATGTGATGCAAAGAGGATATGGGTAAATAATTGTACAATGAAGTCCTGGGAGTTGCAATAAAAAGCAGCAAAAATTAGGATGAAAGAAATACTTAATAGAAGTTAATAAAAAAAAATTTAATTCCATATATTTTCAATAATCCAAGTTCAGATCTTACTAAAATAAGAATATCATATCTTATATACATACCTTAAAAGACAGCTCATACTGTTCCCCTCCCCAGATATCAAGACCAGGGTCATAGCCACCAAGTTCCCAAAACCAATTTCGGTCAATGGCAAATAGTCCCCCAGCCATTACAGGACTCCTGAAATAAAAAAAATAGGTAAATGATTAAAACTATACAAATATTAAAAAATATTGTAGTAGTTGATTAATTCATCAATTTTAATTTTCTTAAATCTTTATGATTCATATGTGCTGTATTTCAATCTTAACTTGACTGATTGATTGATTTTACAGCTTATCAACCTTTTGCAGGTGATTTAAAGCTAGAAAATATTTTTAGATTGTAAGAATTTTTTGGAGATAACAATGATTTACCAATACCAAGTCCTACTAATTAATCCACAGAAGAAAAGATGGATTCATGCCTTTCAAGGATATTCATGTGTTTGTGAATATAATGAACTTGACTGAAATTGGAACCCAACTCCCTGATTTCCAATTCTGAGCTGTTATCCATTACACCACCCACACATCCAAGCTTACAGCACCTGGTATTCCCAATTGGTCACCCATCTAGGTACTAACCAGGCTTAACTTCAGTGATTGTATGAGAACCAGTGTTTCAATGTGATATGGCTGTAAGCTTTTCCTTAACTAGAAGGTAGGTACACAATTAGAAACTATGGCATTATGGCTGCTAAACTCATTTTGTAGATCAATTTCTTAGCATAGTGAGTTCAATTCCAGTCTTCTCCATATTTATTTACTTGTGCCAGAAAAAAGGTAAGCTTAAAAATGTTAAAAGTAACAAAAAAAAGCAAAAAAAGAGAAGCAAATAATAGTGAAACAAAAGCACTAAAGAAGCAACAAATACTGGAACAACAAAAAAAAAAAGCAACAAATTGTTATGGAATAAATAAGACACCCCCAGTAACACAAATGAACTGGGCAAAATGCCTTAAATAAAGAACTCAAGATGAGTTAGAAGTCCATTGGAATCAGTCAAGAAGAATTTCTAACAGACATCATGGCATGTGCCTAAGTGAGACATAATATTATAATCAAGTTATAACAAAAATAGATAACAAAAGCAACAACCTTAAAAAGTACAATGAATAAAACGCTTTCTCTAAAAATATTTGAATAAAACATTTGTTTTTGTAATCATTTATATAATTAACCTGTTTGTAATCATTTATCTAATAAGACTAATATCCTCATCTTTCTTATCTTGTTTTGGCTGTTGTACCCTCAATCTAGGTAGCCTTCATAGACATCTAAGTATATCTTGTCTTGTTCTTATTACTTGTTGTTCTGACTGAGACTAACTCTGTACTGCCCAATCCATGGATTTAACTCACAATTACTATGAAACCAATCTATTATTAAGATTAGGACATTACTTTGACTGTAAATAGTGATAAGTCCATCACAAAAATTAAAACAGCAAGTTGAGTCATAATTTACACATTTTTAAAAGAAGCATGTATCAGAAAAGAAATTTACAAATATCTGAAAGGAACTAAAATAATTTCAGATAAAAGTTAAATTTCCAAAAGCAAGAAATATGTAATAATTGACCTGATATAAAAGAAGTCTCTCCTATAGAGTTAATATTTGTCATTTTGTGAATATAACAATCTTATTTTTAGTTACATGATTATGATACTTTTTCTTCAATAGGAATACATAGATTTGCCTATTGCCTCCCTGGTTTTTTTGAACAGAAGTAGATATTTATCCCTTGTTCCCTGGGTTTTCTGGTTCTTTCTTAACTTCAACTCTTTACTTCTGATGTCTCAGCTTAAATTCTGAAATTTTAATTACTATTTTTTTTTTTTTCTCAATAGGAGTAGATAGGTTCACCTATCGTCTGGTTCACACTTTCTTCAGTCTTTTGAACAGGAATAGAGGTTTATATTTTGTTTTCTATTTAGGACTGGGTTTCTGGTTCCTTCTAAAGTCTACATCTCTATACTTCTGACAGCTCTGTTTAAACTCTGAAATTTTATTATCATTTTACTTGGGGTGAATTGAAAAAACATCTCCATAAAAAAAAAAAAAAAAAAAAAAAAAAAAGAAAGATTGAAGGTAAATAAATTAATAATTTTAATTCTTATTCTCTAGTTGTGTCTAATGTGATAAAAAATTTACAGAGAAAGAAATAAAATACATAATATTTATTGATAAACAAACAAATATATAGAAAATTTTGTAAGTAGCTGATATTATTTATGAGCTTTTTATTTTAGAAACTCACCTTGTTTATTTTTCAACATTTCAATTAGCATTTGATTTATGAAGAGATTATGATAAAATAGTTTGTTTAAAGATCAAATGCTACACTTACTTCAGTAAAACAGAAATTCTAACCAATAGTAATGTTTGTGGGACTCTCCAAGTTGGATCAAATTATTCAAATTTTGTTAATAAAATAATGAATAAATACTGAAGTACAAGAAATTATAAAGAAAAATATTCATAAATTTTCTTATTTTAACATCATTTGCATTATTTTCTTACCACTAATAATGTCTTTTTTCCTGATTTTCAATGAATTTATAATAAATCTATTAGCAAAACATTTATATTATATATATTAGTTTTATTCTGCCAATAATATTTGTGTAGCTTTCTTAGGGCCAGTGTAAAGGGATTAAATACTGATAGGGACCCTCATAATTCAAGCTGCACCAGTCACATGGTAACCACCATATTTTGGATGGAAAAACAAAACCAGAAAAGAACAACTTAGTAGGTCTTTGACTAACTCTGCAGTATTGCTTTAGAAAAGAAGCTTGGTGGGACTTGTATCTACTGCAATTTCTGGTTGGACAACACACAAGGCAGGTTGGAACACATTAGTCACCTTTGAATTTCCTTGACATTAAAGGCATTTTTTTTATTAGCATATACAACATGAAGTGGTTGTTTTTCTTTCAGTATTTCATGGTGTTTGCAGTTGAATCTTCAAGTTGTCTTTACCTGAAGAGAAACCACCTGAACAGTAACAGATTGAATTATGAGATTCTTATCAGTACTTAATCTCATTGCACCAGCACCAAGACAGATACAGTTTGTCTTAAGTGTTATTTAACAATACATTGCTATAATAAAATAATTTTCAGTGTATTTACATTGACACATAATACTCATATTTTGTCAGTAAAATTTGCTTTAAGTTGTAGTTTTCAATGCATTGGTATAATAAAATAATTTTCAGAGCATTTACATTATACATATAATTGTAATGATAATGTTAGCCATTTCCTTACAATGAAACATTATTTGACCAAGCATTTAGTGTTACTGTAGGTTGAAATTTATAAATATTTCCCTTAAAATAATTTTTCAGGAAAATAAGTTTCTCAAGTCCAGTAGCTGTTGTTGCTCTTTCCAGTAATGATGGGGTTTTCCTTCCTAACCTTTTGTTTGAAGTATTGTGAGACATCAACATATTGATCATGTGCTTATTTTCTTATTTAGTTACATGTTGATGGAAAGGTATAACCAGCCATCTAACTTATAAAAATCTTCAAGTACAAAACATTATACTGCTGTTCTATGAGTAATGCTTGCATTAATTTCTAATCAATGATAACTTTCTTTTTTATTTGAATGCATTTATATAGTAAAATCATTTGCATTGTATTTATAACCAATACATAAGCCTATTCAATCAGGAATGCATTTATTCCTGATCACTGACAAAACCTTTTTCTTACCTTACAATACATTTTCATGGTAAAATAATTTACAATATGTATAAGATTCCCACAGTCAATAATTATTGCTTTAATTCATGACACTGCCATAATTGTACATGGAATTTGTTAAAGAACAATATTACTACACTGATAATAGACCTATTTTATCAGTAAAACTTGGCATTAGTAGCTGACCAAAGACAATCATTGATTTTCAAGAATTTTTATTTATTGTAAAATCATTTACAATGTATTTTTCTTAAAGTCATAATTAATGCATTAACTCCTGGTCACTGACAATCTCTCCCTTAATTTCCAATACAGAACATTCAGTAACTGTTGAAACTAACCAATTTTAGTTAAAATATTAAAATTAATGCTTAATTGATTTCTGTCTTCTGAAAAAGGTTCAGATTTGGCCTACAAATTTTTGCCTCCCCCTATCAATTTGTCAGTGATTAGAAATTAATGCATGCATCTCTATCTATAAAAGGCAGGATGTGTGTGTGTAACGGATGCACGACTGCAATTTTTGACGAATTTGCACCAAAATTTACATGCACATGCTACAAGTTAGCGGGAAGGCCAAGACCAACTTTGCATTTCCCAACTCCAATCGATAATGGAAATAATCAATTTTTTCATGCTTCTACGGCAGTTTTCATGTAGTTCGTGTAAATTCATTGCTAATGATTTTGCTATACAAACACATTGAAAATCAAGAAGAAAGGGATAGTCAGTGGTCAAGTATTATTGGTAGAATAGGGGCTAGTAATATTGTCTTAAATAACTTTTAGGTACAATTTTTACCAGTTAAAAACACTACTGTTACATCAAATTGACTTAGAAATAATTTTATTAAATGTTCTCAAGTAAAAACAAATAAAATGAAGTAACCAGACTTACTTGAAAGGGTCAGCAGGATGTTGGAGGTCACTTTGAAGAAGGGGTAATCTCTTATAGAACATTTCCCAATCAAAAGCTCCCCGTGCACCTTCATCTTGTGCACGGTATGCAAATGTTTCATAATCAATGACATCAATAAATGGACAAACAACAGTTTTCCAATTTTCAGCAATTGGTTCTAGAAGAAAAAAAAAAATGCATTCAAATTACTTGAAGGTAAAACCATGTAAAAGGATTTATGGCAGTGCTGGATGAACAGGATTTATTTTTCAAGTTTTTTGTTTAAAAAAATAGTAGATTATATAACTTTTGCTTTTTTTTTTTTTTTTTTGATTGACTGATTTGTTCTTTATGACCTATCAAACCTGTGCAGGTTATTTAAAGCCAGAAAATATTTTCAGATAGTAAGAATTTTTTGAGACAATAATGATTTACTGATAAACAGCCTACTAATTAACCAATAGCTGAGGGGAGAAGAAGTGGATTTATACTTTCTGTTGTGGCAAGAAATAAAGACACAAAGAGAAGAATTGAGTCAACAAATATATTAATAAAAAAACAGTAATACAATCATATACAAATGAGCAAGAATGTTAAGTCCTACTGGCAGAGCTGACTGCTGGAAAATACCTTCTTTCTAAAAGTAATATCTGCTTTTATTTTACTTAGGTAAGAACCTTTGAATAAACCTAAATACTTGCCTGTTTTCTAATATGCAAATGTCAAGAAAGGCAAGTTATATGGGTTTCAGAGAACCAACATTTGGCAAACTTGGATCTTCATGCTTTAACAAAACAAAAGTGTCAAAAAGATGGTTTTTCCATTAACATCACTATTATTTTGATTATCTTCACTCCGCAGCAATGTTTATTGTTTTAAAAAGAAATGATTAGAAGTTTAATAAAACCTAATCATATAAAGTGAATTTATACATTTTTTGTTGTTCATGAGAATTGAAAAGAAAAATAATAAACACAATTTATTATATTGTTTATTGGAATGATTGGAAAAACATTGGATAATTATCAATTTATTCAAACTTTATAAAATGGTAAATAAACATTTCCTTATAAGTGGTTTCAATATCTTAATAATTTAGTAAATGTTTATAAATAAAAAATTGTTTTCATATTTATTTCTTTATAAATTGGTAAATGATAAATATGGCATTGCATTAGCTTTAATTGTATTAGTTTTTAGCATGTTGTAAATATAAAATTATTCTTGTAAATAAGCAGTCTAATAAATATATACTTAATATTCACCTTCATCATATGTTTAAGTTTTATTATGATTCTAAACCTCACTTTTTAAAAGAATAAACATTGTCAAGGATAGAAGGTGGTTAAAATAAAAAAAAGTGGCAATGGAAAAAAAGTCGTTTTGGTACTCTGTTTTTATCCAATTTTTAAATTTTTACTTTACAGAAAATGTTTTTTGCATTAACAAAAATTTTAGGTGCCTTTATAAAAATAACAAAAAAAAAAAAAAATTATTACACTGTGATTAGAAAAGATAAAAAATATTTTTTGTTTTTTTAAAATAATGTAGGAGCCTGGTTACTTTCATAATAAACCAAATTATCAAAATTAATTTACCTCTCTTGTAGAAGCTATCTTATAAAATCACTTCGACATGAATGAATACAATACATATAGTCTTCTCTCAGAGGCACAGATATCTCATCTAATATATATATATATATATATATATAACACATTTGGTTAAAATGTTTCAAAAGAAAATGATTCCAGATGTTATAGAGTATTGGAACGTACAAACTGTAAATTTTATATTCTTTTGTTATAACTAAATAGGAAGAGCCTATTTTGACCTCAAAGTGGCATATGACTTCCTTTTCTCCTCTGTTAGAAACCACCTTCCAAATTCCAAATCCACTGAATGCATAAATTTAATAGATTAACTTTATTGGTCCACATAAGAGAGGACCCCAATACAGAAATATTTCAAACCCTGCCAGGAGTACAAGGAGGAGGAAATGAGTGTCCCAGGCTATTTAATCTATTCCTAGACTATATCCCACACACTTACAAGCATGGATGTGAAGAGATGGGTACTGATCATTTAAGCATTTCATACCATATATCAAATGGATCTAATAAAAGACAATGATCCTGCTTTCATTCCCAAGGCTAATGTACTGATGATGTTAGGTTGACAACAGATATTCATAGTTGGGATAAGAATGATTTTGAACAGGAAATCAACATTCTCTACCAAGTGTTCCGAGAAATAGGACTCAAAATAAACCATTCCGAAACAGAAACTATGAACTGGTATTGGAACAAAAGTAGTGATAGCAACTACCCTGAAACATAAAAATTGAGCATGTTTTTAGTAAATACTAAACACTTCAAATATCTTGGTATATGGTCCAGTTACAATAAATTTAATATAGGAGATAAGGAAATTGTACATAGAATAAGCTGTGTCAGAGGTAGTATTGTTCAACACTGCCAACAGCTATAAAACCAAAATATTAACCTGAAAACTCAAGACATGTTCTTAAACAATCTAATCAAATCAAGACTTTCATATGCATGGCATCAAACTCATTCAAAAATATCTAAACTCTCAGCTGTATATAACTGTTTTCTAAGATCAATTGTTAAAAATGGCTCTGAACAAGTGAAGCCTATGTATCTTGGTGAAAACCTCATTTCTTTGAACCTTGTGAACCGGTGCTACAGAATCCCAAAGAACTGTACCAAATAACAGAAACCACATCACTTGAGGACATTTAAAAGAAACAACAATTAACAACAATAGTGACTGGACTTGAGAAACTTACTTTCCTGAAAAACTGTTTTATAAATTTCAACTGACAGTAGTACAAGCTCCTTGGTCAATGAATGCTGAATGTTTCCTTATAAGGAAACAGCTAATATTACCATTACCATTATGATAAGTTATTTATTAATGCCTAGGGAAAACATAGAAGGGAAAGACATTACATTAACAATGTAAAAGCTTTTAATATATAAAAATCTTAACAAAGGAGTAAAAACATTGAAACAATTTGCTTTCAGTAGACTGTAACTATTCATTCTTAATTACTAAATGGTCAGGTGTGCAGGTTGTATAATGGAAAGTGGCTTGAAATAAGAAATGGGAGAGCTGATAATTTTATAGTCAATCTTTACCTTGTTCCATTTAACAATCTTTACCTTGTTCCATTTAACAATCTTTACCTTGTTCCATTTAATAATACAACTTTGTGTTATTTAGTGCCTTATTTTATTCCAATCTGTGTCTATATTTACAATGTTTACTACAATTACATTACCATTTCTTAACCAGTTGTATTATCTATGTATATGATATCTTAATGTCATTCCAACATCTGAAAATGTTCCAAATTTCAAAAATTGACAAGTCTAAGAAAATTTATGTATGAGATTGCACATTTCAAGGATAATGTGAATGGCAGATAAGTACCTTTATTTCATCAAGAGACTAGGGTAAGCCATTCAACACAAAATTCCAAAATTTCTTTCTTTAAATGTCCTGTTCCTTTGAGTAATCATAAATCTTCATAAATTCCTTTTGTTTATTATCTGTGAATTGCCATTCCTTCTTGGGAAGGATAATGGAGTGGTTTACTGTTGCCTTCTCCACATATTCTGTTTCTTTATTATCTGTGAATTGCCATTTTTTCTTGGGAATGATAGTAGGTGGTTTCCTGTTGCTTTCTCCATGATTTTGAATTCAGAGTTTTCCATCACAGATAGGTTGCCTTCCAAGGCTTGAGTGCCAGTCTAGCCTACCATATAAAATATAGTTGAGGTATAGAAGAGTTGGATTCATGCTTTTCCCAAAAGATGTTGTGAACACAGTAGGCCAAGCTGGAATTTGAACTTAGCAAGTTGATTCCACTTTCCATGCCAACAACTGCTATACCAAACACACCTCCTTTGATCATAGTTTCTTTTGCTCTTATTTTAGAAATTTTATACTTTGCAATTATATGCATTTTCTTTATAGAACCTTTGCCCAGGATTCTATTTATTTCAGCTGTTTTATGTGTATATACTTTAATAAACAAACCAAGAAAAATGACTTCATTTGTAATGTTCTATGGTGGGTGATGACATTGAGTATTATATAAAATTTATCCTATTTCGTTTATTAAATGAATGTTGATAAACTTCAAAGTTTATTTTTATGACAGACCATTACTTCATATTTGCATTTCATGTCCTCAAAAGCCACCCCCCACAAAAAAACATGTATTTTCACAAGAAAACTAATCAGTTTTCTTTCAACACTGATTCCCAAACCAATGGTTATGACCTAGATTAAAACTGTAAAGATGCCGCCTGAAGATTTTGGAAAAAAATGTTAAAAGTAAAAAAAAATAGAACCACTGCAAAACTCTTGAACAGAAAAATAATTATAAATAATAAAATATCCATAAATGTATAAAAAGTGATATATTAAAGTCTTTTATAACATGATAACTGGAGCCTGATACGATTAAAATAGAATTTATTATTTCTTGTATTGCTGGCATATGTGTATGTGATGCATTTATATAAAATTGTGTTTTTTAATTCCTTTAATAAACAGACAAAATATTGACATTTATTGATTGTTAAACTAATGGAAAATTTAGTAGAATTTATGAAATGAATGAAACAAAACATTAAAATTATGATGATTCCAGGCCATAAAAATTTTGTGTTCAGGATTATTCCCAAAGAAATCTTTGCAAAGAACTTCTTTAAAAGGTAAGATTTATAAATACAGGTGAATCCTTTATAAATAAAGGTGAATGATTAACAATTTTCAGGTTTAGTTCACTAGCATGCTAAATGCGGCATGAAAATATTCCAGATTGATGATTTTTTATATTTTAGGAATTCAGTTAAGCCCCTGCATTTAAAACCTTGATCTCCTTGACAAAATCCAAAGAAAAATCAGCAATATTATTGGTCTTGATCTGGTGGCTCAGCTTCAGTCATTTTCCCACCACTCTAAGGTTTCCTCTATGCGTCTTTTTGTATAAATACTTTTATGGTAATTATTCAGATGAGCTCTTTGCTATGGTGCCTAGACATTTTGAATTTAAGCACATTACTAGAATGGCATTGAAATGTCATCAATTTACATTTCAGCTGGCTAGATGTAGCCATAAATTCTATGCTAACATTTTCTGTTTTTTGCACTTCTTGCTTGTGGAACTCCTTCTAGCTCCATGCTTTCCAGTCAACTTTAATCTGCAGAAATTTAAATGCAATGTCCTCCTGATTACTCTTTCCTTTTCCCGCCCATTCTGTTTCTAATTCTCCCACACCCTGTAACCCATTGTCTTAGTGGATTTACTGCCTTGCATAGGGCGATACCAATTAAAAAAAAAAAAAAAAAAAAAAAAGAAGAGTAAGAAACTTATTTTATGCTTTAATTTAAAAGAAAGGAAGAAAAAATATCCAAGCAATATCAAGTGACTTACCAAGCAATGGCGGCAGCCAATTGACATTAGCTTCAACATGAGAATCTAAAAAGATAAGAACCTGCCCAGTGGCTACCTTGGCTCCAAGAAGACGTGTACGAATTAAACCTTCTCGTTGTTTGGCACGTATTACTTTGACATTGGTGAAATATGTGTTTACATATTTATCCAGCTGCGCTTTGCAGTGTTCTGAAAGAAATGAATAAAACAGTATTTTTAGAAATGTTTTACAACATGTTTTCATTGATGTTTTTTCTATTAATGTTCACCCAATACAAGACCCAAGAGCCACTCAAGTTAAAGGGTTATTGTGTGGACTTGTATTAGCATATGAAAGAACAAAATGTTGCGGCTATGCAAGAAAAATAACAGTTAACTCTGGAAATGAAGAGGTCAAGATTTAATTATTGAATAACATTTCACAGTTCAGTTGGAGACATTAGAAGTATAGTGCGGAAGTTGACTTTAGAAGGAACCAGAAATCCCATCCTAAACAGAAAACAAGGGATAAACTTCTAATCCTATTCAAAAGGGCTGTAGCTGTTTTGAGGCTTCTGACAAAAGACTTTCTCGCAAATGATAAATACATATGTGAATAAAGGTAATAAAATATGATAATGATTTGTTCAGTCAAATCCTGATTATTTATAATGTTATTCTCTTTGTATGTATGACTGTTGTGTTTCTCTATTTAGGATCAGAGCATAGTATCTGATCAATCTCTTGTCCTGCTGAACTAGGATGAGTTATGTCTTCTGACCAAGAAAGCTACATAATATTATCTGTAGGAAAGAATTGGGAAAAGGGAGAAAGAAAGGACAGCCTAAAAGAGGAAATGTGAGTTAAAAAAAAAAAAAAAAAAAAAAAAAAAAAACCTACAGGGAAAATAAAAAACAAAAGCAAAAAGAGAACCAGATGAAAATCTGGTTCTCTTTTTGCTTTTGTTTTTTATTTTCCCTGTAGGAAAAACAAATATACATATAAGGATGAAGGATAGAGATGGAGAGGAAAAGTCAGAAAGATAGACTTTCTGGTTAATGATAAAGTGACAATGAGCAAAAGAGTGAAAAGTAGTGGGGATAAAAAGCTATAAAAATTGTAATTTTAATGTACACTAAAAATTTTTGAGAGAGAAAGCATGAAAATATTTGTGCATTCCTTATTACATCTTCTAATATGGAATTAATCCATGTTTATATAATAGTTAGATAAAAACATGGATAGATAACAAAAATTGGAAAGGATAAGGGTGATAATGAGAAGATACAAGCAAAGTGGTAGAGAAGAACAGAAACATAAGATAATTGATAATATCAGTTGATAACACCTAGCAGAGTATATAAGGAATTCTCCAATGAAAAGAACCTACAATCCACAACAAAGTCCAACAGTACATTAATAACTACTGGCTCCAGTTCTGTTCCTATATACAGCAGGCAACATTAAAGATATACAAGGGAATCAATGAGAGTCCCACCCAGAAGAAAGTCACCCCTTTGTGGAGTCAACTACTTGATAGAATACAGCAAATGATGCTGGGTAGAGAAATTGTATGCATGGGAAAATGTTACTAAAGGCCTCAATGAGTGTTTACCTGTGTTACATAAGCTTGACAAAGAATCTAACCTCAAAGTACATTATGAGTTTTATTGACAAAACACCAGGAAAAGATGGCATCCCTGTTTGAAATGTTGCAAAGGAAGAATCATCTTCACTAAGCTACACTAGATTCTGTACTTGTGCTGGAGAGAAAGTGAAGTTCCAAAAAACTTAAGAGACACCAACATCATCCCCCTTTACAAAAAGTGGTCAACAGGAGCAATTGCAATTATTGCAGTATTTCCCCTCCCAGCATTGTCATGAAGTCCTTCACTTGAGTGAGACTGAAGCAGTCCCAAGCCATTGTGGAGAGATTCTGCCTTGAATCATTGCAAATTCTGTGCCAAAAGTTTCACTATGAATATAGTTTTCTACCACAGATAATTTCAGGAGAAATCCAGGAACAAATACATCTTGTGTTCATTGCCTTCAGATCCTAGTAGTTAGCATGGCTAGTAATCTAGTTTCACATACCATTACTACTGTAGTGAGTTTGATCCTCACTGGATGCCCTATTACTCTGGCCTTGTGCCATAATAAACTGAGCTTAGTAAATATCAATAAGGGCACCACCATAGAGCAATGTTTAGCAATCTAGTCACAGACCATTACTACAGTAGTGAGTTTGATCCTCACTGGATGCCCTATTACTCTGGCCTTGTGCCATAATAAACTGAGCTTAGTAAATATCAATAAGGGCACCTCACCATAAAGCACTGGTTAGCAATCTAGTCTCACTACTGTAGTGATTTTGATCCTAATTGAGTGAAAAACTTTTTTACTGTTGCGTCAAACTGTTTTGTAAATATTGATACAGACACTAGGTTTCTCTATCATGTAATCAGAGATGTTATTTTGACCAATCAAACACATTAATTTTGTAGTTCTTGTTATGACAGAATTTAAATTGACCCATTGTACACAAAAAGCGAGTAGAATTCTTTCTCTGACGTGTAAAAGAAAAATCAATACCAAAGAGAATAAATAGGAGTGACAAATACATAATACTTGGATCAATTTATAACTCTTACTTATTATCCATTTGCACCTGATACATAATGGAAATAATTGATTATATCTCATGGTTATCAGTTAATTTTCACGCCCAGGTAAGAAGCCAATATTTTGAAACTGATTTTCAAAGTAGACATGCAGATTTTCCCTATTTTGATGCAATGCAATCTTCTTATCCTCATATCAGCCCCATTTAGTCTTGTGCTCTACTAAGCTAATCATAATGACTAAAATAATTGCTTATTTCCTATGAACACCAATGGTCAATGTTTAAGCTCAGAAAAACCTTGAATTTAAATGCTGATTTTCAAGGCAAACAACAAAGAGACTCTTTTTACTTAATAGACTGGTGCAACACAATCTCCCTATCCCAATTATTTTTTTTATTTTTGTGCACTATTGAACTAAACTAATTGAATGGCTATTAAGATGTGAGTCGTTAAAATAGGTACTTATTTCTTGCAGGCGTCAATAGTCAATGTTCACACCTGGCACATTAAAAAAACAAAAAAGAAAAGTTAAATGATTAAAAAAAAAGATGATTTTATAACATGATACATTTTTTATTTGCTATTATAATAAAGGTCTATGTTTAGTAAATAGTGATTTGACCAAATTGGCTAGCTAAAATAATCTAAATTCATTACTGTAGAAAGTTTGATTTTCACTAGAAACCTTATTACATTGGCCTTGTGTCAGACTAAGTTGAGTTCAGCAAATAATTATACAAGTGCAAATATTTCAGTAAAAAATGAATTCCTGCAAGATCAAGATTATTCTAAATGAGTGACTATTTACCCTCAAGCAAGTCTGTTATTCTGTGATCTGTAATATTCTTTCTTGTCAATTGAAACTGACTCTACAGATTAATTTTACTAGATTGACAACTTTCCAGTTTAAAATAACTTCTTTTTTTTCTTAAATTCCTAAAAATGCGAAGGAAGAAGAAAAAGTAGGAAGAGGAAATGAAGAAAAAAGTGAAGAGAGGTGGATATATTAAAGAATAAAAGTACAGGAAGAGTAAGAGAATGATAAGAAGAGGAAGAGGGAGAATGAAAGAAAGGTAGAAAGATTATAAATAAGATGATGAATTTTAATGATAGAAAGAATAAAGAGAGCTGAGTAGAAAAGAGAAAAGATTATATAGAGAGATATAAACATTAAGCACAATTAAGCTTTCTCAGAGAGGGAATAAGAGGAAAATAGAGAGAGGAATGCAGAAGAGAGATAGGCAAAGAGAAAATACACCAAAGTTAGCTGTTAGTTAAACAGCAAATATATCTCCTGTCAACCTGTCATTTGCTATGTTTATAAACAATGTCAAAAAGAAAATTTAAAAACCAAATACTTGTTATGTTTTTAAAAAGGCAGCATATTATTTTAACTTCAGCTGATTATCTCCAGATTCTTTTCTTCCATGCAAAAAGGCCTTGTAAATGAAGATTGCTAATTATTGGGAAGTTACTTAAAAGAATGGAGGCACAAAAATCTAGGTTGTATTTTTAAAGGTAGATATTGACTAGTTTCCTTAGGTTTTATGGTAGACATCAATGTATACTCTTAACACATTTTAGAGCAATGAAGAAAGACTATTTGGGGAGTGGATATCATTGGTTATCAGATTAAAATATTTTTGGATTGCTTCATCTGAAGACAGAGTCAACTTGAACTTTTTCTGAATCTCTTTAAAGATAAATAAATGGAAAAAGGGAGACTATGAGAGAATTACTTAATTTATTGGATATTTCAGATTTCTGTACTTTTTGCTTTATATATATTGGGGACCTTGAGGCATACTGAGCACCTGTTATCTGTATTTGTCTCATCCAAAAATTGTGGTTGATTCTGCACAAGCCTTCACTAGTAGAATCAATTTTTGCTTTACACACACACACACACACACACACACATATGAGTGTGTGTGCATGTGGAGGCATGGTGGCATAATGGATAGTAGTTTGGGTTGAGGAATTGGAGAGCTGAGTTTGAATTCCTGTCACATGCTTGAGAAAAGCATGAATCTATTTCTTCTCTTCCCAACTATGGGGCAAATAGCAAGACAGACTGGGTACTATATATATATATATATATATATATATATATATATAGATATATAAACATTTGAAGATGTCAAAGCTTACCCTGACACAAGGTCACAAATATGTCAATGCTTCAAGACAAATTTGCTAACCATTCTTCCATTGCAAGATGCTCATGTAGAAATAAAGTTTACTAATTTTTTATTTTATCTTTGCTTGGATTTGAGACAGTGTTCCCTCTTAATATGAAATTTATTTGTGTGTGGATTTATTCATGTGTTTACATGAGGCATTCAGATGAGGCCTGGTGATGTAATGGATAGTGGGTCAGATTCAGAGATTGAATTTCAGTTGGATCCATTGCATTGTGCTTATATCCTTGGCAAAGGTATTAATCCTCTTCTCCACTGAGCTATTGGTAAATAGAAGAACAGACTGGGTTCTATAGCTTTGGGTAGCAACTGGTCTAGGAGAGGAAAAACTCTGAATTCAAAAGCAGCCTGGAGAGGGTTGGGATCTCTTAGGCTATCTTGCCCTAGAAAAACAACTTCTGCTGTGGCTGCAGTACATGTGGTGTCCCTATGACCTGAAAGGGTTACGGGATTCATGATTATTACAGGGTATTCAGAAATATATCCTGACTTTTCAAAGGGTATCTGGAAGAGAAATACTTGTGGCCTAGAAAAGTGGATCAAAGAACAGTTTGAAAATGTTTTTATTAATTTCAAACCAAAACCCTTTGAAAAGGCATGAATTAATTTCTCTCATGACAATATTCTATAACCAGATATTTTGACAAAATGTCTTCTAACTAGTATGTCATGATGATTGATGGAGAAGAGTGTATTGTGTGAGCACTCAAGTAAATCATTTCCATACTTACTCTACATAACCAGATATTAGCAGTAAAAAGGGATTACTCTCATTGTCAATCATGGTATGATTAATTTACTAATCATTAGACAGACTGGATGATGTCAAGATTGATACTACTGGTAAAAAGAGTGGGGAGGAAATTGTGTGAGAGAGTGAGAGAGAAAGAGATGAGTAGCAAGTTAGTCTTACTAGCTGATTAGCATAAATATCTCAACTGGTCAAACTATAATTGTAACACTGTCCAATACTAAGTTAATGTAAATACAGATAAATACATATTTACTTAACTTGATAAGTTTACTTGATTTACTATAGTGGTTTCCCTACTTATCTACAGTGTCAGTTATTAGTGATCAATCACAGAACAAAAAAATAATAGGAAATAATGGTTCTAAAGCACAAGTTTTATTGATTCTGGCAATTTGGACGTGATAAAGAAAAATAATAAACTATTTCCTTTAAGTGAAAAGTTAAATGTTCTTAATTAATAAAGAAAAAACAATTATTCAAAAGAAAAAATTATATGCGGAAGTTGCTTAGTTGTATAGTAAGAACCAATCTCCTGTCATATAACTTTTATTACAATATATTATTATTATAATTGTTCTTTTTCATTATTAGTTATTGTTGTTAATCTCTTATTGTGTCTAATAAGATCTGCTTTTACGACAAATCTATCTGCCATATAACTTTTATTACAATATATTATTATTATAATTGTTCTTTTCATTATTAGTTAGTGGTGTTAAACTCTCATTGTGCATAATTTATAAATCATGCTTATAGTGTAGAGGGGAAAAAACATACTTAAGGATCACTACTATCTACAATATTAGACATTAGATGAATGTTGCTGAAACATATCCCCTATTCATTAAGGAGGGACTAGTCTCTACCTCCCTTTATATATATATATATATATATATATATATAAATAAACAACAAATAAAATTAAAACTTCAAGTTATCTTTCCTACACTGGTTGACTGTTTAATATTTTTATGGAAAAATACACACACACACACACACACATATATATATATATATATATATATATATATATGTGTGTTATATTGTTAAATGTATAAAAAGGAAAAAATTGAAAAATATAAGCAGGAAATTGCTGATACCACCTGGAGAGTGTCTGGACAGGTCAGCCTAAGAAAATCTTGGGTTGGGATGCTGAAGGCAACATCCAATCAGCTAAATGACAAACCTTTACTCATACTAATCCTAAGGCTTTGTGGTAGAATGTTCAATATTGAAGATAGGGATAAAGCATTAATAGAATTAATAATAATAAAAAAATTTACTTTAAGTTTTCTAGTTGCATAGATGCAATTCCTTGTCAGAACAGAGTTTGACTGTAAATATTTCTCGGTTACCTTGTACTGTTATTGTGGTGTGAATGTTTTTGTTTCATCAGTTGACTGATTGATTGTTACTTTCAATTTCTCTCTTTCCCTTTTCCTCTATTTTTTATTTTTATTCTTTCATTCTTTCCCCAGCTTTTCTGGTGATATATTGTAACAGACTAGATACAAATTTACCATGGCTGAACTAGCAATCAAAGCACTTTCCAGACATTTTCATTTCAAGTGATTATTTTCTCTTTTAATCAAAGTAGCATTCCCTATGTCAAAATTGTGGTCTGTTTTGTTACATTGAACAACCAATGTGTTTTGTGTGTTGTTATTTAAAATGTCCCTTTTGTGTTCATATAGTCTTTTGCTTAAACTTTTTGAGGTTTCACCAATGCATTAATTCTGGTATATTCCTTCATTTGATAGAGTAAATTCCTCCTTCAAGTCTTAGTTGGTTGCTTTGTCTTGAATATATTTTCAATATATTTTGTGTAAATATTGAGGGCTGCAAATTCTGAGAGCTCTTAAGTAGAATCCGATGAGAATTCTGGATTTTATTTTGTTGTTATGATATATATGCCATTATGTTTTATATATACATAAATATATATATATACACACACACACATATTATTTGTATATTCCTTTTCATAAACCAAACAAGAACACATGCAAAAATCTGAAAGATTCAATAAAATAAGTAATTCACTATTTTTTCTTTTTCAGTTTATTTAACTTTAAAGAGATTGAGAAAATATTCACTTTGTAAACTTCAAGTCTTGAATTCTATGCATTTATTCTTGTTCAAAAATATTTAATCCTTTTTATCTTGTTGGCTGATAGTTTTCTACAAAAATCATATAGATTAATCTGTCTACAGACACAAACAGATGTAATGAACAATGGTAATCTGTAGGCTTTACAGCATTAGCATAAAGAAAAGAAAACAGAGCCAGTATTATTTCTAACTGAAAATATACTCTCCTATAAATATGGTAAAAAAAAAAAAAAAACATTAATTAAAAAAATGATTAAAACACTACTAATTATGTTCAGTTCATTATTTGGATGTGTGGCAGAAGAACGAGAGAGAGAGGGGCAATAAAGAAGTGGGTGGTTGGAGAAATATTTTGGTGTGGCTGGTCTTTTAAGTGTTACTTGGATTAGAAAAATATTTCTAGTGTGGCAAGCAGAAAGTTCACCGATTTGGTGAGGATATTTTAGTCCTAGGGAGGATTTATTTATTGTAGGGACAGATCATTGATTTTGTTGAGTTATTTTTATATCAAGGTGGTTTGTACCTGTTGGGGAAAATTGAGGTTGGCTCATTTTTGTGACAAAAAAGTATTCTTTCTTGTTATGTTTCATACATTGCATTTAAATTTTTGAAGATCAAAGTGAACATGAAGGCAAGAAGCCACAAGAAAATTCCACAAGTGAGAAGTGTGAGAAAAGAAACTGCTAGCATAGAACTTACAGTTGTATCTAGCCATTTCAACTGTAAAATGATCAGATCTTACTACCAATCTATTAGGTTGGTGCAAAAATAATGACGTAATAATGTCGTTTTTTTGACGTTAAAAATACGTCAAAAAACGACATTATTACGTCATTATTTTTGCACCAACCTAATAGTACTGTGGTTGCATTTATAGAGTCTAGATACCATAGAGGAAAATTTATCAGAACAATTAGTTATTTTAGAAAAGGGAGAGGGATGCTACATTATGGCAGTAGGAAAGTGACTGAAGCTGAAGTGCCAGGTTAGAACCAATGACATTGCAGATTCTTTTTTAGATTTTATTAAATATCTCTAAATATATAACAGGGGCACAAGACCAGATGTGGCAACACTAATCAAAGCAAGGATAAATGATAGACTTATAAATATGTAAGATAGATTCTGGAGAGAAAAATTGTCTAACACATCATAGTGAACCAAATTTCCTATCAGGAGACCTAGCAATTAATTCAATATAATCTTTTAATTTCATGTCAGCAGAAAATGATAGCCTGAGAAGATGTAAAGAGTCATTCTCAGGAAGGTTAGCACCAGCCATGCTGATGGAAGGCAGAAATGGTTCTTTTACAAGCTTTATATATGTATCTTAAATTTTATGATAATTCTACATTTGGAAGAGAAAATTACAGAAATCTAACTAAAGTGATTAAATTATTAATTACCAAATTGTATGAATCAAAGTGATACTGAAAAGTTCTCAGTCTAATCAAGAAAGCTTTTCAAACAAAAATCTGATGTTTAATCATTTGGTCAGATTCTGGAAAGTAGGTCAGGCTGAAAAGTTATCAACACCCCTACACCTCATATTTTGTAACAGATTCACTAATTATTTTTACTAATTTCTTAAACAAACTAATATTTCACTGAATTTAAAATTTCACAAAAACAGAAGTTTATAACTTAATCCTGAGAAAGATCTTAATTTCATTAGGAGTTACTATAATTACTAATTATTAATAAAACTGGATTAAAATAATCTCAACAGATCCATATTTTATGTTGTCAGGAGTTTTGATATTTGGGGAATGTAATAGTGTGTGTGTTTTTTTAATCAAAAGATCCTGACCAGACATCTCAACTCCAGTTACATTCTCACCGATGTGATGTGGGTTCCCTCTGTCTTTTCTACAAATATTTTCATGGCTACTGCTCAGACAAATTTTTTTTTCCTTTTTTTTGACTACACAAATTTAAGTGTGCTACTAGATTGGCATCTAAGTTCCACTCTTTTAGTATTGAAATATCTAAATGCAACTGTCACTTCTACTCCAATAGTTTTTTTTTTCTTGCACTTCTCACCTGTGAAACTCCGTTCTGTTTATGTGGTTCCCTGATAACTACAATCTTCAAAAATTGAAATGCAATGTCAACTGCCATCTTCTGTCTTCTTGAATTCTGTTCATCTTTTGTCTTGTCCTCAATCTTCCCTATTCTCAGTCTCCTCTTTCACTTTCACTCCCTGTATCCCCCTGTATACTAATGCCATTTCTGCCTTGCTTGGGGTGAAATGATTTAAAAAAAAAAAAAAAAAAAAAAAAAAAAGTAAATTTTTGTCATATTTATTCTTACAATAAAACTAGACACAACCTAGTTTTTATACTCAGTAATAGTTTAGTATTAGCATGGCCATCTATATTATAAGCCTATTTTACAATAATTGCTACAAATATTTTTAAATGCTGATTCAAGCACAAAAGTAAAATACAAAAATGACCATAGCACTGGGATGGTAACTCGCATTACTATCTGCTGACTTTCAAACCAGTGAGTCTTATCCAACTCTACTGAAACATAAATGCTAAATCATTAAGTTTGAGGTGACTGGTTTATATATGAAGCCACAAAGACTATAAATAGTTACAGCTATTAACCATGAGGCAGCTGAGTGCGTACTACTTCCTACAAGTAGGTAACACTGCACAACAATGGTATCACTGATATCTAACAAACTGAATGGACAGTTATCATTTGATAATTATGAATATACACAAGCAGGGTTTAGAATACTAGCATCTAAAGCTATTAAAAAAGCTTAAGTGTTTAAAATCGGTCAGTGGAGAAAATCAAATAATTGATCTCTTCTTGGTAACTGCTGGTTGTGAGGCTATTATAAAATTATCAGTAAGTGCACACACAGTTGGAACGACAATATAGGTCAACTAATAGTGAAAAAAAAGCCACCAACAAAAAACTATGGTATAAAAAGAATAATGAATGTAATCTACAAGAGGCAAAAGAGAAAGAAAAAAGAAGATAAGAGGACAAAAGACAAAAAGAGAGGACAAAACAAGGATAAGGGGACAAAAGAGAAAAAGATGAAGATAAGGAGACAAAAGCCAAAAAGAGGGGACAAAAGACACAAAAGAAAGGACAAAAGGCAAAAAAGAGAAAAGACAAAAAGAGAGGACAATATGAGGATAAGAGAACAAAAGACAACAAAATGAGAATAAGGGGAGAAAGGCTAAGAAATAAGGATAAAAAGAATAAGAGAAGAGAAAAAAGAGGATAAAAGGATAAAAAGCAAAAAGACAGAAAAGAAAAAACAAAAAGAAGTATAATTTATTGTTTCTTAACCAATTTGATAGTGACATAACACTGCCTCAAATGTTTTATTTTAAAGGAAAACATTTTGAAACAACATTCATTATACACCATGAAAGTATGTTTGCTTCTGAACGAATGGTTTTCAACTTAAAAATATTCTCAAGTGTTTTCTTGACAATTGGGTCATCATATAAAGCAGAACGAAAGCATTTCCAGGAAAATTTATACTTTCTATAGATCATGTGATTGAAAAAGCCTTTATAACATCTGAGTCATATTCAATATACCTATAGAATTTTACTCATAGAAAAAAATTTGTAATATGACAAGAGGACATTAATATTCATGTCTTCTGATACAATTTAATGAAAAGAAAAAAATAGAATCAGACAAAAATGAAATGCATCTAAAAAATTTTTAATAATGTGAATAATAATTAAAACTTTTAGTTGTTATTATAAATATGGTTAGTTACTAATATTGTATCTTTTCTTAGGTAATTTAATAATAGTTATTTGCTAACCCATAAACTCAATTGTAGAGAAAAGGGTACAGGAGCATCAATCTAAGTGTGGTAGATGTAGCAAGTAGGTATTTTTTATGGGATGGAGTTACTAGATTCATAACCAATTAGTTTTGAATTCAGAGTTATCATTCTCCTACACTGGTTGCCAACTAAGGCTAGAGAATTCAATCCTCTCTTCTATTTAATCCAAATCAGGAAGCAGAAGAGTTCATGCCTTTCCCAAAAAGAATTACTATTTTGAATCCATAGTTATTGTTCTCCTAGACTGGTTACCAACTAAAGCTAGTGAGTTCAATACAAACTTTTATTTAATCAAAATCAGGCGGAAGAAGAAATGTGTTCATGCCTATCTTGATAATAATTACTATTTTGAATTCAATGTTGTTCTCCTAGACTGGCACCCAACTAAGGCTAGAGAATTCAAAATACTCTTCTATTTAATCTAAACCTGGCCTTTTGGGTAAGGCATGGACCTATATACTATTTTGAGTTCAATGTTTTCTTTCTCCTAAACTGGCTGCCAACCAAAGTTAGAAAGCCTAGTCTACCTGCTATTAAATCCCTAGCTAGAAGGAGAAGTGATGGATTCATGACTTTTCCAAAAGTATTTGTGCAAAAACAAATGAAATGACTGATTAAAATTTGAATGTGATATACCAATCCTACTAACATGCTGATAACTGCTATGCTATGTGCACATCTAAATAGATGTAAATTCTAACATAATAAATAAAATGTTAGTTTATCTTATCTACATTCTTCCTGCTTCTATTTTTAAGACCAATGAAAAAAAATTAAACAATATATAGTTGATGTAATTGTATATATAGTGCAATTATTGAATTGTAATTATTACATAACAATTGTCAGTCCACCTCTATGGCAGTGACAATGTTCGCACAGATGAAGAGACTTGAAGTAAAAAAAAAAAGAAAGTAGTTCTACAGAAGGATGCTGAGAATACCAGGGACTGAACATGTGAGCAACAACAAAGTTTTAGAGAAAATGGCAATAAAAAGGACACTTAGACTTAATAGAAAGAAAGTGTTGAAATTTCAAGTGTACATAATGAGGAAAGAGGACTTGAAAAAATTGATACTCACAAGACATAGTGAAAGTAAGAGGGACAGAAAACAATGCATAACCTATTTAGTGAACTTGAGTAAATGGATGGTAGAACATGGTTTAGGAGAGATAATAAAAAGATAAAATTTATGGAGAGCTACAACAAGACAGGAAATTGTGGAGAGCCATGGTCACCAAAGTCCTGAAGGAATATGCTATATAAAAAGTAGTAGTTATATATGAAATTTCACACATGCATGATAAATATTGATTTATGCCTATTTAACTTCCCCCCAAAATGCATAAATACTAAAATACTCCATATATCTGTCTCCAAACATAAACGATAATGAACCTAGTGATGAGGAAATTAAGAAAACTATTAAAAAACTAAGGGATAATAAAGCATCACTTGACATTGAAGCTGAACTTTTGAAGCTTGCTTTCTTCCCAAATTCAATAACTAGTTTCTTAGTTTTTATGGAATCAGAAGTAGAATCAGCAATGGCCAAATTGAATGGAAACAAAGCAGCAGGACCAGATAGAATTGTAATTAGTGGTGATATCCTGGAAGACCTAAGTAGATCCATTTTCATAGCACTGCATTAGTAGCCATGTGCAAATGAATGTGAACTCCATTAAACAATTGGCCTAATGAGACATTATAACAAAACTTATCTGAATTCAAATGAATAGAGTGTACAGCAGAATTAGACAGGAAATAGGATAAGAACAGTGCAGGTTTGTTAAAGACACTGGAACAAGGAATGCAATATTTATGCTCAGAATGATATCAGAAAGGCAATACAGATGCAAAAGGATGTGGACTTGTGTCTTATAGATTATGCACAAGTATTTGATAAAGTATAGTATGTCTGTATGTCCCAGAAACTTCAGCTGCCTCTTTCTGGTATTAAATATAAGCTTTCTTCTCGTTTGCAGCCTTTCTAAGACCTCAACATTACTCACACACTTGGTCCATGATATCCTTCTGTAGAACCATAAGGTTAGGAGGAAGGAAGCTCCCATCAACACTGGAAAAAGTGATAACAGCTATTGAACTTTAGAAACCTATTTTCCTGAAAAATTGTTTTGAGAAAGATTTTATAAATTTCAACTGACAGGCTGCTTGGTTAATGAGTACAATGTTTCCTAATAATGAAATGACTGATATTTACCATTACTGAATTCAAACCACCTAACATGATATAAAAGTTAAACATTTTCTCTGAAAGAACTTATTGTCAGATTTTATCAAATAGACAGAACCGAGAACCTTTTAGCATAAATATACAGACACATACAAAAACTACAATTATAATTTTCCTTTAGCATTGTTAGTAAATATACAAAACAGCTTCAATTCAAATATATGAAAATTTCATTTGTATACCTAATTATATAACTACCTGAAATAATAGGTCTTAAAAGTTTGCAAGCAAAAGTGATTATACCCATTTATTGCATTACAATTCAGATCCATTTGTTAATAACTAGACATAATAGCCTCAATACACACAATTACATAATTCCAACAGCAAAATTACAGCTGAATAATTATAGTGTGTATGTGTGTGTATATATGGCTACAAGGTTAGGTCATTTATCTTGTGGGCTTAAAAGAAATAATTTTATATATGTAAAACAAAAAAGAAACCAAATAATATATACATACAGGATGGCTGCAAGCTTGTATTCGAGCATTGCCACTACTTGAATACCTGTAAAAGATCCCATCAATGAGTTGCTCTTATGTGGCTTTTTAGTCCAGCTAATGACATGCATTCCTTGGCACAGGTGTGGCAGACATGAACATCTCTGACAACAGTTCCTGTATCGTTGTTGCTGTGTCATTTTAACATGTCATTTTAATCCTACTGCACTTTTACACACTTTTCCAAATGCATTACATTTTGTATCATCAAGTAACATGCAATCTGCTCTCAGGTGACATTGATGTGTTCTCTCTTGACTTTTCAGACCAGCTTGGGTCAAATATAGCCAGTCGCATATAACACATTTGAAACCAACCTGATTATCCATTTTGTCTTTCGCTTCATTTATGTACCCCTTCTGGATATCTCTTTCCAACTTTTCATGTTCAACATGTTCTTTCTCAAACAAATTCTTCCCTGCATGAATCACTCTCCTTACTTCTCCAATCCAATACTTTGCTCTCCCAGGTTAGAACATCAGTACAACACTTCTTTAAAGATGTTTTCAAACAATCCTTGTACGTCATTTTTGATTTGTGAGCTGGACACTTTCCTTTGATGAGTTTGCCACACAGGAGTTGCTTGGGTAGCCATTCACTCTCCATTCTGATTAATACATCTTAATCAACACTGGAAAATGATCGATTCTATGCTTTGAGTCTGGGCTTGTTGTAATACCTTAACATCACTAACATACATTTGCCAGTCATCACCAAGGATTCTCATTAGGTATTGTTGGTAGAAATGTTCAAAACATTTTATGTGCTTTCTGTACATGGTCCAAGTTTCACGGACATATAGAAGAGCAGATAGCACACATGCATAATAGACTTTTAACTTTGTCTCTAAAGAGATCCTGTTGCGACTCCAGAGTTGTTTTCCAAAAGCATCACTTGTATTACTGCAAATACACGTCATCAAGATTTCCAGTCATGTTTAGTGTGCTGCCTAAGTACATAAACTGCTTGACCACTTTCAGTCTCTGACCATATATATAGATGTTGGGTTCTCGATAGGGCTCTGCAGGTGCTGGCTGGTACATAACAATTGTCTTCTTTAAACTAATTGTTAGTCCCAACACTGTGCATGCTGTTTCAAAGGCACACATCAAATACTGCATACTGGCCTCTGTGTGTGAGCCACAGGATCACAATCATCAGCATAAAGCAGATCCAGAACCAGGTTCATCAAGACCCCCTTTGTATTTGTACTTAGATGCCTGATGTTAAATTGCCTTCTGGAACTCCTATATTAGAACAATCATTGGAGGCCATCATAAACACAATAGAAAAATACAAAGCAAATAGTGTTGGTGCCAGTATATCCCCTTGTTTCACACCACTTTCCACTGTAATTGGTTCTGCCAGTTTTCCCCAAAAATTCACAACAGCATTCATATCCTCTTGGAAGAAGCCTCAGTATAGATACAATTTTGTCAGGACAACTAAGTTTTTTTTTTAAATCTTCCAAACAGCTGCCCTATTCACAGTATCAAATGTTTTAGTTAGATCAATAAACATTTGACACAGATCCACTCGCTGTTCTACACATCTCTCCTGCAACTGTCTTGCTGTAAAAACCATATCTATTATTCCATACCCACTTCTGAACCCACACCGAGACTCCGGTCACGTGTGTGTGTGTGTGTGCGCGTGTGTGTGTGTTCTGTCCAAGCAACTCCTCCACTTCCATTGGTCTGATTTCAATGATTCATAGCTCATTCCAAAGCCCTAGAAAAGTTAGGTGGAGGGAACGATTTTCATTGAGCTCAGATTCAGGGTTGCCAGATTATGTGAGGTTAAAAAGGGGATTAACTATTTTTTTTCTTTGGTCTACAAAACTGCAGTGAAACTAACTTAAAAGCCGCCCTATCAGGCGGCATTTAAGCTAATTCCTTTTAAAAGTTCAATTATAATTCTTCTGCTGCCACTTAATTTACAGACGATTTGATGGACATAGATCCTTATTTTTTGTACAAACAATTATTTTTATTTCATAGGTGACATAACAGCTGACAATTTATAAAATAAAATTATTATAGTTTAAAGATGGGAAAATAGAAATTACAATTAGTTATACACTCAACATTTGAAGAGTTAGAGAAATATAATAGCTAATTAAGTAAAACCTATATTATGGAATCTATATGAATAAATGTGAAATTGGAAATCAGTTTTCTCATGAATTCTGAGATTAAACTTGACCCACCCAGGGAGTCAGGTTGTGACAAAAGTTCGGTTTAATGTAGGGAACCTAAGAGCATACATTTGGGCTAAGGACAAAAATTATTTCTAGCACTCGCAACAGTTGGTTTTGAAGGCCTTAGTGTGAGTACAAATCCCTCACTCTGGTGTAGTGAAAAGGTGCAGCCTCGGACATCTGCTCCCAAGGGTTGGGCACCTCACAGTATAATTTTCCCCAGTTATGACTGTCCTTTGACGGAGTCGCCCCTAAGTGAACTCTACCCAAGGACAGAGATGCAACTGAAAGATGATAAATAGGGTGTTACAAAGCACTTGAGAGTGTAATTTACACTGTATTTACTTGACCTCCCACTGAGTCAGATTGTGACAAAAGGTTGGTTTTTAACGTGGGAACCTGAGTGTCTTCACTTGGTCCACTGGTCTAAGCTGGTCATAGCTTGTCCAAGCTAGTCATAGCCCAGTCCAAACTAGTCATAGCTGTGATTCTAACAGTGCAGGGATGGATCCCTGTGACTGCTAAGTATCAGAATGTGTATACCACTTGAGAGAGAGGAATTTACACACTAGGTATTTATTCTGTTACCCCACTAAGATGAGTGACACAAGGTCTTTTTTAAGATAGGGACCTGAGTGTGTACACCCGGGCCAGGAACAAAAATTGCCTGCAGCCCGCACAACTGTTGGTTGCACTGGCCTTGGTGCAAGTACCGATCACTCTCTCTGGTGCAATGGAAGGGGGCAACATTGGGCAGTTGTTCCCCAGGCACCTCTAAGTATAATTTTCTCAGTTGCCTTTCTGTACTTTGACAGAGAACCCCCTTAGCAACTGAGAGATGATAAGTAGGTGTAACTACTGAAGATGACATGCTAAAATCTCAATATTTGTATTATATATTATCTACTTCTATACAATATCACTCTTCAAGTTTAACTAATTTGCATATTAATTTTAAAAAAGTATATTTCATTAATTAACTGTCCTTTATTACTGTTCTTTTATTCAAGGATTGTTTTGATTTTCATATCAAAAATAGTTCTGTTTAGGAATATTGTCTTATATAGTGCAGAAAAGCGTTTGAAATTTTCATTTTACTTGGCCTTCAACAAGTTGGCATCTATTTGTAAGACTTTTCTGACCTATAACAAGCCAATAATGTTCATTTAAAATTTTTGTTTCAAAGATTTCAAATCGTGAATACATCTTAATTTTTGAAATGATAGTGAGTTGGCAAAACCTGCTAGTAAAAAATAAAATAAGAGAAAACCTCTTAAAAAATGCGGAAAATTTAAAGGATATTTGAAATTTTCCATTGGTTCTTCATCTATCATTTAATTATGAGATTTCATTATTGTTATGAAAGACATTATCCGTTCTGGAGTAATTTAAAAACATTACCTATAGGTTAGAATAGATCCTGTAGATATGGTGTCACATAAAATTAAAAATATAAATTTAAAGTTCATTTCACTGAAGAAAGACATTGCTTTTAAACTATCAGTCTTCTTGAATATTAACTAGGATAAAGAAAAACTAAGTGAATTAATGTTTCAGTTGTAACTGTAAAAAATGCAAATCTTTGAAACATATTGTATGTGGCACACTCGCAAACAAACGATGCTAATATTTGAGGGAATTCTGTTGAATCCTATACTGAATGTATACCAGTGTAACACACACACATTAGTTTCAAAAATATTTTTTTTTAAGTATAAATAAAGAATATTATTAAAAAACTCAAAAATTGACATACCTTTGGTACTGAAATCATCCACTAGTATAACTTCATGAATCAAATGTTTTGGTGATCGATTTAAAACACTGTAAACTGTCCGTAATAATGTTGACCAGTGTTCATTATGAAATGGAACCACTACACTGGCATTTGGTAAATGATACAAATATTTCTTGTGGGCACAACTGGAAATAAAACAAAGAAAATTAGATTTAAATGTAATGACACCATAAATAGATTAGGCAATATTTTCATATATATCAACACTACACTACAACAGAAAAAAATTCATTAGAAATAAGTTTTACTATTACAGTAAAACTAATCAAAACTTAACTCTTTGAATCCATAATCCGAGCTGCTATCCATTACTCCTTTTTCCTGCAGTAGGTAGACCAGTTGCCATCCAAGGCTATAGAACCTGGTCTGTTCTGATATTTACCCATAGCTGGGGAGGAGAAGAAGAGGATTCATACCTTTCCCAAGAGTATTAGCACATAAGTGAATGTAATGGATTCAACTGAAATCTGAACTTGGTTCTCTGATTCCTCAATCTGAGTTGCTATACATTACTTCACCGTCAGAGAAAGGGGAGGGAATGAGGTCTTTGATCTTATCTTTTTATGTCCTCTGTATCATTTTAAACTTTTCCCCATTTTTGTGTATTATGTGTTTGCGTTTTTACTAGTATGTGTGTCTGTATATATATATATATATATTTCAAAATTATCACATGCATGTTATAATATTACTACAAATTATTAATAAACATTTTCCCAAAACTAATCCACTTAGTAAAATATTTAATAATAATACATTTAAATTGAGCTATTGCTGCATGGACAATCTTCAGAAAATAATTAAAAGACACAATATTAGTCTTCGACAAGTATAAAAATTCAAAAAGCATGACATATTGCAATGGTGCAGTAAATGATAATAAGTATAATAATACTAATACCAGTGGATGTAATTGTAGAAATTCCAATGATTGCCCACTACAAAACAATTGAATTCCCTAGTTTATTTTAGTACTATCTCTACACTTGAAAACCTGAGTAGTAAAAAATTTTACATTGGAAGCACTAAAAATTTGCTTAAAACCTGTTGGTATTAACATGTACTATCCTTCAACAATAGTACTTATAAAGACATTACTTAAATGTCCGAATACTTTTGGGAGTTTAAAAGAGAAAAACAAAACTTCTAGAGTTAAATGGAAATTAATTAGGAGGGCTTAAACCTGTAATTGCCTATATGCATTATGTTATCTTTGTGGCAATGAAAAATTGGAAATTATTAGATTTAAAGCCAGGATTAATCTCCTAAATCAAAGGAATGAACTTACTGTTAACTGTAGACATAGTTCACCTTTTACCTTATAATATAAGTAATAATATTATGAATGATAATATAATGGTATTGTAAGTTAATAATATTATTATTATTTATTGGTTCTTTATTTTATTTATTTTTTTAACTGACCACCGACATTAAATATAACCTATCTTTATTTGCTAGCAATTTAATCTGATTAAGTTGATATTGAATAGTTGTGATTGTTTATGCATTAATTTGGACTCTGAATTCATTATGATTATCGAGGTAAGTATGTATGTATGTATGGTAGTTTCTACATCTGTTTATATGTGTGTATATGCTTGGGTACATATAGATGATTAGCAGTGTATAGTGCTCTAGTAGATTAAGAATTAACCCAAGTAACATCAATTGTAAGAAGACAGAATGTATGGTTGTCAGAAAGAGCAACATCTCAAGACGGACTAAAAATTGGAGATACCAAAACCAAGCAAGTATGAAAATGTAAATATCTAGGAAGTTTTAACCAAGGATTAAAAATGTGACACTGAAATCAGAAGATGCATTGGAATAGAAAAAGATGCCCTGCAAGAACTAAGTACTAAAAAACAGGAAAATTTAAGTAAATGCAAAGATTATGTAATACCAGTCTTCCTATGTGGCAGTGAATGCTGGGCAATTTCCCTACAGATGAAGAGGAGACTTGAGGCAACAAGAATGTGGTTCTACAGGAGGATGCTGAGAATATCGTGGACTGAACATATGAGTAATGAGGAAGTTTTAAGGAAAATACAAACAAAACAGATGCTTATACTTAAAATCAAAAAGGGACAGTTGAAATTTCTAGGGCACATATGGAGCACAAATGACTTAAAGAATTCAATAATCACAAGACATATTGAAAGCAAGGACAGAAGAAAACAAGTAATTTACCTAAGCTTGTATAAATGGATGGTAGAACAAGGAATAGGAATAATGGTGAAAAGACAAACTTTATTGTTACAAAGGATAGGAAGTTGTGGATAACCATAATTGTCTACATCTTGAAGTGACATGGCATACAGAAGAAGAACGTCAAAATGGTTCTCTTGATCAGTGTAGACTGGAACACCGAGGTGGTACAATTGACAGCAATCCTTGTAGGAGTCGGGAATGATTCATTTATAATTTATACTGTCATATCCGAGAAAAGAATAGGTAGGATAAAAAGCCTTTTGTTTTTTTCACAATTAATAAATGTAGTTGAAAAGAGATATCTTTCAGTTTTCTCTAAGTGAATCTTATGTCCCATCTTGGGTCATTAAACATGTTGCATTGTGGGATATCACATTGTTTCTGAATTATGTCCCTTTGACTTCAGTAATCAACATCTATTCAGACTTCTGACTCGGTTAAGAAAAAAATAAAATACTAAGATCTATTAGTACATTTGTTATTTTCAACCAGACAATTATACTTTCTTCTACCAATAATACAATTTAATGCTTACATTCTGAACATCACAAGTCAAAAAATACGGTCAAATAAGGTAGCATTCTAATAAAAGAAAAAGATATGCATGATACACATCTACATAGATAAATATCTATGCTTATTGCTTTGTTAGTCAAGTAGGTTGGTTGGTTAGATTTTGCTGTGTCAACCCTGACAGGTCATTTTACACTAACCAGGTGAATATATATATTACTTATATTCTTTTCTTTTTTCAATAGTTGGTAGAACACAAATTGGTAGCTATAATTCATTTTAAATAGATTGTTTAATCTGTCAGTTTGAATCTGTTTAAACCAGTTGCCCTAATATACCTATAAATAAACAATTTTTAAAGGAATTTAAAAATTCCTATTTCTTTTAGAAATCCTGTCACTTGACATCTTCAATATTTTTTTTATATTTGTGACATTGTAGTATTTATTATGATAGCTTTTACATTCAATCAGAATGTGCTTAACCATCAATCTTTGATTACAATAGGTGTATCAAGATATATCTTCAGCTCTTAGCAGGTGTATATGAGTTAGTTTTGCGTGTCCAATACAATCTCTTCTCTTCACTCTTAGTATTTTTGTGTTTGCCTGTTAGACATTTGTAAAGTCTATTTTCTGGGAATGTGTCCCATATTGCTTCCTCCTTCCTTTTTATACAGTCATTAATTTTATTTTTAAAATCTGTATATGGAATTTTTATATTAGTTATTTCCATGTTACAGGTTTTTTGTTAGTTTGTCTTCTTTCTTATTATCCTTTATACCAACATGGCCTAGTATCCATACTAAAACATAGGATTTTTGTAATTTAACCAGGTTGTTATAAGTCTCCAGCATGTCAGCAATGTAAGAGCAGTTGTTTTTTTCCTTTTAGGGCAACCAGAGAGGATAGGGAGTTTATAAATATCACAAACTGCTGAGCTCCTTATAAGATCAAAAGCCATCACCATGGCTTACAGTTCCATTGTACAAATTCTTACAACCATCTGTTGCAGCAACTCCAGTTTCATTCCAAACTCTGGATCCATCTGTCTGAATAGCTCTATAGCAATGGTATTTATCTCTTAGTTTTCCAAATTTATTTGGCATTCACTTTCATGTATGGATTGTTTTTTTTGTTTTTTTTTTTAATTTTCTCAATGTGACAAGATCTATTTCAGGTTTAGTGGTCATCGAGGGTGGGGTATATCTGAGTATTTGAATAGTGCTATATTACCAGATTTTTTATTTGTTTGTACTAAGGTGGAATTGTAGATGGCTTGCTTGTATAAAAGTAAGAATTTTGATCATTAAACACTTTTCCCTCAGATGGGTTATTGGGGTTATTTTGGAGTTTAATTGCATATTGAAGAGAGAGTTTTTCTCATTTAAGAAATAGGGGAATTTGTTAGCCTCTACATACAGAGTATGTATCAGGAAGATATGATAAGATTTCAGGCATAGTCATAGTTTTTGATAGGTAGTAGCTTTAGATAGGATACTTGTGAAGAACTATAAATTATACAGCAATAGTCAAGTTTCAATCTAATACTTGCTTTATATAACTGAAGATTTACCTTTCAGTCTGATCCTCAATTTATTTTTGATATGACCTTTAATAAATTTAGGACTTTCAGACATTTCTGCCTTAGGTAATCAATATCAACTCTAAAGATTAACTTATATAAAAAAAATAAGCTCTAGATATTTGACTTGCTGGACAATTGGAATCAAAGTGTCATTCATTTTTACTTGAAGATCAGGATTTAGTGATTATTTATTACAAAAATGCATATCTACTGTCTTGGTTTTTAGAAAATGCCCATTAGTCCATCTTGCAGTTTTGTTAAGACAGTTTTGAGTTTGTCTCTCTGCATTTGACATATATGGTGAAGAGTAGACAAATTCAAAATTGTCCACAAATCCATCATTTACCTTTTTAATAATGGTGTTTTCTTTTATTATAAATAAGGTGTCGAACAAAATACTTTCCTAAAGTACTCCCATCTCTTGTTTATAGAGTTCGGACAATATAGTCCCTATACAAACCATAAAGACATATATTCCTAAGTTTTTTGACATTTTTCAGGATAGCAGGCTTCTATGTTGTATGCTTTTACAAGGTAAAAAAAATACCAATATTACATGCTGTCCTCATACAAAGCTACCTCAGATAAAGGATTTAATGTGAGCAAGTTGATTGATAATGCTTCTGTTATGTCTGAATCTACTTTGATATTCCAATACAATATTTTTTTTTTTCCAGAAGTCATCTTAACCATTCTTTCCATGGTTTTGCAAAGGCAGGTGGTAAGAATGATAGGATAATAATTATTTGGATAATTTATATGGATTATACTATATGATCTATTTATTTTATGTTTTTGATTTTGAGATTTCCTCTCAGTTCTCATTAAGTCTTTTTTGCTGTTTTTCCTGTCTTTAGATGTTTTTGTTTTTTGAAGTCTTTACTATGAGATTTAGAATTTGGGAATTTCCAACTTTTTCCAATTCCAGTGCCTCGAATCAATTTTGT
>OZ010616.1:45639149-45714149 GCA_963932145.1 Acanthosepion lycidas | reverse complement strand
TGTTGACCATTAAAATGTAGGTCATCGGGTTCCCCTTCTCTCCTCCCGCCATAATATAATACCCCACATTACTTCCTGTCATCTCTTCCCCTCTCTCTTTCCTTCCCCAACTAACCAGTCCCCTTCTACAAACTGACACTAGAAACAGTTTAAAAAATCCTGCAAATTTTAAAATTCACAGGTCAAATGGTCATTAACTGGTAGTATTTTAATTCCAACTGTACAAAACATTTTGCTCTGTTTAATGAAAATGAACATTGAGAGCTCTTTGTGAGTCAATTTTAACATTTCAAATTCTATATTGTGTTAATAGGACTTGCTTGGATTATACCAGTGGTTTACTACCTGTACTTATATACAAGTGAATATACAGAATATCCAATGTCAACAAACCTACTCATAATTTTATACAGTTAATACAATCTTCAGATATACTTATAGCTCTGTTTCATAACATTGAGCACTGTATTTATAATACCAGAGGAATAAATATACTTGTGTGTGTGTATCTCATACAGTAAGTACTGTTGGTAATAAAACAGAGCCAAGATTTATACAAATAATAAATACACATTCCAGCCTACCCCTCTATCTCACTGGTAACACAATTTAGATTATACTGCTATGATAGTAGAACAGCATTTATTCATGGAGGAGGGGGAATTTTCCATCGTTATTAAGAAATAGACTAACACCCCAGAGTTACTATATATTAATAATTGGAGAAAATATATTTAGACTTACATGCAAATAAGTATAATAAATACTTTAAAAAAAAAAAAAAAAATGCTGTCAATTTTGACAACATCAGTAAACTAGTTATGAACTATCTGTAAGTTATGACACTGTTACAAATTAACTTAAATATTACATTTATTTGTAATTTAATGTTTATCAAAACAAAATCATGTGTCAGTATATTTTTATACCATGCAGGTCCATAGATGGGCGTCTGATCCCACATTTTGAAGGAGGAGTTGTGGTGGGATGGAAAGTTATTTCTGTAAGTCTTAACTTTTGAAAACTGTGCAAAAAGTCATTCAGCATATATATTACTAAACACCAGAAAATAATAAAAGTCTTATTTTTATATGGAAACAAAGGGTTACATAAAAATAATTGTACTATACCTATATATACTTTTACTCAAATATAAATGTGTATAATTGCAAGTGACCAATTAAGCATGTTTTGGGAGTGGCAGTACAAGACAAATGACCTTTAGAACAGGAAAGCTGTTGAATAATTAAACATCAATATAAAACTTTTAACACATTCCAGTTTGTTTATGCCAAAAGGTGGTTAGAATCTGATGCAATTTCCATATATTAATAGTTTCTTATTAACTCATGATGTTGCTTTTGAAAAAAAGCATATACAGTGGTACATATTATGATGCATTTACCTTTCATTTCTTTCACATTAGAAATAAAGATTTGATTATTAAATTAAATTCAGTAAAATTTTAATACAATAAAAATGACAAGCATTAAAATTATATTTCAATGCTAGGAACTATTTAAATAGACTGGGAATAATTTGAAGAGACAGTTGAAATTTCTAGGGAACATAATGAGGAAAGAGGGCTTGGTAAATCTAATACTCACAGGAAAGATTGAAGACAAGAGGGACAGAGGAAAACAACACATAACATACTTAGTGAGCTTGAGTAAATAGATGGCAGAAGAGGGTTTAGGAGAAATAACAGAAAGACAAAACCTATTAAGAGCTACAAGAGACAGAAAGATGTGGAGGGCCATGATTGCCTACATCCTGGAGGGACACGGCATATAAAAGAACATGGACATCTGCAGAAAAGCATTCCCTCAATCTTAAGGACAAATCTTTTCAAGTGTATTCAGAACTTTATCATTTTTCAGATTTCTTTTTCTTTTTACAGTAGAAGATATCAATTTGTTGGCTAATAAATATGATCTTTTCTGATCTCCATTTTGTTCAAGTGCCAAGATCACTATAATGACCATATATAAATTGAGGCCATTTCACCTCAACAGTCACTTCCTTCTGTCTTAATTTCTGAGATGAAGAGTTAACATTATTTACACTGTTTATATTTCAGACTAATGTCCTCATCTTTGTTGTTATCACAGCATTTCAGCCAATGTACACCAGATTTCATCAGGTGTATATCAATCTGGGTAACCTACAGAGAATTCTGAACTGAACCCTTTATTGAATCTACAGTAATAGGCTGTTCTCCTTTCACTGCTCATGTCTAGAGATATCATTCAGTTATTGCTTGCCCGTTTCCACTGAGTACAAGTACACACTGCCCACCCCAGTGTGACAGTGCTTGCAAGTGCAATCCCTGGGTCAGGCAGTGTGCACTTAGACTCTGTGGAAACAGGTGAGCAATAACTAAAGAATACTAAATGAAAATAAGAACTAGATGTTATCCCTAGACATGAGTTGTGGAATAAGGACAATCTGCCACTGTAAATTAAAGGGTTCAGCTCAGAATTCTGTGTAGGTTATCCAGATCAATAGACACCTGAAGATGGCTGGAGAGTGCACTTGCCAAAATATTGCAATAACAAAGATGAGGACAATATTCTAAATATAAATAGTGTAAATAATTAATATTAGTCTCCATTTCTCATTTTTGTCATCTATCCATAAACAGATAATCAAATAAGATTATAACAGCATTAAGTACCTGTAATAATGTCTTTAAAAATTACAACTCTCAATCTTCAGGAGTTAAAATTAAATATCATCATTTTATATTCAAGATATGCTTGATAAACTTTTTGTTTTTGTATTTCTCAATAATCAAAGACCAGAAGTAACATAAAAACAATGAAAGCAAAAATTTAGAAAACAAACAGTTTATTATTAACCATCACCAGCATTACAGGAAGAGATCCCAATTAGAAAAATAATTTGTACACCAAAATTTTTAGGTTTACACATTTTATTATTTATCTTTTGGACTTGGTGGCACCTATAACATCTTCCATTTCTTCTTCACTATCTTCTTTTTCTCATATCTCACTAAATCCAGGGAAAAATTCCTTCAGTTAAATACAGTCTTTCATACAGAGTTGTTCAAAATTCCTTGTATGTTACCCAGATACACTCGAGGTATGCTGGAGGACACAATGACCAAAATGTTGTGATAACAACAACAAAAATGAAGAAAATAGTCCAAACATAAATAGTGTAAATAGTAGTCACTTTGCATTTCAAAAGAAATTCCAGCAATAAATGACTTTAATACTGTCCTTTTAGTTTATGTATTCAGTATCAAAGGAAAGAGGGCTTGAAAAGTCTAATACTCACAGGAAAGACTGAAGGCAAGAGGGACAGAAGAAAACACATAGCATACTTAGAGAGCTTGAGTAAATGGATGGCAGAAGCAGAGAAATAACAAAAAGACAAAATTTATTTTCTCTCGTCTACCAATAGTAAATAGATTTGTCGATTTTCTAGTTCATTCCTCCCTGGTCTTTTGATAGAGATTTATCAATTGTTTCCTGTTTCTAAAGTCAGCTTCAGCTCTGTATCCCTAATGTCTGCCTGAACCTTGAAATTTTATTCACTATTTATTTAATTTTTTTCTCTCTTCCACCTGTAGGAATAGATAGGTTTGCCTATTGTCTGGTTCACACTCCCCCTGGTCTTTTGAACAGGAGTAGAGGTTTAGCTCTTGCTTCATGTTTAGGATTGTGCTTCCAGTTCCTTTTAAAGTTTACTTCAACTTTATACTCCTAATGCTTGTCCTTTCTTATGCTAATACAACTCCAAACAGTAACCCTCTACCTTGAGTGGCTCTTAGGCCTTGCATTAAGTAAACATTAGTTAAAAAAAAAAAAAACAAAAAAAAAACAGGAAATTATGGAGAGCCATGATCATCTTCATTCTGAGGAGATATAGCACATAAAGACTGTACAGACAAACCTCTCATCAACGGACTAATAGATGGAGAGGGGTTGTCTATTAAAGCCAGTTGTCCATAGACGGAAGAAACTCTACTTTGTCACTGATACTTAGGTTTGTATGTTTCCTTTTTGCACTTTCCTTCTGCTTCAATGACATGACGAGGACAGAACAATATACTAATCAAAATAGCAAATATAACAGATTTCTCACAGCTACTTTCTCACGCACACACTAATGTATCATACTTTCTGCCTTTGTTTGCAATTGAAAGGCCCACCACCTCTGCCAAGTGGTCACTTTCAGAACTAATATAATTCATTCTGCTAAGCCTGCATATTTTGAAATACGTTGCTGATGAATTGGAAGTTTTTTCTTCCAGATTTATATTTTTTATTTTGCCTGCAAATTTTGTCTGTTGTATCTGAAGTCCATTGATGGGGTGTTCATAGACGAGAAGTTTGTGTACACTTGAATATAGCACAAATTTAAAAAAAAAAAAAAAAAAAAGAAAGAAATAAGGGGTTGCACTATGCATAGGTAATGCTTTAAAGAGGTTAAAATTTATACATTTTCAGTAACCATTTTGGATTAGCTTTGTACTAAAAAGATTGAAGACCATATATTTGCTATAAAATATGATGATTTCCAATACTGTAATATTTGACTACAGTAGTCATGTCTACTATTAGGTTGGTGCAAAAATAATGATGTAATAATGTTTTTCGACGTTAAAAAATATGTCAAAAAACGACATTATTACGTCATTATTTTTGCACCAACCTAATAGTATTCCTCAGATGCTGGAGTTGCATTATATTTGAGCTATATGGGAAAAAAAATCAGCTTTTTCACAAGAAATTCAGTGGTTATATTATACATGAAGTAATATTGTACATGAGTATATACAGTATTTATTTCATCTTAAATGGAGTTACTTTTTTATTATAATATGCATGACATTATTCCACAGTAGTTAGTTTCCTGCAAGATTAACTACTATCTTTTTTTGTCCTTTGTAAACGTGTCATAATGTATGAATTATCAAGAGTGTGTTACAAAATCAAAAGCAGAAAATATTCATTAGTTTTATAATCAGTCATTTCTCATTTCCAAAAGAGAATGATCATCTCATGTCTTGCCCCACATGCCAATGATGTTGTGCTTTTGAAGTTTTAGAGGTTGTGCAATATTTGTTATACTTGGCCTGCACATTGGCAAGAGACTCCTGTTGTGTAACTCTGAAATCTTAATTTATTTTTGCACTTGCATTTTTGATTTTTATCCATAGCTGGTTTTGAATTCAGAGTTGTTTTATTTGTATACCAACCACAGCTGGAGAGCCTAATCTGATCTGTTATTTTACTCACAGTTTGAGGGAGAAATAGATTCATAACATGTCAAGGATATCATTAACTAGTTTAGTAAGTAAGTAAGTAAAAAAAAAAAAAAAAAAAAAAAAAAAAAACAACATTCAGTAAACTCTAAGAAATTATTTATACATACCTGCACAACAAAAACAATTATACATTTATCTACATGAATAGTTTTCATCAACATGTAAGTATATGAAACAGATTATTTCAGAGAAGTTGCAAAATTAGTGTAATTGTTAACAGGGTAGAAAGTGGCATTGGAAATCATGCTTAAATTTCAAATTAGTTTGTTCTAAAAGCCTGAACCAATCCTTAATGCCACTAGGGATTTTACTCCTTGCTGCTCATTACAGCGCAAATTAATATGTATTGAATGTAAATGAAGTAACACCGATTGGTCCAATAAATTTCATTGAGGACCCAACATTGCAACTTGACAATCTACTAAGTCAGGTAGGTGTTGGCATAATACAGCCTAAATCTAGATCAGTGTGATATTTCATCCAATTTGCAAACCAAATTTTTTTTTAATCATTTCACCCCAAGCAAGGCAATAAAGCCCCTAAGACACAAGTGATTACTGAGTGTGAGAGAATATGAAAAAAAAAAAAATTATTAAGAGAGAGAGAGAGAGAGAGAGAGAGAGAGAGAACAATAGAAGAACAGGAATTAAAAAAAATACAAAAGACAATGATTGATATTGCATTTAAATTTTTGAAGATAAATGTTTTTTTGTTTTTTTTTCTTTCTTTCAATCAATCCACCCCAGCTAAGGCAATAATACCACTAAGACGCAAGGGGCTACAGAAAGTGAAAGAGAAGGAAAAGACTTTATAAGAAACTGAAAACCCAACCCTAAACAGAAAAAAAAAAAAAAGAGATAAACCTCTACTCCTGTTTAAAAAACCAGGGAGGAGTGTGAAGTGATTGATAGACAAAACCTACTCTTATTGAGAAAAAAAAAAGTGGGGGAAATAAAATGTCAGAGTTTATGTAGAAATGAAGTGTAGAGTTGAAGTAGACTTTAGAAGGAACCAGAAACCAAATCCTTATCATGAAACAAAAGACAAACCTCTACTCCTGTTCAAAAGACCAGGGAGGAGTGTGAACCGAAAAGTAAGCAAACCTATCTACTCCTATTAAATTGCTTTGGATGAAATGATAAAAAAAACTAGGAGAGAAAACTTACAAATGAGTAAACAAAGAAATACATATAAAAATGGAATTGGAAACCAAATCCTAAACAGAAAAACAAGAGATAAATTCAAAAGACAGGGGAGGAGTGTGAACTGAATGATAAACAAACCTATCTACTCCTATTGAGAAAAAAATAGTAAATAAAATGTCAGAGTTTAAGCAGAAATGTTAGAAGTGTAGAGTTGAAGTAGACTTTAGAAGGAACCAGAAACCCAATCCTAAACAAGAGATGGAGGATAAATCTACTCCTGTTAAAAAGACCAGGAAAAAAATTGACTGGAAAGCAAGAAGTGTTAGAGAAGAAATTGTTAACATATAACTTATGGTTACATCTAGCCATTTAAACTATAAAATGATTAGATCTTACTACCAATCTAGTACTGTGTTTAAATTCATAAAGTTTAGGTACCAAAGAGGAAAGTTCATCAGAACAATTACTGTGAAAATATTTATTGAAACATCACAGAGAAACTATGTTATGATGAATGTAGAATATGCTATTATTTGGAAATAATGATTTTTTTTCTTGTGAACATTATTATGCGTAAAATATTCAATGACTTGCTTATGAGCTGAATTCTAATGACATGTTGAGAGAAATGCAAAAAAGTAAAGTTAACTGACTTTTATAAAAGTGTAATTCCATACTGAATTTGACACAGGACATTAATCTATATCCTTTTTCTAACATTAATTCTAATACTAACATGTCCATTTTTTGCTTGTACAACTCCACACAATAACCATCTACCTTGAGTGGCTCTTGGGACTTGCATTGGGTGAACATTAGTAATAAAAAAAAAAGAAAAAAAAAAAAATCAGGAAATAATGGATAGCCATGAATTTCTGCATTCTGAGAAGAGTTACATAAAAACCGTATATACTATAGTGCAAGATTTTATGATCAGTTTTTAATACAAAAAGAAAAAAAAAGAAAAAAGCATTGTACATAGGTAATGTTTCGAAACGGTTAAAAATCATGCATTTTTGGTGTCTGGTTGCACTATAGACAAGTCATTTTTTGAAGAGGTTAAAATTCATGCATTTTCAGCAATCATTTTGAATTAGCTTTGTACCAAAAAGAATGAAGACCATAAATTTGTTATGAAATCACAGAGAAGCTATGTTATGATGAATGTAGAATATGCTATTATTTAGAAATAATGATTTTTTTTTCTTGTGAATATTATTATTATGTATAAAATATTCAATGACTTGCTTTTGGCCTGAATTCTAATGACATGTTGAGAGAAATACAAAAAAGTTAATTGATTTGTATAAATGTCACTCACATGAAAGATTCTACTTTAAGATCATTTATGCAAAAGTTAATTTCAGCCAATGGTTCAATATATTCCAATATATTTTAGTGAAAAAACATTTTCAAAGATGAACATGGTCAATCTGCATACAGTTTAGTCATAACTGATCAATGTTTATGGTCAATTTCTGTGACAGGAAACAAATTTGACACCACAGTGAGTTTTCTCTCAGAAAAAAAAATCTATCATCATTTTCATTGATACTTCATCTTTAACATGACTATTTAAAAAATTGTGTATTAGAATGGATGCTCAGTCATTGTAGTTCTATGGCTCAAAAACAAACAAAAATAAAACATGTTCAAGTCACACATAAAATTGTCTCAATGCAAATTTCTGTTTATTAAAATTATCACTGCATTTAGAAAATAACATTTGAGCTGTTTCTGCATTGTTTAACATGCCTGGTTCACACTCCTCCCCATCTTTTGAACAAGAGTAGAGGTTTATTCATGGCTTCCTTTTTAGGAGTGGGTTTCTGGTTCCTTCTAAATTCTTCTAATTTTCTTTCACACCCAGTAACCCTTCGTGTCTTTGGTTGAAACGATTCAAAAAACAAAAAGGATAAATAGTGAGAAACAGGGATAACTGAAGGAGACACACAGGATTTATCAAGCAACTTTCTTTGTCAAAGCAAGTTGCAAAAAGGAACAGTAGAATACATAGCTCTGCAATGCCAAATTCTCTCCTGCAGTTATGGAAAGATATCTTGAGCTATCTGAGAGTCTGCAATCTGTAACAGATGGGAAAAATCCTTGCCAAGCCATGAAACCTTACAATGCAGAAAAATTAAGGAATTGAAATTATTTTGGAATGCTCTTAGTCACTATAACCACATCTATAATTAGCCATCTAAGATTTCTCTTTATGACAAAATGGCCCAGTTGTGTAGCCACATAGGTGAGTTACAGTTCTATAATTTTATTTTTCAAACTCTTTGCTACTTTACACACTTGCAGTACCTTGGCTACCTCACTTGCCTTGCACCCTTGGCTGTCTCACTCACCTTGCAACTTCAGGTGCCTCACTCAGTTTCTGCAGACATAGTACCCTTTGCTACCTTACTCAGATTTTGACAAATATCTTTGACTATTTCTATGAGCCTTCAAAATTCCATATCATATTTGTTGTCTTTTCAATTAGAATCTGATAAGAGATTCATATCCCAATCAACTTTGGATATAATAAAACAATGATGAATTTTAGAATAGATGCATATATCGTGTGTGTGTGTATAGAATTGCATCAATATATTATTTTTATTAAATGAAGCATTGTCACCATTATTATTAATTTTGATTTTTATCTTCATTTTTCAGAAATTGCAAATCAGGATGTCAGTTTACAGCAATTTGAATAGATTGCAGCATCAGAAATAAAAGATAACTGAGATTTGAATTCCTGACCCTTAATAATAGAGAAAAAGTTCAACAGAAACAGACAATATATTTATTAAGATTTCAAGAGTTGTTTGGACCAATGAATTTCTTATATTTCTTTTAATTGTTACAAGGTTTCAGATATAGAATCAATATTGAAATATGGTGGTTTATTCTGATTTGCACTACCAAGAAAAGAGCCCGCAAACTTTTCCTATGGATTGTGTGCATAAAAATGTGATAAATTGGATTATCAAAAACAAAGGGATCAAAAAAGTTTAATAGTTAAAACCAACAGGAATGTAGACATCACAAAATTAGATGGCATCAATACATCAGAATATTGAAGTACCGTTTACACTTGAATATAAGTGAATGTTTTTATGATCATTTTTTTATGCAAAACATAGGGGGTTGCTCTATACACAGATAATTTTATTGAAGAAGTTAAAAATCATGCATTTGCAGTGACTGGTTGCATTATACACATGTACATTTTTCTGGAGAGGTTTAAATTCAGGCAAAAAAAAAAAAAAAAAAAAATCAGGTGTGCTATACATGAAGTCAGCTTATACACGGGTATATATGGTAGATCAAAATTTGGAAGTGTTCTGTGTGTAACAAAGTCATAAAAGTATAGAATAATACTTACTCTGGGTGCCGTATATCTTTAAGAGATCTTTGTAATGATATTTTGTCACTGACAAAGGCATTAAAACCATTGGTCTTATATAAAACATCTTTTTGTTTTTCTTCTTCGGGAGTAAGAATCACAGCTGCTCCTTGTTCTCCAGGTCCTGAAGTTAGATTTTAAAAAGATAAAGCAAACATCTTTTGAAGAAAAGGAATTTTAATCAGAAAAGTTGATTAATAAAAAAAAAGAAAAAAGGAATTAAAGTGACAAAAAAAAAAAAAAAAAAAAAAAAAAAAAAAAAAAAAAAAAACAAACAAAAAGAAACTACAACAAAGACTAAAAACTCCAAAACCAACTTCCAATCTGACTGAAGTGAGTGACTGATTGAATGATCAGTTGCGATCATAGTTATTGTAAATTCTATGATCCTTTTGTTAGTTGCATAGTATCTTTTGCTGCAGCTATCTACAGTTTTGAATTCAGAGTTGCTCTTCACCTAGACTGGTTGCCAACCAAGAATGAAGAGGCTACTATGCCCTATTATTCAATCCATAGCTGGAAGGAGAAGAAATGAATTCATATCTTTCCTAAGGATATTTATAGGAAAGTGAATGTAACAAAATTCAACTAGAATTTAAAATCATCTCCAGAAAAAAATTGGCAACAAAACTGGAAATTGGAAGATATCTGGCATAAATCAGTAAGGTGAAGAAAATAAAAAGGTTAGTAGATTATTATTTGATTAATGATCAGCAGATGACACAGTTTGACATTTGTGACAATTTGCTTTTTCATTAAAAAAAAGTTAATTTTTCTTGATACTGTATTTACTACTGATAAGAAATGTTTTCTGTAAGATGATTGAAAGTGTAACTATCCTAAAATCAAATCTACAACCTAGAAGAATCTCCCAAGTCTTTTACTAGTTCTCTGGTTCATTAGAACCTTTTGCAATTTGGTTAAGCTATCATAATGGTAATCATGTTGAACAGACATGCTTCTAGTTCATTTTATGTTAATGCTGTGGTCCTCCAGGGCTCTATCCTTGAACCTATACTGTTTCTGATCTTCATCAGTGACCTTTCCAATGTCATCAGTTCCCAGTTAGCTATTTATGCAGATGACAACTATTTACTTCTGTCTTCGTAGCAAGTCCGACAGATCCAACAAAGTAAAACTGCTCTTGAAATAACATCCAATCAGTATTTAACTAGGGCAAGGAATGACATGTAAGTTTTTAAATAACCACAGGAAACCTTTTGTCTGCCATCAGCATTGCTGATGTTAAACTCCATAAAAGCAACACTTTGTACCTTCTTGAGACCATGTTTTCCACTGACATGGAGTAGAGTGATTATATTGAATCAATTGCTAAGTCTATTGGTAGGAAAGTTGGTTCACTGTGTTGTTCCAGTTAAATCTTCTTGTCAGAATCCTTCTTGCACATTTATAAATCTACCATTTGTTTATGCATTGAATACTGTTGCCATATCACGTTTGGTGCTTCTACTATATCAGGATTTTTGACAAAATACAAAGGGTTTGTAATGTAATCATTCGTGGCCTGGCATCTCTACTTGCTCACTGACAAGACATGGGTTCCTTCTGTTTTTTCTACAAATAGTTTTAGTTGGCAGTAGTGAATAGAAAGAGATCTATTTTGCTTCAGGATATCAAGATCTCATGCTTTTCACAACAGGTAGCAAAAACAGATGCATTTAGACACTGAAATACTGCCCCACCATCACATTTGTAGGCACTTCGATATCCTATACACACAAGCAAGTTTACTCCAATCCAGACCAAATCGAAAATGATTTCTTATAATTTGTTGATTCAGTTTTTCATTAAATAACTTCACTTCAAAATCATTGATAACATTATCTTGATTCTGATGCTGTTTACTTTGACCAATAATGTTGAACCTGCTTTGAAAACAGACTTATTCTGTTTCAACCTAATATAAAAATCATTCTGTTTCTGCAATAAATACTACCATTTATATAACAAGGTAATTCTAAACTGAGGAATTTCTTAACACTTTCTCAAAAAAAACAAAAAAAAAAAAAAAAAAAAAAAAAAAACATATCCACCTAGCAAGAAATACTTAATGGGTAAAAAATGGAATATTGTTATGTTTATAAGCATTCTATATTCATACTGGATTTCTAATGTGTACATTTTCAATTTTCCAACATTACAAATACATTGACTTCATTTCAATGTTTTAAAATTTAACAATTAAAATAAAGTTGAATACTGAAAATATAACAAAAGAAGCCTATAAAAAAAAACCTATCTATGCAATTAAATTTAAATATAGAACATATTGGAGGTTAGAGACAGAAACAACTAATTTATTGTCAAAGAGAGCCGAGTCCAAATATGTTAGTCAATCGCAAATTAGCCATGTATACATAATAAAAGTGAATTGAATTTCTTAAATACTAATCATCCATTTTTAAAGACAGTACCAATACTTTGACAAATTTTATGCAAGTTAGAACAAAAATTAAATTAAGATATCAGGGAAATTGAACTGACGGACCAATATTTACCCAGATACAGTAGACTAGTTTTAGTTGCCACCCCAAGGTGGTGGGATATGACATAAGATCATTCTTAATGTGTGGAACCTATACATGTAGACATGGACCAAGGCTAAAAATTCAGTAGATGACCAATGTTAATATTTCACCTATGTCCATAAAATTGAAATATGAATGTAAATGGAGAAGGTCTAAGCATATCACAATATTTGATGTGCAAAATGGCAGTTAATTATATTTTCTGATCAATATTAAAATTTACAAAGGATAGGTTTCTGTTAAAAACTGTATAAAGTTATCCCTCCTTTTACCCACCTTCATGGAGTAGATTAAATGCATAATTTGAGGAGAGTGAAATTTGATTGGAAGGGGGACAAGGGAAAATGTAGGGGAGAGGAGAGATTATTGTGAATGGAAATTTAAAAAAATAAAAAAACAATAAAAAAAAAAAAAAAGTGAAAATTTTTAATAAATGTTTAATTTTAACACAGAATTAAAAATTCAGTTTACCTTACCTTGCATTTAATAATCCATTTCTATTCCTCCAAGTCTTAGTTTATTAACATCAAACTTTTACAGTGAAGAAGCTGACTATGAAAATTTTGGGTTCTTTATGAACATTTGTGCAAAAAAAAAAAAAAAAAAAAAAAAATCTTTTGTCTAAGTTGCCCTCCCCCTAAATTATCTGACTCATTCATTTGACTATTTAAAGTCAAAGCTGATTCCAGACATCAAAGAATTCAGAAAGAATAAATTAATCAAATTTCAAGGTTATATGATGTAAGTTCAGCATCAGTTATTTTAAGTCTTATCCAAACTATCCTAGTAGGAAACAAAAGAAAGACAAGTGAGAAGGCATTAATTGTAAGATTTCAAACAATTCACAGATTTTAATGTATCAATTGGAGCATTTTCCAGTCATTGGCATAAACAAAAAAAAAAAAAAAAGAAAATCTTGTTAAAAGTTTTATTCTAACTGAAAAGAGAAAGTGGGGTGACATAGTGATGTTTTTCCAAGTGCAGCTTAGATGTGGCACAAGATCGAAAATAGGGGGCACCTAGTGAGGATCAAACTCACTACTCAGTCTTAATTGTTCTAGTAAGACAAGCTTGCTAACCATTACACTACCTCAAGGTGCCCAAGGGATTGCATATGATCTTAATCTTGTTTTTGCATTGAATCACCACTTGTGAAATTGGAAAATAGTTTTATATTTGGATATCTATTCTGGTTGAATATGGATATTAAGCAGGATGATGGAACAAGAATGGCTTGTTTCATATATTATAGTTTCCTTCAAAGTTGAAGTAATATTTGTGGTTATTCTTGTAAAAACCATAATACTAATATGCTTAAAAATCAACAATAATATAAACCTTGAGTAAATCTTTCAGCTTCTTAAATTTTTTTGCTGAATTTGTAATGCTAAATCATACAATGAAGTTAATAGCTTACATGGCCATAACATTAGAAAACACCCCCCACAAAAAAAAAAAAAAAAAAAAAAAAAAAAAAAGAACCCAAATTCATAAACAGTTCAGTATTGCAAATACTAAAAAACTGTGCATATCAAATGAATAAAATAAAAGCTAACCTTTTCGAGCAATGTCTTCTTCAATCAGCTTATAGTTATGCCAGTCATACTTTTCTTTCTTGCCTAAAACAACTGCCACATTCTAAAACAGAATACAGTATTAACATTTATAAAAAATAATATTAAATACTTATTTAAATAATATTAAATAGTTAACAGTAATAATAGTATTTAAATTATATTAAATAATTATTTAAATAATTTTAAATATTAGATTATTGCATAAGATCAACTTGACACTAGTGTTTGTTTGGGTGCTGATTTCTGGTGTATTCTAGATTGAAACTTTGCATTGTTCACTTGTGAGTCGGACTTTGTTAAATGTTGACATTTTGTCCACAAATAAATACCTCAAAGATGGAGGATGAAAAATTGTACTTTCATCATATCAAGCTCTATGAATTTTGAAGAGGAGAAAGTGTCGGAACTGCAACAAAAAACATTCAGGCTTGTATTGCGCTCTGGCTCTTCGGATAATGAAAAAGTGATTTGGAAGATTTTGTCAGCGTGATTTTAGCCAAAAAGATCAACCATACGCCGGGCAATCTTCTGACATCTATGAAGATGCTCAGCTTTCCATTGTGGAGAATAAACCTAGCTTTTTTGATGGAAGAGATTGATAAGAGTTTGAAAATTGATATCTCAACTGCCTTTCAGCATTTGAAGAAAGTTGTTTGTTTCCAAACTTGACATGTGAGTGCCACATTCTCTGACAGAACAGAACAAGCTCAATCATATTTCTGTGGTGATTTCTTTGTTGTTACACCACAAAATGGTGCTGTTCTGGAACAGAATCTTCACAGACAATGAAAAAATGGATTAGTTATAATCATTCAATGCCAATGGAGCTGGAAACAAGCTCATGGATGTACAGAATCCATGGCTAAAATAGGCCTGTATTCAATGAAGGTGTAGCTGAGTGTTTGGTAGGATTACAGAGGGATAATTCATTTTGAGCTTTCTTCAGTCAGTGAAATAACTGTAAAGTACTGCAACCAACCTGCCAATCTTAATGCAGCTATTTAAGAAAAGTGGCCGATTTTGATAAATCGAAAAAGGTATCAATTTTCACCATGAAAGCATGAGACCACATGTTGCAAAACATCTTAAAGAGTTGAAAGGAGACACACTCTGTATTCTCCTGATTCTCATTTGTTCAAGCCTCTAGAGAATAAATGACAAAAGATTTGACTCTTAAAACTAACTTGCAACCTTCTTCCAACAAAAAACAAAGTTTCTATGAAAATGGCATCAACAATCTTGTAGAACAATGAGACATTTGTTAAAAACAAAGGAGACAATGTACTTAACTAATAAAATGTTTTTATCAGTATGGAAAATTTTGTTCATAATTTTCAAATTGGGTACAAACTTTTACAAGGATCTAATAGTTAACAGTAATAAGAGTTAACAGTAATAAGAGTTAACAGTAATAAGAGTTAACAGTAATAAGAGTTAACAGTAATAAGAGTTAACAGTAATAAGAGTTAACAGTAATAAGAGTTAACAGTAATAAGAGTTAACAGTAATAAGAGTTAACAGTAATAAGAGTTAACAGTAATAAGAGTTAACAGTAATAAGAGTTAACAGTAATAAGAGTTAACAGTAATAAGAGTTAACAGTAATAAGAGTTAACAGTAATAAGAGTTAACAGTAATAAGAGTTAACAGTAATAAGAGTTAACAGTAATAAGAGTTAACAGTAATAAGAGTTAACAGTAATAAGAGTTAACAGTAATAAGAGTTAACAGTAATAAGAGTTAACAGTAATAAGAGTTAACAGTAATAAGAGTTAACAGTAATAAGAGTTAACAGTAATAAGAGTTAACAGTAATAAGAGTTAACAGTAATAAGAGTTAACAGTAATAAGAGTTAACAGTAATAAGAGTTAACAGTAATAAGAGTTAACAGTAATAAGAGTTAACAGTAATAAGAGTTAACAGTAATAAGAGTTAACAGTAATAAGAGTTAACAGTAATAAGAGTTAACAGTAATAAGAGTTAACAGTAATAAGAGTTAACAGTAATAAGAGTTAACAGTAATAAGAGTTAACAGTAATAAGAGTTAACAGTAATAAGAGTTAACAGTAATAAGAGTTAACAGTAATAAGAGTTAACAGTAATAAGAGTTAACAGTAATAAGAGTTAACAGTAATAAGAGTTAACAGTAATAAGAGTTAACAGTAATAAGAGTTAACAGTAATATTGAATAATGTTAGATAATTATTTAAATAACAGTAATAATAGTTTAACAATAATATTAAATAGTAAATAGCTATTAAAAAATTGACATACATCCAAATAACAAATTTAAAGGATTATCTACATGCACTCAATGTGTGTAACTTTTGTGTCATCAGAAGAATTCAGTGTGATGTCTATTAACTGCAAGCACATAAAAATACCATAATTATATTAGAAAGATTAAACTGCAATTACCTCTGTAGACTTATACAATAAAATAATTTATAATATATGTATATATTAAAACCTAGTTTCATTTTTTATAATTATTTAAATTTATAGCATAAGGACAAGATATGGAATTAATTGATATCTCCATTGAATTTTAATATTCAGAAATTATTGACGATAAAGAAAATGCAAAGTAATAATATAAAGTTTAATATTTTACAAGTACAATGTAAAATTACTTCAATATTCTGTCATTCTTTGTGCTGGTGATAATTAAACAGTGATTAGTGTAAACTAGTATTCATAATATTGTATTTTAAAATCCCTGAATCCCCCCCATGATAGAATAAACACAAAATGGTTGATTATTTTTCTTCAGTTAATATTTATAAATAAGATCTCTTTTATGCAAATGATCTCTATGTTAACATTGTGTCAGTAGAGAACAAGAAACAGAGAAAACTCAATCCTTTGATATACTTAGTTGTATGTCCTGACACACAGGTGTATGGTTGAAAAGTTTTTAATCTAAACTACTTCCCCAAATCTGACCATACCCCCAAATTTTGGGAGAACTTCTTGTTCAAGCCAAGAACTTTGCAGCAACCCTTCATTATATATATATATATATATATATATATATATATATATATATATGGTGAATGTACAGGGTGCAATGCATAAATTGTCACCTGCTTATTTATTAAATTTCATGCAAGCCTGTTTGTTTTTGATTGTGCCAACTGCACAATCTAGTAGAGTCAGTTGGGCACTGTCTGCAAGAAAAGGATCACCATGATGATATTTACTCTACCAGCAAATTTGGAAACAGCATGCTGTATGGCCTGGCATTCATGCCAGAAGCTCCAATATGAACATTTCAGAGTTGGTTAGGTGTCTATCTGAGGACAGTGTACAGGATGCTGTGTCCCCAAAAGATATGCAGAGAGTGATGAAAACCAAATATTCAGTTAACATCATCGTGTTTGTAACTATGCCTCCATTCATCTTCCCACGGGGACCCAAACTTAACACAGATGCCTACATCAAATGCATTGAGGAGGTAGTGTTGTTCTAGGTCAAGAGGGTGGCTACTGGAAGACCCTATGTCTGGCAACATGCCACACAAGCAGGGGAACCTAGTCATGGCCATCAGACAATTTCTGTAACCACATCAACTTACATCTGGCCACCTAACTCCCCAGACTGCAACTCCCTTGATTATTATGTATGGGGGTGTAGTTGAGCAAGACATCAACAAAACTCCGTGTAATGCCAAAGATGAGCGGAAGGCAAGGATTATGGCAGCATTCACCAACTTAATCAAGGAGACTGTCCAGAAGAGTTGCAGGAGATTCTGAAGTTGTCTGGAGGCCATGGATGAAAGCAATGGTAATTTTATTGAATAAATTTACTCTTTAGTATTTCAAGATATTTTAGTGTAAGTTATGACAATTTATCCATCACAACCACACACACACACATTATATATATATATATATATATATATATATATAGTATTTACATTTTTTGGACTATTGTCCTCATCTTTGTCGCCATATTTATCACAACGTTTCGGCTGTTGTATGCTCCGGCCTTCTTCAGGTGGTTGGAATTTCGAACTGAACCCTTTATTTCGATCACTGGGGTAGACTGTTCTAGTTCCATGTGCCATGTTTGATGGATGTCAGTTATCTCCTGCTAATTTTCCCTCTGAAAGTTAGCCACTGCCTTAACCGGGTATTGAACTCACACTCTTTGGGTCTGTCACTGGATCTAACCAACGCCTTTTATCCACTGTGCCATGTGTCCTTGAGGATATATGTGTGTGTGTGTGTGTGTGTGTGTGTGTGTGTGTGTGTGCTAGTTTGAGAGACTTATGGATTTTTCAGTGGTTTGCTGATAGAAAGGCAATTAAAGCAAGCAGGCTTTGTAGTAGAGTGCTCAATATTGGAGATAGAGATAGATTGATAATAGAATTAATGTGTGTAAAAATTCTAACAAATAAAATATATCTGTAAAAAGTCAATGTGAATAAACACAAAAGGAAAACTTTTCTTTGCCAACATGTTTCATCCTCTGATGAACTTTATCAAGGCAAATGTAAGGATTTTATTTTGCAACATGTATTTATAAACAGAACATTACTTTTCACACTGCCGTAAGAATATTTTTTAGCATTTGATATTTTTTACTTCTTTCTATAAATACATGTCCATGTTGATAAAGTCCATAAGTCAAATTATGTTGATAAAGAAAAGTTTTCCTTTTCTATTTGTTCATAAACACACACACACACACAAATTTAATGACAATGTACTGTCGTTAAATTTTTATTTAATTTTCTTTTGTCCTTATAATTTTCTTCCTTTCTGGACCTAAATTATGTAGAAATTGTCCAAATATTGTGCACTTTTGGCTATACTTTTAGCCATTATCAAGGATGGTTTTATTTTTACTTTTAACTGAATGTATGAATTGTTTTATGTATGTATCTAGAGTTATAAGAAGGGTTTATTTTCAGTCAGCACATTGTGGCCATGTTCATATATAATATAAAATATAATAGCATCATCCACATGTAAAAAAAAAAAAAAAAAAAAAAAAAGGCTAAAAATAATGGAAGCATTATTAATAAGAAATAACCAGCACTCAATAATAATCAATTATAAACACAGCCATAATGTACTGGCCATGTTTGGAAAAATAAATCATTCCTGTAACTATAGATACATACATAAAACAATCCAGTTAAAAGTAAAAATTAAATTCATCCTTGATAATAGCTAAAAGTATAAGTGAAAGCACTTGGACATAGAAAACCTTTCGACAATTTCTACATAATTTACCTCCAGAAAAGAAGAAAATTATAAGAACACAAGAAAAATGAATTAAAAAAAAACAAAAAAACTTAACCATAGTCATTCATTTTTAATGAATGAAACTTGTATAAAAGTGGGATTGCTACCTAAATACACAATTTTATATATATATATATATATATATATATATATATATATATATATACATACACACACACACAAACACACCCCACATATGCTTTTATGCAGTCAGATTATATTTAATGTTAAAATCAGGCAAGAAATTATTATTTTTTTTTTTTTTTACAGGTCATAAGAGTCAATTTAACTATAAACACACAACTAAAAACATGTAACTCACTCCTTTGTTGATTAAATCTTTTTCTACTTCTCTCCTGAGAAAGGAGTTGTCTGCATGTACTGTTTCTGATTTTGTGTTGTCAACGCTACCAAACAGAAGTCGGATGGCAAAAGGTCCCATCACGACACAGACAAAGCCTACAATCAAGTATTTTAGTAAGGTCACAGGATGACGCCGCATTTTCAGAATCACTTCTGGATATTTCTTCCAGCGTGCTATGTCTATAAAAAGAAGAAAAATATTATATTATAATTATGCCACCTTCAATATTGACAGTTGAAAAATCTTTCATTGAAGAGAATTTAAAAAAAAAAAAACAAAAAAACAAAAAAAAAAAAAAAAAAAAAACAAACTTTAAATGATTGATATTTACCAAACTTAAGAAAGTCAAGCATAGCGGTGAGAGTTTTAGGCACCAAATTTTACTGACCACTGTCCCACGAAAGGATACACTGAATATTAATCATTTACTGCATCAAATATTTATTTTGAGTATGACTTCCTGCCCATCACAGTAAATTTATGTAACTTATTTTGAAGAACTCAACAACCTAACATTGTTTATATTATTCAATGCTTACTCTGTATAATACACAAAATTTGTAAGCTTTTTATTTTTAGTCAAAATTCCAAGTTTACTTGTATTTGACAATCTAAGTATCAACATTCTGGCCTGACATTAAGAAACTGCTGTAGGACTAGAGTTAACCAAATTTAAACTAGTGAAATGACTTTATAAAAATTAAGGTGATTACTTCATTTTTGGGATCAATCTACAATCATACATTGGAAATTTGAAAAAAAAGAATTTCCCACATTTGTTCAAGTATTAGATGTTCCTTATACATAATGTACTAATATTTTCTTTAATTACATAAGTGATTCTAAGTTTAAAAAATGTTCTTAAATTAGGAGTATTAAATAGTAAAAATAAGTTACTTTTATGTGTAGCAAAAAAGAAAAAAAGAAGAGAGAGGAAAAGAGAATAACAAGAGAGAAAAGAAACAAATGAAAGTGAGAGAAAGAAAAGAAATGGAACAAAAAAGAAACAGGAATAGAAAAATAAAAAAATGTGGAGAGAGAGAAAGTGAGAGAGAGAATGCGTAAAACAAGAGAAAGAAACCAGAGAGAAACAAGAGAAAGAAACCAGAGAGAAACAAGAGAAAGAAACCAGAGAGAAACAAGAGAAAGAAACCAGAGAGAAACAAGAACGAGAGAGAGAGAAACAAGAACGAGGGACGAGAGAGAGGAACGAGGGACGAGAGAGAGGAACGAGGGACGAGAGAGAGGAACGAGGGACGAGAGAGAGAGGAACGAAAACGAGGGACGAGAGAGAGAGGAACGAAAACGAGGGACGAGAGAGAGAGGAACGAAAACGAGGGACGAGAGAGAGAGGAACGAAAACGAGGGACGAGAGAGAGAGGAACGAAAACGAGGGACGAGAGAGAGAGGAACGAAAACGAGGGACGAGAGAGAGAGGAACGAAAACGAGGGACGAGAGAGAGAGGAACGAAAACGAGGGACGAGAGAGAGAGGAACGAAAACGAGGGACGAGAGAGAGAGGAACGAAAACGAGGGACGAGAGAGAGAGGAACGAAAACGAGGGACGAGAGAGAGAGGAACGAAAACGAGGGACGAGAGAGAGAGGAACGAAAACGAGGGACGAGAGAGAGAGGAACGAAAACGAGGGACGAGAGAGAGAGGAACGAAAACGAGGGACGAGAGAGAGAGGAACGAAAACGAGGGACGAGAGAGAGAGGAACGAAAACGAGGGACGAGAGAGAGAGGAACGAAAACGAGGGACGAGAGAGAGAGGAACGAAAACGAGGGACGAGAGAGAGAGGAACGAAAACGAGGGACGAGAGAGAGAGGAACGAAAACGAGGGACGAGAGAGAGAGGAACGAAAACGAGGGACGAGAGAGAGAGGAACGAAAACGAGGGACGAGAGAGAGAGGAACGAAAACGAGGGACGAGAGAGAGAGGAACGAAAACGAGAGAAAGAGAGCAAAAAGAGAGAAAGAGAGCAAAAAGAGAGAAAGAGAGCAAAAAGAGAGAAAGAGAGCAAAAAGAGAGAAAGAGAGCAAAAAGAGAGAAAGAGAGCAAAAAGAGAGAAAGAGAGCAAAAAGAGAGAAAGAGAGCAAAAAGAGAGAAAGAGAGCAAAAAGAGAGAAAGAGAGCAAAAAGAGAGAAAGAGAGCAAAAAGAGAGAAAGAGAATGAAACGAGAGAAAGAGAGCAAAAAGAGAGAAAGAGAGCAAAAAGAGAGAAAGAGAGCAAAAAGAGAGAAAGAGAGCAAAAAGAGAGAAAGAGAGCAAAAAGAGAGAAAGAGAGCAAAAAGAGAGAAAGAGAGCAAAAAGAGAGAAAGAGAGCAAAAAGAGAGAAAGAGAGCAAAAAGAGAGAAAGAGAGACAAACGAGAGAAAGAGAGCAAAAAGAGAGAAAGAGAATGAAACGAGAGAAAGAGAATGAAACAAGAGAAAGAGAATGAAACAAGAGAAAGAGAATGAAACAAGAGAAAGAGAATGAAACAAGAGAAAGAGAATGAAACAAGAGAAAGAGAATGAAACAAGAGAAAGAGAATGAAACAAGAGAAAGAGAATGAAACAAGAGAAAGAGAATGAAACAAGAGAAAGAGGAAAGGAAAAAGAAAAGTAAAAACAAAAAACAAAGAAAAAGAAGTTGTGTAGATTATAAATATTATATGCATGTTGCACTTAGACTTTTTGATGAGACTAAATTTAAATATACAATATTAAAAGCATTGACATTTTTCATTTTTTTTAACCTGTTTTTTTTTTTTTTTTTTTTTTTAATATCACAACTTCCCCCAGGCACATTTGAAGTAAAGACAACACCAGTGTGATTAAAATTTCACTTTTGCAACACAAAGCTGTGTTTCTTATGCACTGTAATCATCATATAGATTCCAGGTCCCCATCAGAGTCAAAGCACACAGTTATAGTAAATATCTATATAAATAAAGCACAGTGTATGTCTGTTCGTCCATCCATTTTTCAATCTCAGGTAAGTAACTACTTTAATTACATGTGATTAAAAATTAAATAACTTAAAGTTAAATTTAAATATTGAACAGTGGAAGGTTTAAAAATAATTCTTTATTAAATATTTAAGTTTAATTTTGCTTTTCAACACAAGTATTAAAACTTAAGTGAGGCACAGTATGTCCCACATTTTTCTTTTTCTAGCATGCATACTGTGACATATTCAAAATATTACATAGTTCGAGTTCCCTAATGTCTTTTAAGACTGACTTTATGTGAAGGGATCATAAAGAATGGTGATTTTAAAAGAAAATAAAAATTGCGTGCACAAAATAAATGTAAACAAATTACAAAGATTGGTAGTGTATATGAAGATGCTGAATTGAGGTGTTGAATAAAGATAAAATAACTTTATTATTTCTAAATTCTTGTAACTTTTACATACATATCCTATGTATGTAAAAGTTACTGAAAGTAAAAGCCTGAAGGACCAAAAGCCCTCCACAGAGCTAGCTGTAAAGTTCACTGGAAGGGTAGCTTCTAGGCTGGTATGAATATACAGTATGTCCATAAAGTCTCTTTACAATTTAAAAAATATATTACAAAGGCAATTGATGAGATATTTTAATTAGATTAGTTCTATGTACTCAGTTACCAAAGTTTTTAATTATATTGCATTTGTGTATTTCAGGTATCCCGTTGATGAAATTCCAGACCAATGGATTGGAAGGGATGGCCCAATTCCCTGGCCATTTCGTTCACCAGATATCACTCCTCTGTTACATCTCTGATTTAAAGCAAAAGATCACTGATACCATTGACACCATTTATGAGGCTTTGCTACAGCAAACATGGCAAGAAATTGAGTACATCTTGATGTGCTTCATTCAACTAATGGTGCTCATATAGAGGTGTATTAAATTAGTTAAACAAAAAAACAAACCCCAAACCAATATCTACTCATTTTCCACATATTAGTCTGTTCATTTGCTTTTCTAATAAATTTTTTAAATTGTAAAGAGACTTTATGGACAGCCTGTATTTTTAAAAAATAGATTCTTGTGTAAAGACTAGGGTTTGTTAATTTATCAGCCTTTGAATGTTTATTTGAAATCAAACTGATCATCCAATAATTATACGTATACCTCTGTATCTGACTTGTCTCACTGTATCACTTATATTAAGCAACAACTGGTTTGTTTGGAACAAAATCAGTTGACATGTTTTGCTTAAGGTTAGCTCAAGTGTTGACAAATGTAATGCCATTTTCATCACAGAAGGATCAGACAATGTTATTGATTTGTCAGATTTAAAAAATTCATTCCAGCTTGGAGATGTTTTATTATAGACAGTTCATCTATGGATAGTAAGACTTTGTGCGTACATTTTTATATAAGCAAAATATCTATAATTGATTAAGAAATCACACTACATTCTCCCATGTAACAGATGGGCATACTTACCATAATACTATCAAATAGCATTACCTACATAAACTTTTATAATTTACTTAAAAAAAATCTAATCAAAAACAGCCCATCTGTTGCAAATAAAATATACTATTGGACCAATTTTCTTATATTTGGATTGCAGATCTTTATTCCACTCTCCAACCTCTCTTACAGATGTAAGTAAAATGACAGGTTCCCTGTACAGCTTCAATAAGTATCTGACTCCTCATGCTATCCTCTACCTTTATAATCAGATCAGGGTGAAAATGAAGTACTGTTGCCATATTTGGGGTGGGAGCTGCCCAGTCATCACTTATCCAGCCTTAGTAAAGTTCCAAAGTGTCTCAGAGTTCTTGTTGGAGAAGAATTATTTTTCATCCTCCCTTTCACAGGTGGGATGTGGTGAGTCTCTCACTATGCTATCACTACTTCTAAGGAAAGTGCTGGGATGAACTATATTGATTGGTTCTGCCAGGTCTAACCTTCATGGCTAGGACCTGCCATATCACTTACATAGTAGCAAGCCATCTACATTCCCTCTGTATTCAATCAGTGAGAAATAAGTTTCACTCAAACAGTTTTTTTCTGCAAACCTCTGCCCTGTGGAACAGACTTCCAAGAGGATGTTTCCCTTGTCACTATAATCTTAGCCTGTTCAAATCTAAAGTTAGCTGTTATCTTCCAGTCCTATCCATATAAATACTCCTTAATGTAAACCTCTGCCTCGAGTGGCCCCAAGTCTTGTACAGGGTGAACCTTACTGTTAAAAAAGAAAGAAAGAAAAGAAAACAGATATTCTAGCCAATCAAAAGTTACAGAAATATTCAGTCAATCCTCTTATTTGTAGGAAATCTTCTCAAATAATATCCACTCATATTCAACCAAGTGATCCAGTGACTTGACTCGAAGAGTTGTGAGTTCAATACCTGGTGAAAGCAGAGATAAACAAAAACTTGGAGAATTGAGTTACTAAAGTGAAATAACTGAAACTGAGATACCCAAAACTGGCATGGCATGTGGAACTAGAACAATCTACCCTGGTGGACAAAAAGTTTGGTTCAGTTTGATCACCTGAAGAAGGTGATCATGGTATAGATGTGGACAATGTAAATAGTGTAAATAATTACAATACCTCATCACAGAAATATAAACAGATACTGAAGAAGGATGAAGTGTACAACTGCTGAAACATTGTGAATATGACAACAAAGATTCAGACAGGGATTTAATTTACTTAGAAAACATTTTAATGATTAATATATTGAACCTGGGATCATGACATGTACAGTTCTTGTTCAGATTGTAAAGTCTTATATTCAACTTGTTAAGGCCATGTGTCCCTATTTACTAAGATGTTTAGAAAGAAATTTCAAATGTTAAGAAATATAAGAAATATATTTGTCAAAAACAATCATTAACTATAAACAAATTTTTATTTTTGAAATTCCACACTTAAATTTTTGTTGTTTGAAAATGCTGAATCAACCTCTTTCCTGTTAATCTTAAAAGTTTTAAAATTAAAAAAATGTTTAATTACATGAATAAATGAAAATTTGAAGGTGTTAAATCCAGTGAATAAGAATACTGGAGAATTTCCACCCATTCTAATGACTGGGTTTCTCCTTGCCTGAGGAAACTTTCAGAATGGATAAGGCAAAATGTGCAGCAAACAAAAAACAGTAATGCTGTTTGAAGTACCAGTGCTTTTTCATTGACAATCTGTGAGACTTCTGTAAAACTCAATGCACAAATTATGACCACTTGACTTTGTGACTGAAACCCATCTGATGTTCTCTCACTCATGCCCATTTTATAGAGTGGGTGAGGTTCGAAAATTTGCATAACCTACAAATTCATCACACAAAATATTTGAGCTCCAAGATCAAGTTGTTCTTAAATTGCAGCTTCTGGATTGGCCATATTTTGCATGCAAGAGACATACAAGCATGCTTTGTTCCATGTGGTAAGTTGTTTTCCTTTCTACTAGTAAGCCTAAAGGCAAAAGTGTCTTTAGTCTTATTAACATTTTTGTTTAGCCATTCTAAAGCTTTTCTCAGGTGTATTGTGATTAAAAAAAAAAAAAAAAAAAAAAAGCAATTACTTATAATAATGTAAATAGAGAATTTTTAAAAAATAATTAAATTTAAGCAGCAATAATTGTAAAATCATAGAAGTGTCAAACTTAAGAAAAAGCCATAATTAAGAGGTTGTAAAATCTGATATGGCAGACCATATTTGGAGTGAGAAGACTGCACATTACCCACTTTAGGATGAAGTTTAGATAGTTGACAGACAATATTGTTGGAGAGTCAGGAAGTTAGAGGAGGTGGCATAAATCAACTTAGCTGCAGGACTCAAATTAGATTTGAATTCCATGTGATTTTCTTTGCACCACAAAGTTTTGGACAATTTTACAAAGAAAAAAATCATGGAATGTATTGATACAATAAACTTCATGTTTTAAAAATAAATAAAATTAATAAATAGAAAAACTGACATATTTTTTTCTTTTTTTGCTTTAGATTGCTTGAATAAGAAATATTCCACTTCTTTATGGATAGTGAAATTTAGGAAGTTGGTAGAATGGATAAAATAAAACACCTGACAAAGTTTAGAAAATTAATGACAGTTTACATAATGTATATATATTCTTGTGCACATTGAGTCAGAAACATTTATATTAGTGCAATTATAAAACACATAAGACACAATGGAAGGTTTATGACTTCTCAAACATGTGATTTTTTTTGAGTTTATTTTATTGAGTATGGATTTGCACTATCATCCTGAAAAATAGTGCACTTTATATTGATTGAAATAAGCTATTGCAGAAATCTTTATTTATTCTCGACAAAGATTTGATGTATCTTTTCTTATTTTAAGAGCTTACAATAAATGAAACATACTGTATTCTATCAATTGCTCAGCAAGATCTTAGAGGAATAGGGATTTGGCTTACAAGTTGACATTTTTTGTCCACAATGCTAAATTCTTCCAGCAATTTTTACAGCAGCCTTTAGTCAGTGCTAATAATGGTAATTATGCTTTCTGACAAATTTAAAGTTTGTAACATTTAAACTGGTTTCATTTAGTTAAAAAAAAATCCAAAATAACCTAATTAAAATACAATAAAAATTAAAAAACAAGCAAAAAAACTGTTAGGAGAAAAAAAGAGCTCCAATATATTTATATGCCTGGGTTGTGTGTGTGTTTGCGTGCATGCACACACATATCTATGCGTGTGTATGTGTATACATAAAATAATAAAAACTGAGGTCTCTCTGACAAATTCTTTTAAATTGTAAGCAATTTATTTGATAAGTATCAGCATCTGAAGTGATGTTGGATTTATTTTTCTTCCTAATTATTTCTTTGATTATTTTGGACATGGTGGTAAAGACTCTAGTATTAGGGATAACTAATTTATTTATAAGTTTTGTAGAAAGAGTGTTATAGGGTAGGATTATGAATTTTGTGTTGTTGTTAGAAGTGCTACTGGACTTTACAAAATCCACAAATCAAAAACCTAGACACCATCAATAATCTGATCCTTTCATTAGTTGCATATATTATGTGCTCTGCCAGAACTACATACAGTTTTTGAATTCAAAGTTGTCCTCCTCCTAGACTGGCTACCAATCAAAACTGAAGAGCCCAATCTGTTCTGCTATTTAACCTCCTACCAGAGAGTGGGTAGAGATGGATTCATAACATTCCTAAGAATCCAAACTCAAATGAAATTAACACTTGGCTCTCAAATTTCTTATTCCAAACTGCTAACCGTTACACTTGATGAATATCATATATGTAAAAGAACACACACACACAAGTTGAAACCAAGTGTTTATATAAACCTTAGCCAATCAATTTAAATTCTGTTTTTTTACAATTTCCCATATTTAATCCTAGTAAAAATTCTTTTAAGTTATTCAGGATACTACTTTATTTTAAGAAATTGGAATGTTAAAAGAATAACGCTCCTTTCATCCTTAAGGCAACACCCCTGTGAAGAATAGTACCAATCTTACTAGTTGCTGTTGTGGTTTCTGTAGTAACAGTAACTCACTCAACCAGTTTTGAATTCAAAACTGTCTTAGAGAGCTCAATTTTCCTTTCTATTTAACCCATGGATGAGTGGGGAGAAGAGATGGATTCATATCTTACCCAGATTTATTTGTGTGAAAGTGAACACAGCAAATTCTTTAGATAAACTTTCATAAACTTCTCAAAATAAGCTGCAAGAATTTTTATCCATTCCTCCTAATAGAACAGTTGTAACAGAGTCAGGTTGACTGTCATTATTAAGTCTTTTTGTAACAATTTTAGAAGTATGCTTAAAAGGGGTCATTGTCCATTTAAAAGACCTATTTATTATCAAGTTTAACTTTCTGTCTGATATCTTAGAATGTTGCTTCAATATATCTGCATAATTTTCCATCGTGCCATTTATTGTATGAAGGGCTCCACTCTCTTTCAGCAAAACTACCTCCAGGTTTCATAGTTGGGATGGTGTCCTCTTCAGCTTGCAAATTTTATCTCCATCCATAATTGTCATTATGGCCAAAGAATTCTATATTTCTTTCATCAAACTAGAGGACATTTCTCCACAAAGTGAGACTTATTCATACAGTTGCAAACCAGTCTGGATTTTTATAGTGATTTACAATAGATTTAGGCACTATTCACATGCAGACTTATCCATCTTTATTGTTACTATTACAATGTTTCAGCCATTGTGCCCTCTGGCCTTCATCAGATGTATCTTAATCCAGGTAACCTACAGAGAATTCTGAACTGAACCATTTATTTATATCAATGGAGGTAGGCTGAGTCCAAGTACACATAGCCCAGCCCAGGGATTGAATTCACAATTATTATGTCACCAAATTTTTGTACTTGGACTCAGTTTGCAAAAAGGTGAGCAATAAGTGAGTAGTCTACCCCCATAGATTAAATAAAGGGTTCAGTTAAGAATTCCCTGTAGGTTACCCAAAACTGATCTACTAGGTGCACAACACCTGAAATGTTGTGATAATAAGATGTGGACAATACTCCACATGTAAATAGTGATAACTCCTCATCCTAGAAATTCAGACAGAAACTATATCTGATATTAAGAACTTTACCCCATTAAATATAGCAAAGCTGATAGCACAGTAGGATGGTGAGCATCTGTGCCATCTTACTGTGCTATCAGCTTTGGTGGGCTGACCCTACCCACCGCATGGACAACTGTTGCCTCCCAAAGAGAACAATCTATGGCAAGCTATCCACAGGCAAATGTTCACTTAGTAGACCAAAGAAACATTATAAAGACACACTGAAGTAGTCTCAATCATTGTGACATTCTCCATTCTACCTGGGAAAAGTCTGCTGAGGACCATGCCATATGGCACTCCCTTGGTCAGCCCACCAAAGCTGATAGTGCAGTAGGATAGCACAGATGCTCACCATCCCAGCATGCTGGAGCACTTCTGTGTCCAGGACTGTCCTGCCACTTTGATATGGAGCAGAATCCTGAGCCATCTAGTGTGGAAAAACATCAAGCAGCCTAACTTCTGACTTAGAACTGATTCACTGTTGAGTGATATGCATATAACCCTTTTCATGGTTTCTGCTATCATCTCTAACATAGATCCCTACAAAACATGTGGACCTGATGGTATCCCTGTAATAGTTATTAAGAAGTGTGCTCCAGAACTGGCTCCTGTTCTCTCTAAACTGTACAATAAATGCCTCACTTCCACCTCTTTTCCTGCCAGCTGGAAGTCTTCATCTGTTGTTCCACTTTTTAAGAACTCTATTGAACCATCCAACCCATTTAACTATTGGCCTATTAGTCTTCTATCTCATTTTGGGAAACTCTGAGATGCTAAATTGATTCATCTGTCATCGCAAGGGCTTTTCTCAGACAAGTAATATGGCTTTCATTTCTCAAGGTCAACTTCTGATGTACTGATGATAGTTACGGAAAGAGTGTATTATACTATAAAAAGAAACGGTGAAGCCTGGGCTATAGCTCTGGACATTTCAAAAGCCTTTGACAGGGTCTAGCATTCAGGTTTTCTCCACAAGCTGAAAAGTTACAGTATCTCTGGTACATTTTTGAGCTGATCCAATCGTTTCTAGGAAATCATGAAATGAAAGTTATTCTGAATGACCTCTCATTTGGATCCTTTTGTATTGATGCAGGTGTCATCCAGGGATCCATCCTTGGGCCCATGCTGCTTTTAATCTGCATTAACAACCTTCCCGATGATATCAGCTCTCAACTTGGCATCTATGCTGATTACACTACCATTTACTCCTGCCTCTATAGTAAGGTCAAAATGGCAGGTAATGTACAAAACAACCTCAAGACTTGTTAACTGGGTCAAAAGATGGCTTAATTTTAACTCCTCCAAAACTAAACTTATCATTAATCATCCGAGAGACCCCTTTCTGCCTTCCATCAGCATGGCTGATGCTAACCTCCAGGAAAGTGACTTGTTGCACCTTCTTGCGCTCAGATGATATGAAGTGGAAAGTCTATATTGAATCCTCAGCTGCTAAGAAAGTCAGTTCACTGTGCCGTGTGAGAACCTTTCTCTCCAGAATCTCTTGTATATCTATAGGTCTATAATGCTTAGACTATTGCTGCCATATATGGTCTGGTGCCGCTGCTATTTACTTGGGGCTCCTTGATAAAATCCAAAGAAGAATCAGCAATATTATAGGTACTGATCTGGTGGCCCAACTTCAGTCACTTGCCCACTGTTGTAAGGTTACCTCTATGCCTTTTCTATAAATACTTTTATGGTAATTGTTCAGATGATCTTTTCACTATGGTACTAAGACTATGAATTTAAGTGAAGCACTAGACTGGCATCGAGATCTCATCAATTTACAGTTGAGCTTACTAGATGTAGCTGTAACTTCTATACTAACAGTTTCTTTTCTTGCACTTCCTGCTTGTGAAACTCCCTTCCAGCTCCATGCATTCCAGCCAACTTTAATTAACTGGAATTTAAATGCTATGTCAATCCCCATCTTCTCTTCTATTTACTTTTTCCTATTTTTACTCATTACTAATGTTTCTGTTCCTAATTCCTCCATACCCTGCAACTGCTTGCATCTTAGTGGCTGTATTGTCTTGCTTGGGGTGATGCCAATGTAAAAAAAAAAAAAAAAAAAAAAAAAAGTTAAGTAAAATTACCTTTATCAAAATCATTTATTTTAACATCACAACACCTATCAGAGAAATTAAAATTTTTATTATTGCATTATTCCAAAATTTTAACACATCAGCAGATGTCAACAACTGAGCATAAATAGTTAAGAAAACTATTAGTAATTAATGTATAATATTATCTCTAACTACATGTACAAGAATGTTGTTTTTCTTAAAAGTTAAAAAATAACCATAAATATGTAAAAATTGTGTATATTGTTGAAAATTCCTTTTTTCCACAATCTAGCTTTTTGTGCTGTTATAATGCTTATTACCTAAACAATAATAATACTGAATAACATTAAAGTATATTTAATCACATCTCCTTAATGGCTGTCGTAATCTGTAAATACAGCTGTACTTCTTGGCTACAGTAAATGGATACATGGTTTGGTCAATGGTGTAGCCAGGGTCAGCAGTATATATGCTAATTTTATATCTCATGTATGATCTGACCACCTTAAAATTAGCTTCAAAAGTCACATTACATGAGTACATACAGTAATTAGTTAATTAAAAGAAGGTTTATAGTTTTATTGCAGCATTCAGAGATCAATTTTTATATAAAAAAAAAAAAAAAAAATAGAAAAAAAAAAGTTAATTTCAAGCATGTCTCTTGTATTTGTGTATTTGCTTGATGGTATTAATGTTGAATGTTTGAATAAAATAAAAAGCCAAGCTTGACAGCAAATTTCTACCTTCATTTGGTCTTGGGATCTTTATAAACTTGTACTCAAAATGTCATGGATGGAATAAGCAACAAGGAAGTCTTAAAGAAAATGGCAACAGAAAGAACACATACTTAGATTCAAGAAAAGACAGCTGAAATTTCTTGGACACATAATGAGGAAGGAGGGCTTGGTAAACTTAACTCTCGCAGGATGTGCTGAAGGCAAGTGATATAGAGGAAGGCAGTGAGTCATTTGCCTGATGAGCTTGTATGAATGAATGAATGGTAAAATGGGGAGGGGCATTAGCAAATGGAGAAAATCTGCTGAAGGCCATAAGATATAGGAAGTTTTGGAGAGTCATGATTGCCTATGTTCTAAAGAGATGTGGTGGATAGATCTATTTTAATATAAAGAGAACCATAAAAAATATAAATAAATGAATGACCAGATTTTAGTTTCTTCGGTTAAGATAGCGGAAATCTTTATTAAGAAAAAAAAACAACTAAGTATTCATCTATAGAGCCATGTGAATGTGACACAAAGTAGAAAAAAATAGAGTAAATTAATTCTTAGAAAAAGATCTGACTTACCTTGTTGAACTTTATATATAAACTTTTCAAATACTGAGAAATAAGGGCTTCTTTATTGATCATGTTTCTACAAGTAATTCAGCTTTATTTTTTTTTACAATAACCTCATTCTGTTGGTAATTACAAATTAAATTTAACAACTTGAACATTATCAGAAATAGAAAAACTGAATTGCTTGAACTAAATTTATTTTCTACCACTTTTTTCTAAAAACACTTTATCTGCATCATCAATAGACAACCAAAAATACCATTTATATTTTTCAAGGTTGTTGCTAAATTTTTGTTAGCAAGCATATTAGAAAGTTTGTTTTATCTTGATTTGAAAATAAATACAAAAGATCTTTCTACCATGGAGTAGTCATATTTGCATGGTTCAATGAACAAACAAAGTGAAAAACTAAAAATTTATGAAGAAAATTAAATTCATCTAACAAGCATAAACTTGAACAATGTTTAAGTAGACTATAGATGTATATAAGCATAGTGTTCTCAGTATGGACTCAGTCTTCATATTGTAATCATTTCATGTTATACATTGTGAACATATAAATCACCAGGCTTCAGAGCAGGTGTGCAAATCACTAGGCTTCAGAGAAGGTGTGCAAATCACCAGGCTTCAGAGCAGGTGCGCAAATCACCAGGCTTCAGAGCAGGTGCGCAAATCACCAGGCTTCAGAGCAGGTGTGTACATTATTATGTGGTGCTAGAGAATTTAGATAAGTAGCAATGGAGTCTTCATCTAGCTAATGTCTTACTCATTTTTTTTTTTCAGATGCTATCATAGCTTGGACTAGTGCACACCATACATATTTTCATGTTACATCAGAATAATCTGGATATAAAAATGATACTGCTATTGGTTGAACATTTCAAGGCCACATGTTCAGCATTTAAAAGAAGACCACCTGGACCTCAAACTCCAAATGAGTATTCAGGCAAGGGAAAACTTTAGAAACCATCTACAACAGTGTGTGGTGAATAGAGATCACCATTTGGGTGGGGGATGTCATTTTTAAAGCCAAATGAATAAAAATTGTAGCAGTTTGTTTAAAAGGCTTATGGCCATATCCCATTGAAACATTGGTTTCTGTATGATCAACAAAGTTAAGCAACATTAAGCCTTGTCAGTAACTAGACGGATGACCACTATGTAATACTAAGTACTGTAAGCTTGGACGTGCAGGTTGTGTAATGGATAATGGCTTGGAGCTTTTAGAGCCTAGTTTTAATTTCAGTTAGGCTCATTATGTTCAAATACCCTTGGGAAAGGTATGAATCCACCAGGTATAGATTAATTAGTAAGATTTGTATCACTAAATCATTATCTCAAAAAAAAAAAAAAAAAATAAATAAATAAATAAATAATCTTGCAATCTAAAAATATTTTCTGGCTTTAAATAACCTGCATAAGGTTGATAAGCCATAAAAAATAATCAATCAATCCTTTATTTACACAAAAGTGGAATAATTTTTTTTAATAGCAGTTTTTTGTCAACTTTTAAAATGTTGGGAGGTATTTCTGCTACATCCTGTATATATAGTTTTTGAACAGATTGCTTGTATTCATATCTATTTCAATTATTCCTAACAATTTGGTTTATGAATGGGGTTCTGGAACAGATTATGTTTACATAAAGAGAGCCCACTGTACTCAAACATTACCAGATTTGCTGGGCTAAACTATTTGCTTATAAAAATGCCAGTCTAGAAAACTGTGAATTTAAATGAAAACATTTTACTATAAAGTGCAGACAATGCATTTTGATCAATCTTTGGTGAATGTTAAGTGATTTATTTTCTTTAAAGACAATTTATATTTACAATAAGAACATCTTGCTTGATAATGTATAAATTTCAAATGATCAATTTTAAGTGGATACTATAATAGGAGTGAACCATCTGTAGGTATCATAAATTATTAGTTTTAGTCATACTATAGATCAAGCATTTTGTTTAAAATGTATCAAGCACTTGTTAAACACTTGGAGTGCTGTAAGCACTATTGTAATTTAATTATTGTAATTTAATTATACAACTGTTTGTCAAAGTTATTCCACATTAGATCTACATGTTATTAATCAGATGTTTGTACAGAGCTTGTTTAATCATGCCCCTGTGCAAACAAGTTGTAATTTGTTTTCTTTTGGTAACAAGGCCCAGTAGCCACTGGAGATAGAGGGTTACGATAAGGGTTAGTTTATATGGATAGGAGGGGAAGATAACAGTTAACTCTAGACTTGAACAGGTTAAGATTGCAGTGATTGGGGAAGCATCCTCTTGGGAGTCTGTTCTCCTGGGCAGTGGTTTGCGGGAAGAAGCTGTTCGAGTGGAACTTACTTCTCACCAATGGGTAGTTTATATGGATAGGAGAAGATGATAACGGTTAACTCTAGACTTGAACAGATTAAGATTATATTGATAGGGGAAACATCATCTTGGGAGTCTGTTCCATAGAACAGTGGTTAGAGGGAAGAACCTGTTTGAGTGGAACTTGACGATGGAATACAGATTGAATGTGTGTTTGTTTTGTCAATCTATTTAAATCACAAAGAAATAGTTGTATGTCTCTTGAGCAATCAGAACTTGAGGTTTTAGTCTTAAATAGGATCCAGTAAATCATAAATGAGCGAATGTTCAAATTAACCTGACTGTTTTAGAGGCTTTACTATTATTGTCTATATTGGAATTTTCATTTAATTTAACTGATGATTAATTTGATTACATCAAAATACTATCTGATCATTGATATTCATCAAAATTGTCTGAATGTTATTTTGATACGTAGACACCTGAAGAAGACTGAAGAGCACAACGATCAAAAATTTCAGATAATAAGGGCCACTCAAGATAGAGGGTTACATTAAGGGGGTAGTATATATGGATAGGAAAGGAAGATAATGGTTAACTCTAGACTTCAACAGGTTAAGATTGTAGTGATTGGGGAAACATCCTCTTGGGAGTCTGTTCCATAGGGCAGTAGTTTGCAGGAAGTAAGTTCTAATCAAACAGCTTCTGTTTGATTAGAACTTACTTCTCACCAATGGAATATGGAGGGAATAAGGGTAGTTTGCTACTCTATAAGTGGCATTGTGGGTCCTAGCTGTGAAGGTCAGATCTGGTAGAATTAGAAGATGCAGTTTGAGCACTTTCTATGGTAGTAGCAATAGAGCAGTGAGAGACTTGCCACATCCCACGAGAGAGAGAGAGAGAGAGAGAGAGAAAAAAAAAATTGAAGGGTGGAAAATAATTCTTAACCAATAAGGATCAGAGACACTTTTAAAATCTATCAAAACTGGAAAGTGAGGTCTGGGCAACTCCTGCCCAAATATAGCAACAGTACTCCATTTTCGGACTGATCTGGCTCTTATACATAGATGGATGGATGATTTGCCATTTGCATCCAAGAATTCCAGTCTACTAGGGCAATTAACCAATATCTGTTGCAGATGCCTGTTCAAGTACATTTGTTTTGGTTCAACATGCACAGAGTCCACCTGTAGTTTATACTGCAACTATGCTGAGCAGACCTTAGTTACAGTTCCCGAGAGAGAGAGAGAGAGAGAGAGAGAGAGAGAGAGAGCACATTAACTAGCATGATCAACAGTCTAAATAATGCCAGCACGCTCAAATGACTTGTGACTGTGTGCTAGCACAACCATTGGCAGCTCCCAAAGGGTTCTGTCTATCCAATTTCACTCATAAGGATTGGGTCAACCAATGGTATGGTTTCCAGGCACTTTCCAAAAGGTGCTGCACATTGAGCTCAACTCTTCCTGATTGATGACATTAAGAAGTTAGTTTTCTGACAAATTGACCATGGTGAGATTCAAACCCAGATCTCTCCTGATCAGAAAGTGAATGTTCTAACCACTCACCCATTTATAATATATAACCAATATTTAAACTTGGGAACTCAAAATTATTTAAAAAAAAAAAAAAAAAAAAAAAAATTTGCCCATTTTCATCAACACTATCCCTCCACTTTTCAGTGCACTGGTTAAGAAACAGAACTGATCCCCAGGAACAAGCTATTAGTGACTTTTACCTCTCTCCAAGAGACAAGAAAACACTTGGACTTAGAAATGCCAATAAATAAATGCTTGAGTTCAGATAATATAAAAACAGAAACAACTAATCAACTTATATTCTTTTCCAAGTTAATGTGTTATGTAATTACATAAGTGTCCACTTGTAGAAGAAATAGGTAATACCCCACTAAATCTAGACTAACAGGTCATTTGCTTTCATACTTGTTCATCAGGCCAGTCACCAAAGTGTTTTGAAGAGGGACCTTTAGTCAGGGAGCCACAAATATGAATTTCTGCACTAGAATCAGCTAGCATCTTTTTCACAGGAAGGAGAGAGAGGAAAATAATTTTCAGCGTGAGAACAAAGCCACCCACCCAAATAAAAAGAACAGTCCTGTTATTTATATTCATCTTCTCTATAAAAAGGTACAGAATAAATATTAACAGCTTTTTTAGAAGTCATTCATTTTCTTTCTTATTTAATCACGAAAAATACCAGCTTAGGGGAAAGTACTATGACTCATTATTTAAGCATGCACACAAATACACACATTTCTTTTTATTTGTTTTGGGATCTGATGAAGCCTAGAAAATTGAAATGCATAATCAAATCTATTTTCAATGAAACATTTTCCATTTGTCATATTTCTTAAAAACTTTGTTGGGATTCTATATTCTGTTTGAAAAACTTATCTATCTATCTATATAATACTAAAACTATAATCTTGTATGTATGTATGCGTGTTCCTGGGATACAGCTTAAATGATATGTAATACACCAACTAATTTAGGAGCATTTGTAACTTGAATCGCTGCTGAGTACAGTGCCAAATTTCATTAAAATTAGAGGAGGCTTCTTTAACTAGGGTCATTTTTCTGTTTTTATGGAATTTTTAATTATTAATCTGTGCATATAAACAAATATTTGCATATTATATTCCAACTATTATGTGCATGAAAAGTAATAAACATTCATATAACAACCTTATTAAATAAATTTAAACATGCAAACAACATATAAATAGGATTCATTACACTACATTAAACCTTTTTTTTTTGTAAAGAACTACTTGAAAGTTTAAGAGGTTATGTGTCACATGACTTGATAAATAGATACATGCTGATTTGTTGCCATTACCTATTTTGAAATAAATGCAAGGAAGAAATAAGTATGCTTAATATATTTATTTTGAAAATAACTACACCTGTCTTAAGCTATTACTCCAAATTTTCATGCAATGTGTTAACCATAAAGCCTAAGATAATAAAAAACCTTTTACTGTTTTAGTATTAAATATTAATTATGTACATTTTAATTAAGCAAGTACATTTTATGGAAGTAATTTCTTTTTAATGTAATGAATATTGTAAAATAATTTATCATACTTTAAATCAGGATATATTTGCATTAAGGCAGTTTGTGTTTTTCATTCACTTTGAGGTTGGAAAACTTTACTTATCATTAACTAATAATTAATAAAAAAAAAAAAACTATTATTTTGATAAAGACTGCACCTATTTTAAGTTATTACTTCAAATTTTCACACAATATGTTAACCATGAACCCCAGTGGAACAATAAACCTCCTTTTACTGTCTTTAAATACAAATTAAAATGTGTAAATAAATAATAAAATTGACAATATTGTTGCCTCATTATTTTGTATCAGGAATTGGTTTTAAAAGAAGCCCAACAAGTTTATGGATGGTCTAGTATTCAGTAAAGGATAATGTTGTAGTATGATTGTTTTATGACCCTAACTTAATAACCCCACATAAAAAGACTTTCCCATCCTCATGATCAATGGGTTATTTGCCCTAATTACTTATAAACAAGCAGGCTACATAAAGTTATAGTTAAAAGAAACACAAAAAAAAAAAAAAAAAAAAAAAAAAAATCAGAAAAGATCCAGAGGATTCTTGTGCTTAAACTTTAAACTTATAAGTCACTTCCCCACCACTTGTAACATGGCTTCCCTCTGCCTTTTCTATAAATATTTTCATGGTAATTGTTCTGATGAGTTTTCTTGTTTCATACTTTGACTTTCTGAATTTAAGCATAGTACTAGACTGGCAGTTAGGTCTCATCATTTTACAGTTGAAATGGCTTGGTGTAAATGTAAGTTCTATGCTAACAATTTATTCTCTTGTGCTTCTTGCTTTCCAGTCAAATTTGATCTTCAAAAATTTAAATGCAACATCGATTATTATCTCCCATCTATTTTTTTTTTTATTTTTTATTGTTCTCTTTTTTCCTATATTCTTACCCACTTTGCATCTTAGGCTTTATTGCCTTGCCAGGGATTGAAATCATTAAATAATAATACATTATACATGTGCAAGGTCGCCTTATGGAAAAGATACTTACATTTTTCTATATTTGTGTCAAAATTTAAGCCCAAGATTTCAAATGCCAATTTTCTAAGCTGACTGATTGTTCTTTTATTCAAGATTTTGAACAATTTTCTTACTCTTAAGTTACTATGCCATACTAAACTAATGTTTATACTACATTTTTTATAGATAAAGTTAGAATGCTTTAAGGACAGATGAATATTTGAAGGTATCAATTAAGTTTAAGTATCACTCTTCTGTTGTAACAGAGCAGTGATCTTGCCTGAGTCATTTATGGCTTGAGGTATTGAGAGATTTGATCCCGAGCAAAGGAGTAGAGACAGAAGATGAAGAAAAATATGGGAGAGTGGTTAATAGTGTTGGAACCTGATGAGAAACTGTGTTAAATTAATCTATAAAATACTAGATAGGTATCAGAAGGATTTGAACTCAAAATAAATTGATCAAGATTCAGTAAAATCCAGTATAACCAAGATACCCCATTTAGCCCCACAAACTTAAAGGTGTGATGTGATTAATATGCATTGCCAAAATTCTGCAGATAAATTTGGGGTATGCTTATTTAGAATTGTATGTGGTAATTGCACACATTAAGCTTACTAAAATTTCTGGTCATGGGTACTTTAGAAGTACAAGTCACATGTAATGCTAACGGGAAATACTTTTACAAAGCGGGTCTTTGTGTGAATGCCTAATTAATCAGTTTGCTGGAACTGTGACCCTTGTAAGTGCAGATGAGAAATTAGAGATGCAGAGACAGAGAAAGATGACAGGTGGTGAGACAGAGAGTCATGCTTGGCAGCTTAGTGATAAAGTTGCTGTCATTTTCCATCAAATTTTCTAGCAGCTGCAAAGCTGGCAACACACCTGTATTTCACTTATTAGATATTTCTCAATGTTTCAAGGGAAGAACAGAATTTACTGATATCAAACCACATGAGTGTGATGGTTGTAGCTTTTTATATTATCACATTAAAAAAAAAAATGTTGATAGTTTCAGCAACAGAGTTTATCTATTCTGCTAGAGAATTCCTGCCTTTCAAGAAAGCCATCTGAATTAAGGAAGTTACCGAGATTGATACATTGCTGGATCCACCACCACAAAACCAAGCAAGCCACTGCCTATTGAGATACATTGAGGTACACAATGTAAAGAAGTTTTCCACTAAACAACATGACAGTGGAGAGGATGAACAACAGGATGACCACACCCAGTTTATCAAACTATATCAAACTATGATACTGGGGATCATAACTGGTCAAAATTTGTTGGACATACAGTGACCAAGGGCACAACTACTCATGTCATATTCGGTGACCAATGACTGATTCAGAATATTGTATTTAGTGCAGTGACCATGATAATACACAACCCCAAATATTTATTATATGTTAAAATTTGGTCATTTCCAATAAATTTGGAGTTCTATAAACCAAATAAATAAATATATATATATATATATATATATATATATATATATATATCAACACAGTTATAATGACAATATTCTCCACACGTGACAATTACTGAAGATAGCATTTCTCTACATTCCAGTTGCTAGGTACATTCTGTTTTTGTTTTTATTAGTTACTTTGCTCATTTAATTTCATTTTTGTATTTTGCTTTGATAAAGTCCACATTGGACGAAACGCGTCAGCAATTACCAGTTTTTCTATTGTCATTTTTATTCATAAATATTGTCTCTCTACTGATTAATTCAGAGAAATTTTCATATATATATATATATATATATATATAAATTAGCTGAAAGCTATTAAATATTTTATGCTATGCCTGCTAAATCATCCAAAATTGGATCAACAATCCATAACCTGATACAGCTATTAGCTGAATTTTAATCTGAAATTTTCCTGTTTGACCTATGTGATTAATATTTACCATTGGATTAAGTGCATTATCAGAAGAGTTTATTTTGAAAAAAATATTTATTTTGCAAAGTAAATGTTTTCTTTGTCATTAGGCTACTGATTTACTGATGTACAAACAGCAAAGGCTTAGTACACCACATTAAAAATTAGTATTCTCTAGTTTATATTTTTTTAAAGTTATTGATAGAAAAAGTTAGTCAATAATTAATATTGTTAACAAATTTGTCACAAATTTTGAGTAAATCATAACTACTAAAGAATAATATCTTTAAGATTTTTCTTTGTATTGGACTTCAACTATAAATCCTAACAAAGATGTAGTCTTCCCTAATATTTTGATTTCATTTAATTTTTTTATTACTAGCAAAATTATTAAGAAATAAAAATAAAATAAAAAGATCATGAAATGATCATTTGTAGACCATTTAACCACCAGCATAGATCAGATACTATTGAACTTGTCAGTCATAAAAAGAAACCATGTACCATGACTTCAGTTATTAAAATATAAAATTTAAAAAGTAACTTGTCTATAAGAGAATTAATAGATGAATGTTTTATCTGGAGAACCAACAACAAACTAAAACAACTATATTAAATAAAATATGAATCTAGTCTACATATTTAGCCTTGCCTGGACCATAGCTTCCAATTTTGGTGGCTTTCTCAAGAATGCCAACTGACTGAATAGGCTTATTGGCATAGAAAATGAAATTGGTATGTTGTATTCAAATCTTCACAAAGACTATTATATTCACTCCACACAAAAGCCTTTGAGAAAAGTATAAACCCATTTCTTCTCTATCCAGCTATAGGAAAATAGTAGGATAAACTGGATCCTTTAACCTTGGTAAGAAAACCAGTCTAGTTACAACTGAATTCAAATCCCTTTCCAATACAGGATAAGTGCTATTACTTACCATGTTTAACTGACCTTGCAGAAGGCCCAAATTGATATAAATAAATATATGTATATGTAGGTCAAAAGTTCAGACAGTTGGTTACCATCTAAACCTAGGAAATATCTAAATATTTGTAAATAAAGAAAAGTTTTAGAAAATTGTAGTTGATATCCATAATTTGACTTTCTGTTCTTAGTTTTAGTTACCATAGACAAATGATATACATAGGCAGGAAATCAAAACTATTATACAATGAAGTTACAAAACGAGACACAAAAAGCTAACAGCTAGAGGAATAAAAGACAAATTTCTCTGGATGAAATTCAACTGATCCAGAAATGCATATATATTTAGTTAGTTAGTTTTTTTTTTTTTTTTTTACACTAAAATAAAATCTTAATTTTAGTACTAACCAAAACAATACTGTTTAAAAAAAAGAAAATTTCAAGTTACACCTTGCAAGGCTTTTTACTTGTCAATAACAAAGGCACCTATTTACTTGTCAATAATGAATGCACACCTTATACAGGCTTTTTACTTATCGATAACAATGGCAGTTTTGTTCTATAAGATATACAAATATATCAGTGATGAAAAATAGCCTATTGTATGTCGAAACATGCATACAAATCAAAAAATAACTATTAAAATGGTGACAAAAAATGTTTTTTAATCTTGAGATTTCAATTCAAAAGATACAAGGAATAAGAGTATAATAATGTGTCCAATTATCTGCAGTTTTATTTATCTACAGCCAACAGCAAAAATATAAAATTCTAAGTTTTCTTTAGTAATGATCTCAAAGTAAATTAGACATGATGTTGACAATTTGAAAGTACCAAGATATAAAATAGTTCCTGTAAATAAAAAAAAAATTTGGTGAAAAAGAAATAGGTTATGGTTGCTAAAATCTACATTAAAAATGAATCTTATCACAATTATTAAAATATATTTTTCTATTATTATTGCTCTTGATCGCTTTTTGAGCCTAAACTGATAAAATTAGAAATCACAGTTAAATAGATAATAATATTTAGTTTCAGGCATTTGTTTAATGTCTTCAATCCAATTTCTTAGAGTCCGAGATAGGAGACAAAATACACAAAAGTACAATACTTTTTTTGCTTAAGAAAATAGATCGAATCGATATTTCTGGTAGTAATAATTAGCTTCAATATCATCACCTCTCCTGCTACTTTTATCCTTTGAGAATGAAGAGAATAAATATTAACAAAAATCAAGAAAACTTTATCAAATATGGGTTGGATCAAATAACTTTGAACAGGAATTATCTAAAGATCTTTTTCAGAGTTGATTTTTATCTTGCAATGCTTTGTATACAATGATTTAGCTCTCTAAATGGTAAAGTTAATTAAAAAGTTACTTAAAGAGAGCAAAGAAAATTTTGTACAGTGTAACCCGGATATAAGAGAGTTGTCGGGACAGGAGAAGTCTCTTATATTCGGATTTGGTCTATTTTGTTTAGGTAAGTATGGCTCTAATTTGTGACCAGAGAAAATCTCTTATATCCGGGTTACACTGTGTGTATATATATATATATATATATATATATATATATATACACACACACATACAGTGTAACCCGGATATAAGAGAGTTGTCGGGACCGGAGAAGAAGTCTCTTATAGCCGGGTTTAGTCTATTTTATATACATTAACACAGGCTAATTTGGGACCAGAGAAAATCTCTTATATCAGAGTTTCTCCTATATCCATGTTACACTGTATAAATTCTTTTAACAATATTTTTTTCTCATTATATTAAAAAAAAATAAAATATAACAGATAAAGTTTAAACAGTTTGTAATTCTACAAATGTTCCAAAGAAAGAAAAAAAAAAAAAAAAAATCAACATCTTATATAGCTGGGGTTTGTCAACCATGTTGGGCCGGGGGGGGGGGGGGAGGAGAGAATCCTACTTTTTCTTGTTTTTTTTATCTACAGAATTTTGTTTATTGAATTACAGTGTCCTGGCACTCCATTGAACTTTTTGTTTAATGAAGTATGCTTCTGTTTTTTTAATTAGTTATGAATTAAAACAAATCATTGTACATGTATTAAAGTTAAAAAAAAAAAAAAAAAAAAAAAATCCATTTCCTATTGCTATTAAATCTGTAAAACTTCTCTATAAAAAATAATGTGATGTTACTAATATGGAAAAGAACAAAGATTTTCAATAATATATGCATATTATTTGGAATGCATCTTTTGAGTCATACCATCTTGGAAAAGCAAAGGAATGACATTTTGACATAAAATTAAAATGGTGCTGCTATAAAAGCTTGTACTGTTGGTCTTCTCTAACCCGGTACTTTGTGGTCAGATGACAACTCCTAGGGTCTGGCATGTTTTTATGTTACTAAAATTCTTTGATTTGATTTCAAACCAGTTTCAGTCATGATTTACATATGTAAACATTTGTTTATCTTGCGAGATAAGAGTAGCACCATGTTTGGTCAAGCACTGTGCGATATGTGGTATAAGCCCTACACTAACCATACCACATATCAGCAATATTTACAAGAAGCAAAAGAATAAAGAGCATGATTTTTTGGGGCCAGCATATCTGCAAGAATTGCCAGAAGGCCGTCAGTGTTGACTGCCGACCACCACCAGGGCTCCACTCCAGATCTTCTGTCTGTATTTACTTCCGTAGATTTTTTGCATATTCTACAACCTTTATAATCAGTGTTTTTCTTCTAAATTGACTGCCTTTCCAGGCTGATGAGCTCCATCTACCCTGAAGCAGATGATCATGAGTGGCTCGCTTTTACCCTTTTCTCTAGCTTGGAGACATGTCATGGGAGTATGCTATAGACAGTGGACCCCCAGCTATGATAACCTTTGGAAAATATATAATATACTAAGCATTATTTAATGGTCTATAAACTGATACATTAAACCAAATGTGTAAAAATAAACAAAAAAAAAAAAAAAAAAAACCTACCATATATATGAGAATAAGTCAGTTATTTTTTACTTTAAAAAAAAAAAAAAAAAAAAATTTCAATAAAAATCCACTCAACATCATAGAGAATCTGAAGTAGACTGTGACATATCAGTAGTCCAAGTGAGTACCCTGGATGCAAGCATAAGTAAAAGCATGGGAGAAAACAAATTTTTCCTGACATTTCAATTTTATGCAATCGCCTCTTCCAACAGTTGGGATAAAAATGTTCAATCTACACTGCTCATATTTAAGATTTATTATCTGATTTATGACAAAAGATTATCATTTTCAAGAGGTTTTAGAACTGAAACAATTACTGGTATCCAAATTTTAGTCTAAATAGAGCAGCCCTGCACTTGATAAACAACTACAAATGAAAAGAATACTTGATAGTGATGATGACCAAGAAGAATTTTGGAGTTTCAGTTCTGATTAAATTTAATAACTATATCGAAATGAATAAACACTTTTCTTATACAGTGGAACCTTGGTTCATGAATTTAATTCATTCCTGAATCCTGTTCATAACACAAAATGTTTGTAAACCAAAACTATTTTCCCAATATGAATCAATGTAAAATAGATTAATCTATTCCTGGTCAAAGATGAGGGCTTATTTAAACTTTATACACAAAACTAATGAAAATCATTAAATTTAATAAAAAATAAATCCAATACTAAACAGATAAAATATTATTTTAATTTTACCGTTCTTGTAAGTAGGAGAGTTGATGGTGTAAATGGAAGAGGAAGGAAAGAGATGTTATTGATTGGGAGGGGAAAAGAATGACATGATCATCTCTTTATTTATAAGAATAGTATAGATTGTTGATTTTGTCATATGAAACTGAGTAAGAAGAGACAATATCATCAACAATTGTTTTTCTCTTAACTTTTCTTTTTCCTTTACCAGTATCACTGCTAGCTTTCTTTAGAGCCATGACTAAAGGCTAATAAAGAGAAAAAAAATCACAGTACAATAAAATTAAAAAAGAAAAGCATAGCACAACACACAAATGTATACAGCATGACAGTCTACTAAGAGATGATTCTGTTTGGGTTAACTCGGTTCAGCAATGTTCTTCGAGAACCAAAATTTTGTTTGATGACTGAGGCACTTTCATCTTGAATATTCTGTTCAAAAACTGATTTTTTTCAACATGTGAGAACCGAGGTTGCTCTGTATTTTAATATATGTAAGCAAAGTTTTTAAATAAAGGTGAGTATTTGAAAATATTTAACAAATATTAGGGCCATGTAACTTCCAAAATTATAGTGCGATCTATCTGCAAGTCCACCACAAATACCTACTTTGACAACTTTAAACTAAGTGTGCATCTTATCCACGAGTAGATATGGTAAATGCAGTCTGATACTAAATCTAAATTTCAATATTTGAGCATAAAATTAAACATGGATTTTTTTTAATATTGTATTTTTAATACAACCAGTTAAAAAGAATAAATAAATATTTTTTATTATAATCTATATTATAAAAATTATATCGAGGCAGATTGTTCTATTTTCCAACACTATTCTGTTTTTCACAGTCACCATGCCCCAAGGTTCCTGGTGGGGAGGTACAAACTATTAATCTAGCATTACCTCTTTAGTTACAGTGTACCATCCTGGGTATGACGATAAAATACATCTGCGTCCTGGGTAAGATGATAAACTATGTCCAACAGCAAGGCCTCTGATCAGGAGGTTTTGAAGAGTGTGGAACCACCTCTTTGTTGCTGGTGTTCTCAGGTCCAACCTGACCTGGGGTGGTAGAACCTGTTAGGGTCCCAGCTATGGATAAACAGTTAACCCCACCAAAACACTATGAAAGTGTAAAAATAGGTTTTAATACCAAAAATACTTTGTAAAAAATGATTACCAGCAATACATTTTTGAAAAAAAAAAAAAAAAAAAAAAAAAAAAAAAAAAAAAAAAAAAAAAAACAAATTACCAGAAATAGATATTTGGAAATAAATATTACCAAAAATGAAAATTTTGTCGGCATTAAATAACCCATATGATATGACATAAAAAAAAAAAACCAAACCAAATTAGTTATAGTGTAGATATTTTTGCTGTACTTTGTGAAAGATAAAATCCCATCTAAAAGTGTAAGAGGATATTTGATAATGGACATTTTTAGTAATCTGTAAGAAGCACTTCTTGTTTATAGAACTCCCTTTTATGTTCTTGTTTTCTGGTCAACATTGTTCTTCAAAAATTTAAATGCAATGTCAGTCGTTATCTTCTGTCTTCTTAATTCCTGTTCTTTTATTGTTCTCTCTCTCATATTCTTTCACACTCAATAACACCTCTTGAATCTTATTGGCTTTATTACTTGGATTTAAATGATTTGAAGAAAAAAAGTGGATATTTAAAAGAAACATTTGGTCAGGAGAAAAGTCAAATATAAAACTTGAATTATATTTTTGTAAAATGTTATTAAAAAAACATTGATATAAACATCTATATTAAACATTAATAAACTTCATATTATTAAAATATTAACTGAACATATTTCTCTTTAAACTGAACATAATTGCATATTAACTGAACCATTTTTTAATCAGTTATTGTGCAATGATACATACTTAGGCAATCAAGTATCTTTCGATACATGACCGAGGCAGATTTTTATCCCACAGTAGGTTGCCATTTCTTTCTGTAGTAGACCAGTTGCCATCCAAGGCTATAGAACCCAGCCTGTCCTGCCATTTACCCATAGCTAGTGGGAAGAAGAGGATTTATACCTTTCCCAAGGTAAGTGAATGTAACGGATTTGACTGGAATTAGAACTCAACTCTCCGATTCCTCAATCAGAGCTGCTATCCATTATTTAAACATCTATAAATTTCTTTATTATTTACAAAAAAGTAAACAGAAAGCAAATAAACAAAATCTTTAGTTTTCTTTTTATTATGCAGCCATAGAATAACGAATTTTAAATTGGAATCTTTTGTCAACAGTGATTTACGAAGATCACAAACAAACTATTGATTTAAAGATTCTTTATCTCTTGAGATATTTATATAAAAGGCTTCAGTGTAATTGATCTTAATATAGGTATATTTTTTTTTTTATCTATTGTTATTTGATTTGGAAAACTAGATTGTTGTAATTATCTTATCTAACACAGAAGTTAATAGATAAATACAAATTGGAGTGTAATCTTAACACCTGACTTTGAGATAATTCCACACTGTCTACAGAAAATTAAATTTAAAATGATACCAAAAGAATTTCTTGACAGAGTGTGTGTGTGTGTGTGTATGTATAGGGCTGGGAAGAATTAATTGGTACTTTTATTGAAAAAGTAGAAGGTAGTAAAGGAAAGCAAGAAGAAAGGACTTTCTCCCTTATCATTGAACAATAGTAGAGGTCTATTAAGATTGGGTTTCTGGTTCTTTCTAAAGTTTTTCATTTTCTTTCACTTCCAGTAGCCCCTTGCGTCTTAGTGGCATTATTGTTTTGTGTGTGTGTGGGGGGGGGGATTGAATAATAAAAAAATTAAAAAAAAAAAAAAAAAAAAAAAAATGTGCAAAAATTTAAATAACTAGAAAGTGTTCTAATAGAGGAAAGAAAATACGGCACAAATTTGAAGGCACATAGGGATAGTGAAAGATGGCCTCCAAAGGCTAAGCAAAGTATTAAGAAACAGGACAATTTATTCAGAAACAAAAAGAATACTAAATTGTAATGTAATATCAGCTGTCCTATACAGTAGTAAATGTTGGGCAATCTCCTTACAGATGAAGAAGAGACATGAGACAACAGAAATGTGGTTCTACAGAAGGATGTTGAGAATACCATGGACAACATGTGAGCAATAACAAAGTTTTAGAGAAACTAGAAACAAAAAGGACACTTAAGTAGCAGCATCAGAAAGAGATAATTGAAATTTCACATTAGGAAAGTGAGCTTGGGAAAATTGACACTTACAAGATATATTGAAGGCCAAGAGTGACAAAGAAAAGCAGCACAAAAGTAAAACCTATCTAATGTGCGTGTGTGAAGGATTTGCAGGATAGTGATTAGGAGAGAGACAGTAGAAAGACAAACTTTACTAAAAAGTCTACATAGGACAGGAAGTTGTGGAGAAATATGATTGCCTATGTCCAAAAGGGACATGGCAGAGAAGGAGACCGAACTATCATTTTTAGCTTTTAATATAGATATATAGATATCTGTGGAGAATTATGATTACAAGTCCTGAAAGGACAGTCTTCTATGCGCTATGTCACTTCAGGATGTTGGCAATCATGGCATTAAATTGGGGGATAAATCAAGAGAGGGGGTGAAATTGGGGGATAAATCAAGAGAGGGGGTGAAATTGGGGGATAAATCAAGGGGGGGTGAAAGAAATCAAGTGAGGTGAGAAAGAAATCAAGAGATCATGTTCATGTGTGTGCAACATACAGATGAAAAATAAGAGTCCGGTTTGGTAATCAGTTGGAATTGCACACACACACACACACACACACACACACACACACACACATTAAGTGTAGTCAATGAGAAACAGTTTTCCTTTTTCAGTTTATGAGAATAGTACTAAGCTTAGAAGATAATTAAGTCTGATAACAAAAGAGCAAGTATAAAAAATGTCAATGAGGACTGAACTCTACGATTGTTGGCTAACCAGGACAGACACACACATCCAAAGATACAGAGAAACACATACACACAAAAATAGATCGTGAGACAGTGACAAAAAAAGAGCACCCTCGAGATAACGTGTGTACGTTTGCGCCAGTCGTCCTCAACAGTAGGGAATGTTAGAACACTAACAGTAGTAATGAAGAGATCAACACAAATTTTATTTTCATATGTAATTAGCTTTTGCTTGTCTAGCAATTATTAACGTAACTAACATTTTTCCTTAAATATGAATTCTTTTTAACACTTTTCGCATTTTAACCGTAATTTTTTCAAAACTCACTTGTCAATCCCTTAATTTAAGCGATAAACATCAAAAAAAAAAGAAAGAAAGAAAGAAAGAAAGAAAAAGGAAAAAAAAAAAAAAAAAGTCTTTTTTCACCATTAGCTAAACAAGGTTATATCAATCAACCACTAAATGTCATTTTCGCTTACTATACCAAACCAAACACATCCAGTTTGTCTTTTTATTGGTGGCGACGTTTGTCATTTTTACATTAATCATTAATTTTAGTTGGACAAAGGCGGACATTTAAACATTAACGGAGCATAACCAGACCTCTGAAACAAAGTAAAAAACAGAGGTTTTAATTTAAATGTAAAAACTAAAAAGGCAGAAGAAAAAAAAGAAAGATTATTTGTTAAACTCAAATTCGTAAAAAATAAATTATGTCTACTAAGAAGAACTATTAGGTTGGTGCAAAAATAATATCGTTTTTTGACGTTAAAAAATACATCGAAAAACGATATTATTTTTGCACCAACCTATAGTTTTATTTTCACGAAGTCTTTTCACAAAGAAATCCGATTTTTTAAAAAATTTTTATTTGTGTTTGTTTACAGTTTATTCACTGAAAAACTTAATGTGAAAATATTGGAAAATCATGGTAATTGAACTGTTAAAACAACTTTGTAAACGTCATTGTATGTAATTGTATTGTAATTGTACAACTAAAAATTTAGTTAGCAATCTGATTTTGTTCAAAGTTCATTTCTCGTGAATTATTCTTAGCTTTGTGTTCAATAAGCTATGTTAGTAAAAACTAATTTACTCAAAAAAGCAGAAACAAATACTTAAAAACTCTACCAAGAAATTCTCTGTAATATTTAGTCTGTATACACAAAATTTCAATTTTTCATCTATTTTAAAACAATTGCTATTCAAACACGATATTAAGTAGTAAACTTTGTACAACAACAGTTAATAATTGAAAGGATTTTCTGATCACCAACTGTAATCGTTACTGTGGAGAAGTGTATAAAAACAAAATTTCAACATATTTCTAGATTTGAAACTTTAAAAATCTAAATATTAATTTTAAATAAATAAATGGACTATGATTTTTCACACAATCAATTGACAAAAACATAAAAATTGATTTAAAATTATAACAAGGTCACACTTCAAAAATATTTTATGCAACTTTGAATTAAAACCATAACTTGGCAATCAAATTTATTCAACTACAAGAGGATACTAAAAAGTTCTTGCTCCTATCCAATTCACAATTCTGAGAAAAAGAAAAAAAATTTTTTAAGGGTGTCTTATTTGAACAGACCTTTTCAGCATTCTTTCTCACAATGAAATGGTGATTTCTATAAAATTTATTTTAGATCAAAACACTAATTAGTAATGATGAGACTGATTAACTTTTAGTTGACCCATTAAAATGTTAGCATTATTGTATTTGAGAAACTCTACAGTGGGTTAGGTTGACAAAAACTTTTACTGATTTTCTCTATTATCACTAAGAAGAGTGTTTAGTTTTAAGTTAATTCAAAAAGATTACTTTTAAATTGTAATTCACTTATAATATCAATGTGTAATAAAAAGTGTTTAGTTAAAATGTACATATTTTTATTATTCTAAGAATAATGGTTATGATAAAAATAATAATTCTTCTGGAAGAAAAACATTTGACATTTTTATTCTTAATAAAGATAAAAATGCAACTTGAAAGGAGAAAAAGAATTGTGTAGTTTCTCAGAACTGAAAAGTTCTATAAATGATTGAATCTGTTAGTGCTTCACCAAATTTTGCATTGGAGACAGATCACAGACTAATACTCCACAGTTGGTTAATCAAACCAAGACATTACTAGAGAATAGTTAACCTTTAGCACTCTGCATTATTAAGATTACTTCCCCTGCATTCTTTTTTGAAGACCTCTCAATCCTTATTGTTAATTTCATTCAGTTGTTTTCTGTTGCCATAGTAGGATATGACAACACAACTATGAAATTCAAAACACTTTTGTTCAGGGATCAGAGTCACATGCATTGGCAGGACAAAATGAAGTCAAATACAGTGCAATAAAGGTTAATATTGCTGAATGTAGCCAACATACTCAAAAATATCCAAATCAAGCATTGAAAACCATTTGCATAAGCTTGGTTATCATAGTCATTTTGATGTGTAGCTGCCACACAAGTTAAAACTACTTAATTGAAAGAAACTACACTATTTACATTATTCAGATTATTGTCCTCATCTTTGTTGCCATATTTATCACATTTCAGCTGTTGTATGCTCTGGCCTTCTTCAGGTAGTTGGAATGTTGAACTGAACCCTTTATTTTGCTTGCTGATGTAGACTGTTCTAGTTGCACGTGCCATGTCTAATGGATGTCAGTTATCAGTTATCTCCTGTTAAATCACCTCTCCAAGTTCTCCACTGCCTTAACCACGTATTGAACTCCCAACGCTTTGGGTCCTGTCACTGGATCTAACCAACGCCTTTATCCACTGTGCCATGTGTCCTTAAGGCATGGCATGTGTGACTATAACAGTCTACCCGAGAAAGTGAAATAAAGGGTTCAACATTCCAACCACCTGAAGAAGGCCAGAGTGTACATCGGTTGAAACGTTGTGATAAATATGGCACCAATGATGAGGACAATTGTCCGAATAATGTAAATAGTGTACATAATAGCTCATCTCGGAAATATAAACAGATACTGAAAGAAACTAATGAGCAATGGAAAGTAGCCATTTCAATATCACAATTTTGGAGCATGCCAGATAATAATTCAAGTGAAATGAATTGAACTACTAACCAAAGTTCTTTATCCAAATAAGATGATGATGTGGGACTAGAAAAGAATCCGGGTTCTGTTCAGAGAAGCAAATGATTCAATTTTATTTCAATGTAGATTTTTTTTTATGAGACCAATCTATTGATGAAGTATGTTAAAAGAAGTTTAAAAAATTGTCTTATATATTTACCATTTACACTATTTATTAGGTTGGTGCAAAAATAATGACGTAATAATGTCGTTTTTGGACGTAACGTCAAAAACGACGTCATTACGTCATTTTTGCACCAACCTAATACATTGTTTGGATTGTTGTCCTCATCTTTATTGCTATATTCACAACATTTCAGTCATTGTACACTGGCCTTCTTCAGGTGATATACATTGGAACTTTGAACTGAACCTGTTATTTTGTCTATTTATATTACCTGAAAAATGTCTGAAGCATACAACGTCTGAAACATGATTATGACAACAGTCTGAACAATGTAAATAGTGTAAAAATTACAATACCTCATCTCAGAAATATAAACAGATGTTTACCATATATATAAATGATGGAACTGAATTACAGCCTATATTTTAAATCTAACAGGATCTTGTCCAAAATGTGCTAAATAGATAACTAGCACAACAATATTCAATGTACCATTAAATGTTCCAGAAATTTGTCTCATTGACCACCTCTGGGGTTTCACATGAAGTCAGGGCCAGATAGTCTGTATAATCTATTGAATTACTACACTGAATCCTGTTCTCTCAGTGACATTATTGCCTTACTTGAGTTGGGGGAATGATTAAAAAAAAAAAAAAAAAAAAAAAATAGAATTGGACAAATACTGCACCCAGTTTGATGAACAAACAGTATCCCCATCTATTATTAAGAGAAAGAGTATAATATTTTATTATGATATTATAATAAAATAGAACAATATAATATTTGTTTGTAAACTGTACTTTTTAATAGTCTTACTTTGATGGCACTCAACAGCTAAGAAATCAGTCTTTTAGTCAGGAATGATAGAAAGGATTTAAAAATCACTTTTTAAAATATGTTTAAATACATTGCCAAATAAAATGAGCCAACCTTTAATCAATAACATTAAACCTATTTTAATAAACTGAGCCAGTAGCTTAAAAACAATCCTAAATATGTAGGTATGTTTCTAATGTGAAAGATGAGCCATTTTTGTTATCTAATTTTGGTTCAAATGAAAACAATGCAACACAATTCAGAATGGATATTAACAGTACTTTTCAATATCGTCTTAATGGCATTCGTATCTAAAAAGCCAGTATCAGAGCTATGTCAACAGGAGTGGTAGAAAAGTAATCTCAATGAGTTTAGGACAGATGTTGAAGCTTCAAAAAAAAACAAACAAACAACACCTATAGTTTAATACCAACAAGTAACAGACACTGATTTAAATCATATAAAAAAATTTATTTTGAAATATTTTAAGAGCAAAAGCAGCTTTATGATTATTTATTCAATATTAAGTTGTAATTAAAATAACCATACCAACTTAAGACAGTTCATTTCAACTTTATGAAATGAAATTTAAAAAATATATTTGTTTTCATCGATTTATTTCCTATAGCATATTGACCTTTTGCATGTCATTTAAAGCCAGAAAATATTTTTAGATTGCAAGAATTTTTTTAAGATAATTGTTTAGTGATAAAAGTTTACTAATTAACCCATATTTAAGTGGAGAAAAGGTGAATTCTTACTTTTCCCAATGATGCAAGTGTATATATAACAAACCCAATAGGAATTGGAACTTGGTTCTCCTATTATTAGGTTGGTGCAAAAATAATGTCGTTTTCTCACATGTTACTATGTGAGAAAACGACATTATTTTTGAACCAACCTAATTCTAAGCCATTATCCATTAAACCACCCAAAACATTCAACTTTACAGCATCTGGTTTTCTCTTAACAATCACTCATCTAGGTACTGACTTAACTTCAGTGATTGTATGCAGATTATAAGAGAGAAATGAGTGAACACTGGACAACAGTAAGTGTTTTAACAGGGTTTCATTCTTGAATGTCAGTATTGGATGTTGATCTCAGCAGACACTCTTATATTTATGAGTGTACACACACACACACACACACACACACAATCCATGATACTGAACACTTTTTCCAATAAATATAGCATATTTCAATGCTACATTTTTTATCATTATATCACTTGAGTTTTTCAGGAAGTTGCATAAGCATATGCTAAAAATTCAAGAGGCAAACTGTACAGTTACTTTTCATTTTCAAATTCTGATGAAAGGTTGAGTAAATGCAAAAGAGAAACTGGTTGAGATGATGAGGATTAGGGTGGGTGTCACCAAAGTCAAGTCATCATAGTTACAGGACTTTCAAAACAAGGTCAGTAACCTTTCAGGAGGTTGAAAACAAAATTAACTGGTCTGTTGCCCGAGGCTCAAGCACCGCCTGCTCCAACCCACAAAGAAAAGAAAAAGTGCCCACCCTGATGTTTGCAGCAATAGTTAAGAGAACTAAGCCATTTTTTTCTGGATAACTAACCATGCAACCGAGTGGTATGTTGGTATTCAACACTGTGACACATTTAGCCTTGTGGTGTGACAAATTAATACCCAGTGACATTGATTAGAGAGCTACAATAATACATCCATAAATACATTAACACACACGTAATAAATTCACAAGTGAAGTACACATACACAACACAGCAAAAACGTGTGGATCTGCGTGTCATGCACACATTTTGTTTTGAGAATGAGAAAAAGTTAGTAACACAGTACGACTAAAAAGTACTTTACAAACGTTTGAAAAAATAATTTATTTTGATTTTTTATCTGGTGGTACTTAGAAGTAGAAAATGTTTTTTTAAATGGCATAATTATCGATAAAAAAAAATCATGATATTTTGAAATATTACAAGTGACAATAATTGCTCATTAAATAAAAAAAATCTGTAAAAAAAGAAAAAATACTAGTCAACTAGTGTCTGTAATATCACGAAGTGATATGGATCAATTAATTATTGAACTGCTGAAAAATCAATAAGAAATTGATTTTTTGCAATTGATAAAAAAAAAAGACTGAACCCAAACATTTAGAAAAAATTTATTGCAAAAAATAAAAATGATTTGGGATTTTGATTTTTACAAGGAATGTGCTAAAAAAAATAAAAATAAAATAGTTACGTATTTCGTTGCCTTTTTTAAGAAAATAAAAGATTATTTTTGTTAAATTTAAAATTAAAAATAATTAAGATTGCAAAACCCTTCTTAAAAAATAAAAAAGAATATCAAGGAAAGGAATTATTAATGATTTTATTTTTAAAAACATTAAATTTTTAATCAAAGACATGGAAATTAATCACTTCAAAAGTTCAAACTATTTTTAAAAATATTTTTATTTTTTATGGTACTAAAAGTTAAAACACTTCTAATTAATTGCTCAAATGACAACTTATGAATTATTGATTGGCTTTTGGGTATAAGAACGACTGTCTTATAGCTGAGGGCTACATATTTCTCACCGGTGCTAAGAAGAGTCGGTCGGTGTTCAAGCCCAGGAATTTTGAATGCTGATTTTTTAGATGAGCTTTTTTATAAGATTGGCACGCTTTCGTCTTCTGAATAAAATTTCTTCTAACTAGTAAATAAGTTAATGTTCAACTGGCAGTGTACTAGTTTTAAAAAAAAAAAAAATTTTTTGTTATTTTTCCAAATTTAGATCGGTCATAGAGTCATACTCATAATATTTGTAAAAAAAAAAATAATCTAAAAAAACTATAAATCGTTGAAATAGGAATTTGAAGCAACAGAACTTTTAATAATTTATTTTTATTTACAGGTTAGTTACGCGATTAAGCATAACTCTTCAGAAAACATCAATTACTCAAATTTCTAACTTTTTTTTAATTTCAAATTAAGCGATTTAACTGGGTAGAACCCGAATTTATGACTGTCAAAAAAATGTTTCCAAAACTGCATAAAAAAATTAAAATATAAATATATTCATTAAATTTGTTTAGGTTTATTTTTTTTTTTGCCATATAAACAAAAAAATAAACTCGCGCACTAGTTTTTTTTTAATAACAATTTATTTTCGTTTTACTTTTAAAATCGAAACTGAAAAGTTGACATCAAAGTCAAACCTACTAAAAATACAGTGGGATATTTAAAAAAAAAAAAAATGATTCCATAGATCGCTAAAAAATATTTAAATTTATTTTGTGACTGTCCCAGTAACAATAAAAATAATTAGGTATTATTTTGACTTGCATAATAAATTTTTATAAAAAAAACAACAAAAAAACAAACATTTATTAACAGGAATTGTAATAAAGGTAAATCTATTAATTTAAAACAAAAAACAAATTAAACTACCAAAACAATACCTACGTCCCTACCTACAGTGTGTATTGTAAACACTAAAAACAGAAGGGTAAGGCATGCACTACGAGGGGAATTTTTAAAAATCTACGTTATAATAAATAAAATCAGGAATTATCTTTGGAAATTAGATTGATTTTTTAATTATCAATCAACACTTAAGTTTGTAATAATGACATAACAGGAATAGAAAGGATTCTATTCAAATCAACGATTTTTTAATTAGCGTCTAAAAATTTCAAATAGAAAATCTTTATTCTTAAAAATTATTCCAAGACTTATTATTAAGAATCCTTTTCATGACTTCAACAAATCAGCAACATCAAACTAAAGTTCAATGGATAGATAAAAAAAATGGGTACAAAAAAGTAGTAAACTTTTTAAACTAATTCCTAAATTATTGATTATTTTAATTTAAGTTATTCAATGTTTGTTTATTAATGACATTAATTTAATCCTTAATAATTAATATTAAGTGATCAGCTGTGAAAAAACGCCAGTACTGTGCTGTAAGTTAAATTAAAAAATAGAAGTTATTAGCATTTTAATTCAAAAACTAAAACTTAAAAAACTCTAAAAATAATAGTCAAGGATGTAGTCATTTTTTTTTTTTTTTTTAAGACCGTTCAGCCTCGATAAATGTTTTCGATTATATCAGATATATCAAACACTGAACAAAACATTAATTTAGAAACATTTAAAAAAAAAGAAAAATGGAAATTGCCATTTTGAGCATCCGTAGTTATGAATAGCGCGAGCTTTTAATTAGAGAGTTCATCTTATTCTTTTGTTTTTATTGGTTAACTTGTTTTAATGTCATATTCGGAATGCTTGTAAAAAATTAACACGTTAGACAAATGCCAAGAACTGTCCTTCATCGCTTTAATCAATTCTAAATTGGAATCAATTTTAGTAAAAACTGAACCGTGAGAAAGTTTTATTAAAAAATTAAGTGTAAAAAAAAAAATAAAATTAAAGTTACACACCCAAATAATTCAATTAAAGTACATAAAGAAAGACAGATTATTACAAATTGCCCATACTTTTTAAAAATAGTTTGCACGTTTTACTTTTAAGTAAAATAATATAATATACTTATTTTGAGGGGTGAGGAGGAGAATAATTTGGCGGTCGATGAAATATAGAAACTCGGACAATAAAAAAATTGATGGTTTGGTTTGTATTGTAGTAAAGAAGGCAACTAATTGATGCGACGTTTATTGTATGACACTTTTAAGAGAAAAAGAAACGATTTTAGTTTTAACAAAAGAGGCAAACAATAAAATAATTGATATGCATGTAAATCAGACAAAAAAAGACAATTGAACTACATACTCCAATCAGATGGGTAGGTATTTAGTCTTTAAATGAAATCAATGAACCATGACTTCAAGAGGACCATAATAATTTTAATTTAAAAAAAAAGTGACATTATTGGCGGATCACAAGGAGGACCAAATAAAAATTATGAATTATATATCAAACATTAAAAAAAAATGAACTTCTTGTTTTGTATCATTATATGGGTATTAAAATTAAGTCGATAAAAAAATCAAAATTACTACAAGAAGTAATTTAAAATACTAAAATTACAAAGTTTACTTTAAAGACGGGTTGGACAAAAATTTAAAACTCTAAAGTGGGATTTATAAAATTAATAATCAAGTCGGTTGTCTTTGACTTTACTTCTTATTCTTCCTCCTCGCGACACATTTTTTCTCTTCATTTTTTAAACATACCTGTAAGTTGTGTGATGAAGGACTAGGGGTAGTAGTGGTCCTATCTGCATGAGAGCTTTGAAGACATTTTCTCCATAATCTGATTCCAAATTCTTCGTCATCTCATCGTGTTATTGTTAAGCATCCACTTCTTCCGTCTTTGTTTCAAATTCAATCTAACCACACTCGCTTCTGCATTCAGTAGAACAAAGATAAGTAACAAAAATACATACATACACACATATTATTATGGACGTAGAGACAGTTGTGCTTCTGGCAGCGCTTGTAATGTAAATTATATAGGTGTGTTTATGAGAAGAAAATGTGAGATTCGTGTGTATGTATTGTAAAAGTAAAAAAACGTTTTTGTATTCCACAAAAAAGTGTTAAAAACTGGAATACATATCTGATGTGTATGCGCAAATAATTTTATGCGCCGAATCATAACAATATCCAGTCGGACTAAAAACAAAAGTTAATAATAACGTGTGTGTATAAAACGCAAAGAGAGAAAGAGAGAAAGAAAGAATAAGTTTGTAAATGTAATGGCTTGATAAGTGTTACTTCCTCTTCTTTTTCCTATTTCCCTCTATGCGGATTCTTTTAAAAAGTCCACACCCCACCCCATTGTCGAGACGAAGAAATTAAAACCTACAGACTATATATTTATAATAATAATAATACACAGGGTAACAGGGGTAAGTCAATGAAGAGAGAGAAAGAGAAGGTTGTGTGCACGTGCTATTTTATTCTAGCACTGACTTCTTTTTTTCACTTCCTCCTTGAAACCAAACAACGAATATCGAGCGAAAAGTCAAATGCGTGCTTTAAAAAATATATTTCTGCAATAATAAACACATATGTTTATATACTAATATATAAATGTATTTATAGAAGAAAAATAAAAATAAAAGCACTAGTGCTTAGCGAGTCAACGTTCATACCTACATATGTACGTAAAAAAAGTTATATTCCTGTATTCGAGACATACTTCAATATTACTACTGCTACTGAAAGAGATTTTTGTGTATAGACAGAATGAGAGAGATAAAATAAGAAATCATATAGCGAGCGAGGGAGAGGAAGATGTTTGAATGATTTTAAAATTTAAACCATTACATTTTTTTTTTAGTTATACATTCTTTCAAGAATTATCTCTTCCCCCCCCCATCCAGTTACATCGGCGGGCTTGCGTTAAGTAGTGATTTTAAAAACGTTTCTTTGTTTTCGACACGTGTGTCAGCTATGTTATTTCGTATCGTAATCTTAGTTGTAAACAATGAAATTTTGCTACTATATTTCATTTTGAAAAGTCGTATCTTTTACAATTATAGACGAAGTATCTTGTTTCACATTTATTAAGTTACAGTACACAGTCATTTGCACCATATGATTAGCAGCTGTGGGGGAATGGAATGAAACAGATGGGGCAAATTAGAGTGGATAGGAGAAAAGAAATATAACGAATAATTTTTAACAATAAAAGAAATAACATGATCGACCATGTAATTGTTCCTTTTGAAAAGAATCGCAAAGATCAATCAGTCAATAACCATTTTTGCAAACATATGCATGCATGCGGTCGGGTAGTACCGACACACCTCCCAAAAAAAATTGACACTCATACTTGCTTCGCCACAGGGCAAAAAACTTTGTACCCTTACAAGAAAACTTTCAGAATATCAGAATTAGAAAATAAAAACGTTACTTCTTTTTATCAGTGTGTAATTAAGAACCATTTTTAAATTAAGGAGTTTTAAAAAATCTATTTTATCTAGTTCTGCTGTGAAGAAAGTTGGTTCGCTGTGTCATTCTAGACAATTTTTCTTGCCAGAATGTCTTAAACATTTATAAATCTACTATTCTCCATGCAATGAATGTTGCTGCCACATCTGAGCTGGTGCTTCTATGTATTTATTTAGAGATTCATGATAAAATCTTCAATGTTGTCTGAAAAAATGTGCAATTTTATCTATCCTGACCTGGTATTTTGGCTTCAGTCACTTCCCCACCAACATAATATAGGTTTCCAGTGGCTTTTATAAATGTTTTCAAGATAATTTTCTGATAAGCTTTCTTCTTTGCTATTTTACAAAGCGCTAGTACTAGATTAGAAACTAAGTCTCATCATTTTACTATTGAATTTGCAAAATGTAACTGTAAGTTCTATGATGACAGTTTCTCTCAAACTTTTCCCTTGTTTCTCTCCAATCAACTTTGATCTTTAAAAATGTATTCATTATCTTCTGTCTTCTTAATTCTTGTTCTTTAATTGTTCTCTCTCATTAATAATGTTTTACTTTTTCTCATTCTTTCATACTCAGTAACCCCTTGCATCTTAGTGGCTTTATTGCCTTACTTGGAGTGAAATGATTAAAAAAAATTCGTCCTATTTGACCTATTTAGCACACTGTTCGATGTATAGGATATAAAATCCTATATTTTACAACCAATAGGTGAAGCACAAATAAGTAAGAAATGCCCATATACAAATAGGATCAGAATCACTAAAACAAAAACTTTTGTATAAATCACTAACAAAATAGGATCCAATTAAATAAGTGGTTTCTGGAATTTGATTGGATAGTACAATCACATGCTATGTTTCTGACTAAGTTTGAATTCCAAATGGCCTGGTCACTGGGTGCTATCACATGTAAATCGAAAAGCTTTCATTTGGAGCCAATCATGTGATCAGGATAACTATATATACACCAATTTCAGGGGCAATAAAAACACACAGAGTAAAAACCCAGTCAGCAACTGGATGTGTCTCACCTGTCAATGACAGGTGGTTGAATCTGTAAACACCTGACCAGAATTCTTATGTTACCATGACAACACCTCAGTGGTGACTGCACACCATCCAAAGGAATATTCACACATCTCAAAGAAATATACATAGCCATGGAAAAAAGTAAGCCTGATCATCTATCTGTATCTCTATTTCCTTTTGGAACAACCATAATCAGGTTTTACATTTTATCACTCACACACACATACATTTCTACTCATGTGTTTCACCCACACACACATAAAGTCATCAGCCACAAATACACTCTATTAAAATGTGCTTCAGACACATGCATATATATACATGCTTTATACTGACCAAGGCATATAACTTTATGAACTATATTTTAACAAATGAAAAACTTTGTTGAACATTTGACCTTTGATTTTTTACGACCAGAACAAACACAATGTTGACCATGTAAAAGTTAATATGTATATAAACATATGATTATTTCAATCTGGTTTTCCTTTTATGTAAAAAAAAATCATTTCTTTGCATTATCTTGTATTTGTGGGCACAAAACTCGGATTTTAATTTTTAATCAGGGTAGACAGACCCTGCAGATACAGAAAAAATCATTCTTTAATCATCAACACAGCAACTATTTTTATTATTTGAAGTGAACCGTTGCTTAGATGTAGATTTTTTACACTTCTCGTTAAAATAATGTTCTCATAGTGACTTCTACCTATTACTACATGTATATGTGTGTGTGTTTTTAGACTGTTTAATATGAGTTTTATTTCCTATTGGCAATTGTGATTTGGTGTCAGTGATTAGACTAATTTTATGAAAATATAGATAAAATGTGACATAACCACAATTACTAATAAAATGAGAGATCATTAGTAATCATATTTTAGGGTATATAACATTTTAATCATTTGTCATTGATCTTTGAAATAAAATAACATTTCCACTAACTAGAATATTTTATAATATTAGAATGTGAAGCTTATATAATTCTATCTGAAAAACATATGATGGGAGACTGAAAAGTTCATAGCCTATGAAGGAATAATGCTAGTGCTGTGAAATCTTGTATGCATTAATTAAAATTTCAGCACTTATTAAAGCACATTGTTTCTTTTCAGGTAGAGGGTTGGCTGAAAAGTTCATAGGCTGACTATAAAGGAGTGATGCTAGAGCTGTGAAATCTTGCATGCATTCATTTCAACTCTTATTAATAACTGCATTGTTTCTTTTCCAGTACAGAGTTGGCTGAAAAGTTCATATGCTGACTATAAAGGAGTGATGCTAGAGCTGTGAAATCTCATATGCATTAATTTCAACTCTTCTTATTAATAACTGCATTGATTCTTTCCAGGCATGAGGATAGACTGTAAAGTTCATAGGCTGACTATGAAAGAGTGATGCTAGAACTGTGAAATCTTGCATGCATTAATTTCAACTCTTCTTATTAATAACTGCATTGATTCTTTCTAGGTAAACTGACATCTGACTGTAAAAGCAAGACTTCAAAAGTAACTAGTAGTGACTTCACTTGCAAATGGACAAAATTTGACCTCATAGTGTTATCAAGTAACTGCAGAAAAAGGGTTTAACCACCAAGAACATTCATGTTGACATGGTTGATACATTAGGGGAAAATTCTCCAGATTTATCAATAGTGCAAAAATGGGCAACTGAATTTAAGGAGGGGAAGGGAGGGTCTTGAAGTTGATCCAATTTCTGGACATCTGCCACCACTGAAGAAAACATTGATTGTGTGCACTATATGGTGATGGATAACAAGCGATTGACTATAAATCAAATTACCAATACTATTAGCAAATCCAATGAGGGAGTTGAGAATATTCTGTACAATGAACTTGGCATGACAAAGGTTTTTGTTTGGTGGGTGCCATGTCTTTTGACAAAAGTGCACTCATCATGGGAAAATCTGACAAATCCAGCTGGTTTTCTTGAACATTTCCTAACCCAGAAATAATGTTGGATTCATCACTTTGAGCCAGAGACAAAGAGATAATCCATGCAGTGGAAATGCTCCTCCTCACCTGCTCCAATGAAGGCCAAGGTTCTTTCATCTGCAGGGAAGGTAATTGCCTTAAATTTTGGGGGATGCAAAAGACATTGTGTTTATTAATCTTGAAAAGTGCCATACTATCAATGGAGAGAACTATGCCAACTTGCTGAGGCAGTTACAAAAGGCTATCAAGACCAAAAACCAAGGAAAACTGATGAGAGGTGTATTGGTTTCAATGGCTGTTGTCCATGACTGTGGCTTTGAACTGGTTGATCACCCTCCCTATTATCTTTATTTGGCCTCATCTGACATGAAAAAATACTTGGCTGGGATCCAGTATCACAATGATGATGGTATCATATCTGCTGTTGATGATTTTTTTGACCCACAAGATGAAAATTTCTTCCCCAATGGGAACCCAGCCACTGCAACACTGATGGAAGTGTGTGGACCATAAGAGGGATTATGTTAAAAAATAAACCTCATTTGATCATCTTCCATGATATTATCTTGGTCAGCCTATGAACTTTTCAGTAGACCCTTGTAATTAATTCCTGATTAAAAAATAACAGTTAAAAACTAAAAAGCAATTGTGAAATAAATAAAAATAATCTGAATACATTTAAAACAAAAAGAATGAGAAAAAAACTTTTTATTTTGTTTTGTTTGTTATCTCTGTCTCCTAAAAGTTGTTAGATGCAAATAATGTAGCAACTATTATGAGAATAAATGATTAAAGGTATTTATTAGGAGAAAAGGAGAAGTGAGACTGTTGAATTTCTTATCCTGAGTATTTTGAATGGTTCAAACAAAAAAACACTAGAGTCTTACTCTGGTGTGACATGTGACTGCGAAAAATTTATTACAATGACAAAAATATTTTTCACAATATACAAATTGTACAAATTACAATATAAGCCTTGCAGAAAAGTTCCCTTGTGCACCTTAAGTTATCAAAGCAGATTAACAGATGTTTCAAATAAAATTAGTTTTCTCTTAAAAAACTACAGTTTGTGTAAATCAAATGTTGTCCTTGAAAACAAAGGAATTTAATAACGTTCTTTTAGAACAATATTCATATAAATCAATTTCTTAGCAACAAAAGAAATCTATTTATTTCAAAAAGTTCGCAATTAAAAATTTTGCAGGTTCAAAGGCTGAAAGTTTAAATTTGAAAGTGAAAGTAGAAGTTCAAAGTTCTCTGTCTAAATGATTGTATTTCTCTGTATCCTTGGAAACAAAAAATTATGAATGTATGTGCTTTTAAAACTCAGTAAATTTCAAAATAAGTCATTCCAAAGTTTGCTTGAAAATGAAACAGAACTAGTACTTTTAATTTAATTAAATAATTAAATTTGAAGTTGTTAGTTTCTGTTTTTGAAACATGATAATTCCTGTATAGCGAAGGACACCATATTTTTAAATCGGTTAATTTATAATATTTCTACTCTGTAAATTTACATTGAGCACTGTTTGGTAAAAATAAAAATATCTATAAGAACACTAGATTATATATCTTACAGTTTTTGTTTTTTTTTACTATAATATATATATATATATATATATATATATATATATATATATATATATATATATATATATATATGTGTGTGTGTGTGTGTGTGTGTGTGTGTGTGTAAACTGTTTGGCTTCATTTTCAGAGTTTCTTTTTTAAAGAAACTGTGTTAGCAAATTTCTAATTTTCTTAATTAGTTTTTATACAATTTAATATTTTCTTTTTTACTAAAAGGTTTCTATATTAATTTTTACACAGTTCCAACATTTTCGTTTTTATTAAAAATAATTTTTATAAACAAAGTTAAAACTAAAAACCGATCTAATAACAACAAAATAAATAACATATAATGTAAATATAATTTACTCAAATTAATCAAATTTTAATAAAATAATTTCCAAGTATAATTAATTAATTAAACAGCTGCCAAATACAAGTTATTTAATGCTAAATACATCTCTTGCCATCTAAGCAATAACAACAAAATCTGATATAAACAACCTCACCTGAAATTTGATTTCGATTTACTGTTTCTGTTTTCCATGTTATTAACGTGTATTATTTTGGTATAAGAATATAACTACCTGGGGAGGTAAAGTAATTATAGGAGAGTGGTTTACATGAGTGTATACTTACACTCTCTCTTTGCTTATAATTGTGACATTTCAGTGATGAGTCTTCTTGTAAAAATATCAAAGTGCAAATAAGTACTTACAACTTAATAAAGGAAGAATTTTACATATTTTATTTATTTACATCAGTCTGCAGCAGAATAACCCTTTCTAAACTGGTTCCCCTACCAATACCCTACCTTTTTTTACCCACAGCTGAAGAAAGAAGAAATGGATTGATGCCATTCTCAAAGGCCTTAGTGCTAAAATGAATGTAACTACTTGGGCGTGAATTTGAACTCAGACTGATGATTTTGTTTTCCATGCTTATAGCCATTATGCAACTTCCATATTTATTTATTAAAATAATTACTGATGAAATAAATATAGTAGAATAGAATATTACAGAAATACAAGTGCAAAATACAGGTGCAAAATACAGGTGCAAAATACAGGTGCAAAATACAGGTGCAAAATACAGGTGCAAATAAGACAATAACATAAAACAGAGATTGTGTTTCACAAAAAGAAGTCATCAAAGGTAATTCTGGAAGATTCTGTTTTTAAGGAAAGTAGTGCTTAGTATCAAGAAATAGAGCATTATAAATAATAGATAAAATTAAATATTCATTTATTTTATACCAACCCTGAAACTTGCAGGAATTATCAGGGGACTTTATTTTTTTTAATTATTTCACTCCAAGCAAGGCAATAAAGTCACTAAGACATAAGAAGTTACTGAGTGTGAAAGAATATAAGGAAAAGAAAAACATTATTAAGGAGATACAGTCAACTTTAATCTTCAAAAGTTTAAATACAATATCAAATGCTGTCTACTGTCCTCCTTGATTACTTTTCCTTTGTTCCTGCTTATTAGTAATGTTTCTATTTTCTAATTATTTTATACACAGTAACCCTTTGTGTCTTAGTGGCTTTACTGTCTTGCTTGGGGTGAACTAGCTTAAAATAAAAAATAAAAAAAATGATATGGATCAGGAATATACAGAGTCCTGAACTGATCTGCATTTAATGTATCAAAAGATATATTCAAATAGATATATACTTATTCTATGTCATTACAAAAACATATAATGGTACATTTATTTTTTTTACTAAATGTTCACTCAATACAAGGCCCAAGAGCCTCTCAAAGTAGAAGGTTACTGATTGAAGTTGTTTTATGGGCATAAGAGGAAGTACAGATTATAAAGATATATATACCTATGTTTTTCAACCTTTTTATCTCCCGTCACACTTGAACCTAAAGTTAAACTTCTGTGGTACACTTAAATTATGATGATCAAAAAAAGAGTATACATTTTATAATTGACTTAACACAAAAAAACAATTTATTATAATTTTTAATAAAAAGATATCAATTAAAAATGGTGGTGGGGGTGGGGGTGATACCACCTCTGAAATAATAATAATGATAATAAGGGAGAATATGCTGTAAAACAGAAAAAAAGGTGTTTTAAAAAAAAACAAAGATGTTAAAAATGCTGTAAAAACGTTGAAATGTAAATGTTACAGAAATTTAATTTAGAACACAAAGTACAATCTTTTGTAAGTGTACAAAGAATATCAGATTACTAACAGAAAATGACTGGAACAATGATAATTGGAAGTTTTAAAAAAAGAAATGGATTTTGACACTGTAAGAATTGAAATTAAAATAAGAATGTTTTGATTTAGAATTTATTTTTGAAACAAGATGCTGTAGTTTACAAAAAGCAGCAGTGTGGTTGATAGCAAGGAGATAAACAACATAGTCTTGTTGCATACCTTGGAAACCAATTGATGAAAAGTAAACTGTTTACTCTCAAAGGAGTGAAATTGTACTTTGGAAGTATGTCAGCATGTTTGCACTAGAAAAACAGATACATCACCAGTTCTCTATATAAAGAGATGGGCCAACCGGAAGATAAGGAGAGTTTTGGGTTTGTCTATCTTCAAATGCAATTGAACTCGGTGGAGTGGTGTCAGAAATTGTAAAGAAAGCTTCCACTGTGTGCTACTGAATGAGAAGCAAAGAGTGAAATACTGCCACTACATCTAAGTACCACTACTCTTGCTACTACTATTACTATTATGACTACTGAAAATGGGAACATTGAAGATTGTAGTAGTTGTGCTAAGAACAAACCAAAAAGGGTTAAAATGAAGGCCACATCTCTCCTTACCGAAATTATTTGAAGTATTTGTGTTTGTTTGGTTATTGTTCACATACAAGAAACATTCAACCTTGTGCAACAAGAATTATAGTGTGTTTGCATTTATATATAAAAGCTTTTGTCCTTTCAAAATTGAATCAACTTAGTTATTTATTTTTCTATTAACCCAATTCTCAGCCGGAAAACTTGCATGTGAACCACTGGGGTGTTTCTGGATTTCTACAATCTGATGACCACTCTCCAGGATCAAAAAAATCACAACATGGCTGGAGGGTAGCTTGGAATTGACATTGGAAACCAGAGACTTATATATAACCTGTAATACTGGACCATACCAGACTAATGGCTAATCTTGTGGAGTGTGTGGGTCCAGAGGGGTGAAGATACGGTGTCACATAATGCCTTTGAAAATGGCATCAATCTATTTCTTCTCTCTTCAGCTGTCGGTAAAAAAGTAGGGCTTTGTGAGTAACAAAGAAGTTTTAAGGAAAATAGAAACAAAAAGGACATTTATTCTTAGAATCAGAAAGAAATAGTTGAAATTTCTGGAGCACATAATGAGGAAAACAACACTCACAAGACATGTTGAAGGTAAGAGAGAAACAATGAGTAACCTAAAATTGTGTAAATGGATGGCAGAACAGGGACTATAAAGGTTAGAGAACAGACAAACAGTGCTAAGAGTTACAAAGGATAGAAAGTTGTGGTGAGCCATGATCAAGATTGTGTAAATGGATGGCAGAACAAAGACTGGGAAAGATAGTAAAGTGACAAATATTGTTTAGAACTATAAAGGATAGAAAGTTGTGGAGAGCCATGATCAAGATTGTGTAAATGGATGGCAGAACAAAGACTGGGAAAGATAGTAAAGTGACAAATATTGTTTAGAACTATAAAGGATAGGAAGTTGTGGAGAGCCATGATCAAGATTGTGTAAATGGATGGCAGAACAAAGACTGGGAAAGATAGTAAAGTGACAAATATTGTTTAGAACTATAAAGGATAGGAAGTTGTGGAGAGCCATGATCAAGATTGTGTAAATGGATGGCAGAACAAAGACTGGGAAAGATAGTAAAGTGACAAATATTGTTTAGAACTATAAAGGATAGGAAGTTGTGGAGAGCCATGATGACCTGTATCCTATTGCACAAAGAAGAAGAAGAAGAAGAAGCAGCAGCAGTCAGATGATTGATGATGTTCATGCTTATTTGCACTTGCTTTTTCTTTTTGGCAATAAAATGAAAATTTTATCTACACACATCTGGTATTTCACCACCGTTGCGTATTTTATTTATCACTTCACTAATCTTATCAATCATGAAATCATCTAAGGCTGTCAATATATATATATATATATATATATATATATATATATATGAGAAGCTTATCAAGTCCTGCTGTTTTATTCCTTTTTGTCCAATTTTGCTCTTACTTCAGATTTTAGTAATTTGGATCCATGTATGCTTTTGCATATTGTGGATTTCTCCCCCCTATTTTCATGAAAGAGTACTGCAGAACTTTTTTACATTAGAATATTTCCTTAAATACACACTCCCACACACACAAACACATAGTAATATTAGCTATTTCATTATAAGGAAAGATTCATTATTAATTGACTGTGCTGCTATTAGTTGAAATTTATAAAATCTTTTTCTTAAACCTATTTTTCTGAAAAATAGGTATCTCAGTGGTCTTTCCAGTATTGATTGGGCTTCCCTCCCTTACCATTTCTTTGGGATAGTGTGAAACATCAACATCTTGATTATGCCATTATTCTCTCCTTCAGTTATATGTGCTATCCATTTTAGTTGTTGCTGCTGTTGAAAGTCCTTCAGTGATGTGATTTTTGTTATTTGTACGGTTCTTTGTTTGTAATTCTGTAGCACCAATTCACAAGGCTCAAAGAAGGAAGTCCTCCCTGAGGCCAACATCAAACATCACTCACTCAAAGCTAGTTTTAATCATTGATCTGATATATATATATATATATATATATATATATATATATATATATATATATATATATATATAGAGAGAGAGAGAGAGAGAGAGAGAGAGAGAGGTAAACATTGAGTTTTATATATGTGGATTTCAGACATTTCAAATCCTTTAATGATTTTGTGTCTCAATTCTAAATATGATTCATTAATTATTTTTAATGTTGTTCACCACCCCACCCATACATATATATATATATATATATATATATATATATATATATATATATATATAGGTAGTAATCTGTTGGTATAATCTAGGCAAGTCCTATTAACACAACATAGAATTTGAATTATGTTAAAACTGACTCACAAAAGAGCACTCAATGTTTATTTTCATTAAACAGACCAAATTTTCTTTACAACTGGAATGAGGATACCTTTAGTTAATGACATTTTAACCCTAATTCATAGGTGAAAATGGTCATTAACTAAAGGTATCTTAATTCCAGTTGTAAAGTATATATATATATATATATATATATATATATGTATATATATATATATATATATGAACTCCCTCTCAAAAGTGTATAAAAATAATACGTAAATTTAAAACATTTTTTTATCCTTGGAAATGTGATCTCATGAACCAGGAAAAAGCGACCTACCTGGGTAAATAAAATATAATCAATGGACCCTTAAGGTTGTGTGTTTTCTCATTAAATTAAATTAATATATATATATTCAGACAGGTTTCGTTAAATAATTTTGACATGTTCTGTCTATTTATTTTCAATAAGATCCTTTCATATTCACGAATAAACTTTTATGTGCAGTTGTTAAAAGATGAAAGAAAAAACAAGAAAAACAAAATAACCCCGCCAACACAATGTTTTTCTCTCTTTTAACAACCGCACAAACAAAAAAGCTTATTCACGAATATGAAAGGATCTAATTCAAAATAAGTAGATAGAACATGTCTAAATTATTTAACAAAACCTGTCTGAATGAAAACATACTGCTGAAATACATGCATTTCATATATATATATATATATATATATATATATATATATATATATATATATATATGAATAAAGACAAAAGGAAAACTTAGCTGACATGTTTTGTCCTTTGATCAACTTTATCAATTCAAATTTAAGGATTTTATTTTGCAAAAAGTATTTAAAAATAGAAGTAAAAATGTCATTAGTTTTTTTAGCATTTGTAAAATTAAGAACATTCATGAATATACATCAAGCTAACTGAAAGCCAAGGCAAAATTATGGAAGATGCTGTTTTTATTTTATATTAATGTCCACCCAAGGCAGATGGTTATTAGGCGGTGTTGTATGAGCATCAGAAAAGGCAAGAACTGAAGTTCATGGGGTAATGAAATAAAGATAATAATAACTTGAAGAAATCAAGTGATTGTAGTGATTGGGAAAACATCTTGATGTAAGTGTGTTCCATAAAGCAGCAATTCCTGGGAAGAATCTTTCTGAATGGAGTTTATTTATTACTAATGGGAATATAAAATGAATGTGGGTGATTCACACATGTGTATGTAGTATGCGGGAAGGAACAACTTAACACCAGTAACTCAACACTAATGACTGAGCACTAGGACAATTCAGGAATGAGACAATTCAGGACTGACACAATTCAGTACCAGGACAACTCAGGGCTGCGATGATTCAGGGCTGAGATAATTCAGGATTGAAACAACTCAGGACTGAAACATCTCAGGACTGAAACAATTCAGGACTGAAACAACTCAGGAATGAGATTATTCAGGACTGAGACAATTCAGTACCAAGACAACTCAGGACTGAGACAATTCAGTACGAGGACAACTCAGGACTGAGATAATTCATGACTGAAGCAATTCAGGACTGAGACAATTCAGTACGAGGACAACTCAGGACTGAGACAATTCCGTATCAGGACAACTCGGGACTGAGACAATTCATACCAAGACAACTCAGGACTGAGACAATTCCATATCAGGACAACTCAGGACTGAGACAATTCCATATCAGGACAACTCGGGACTGAGACAATTCCGTATCAGGACAACTCGGGACTGAGACAATTCCATATCAGGACAACTCAGGACTGAGACAACTCCTTGAAATACCCAGGCTAGGACAGAGGAGAAATGAACTGTTAAATTCTAATGTTGTGAATACAAATAAAAACATCATAATAAACAAGTTCAATAACCAAAAAATCTTGAAATGAATGATATCTGTTTTAAGTTAATAAGAAAAAAACAAGAAAACTAAAAAGATATCTTTATGATTTAATTTAATGTCTAACAAATGAATGTGGGTAAATGTTGATTTTTTTATATTTTAATTATTATTTATTTTATTTTAATTTGAGATTAATTTATGTATTATATATTTTAAATAACAGAAGTTTTTAAATTTAACTGTTTGCTTCATGTATGATGACATGGAAAAGGAGTATTTCTTTCAAGAATGAAGATATTTGACATAGTTTTACCCAATCATCTTAACAAATTTAATGTCAAACCTACAATAGATTTTACCTTTGAATCTGAGGCTGACAACACTTTGCCCTTCCTAGGTATCATGTTACATAGAACTAATAATGACCTTCAATTGGAGATTTACAGAAAATAACAAGAATAACCTTATTAATTTATATTCCAACCACTGCAACAGAATAAAATCTGGAACAATTATAGGAATCTATTTAAGAGCATTAAGAATCTGCAGCCCACAATATTTACCTGAAGAAAAAATATACATAGAATCCACCTTCAAAAACCTCCAATATCCTCAATAATTCATCCACAATGTTAAGGAAAAGCTATAAAAAATCTACAACTACAAAAAAAGATAATGACATTAATAACAACAAAAACAATAAGCTAGATAAAAACAGACATGATACTACCTACTAACTCCTCAACATCTATCCAAAACAATTTATCCTATCTTAATAATATCAAAATAATTACAACTATATCTAAAACTATTATGAATCTGATCAGAACCAAAAATGTCCATAACAATAATAATTCCGAAGCAGGTATATATAAAATAAACTTCATAACTGTTCTTTATAATGTATTGGGAAAACTTACAGAAGTTAGAAAAAAATTATCTATGAACACAAAAAAGTATCTTATACATACCAATTCATCAAATGCCTTAGTCATATGTAGAAATAAGTTCAACCACAATTTTGATCAAAAAGAATGCTAGACTTATTAAAAGAGAATGTAAGTTAGACAGAAAATTCTTGAGAGTGCCATTATTAAAACTTACCAAAATATAAATGTGCACCCAAACTTTTTCAAATATCTACTTCCCTGAAAGAAATACTCCTTTCCCAAGCTGACATACATGACTATAAAATTTTCAAAAATTAAAAGAAAATGGTTAAATTCAAAACTTTCTATTATTTAAAATATATAATGTATAAATTAATCTCAAACTAAAATAATATAAATAATAATAACATTATGAACAAAAATTCAACAGCAGCATTTACTCACTTTTGTTTATTAAACATTAAATTATATCATTTAGAATCTTCCATAATTTACTTTGATTTTCAGTTACCTTGATGTGAATGTTCTTAAATTTAAAAATTCTGAAAAATTGACTTTTTTGCTTCTGTTTATAAATACTTGTTGCAAAATAAAATATTCACATTTGCTTTGACAAAAGTCCATCAAAGAATGAAATGCATCAGTTAAGATAATTTTTCCTTTTGCATTTATTCATATTGTGCTTTTATTGATATATTTTTAGTTATATCTGAATTTTTACACACACATTCAAACACAGCTTTATATATATATACATATATATATATATATATATGTAGAGAGAGAGAGAGAGAATGAGTGGTAGATAGTGAATTTTATACATGTGGTTTTCTTGTTTTATTTCTAAAAATTATTTTAGAATGATGATTAACAATCAAGTTCATGGCCAATCCTTTTGACTCAAGAAATGAAAGCTAAAATAAAATAATGTAATATGGGAAAATTAATTTTTAGAGCTGTTGTCTATTTAAGTAAGTTATGTGTTTAAACAATGTTAAATAAAAACTTATCATTTATGAATAAATCTATGCTTTAGGATTAAATGCTATTATCTTTGAGCTTAAAAGCTTTCTTATTCTGGGTTGAATAATTTTTCTATGTATATTTTTTAAATTTTGCAATTGCTTGACTGAAAATAAACTTGGGATATCTTATATTTGTTACTATTCACTTTCATGTTACTTGTCCTGTTCTTCCACTGAAACAGAGAATATGCCTTTTCTACAGTACCTAACACAGGAATTGAACTGACATCTGCGAAGGAGCCAGATATGTTTTAACCAACATTTTAATCTATTAGATTTTGTGTTCCAATAATAGTAAGTATTATATTTCTTATGATTCTATTATGATATTGCTTTGGTCAGTAAGAACTCAGAGAATAATTCTTTTTCTAACCAATCATTTTTTAATATACCTAACATCATATGAGAACTGATTTATTAGTATAAAAACAATACCAAAATCAGTAGTCAGTAATGGTTACTATGAACAACCAAAAACACATCTCAACCAATTTTGATAGATTCCTATTCACAAGATTTATTCTGTCTCAGTTCCTTTAATCAAGGTTCCAGTCAATTAATAACTTCTGCATATCGAAGTGTAAGCTCTTATTAACTTATACATTCCAATATAGCCTACATAAGAACCTACCACAAAAATTGTTTTTGTTATTGTTATGTTGTGGGCTATACATCCATTTATCTCTAAGTAACTGACCAATAACAAGAAATGTCCCAAACAATTAGTAACCAACCAGAAAGCTTTAAAAAATAGGCATAACTTTCATACCTGGTTTCTAGAAGAAAATGAAAATCAGTTTCACTTGATCCAGTTTGATTTTAGCTGATGTAATAGTGAACATCTTGTGTTTGTTCAGATAAAAAAATGAACCAATCAAATGGATCTATTGAATTTTCAAACCTCTGGTGGTTGGGATTTAATCCAGAAACAAATAAAAAACAAGCTGTCAACTTGAAGAAGTCAGTAGTAGAAGATTCACTCACAGCAACCTCAAAGAAATACAACTGACCAATACACACAGACTATTAGAGACACCAGCTGCTATTGACTATCTTATTTTTTTCACTGCTACTGAACACACGTACATAAAATAACCTCTTTCTTATCGGCACATATTTTTTCTTTCACACACACACACACACACACATGCACACACACACACTTACAGAAATCTTTTAATTGATATATAACTAAATTTAAACTGTGAACTCTAAATAACATTTCCCCAGAACATTTTCATACATATTTGTACATAGCTGGAATCAACAATCATGTGTTCAGGACTAAGGAAAGCCTTCAAGTTGGAAGACATTGGCTATAGTTTAACCTGAAAAGGTGTGGTTTTCACCAGGTCTACTTGCTCAAGACACACTATCAGGGCAGGTGCAAGGGACTCAGTTCCTTCCCATCTATGATACCAGCTCCCCCACTCTACTACATC
>OZ010616.1:45611649-45634149 GCA_963932145.1 Acanthosepion lycidas | reverse complement strand
GAATCTGAAAGTAACAGTTGAAATTTTGGGCATACTTAATGTAAAAATATGGCTTGGAGAATTTGTCACTCACAGGAAATATTAAAAACAAAAGATGTAGAAGGAAAGAGCAAGTAACCTGCCTAATAAGCATGGGAAATATATCTTTGAAAATTTCATATATTTTGGAAACAACACATCTTGGTAAATATCATGGGAAATACATTATCTTGGGGAATTTTATATCATAGCAAATATCATATCATGGGAAATAACATATCATTGGAAATATTTATCTTAGGGAAATATCATATCTTCAGAAATATCACATCACAGGAAATACCATGGGAAATATAATATCATGGGAAATATCATATCATGGGAAATATCATATCATGGGAAATATCATATCATGGGAAATATATTGGAAAATATGGGAAATACAATATCTTGCAAAATCATATATCATATCATGGCAAATATTAAATTTTGTGAAATATTCCTTGGGCAATACCCTCTCATAGGAAATATAATATGTGAAATGCATTATCAAATCTTGTGAAATATCATATCATGGGAAATAGATATTGTAAAATTTACTGTCTTAATAAAAATAAAAATATATCTAGCTTAATCCTGACAAGGTATTGATAATATTTTGATACATATAAATATATCTTTATAAGATTATTTAACAATAGAAAAGATGGTTTATCTTATTACTATGTATTTTAAATATATTATAATTATTATATATTTACATATGTTATATTAAAAGCTTATTAGGATTAAGCATGAAAAGCTGACCTAAGCCAAAAATGAGGTTTTTATTTTTTGTGATATAAATGTTTAAAATGCACAAATACAATGAGAAACTTAAACTATGGATGCATGTTGATAGGCAAAACAATTTTATGCTTGCTTTCTCCCCCAACCCCTAAAACAATCTTTATTTTGTCAGTGTAAGAACTATTTAAATTTATAGTCAGTCAGTAATATATACTTCAACTGTCATGTAGGGTTACTCCTTCATTAAATAAAACACTGACCTTAAAATGGCAAGTGATCAAGAAATGGGCTCAACCATTACTTAAAGCATTTATGTAGAATAACACTATTTTTACAAAGAGGGAATATTGATCTTATTTGGCAAGTATTGATTGGCTACTGACAAAAATAGTATGCAATCAATTCCAAGAATAATCCTATCTGAATGCCAACATTTCACTATAGATTTTCCATTTATTTTCCTTTTAACAAAAAGCACTTTAGTTTTCATTTTAGTCATGTTGGTCTAAAACAACATATGTCTAATCATAAATGCATTAGCCTTAAAATTATGAAAATATTTGTTCAATCAAAGTTAAGCAACATTATGCAGGTCACTATTAAATTGATAATTATTTGAAAAAACGTCAGTTTCTAGTTGGCATCTCTTTTAATTGCAAAATACAGTATGTTGTTTGCTTATTTTTTTCCACAAAACAATTATATTTTTGTTCAAAAGTGCATACATATATTAATACATATAAAGTATATAAATATATAAAGTATATATAAGATATATTAACAGTCATTTAAGGTTTTCTGTGAAAAGCCATTAGATATTTAATTCTTTAACCATATACCAACTTTTTAAGAATCATTCAACTTAAGTGATTATTTTCCAGATAAAAAATTCAGATTCAATAAAAACAATTTAAAAGTAATTTCTATTTGAATTTCTGGAATGAGCAGTTATCCTTATTTACATTATTAATATTTAGACTAATATCTTCATCTTTGTTATTATTTTTACAGTGTCTCAGCAACTGTATTCTCCATCCTTTTTTTGTCAAACTTGGTAAACTTCAAGAAATTTTGAACCCATTCATTCATTTATTGCAAACTAAATCTTTTAATCTATTAGATTGTTGACCTATGGGTCAATAAAGTGGATTATAGCAGTGGTTTATGAAATTGGCATAATAATTGTGGGTAATACAGATTTAGATTCAGTGGAAACAGGGCAAGCAATAACCAAGCAGTACTAAAAAGTACAAGTTGAGATATCCTTAGAAATGGATAATGGAATGAGAACAATCTACCCCCTACAGATTAAATAAGTTTTTTTTTCTGAAATCCCTTGAATGTTACACAGTTCAGCAGACACCCGAAGAAGGTCAGAGGACACTATGGCCAAAACACTGTGATAATAACAACAAAGATGAGGACATTTGTCCAGATTTAAAATAAGTTAAAGTATACTTACAAATTGTAAAAATTATCCACTATTAAACACTGAAAAAAGTATTTAGAAGTCCTGTGCCTTTAAGATTTTATAATCAAAGTAAATCTGTATTTTGCAAAGAGAGCATACATTAGCGTTCAAACAGGTGATGTTCTCAGAGGGTTTTTTTTTATTATGAGCAATAAAATTACACGTAAAAACATTTTTTCAATCTTATAACATTTTCATTTTTATTTTATTTACATTTAGTCTTAGTAATATCATCTAAAAGATGCATGTCAACACAAACATGAAATATAAACAATGATCCATATTGATCTGAAGACATGTTGAACTATTCATTGATTTTCTGTGACATTTGTATCTATGCACACTCTACTAAGAGTGTGCATAGGTAAAAAAGCAAAAAGACACAGCAAATAAACCTGTCCTTTCTTCATATGTGACATGTGTAGTGTTAGATTATCAAATATTATTGATATAATGAATGAAAAAGATACAAAAAATATACTCACCATTATTTTTTGGTGTAATATATCATTTTCTTAATCATATAACTCCAAGCAAGGAAATAAAGCCACTAACACACGAAGGGTGTGTGAGAGAATATGAGAAATAAAAAACACTATTAAGAGGAGAGAACAATAAAAGAACAGGAATTAAAAAGACGGAAGCTAATCAGGTCTATTATGAAGACAGGTGTAAATATCTGTGTCATCAGCATAGATAAATTGTGCCATCAGCATAGATACTGAGTTAAGAACTCATGATGTCAGGACGGTCGTTGATGAAAATTAGGAACAACATGGATACAAGGATATAGTCCTGGGTGTCACCTGTGTTAATGCAAAAAGATCTAGAAGAGTGGCCATTCAAGATAACTTTTATTTCATGACTTGATAAGAAAGACTAAAATAGTTCAAAAATTTGTACAGAACTACCATAACCTTTCAATTTCTGAAGAAGTGCATTATGCCATACCTTGTCAAATGCCTTTGAGATATCCAAAGAAACAGACCAAACTTTATCATTCTTATCTAAAGCTTGAAAGATTCTTTCAGCAATAATCATTAATACATCAGCAACATCAGCAACTGACCTAGAGAAGCAAAAGCCATATTGTTTATCTGAAGAAGACCTTGCAAAATCAAATGCTTTAGTTAAGCATTGATTAAGCCTTTAATACTTTACCAAAAAGAGTCAAAAGGTTTAAAGGCTAATAGAAGTATAAGACTATCTTAAAAACAAGAACTATATAAGAGGATTTCCAACAAACAGGAAAGCAAAAAACAGCAAGGCATTTATTGTAAAGTTTAGAGAGAACAGGAGCCAATTCAGGAGCATATTTCTTAAAGACTGTTGCAGAGATACCATCAAGTCCACTTGTTTTATAGGGATCTAGTTTAGTGATGATTACAGAAGCCATTGATGGAGTTAGATGCATATCACTCAATAGAGACTAAATTCTAAGTGAAAAGTTAGGTAAAGATACTCTATATGTGTCAAGAGTAGAACTGCAAGAGTATTACAAGCAAATTTATCAGCAGATGTTAATGACTCAAATTGAGTGAAAAGAAGAGGGATAGAAGACCTCTTATTTAATACACTATTACAGAGCCACCAGTATTCATAACAACCAAACATTTTAGATGCCTCATTCTATTGACAAACAAAGACTTAGATTCTTTATGTTACATTAACAATTATTATGAGCAGACACAAATAGGTGATTGTTGTAATTGGTACACTTGAAAAAATGATTTCTCTGTACGCTAGTAACAGTACGCTAGTAACAGTACACTAGTAACAGAAAGAAGTCTTGTGAATAGGAGGTTCCTTTCTAATCAGTCAGTTATGTGCCATGCATGATACATGTGTAGGCGATCATGTATCTTTCGATATATGACTGACAAGGCAGATTTTTTTCCCACAGTAGGTTGCCATTTCTTTCTGTGGTAGACCAGTTGCTGTCCAAGGATATAGAACCCAGTCTGTCCTGTTGTTTACCCATAGCTGTGGGGTGGGGAGAAGAAGAGGATTTATACCTTCCCCAAGGGTATTAGCACATAAGTAAATGTAATGGATTTGACTGGAATTTGAACTTAGTTCTCTGATTCCTCAATCCGAGCCACTATCCATTACTTCACTGTGCCTCCTTTGTAATAGACAACTCAAAAGAAATATCAACAGATATTATAGCATGATCTGAATTGCCAAGAAGAAAAGTTGTGGTGCTCAACATGAGCTAGAAGAGGAAGTAAAGAACAAATCAAATTAAAGAAGCATACTGATAAGATTTATTAAGGAAACAAGTAGGGAATTATCTACTTATTTGATTTAGTGAGTGAACAATGGAAAAACTGGAAGTCTGAACATCAGTAATATTAGAATGCTTAAGCCACTTGAAATGATGAGCATTAAAATCACCAAACGCAAAAATGTTTGCAGATTAAATGTCAATAGTGAGCCATTTCTATAATGTCAGATACACAGATTGTACTGTGAAATGTTAAAGACATGAAGACACAAAAAAACAACAAATAAACTTGACATTTGCTTCTCTGTGACATATGCAGTATTAATTTGTCAAATGTTGTGTAAAGAAGCAAAAGGTTGCAGTAAATCAACTCACCATTTGATTCACTTTTCAAAAAAATATAAGAAATAAAATTGTTCTTTGCTTTTATGTTGCACAAATAGCATTAGATTGTCAACATGGTATATTACTACATCAATCAAGATCTCTTTTGGATTCACAAATACATTTCACTAGACATGTCGGCCAGATGTAATTGCCAAGAAAGCAAAACCCGAAATAAAAAGATGTCTTCTGCATAGGGGCTCCAAACATCATATCTGTTTCACAAAACAAATCCATACAAAAATCTAAAATACAATACCCAATCACAAATATTGCAGCAATGAACCTGGGAATCAGCACCTGTAAAACTACAAGTATAAAAATAGCATTCCCTACCAACAACAGGCAGTTTGACTTTAACCTCATCAAAAGACTGCTAACCCATTCACACACATCACTGGTGTTGATTTCAACCATAAAGATATGTGGATGAATCCTGCAAACTCATGCTACTGTGCATCTTCACTAATCCAATCCAGGCCTCTCTCATCATCATCACTGTGACAACAGTCAACTAACTCAACAAATACATCAACTTCGGCCTTATGTACAACACCCTTAAACCTAATCACTTCTCTTACAAATAAAGCAAATAAAGAACCACATATCAACAATTTTGTCACCTTTTCACACAGTTACATAAGCATTCATTAAGCATTATGTATATATTCTGAAAATTGATCAATACATGTTATTGAAATGTTCATCCTTGTTTGTTCTTTCCTTCACAGCCATACACTGTTTATAACAACTGTAAATAGAGAAAATGTTAAAAGAAATACATTTTTGCTTCTATATGACAATTGTAATATTAGAGATACAAATACAAATGATAAAAAGAAAAAAGTAGAAACAATAAATTTGTTGTTTTGTTGTAATATATGACATTTAATAGTATTTTTTGTGATATATGACATTTAATAGTATTTGACATTTAACAATTTAAGATTTAAAAGAGAGAAAATATATTAGAAATAAACTAGTCCATTGATTATCTTGAATGGGCAATATTAGTTTGCTAAGCGTTAATGATGAAATGAAGCAAAAAATATAATAATTTATTACTTGTCCTTTAATGTATATCATTAAAATTTCAAATATTAATGGTGTAAAGAAGCAGAAAGATACAAATAAGAAACTGCACTTAACTTTCCAGTAACAAGTGTAGTATCAAATTATCAAATTGATATATGCAAGCAAAAACATGCCAAAAATAAACTCATTCTTTATTTCTGTGTGTTGTGTATCAGACAAGATTGTGAAATGTTAATGATATGAAAACAAAAAAAGGCACATTAAATATACTTATCTTTTGATTATCTCTGACATGTGTAGCATTAGATTGTCAAATGTTAACAATGTGAAGAAACAGTAAGTTACAAAAAATAAACTTGATGCTTTGTTGTGATATATATGTTATACTCGACTGCAGATTAGATTTCTTTCTGACTCACTTTACATGTTGGCTGGATACAAGTGCCAAGAGAGCAAAACACAAAATAAAAAAGTCATCCACTGTGCAAGGGTGCCAAGCCTCACATCCAGCCCACAAAATAAATCTCCTCAAAAATCTAATATACAACATAAAAGAAGTTAATCATGAATTTTGCCACCAAAGAAAAAAAGATGATCTCAGGAGCCACTTGATTTGTCTTTAAGAAGGCCACTCATAAATGACTGAAACAGAAGCAAACAGAACAGAAGGAGAATGGACCAACTGCCAATGTAGAGCAGGCTCTTGACATCCCAATCATGACTTCAGTCAATCAAACTGACCCTCCTCCAACACCCATATCATGCCTACAGAGACATTCTGCTTGCATTCTTTGTATCAGCAAAGTCAAATTGCCAACAAACGTTGAACTTCACTAATCCAATCCAGGCCTCTCTTGATGACATTGTGACCATGTTCAACTGACCTGACAACTTCACCAACTCTAGGCCTTACCAACTCTACCCTTCCTTCAACGCTGCTTTCCATGTTCCCCTCACCTACATTTAGAGACACTCCAGTTGCATCTGCTCCATGAGAAATACAAAAAAATTCTCTATTTACAATTCTTTTCCTTTCATCTCACTGGTAGTATTGTTGTCTTGTTTGTTCTTCCATGCTACAATATGCATGTTTATAACTTATATAATATTATAGTGTCAAAAAAAGCTTCAAGAAATAATTAGATTGTCAAAAAAGCTTCAAGAAATAATTAGATTGTCATAAAAGCTTCAAGAAATAATTAGATTGTCATAAAAGCTTCAAGAAATAATTAGATTGTCATAAAAGCTACAGGAAACGAACTTGGGCTTTGTATCTCTTTAATATGTTATATTAGATGTTCAAGCATTTAAAGAAGCAAGATAATGAAAAAAAAATAAAGTCTTTTGCTTCTTTGTGATATGTAGTTTGATATCTTAAAAATTACTTGTATAGTTTTATATTTTTTGTCCATAATATGTAAAAAATATTGAATTTTGGTAAGAATTATACTTTATATTACCTCAATCATGTCAAAATTTATAGACATATTTTATTAAGTCTTTACTATCTGCTTGTTATTTTTATATGCCATATTCTTTTAAGACAGAGGCAATCATGGCTCTCCACAATTTCCTGTCCTTTGTAGCTCTTAGTAAAGTTTGTCTTTTTGCTATCTTTCCTAATGCTTGTTCTGCTAACCATTTGCACAAGTGTGTTAGGGTAGGTTATGCACTGCTTTCCTTTGTTCCTCTTGCCTTCAATATTTCCTGTGAGTGTTTAATTTTTTAAGCTCTCTCTCTTTTAATTGTGTGCCTTAGAAATTTCAACTTTCTCTTCCTGATGCTAAGTATAACTTCTTTTTGTTTCCATTTTTTATAAAACTCTGTCATTGCTCACATTTTCAGTCCATGGTATTTTTCCGTAGAACTACATTTGTGTTGGCTTATGTATCGTCTTCATCTGTGATGAGATTGTCCAGCATACCCTACCATATAGGACTGATATTATATAGCAGTTCAGTATTCTTTTCTTTGTTTCTAAAAGAATTTTCCTGTTTATTAATACTTTGCTTAGCTTTTGAAAGGCATCTTCTTACTATCTGAATGCACATTTGGATTTTAGTGTTGCATTTTCCATCCTCTGTTAAAACACTTCTTAGATATTTAAATTGTTTTATTGTTTGATTTTAATATCTCCAATTTGTAACTTGCATGTTGGGTTGTTCCTTTTTGCCAGCAACTATACATTCCGTCTTCTTACAATTCCTTTCTTTTTGCTTTCCTTCTCTACCTTTTGTAGGAGTTCCTTCAGATTTCTTTCTTTGGCTATCAACACTGGTCACAATAATATCATCTACATATCTAATGTTGTTAAGAATATGGCTGCCAATAATGAATTCTGACAGGACTCATAATTCTCTCAGGACTTCTAATTCTCTTAACTGTAAAGATTGAACAAGTTTGATAGGAAGACTTATATAAACCGTAAGTTTCTATGCTAACAGTTTCTTCTCTCATACTTCTCACTTTTGGAATTCTCTTCCAGCTTTCTTGCCTCCCAGTCAACTTTGATCTTCAAAAATTTAAATACAATGTCACACATTATCTTCTTTTTTTTTTTCTCTTTTATTGTCCTTAATAGTAGTTTTTCTCATATTCTCTCACACTCAGTAACCCCTAGTGTCCTATTGGCTTTATTGTCTTGCTTGGGGTGAAATGATTTAAAAAAAAAGACACATCCTTATCTTATGCCCCTTTCAATTTTTGTATATTTACTGAATTCATTTTCTATCTAAATGCAGGCAGTTTGAAACTGACAAATATTCTAGATTATTCTAATATCTTTTCCCAAATAAATCAAGCTTACCTAGGATTTCCAACAGTTCATTGTGGCTTTATTCATTACAATTTCACTACTGAGCATAAGTGAGGGCCAACCATTTCTTTTATAGTTAATAAGTTTGATGATGATGATGATGATGATGATGATGATGATGATGATGATGATGATGATGGTGGTGGTGGTGGTAGTGGTGGCAGTGGCGATGATGATGATGATGCCTGTAAAGAAAAGCATTCAAGCCTGAAGTGAAGCTTTATTCATTACAATTTCACTACTGACCATAAGTGAAGTTCAATTCTTTTATAGTCAGGTTAGTAAGATGATGATGGTGTTGGTGGTAGTAGTGGTGGCTGTAATGATGTTGACAATGATCATGATGATGCCTGGTAATAAAAGCATTCAAGCTTTTAGTGAAGCTTTATTCAATGAAATTTCTTTACTGCCCATCGATGAGGTTCAACCATTTCTTTTATAGTCAATTAGTTTTAGAGGGAGACAACTATGGTTGCCTTCACCACAGGTATACATCATTTTTCATTTATATGGTTCTTTAAAGACTTATAATGATAGCCAAAAGAGAATGTTCATGATTCTTCACTATTATTAGTATTCAAATGTTAATTTTTAAATCTATTTTCCAATTAATAAAGTTATATTCTTCTCTTTTATGACATCAGTTTTTTTTTCTTTCCAACTCCATAATCATTTTACTATCAAAACAATGCTACTGACAACACAACAATAAAATAACATTCCTGGATGTACTAATATCTCAAGTAGAACATAAGTTCAAGATATCTGTATACCACAAGCCAACATTCACTGGATAATAACTCAACTTCACCCATACAGTATAAAGAAAGGGATTGTCCACTGCCTATAACATAGACAAAAATTCATAGGTGGCAACCCAGATATATTTGAACAAAAAATGGTCAGTATAAGTAGTATACTACAATGTAACAATTACCCTGGGCCACATGACAGCAGCTCTGACAAACTGGAATAGTAGGTTTCAAGAGGATAGCAGCAACACTCAGAAAACAGCCTTGTTCTACCCTACCCTACAAAAGTGGTTCAACACTTCACAGACACCTCATCTGAGTAAGACCCAAGTAACTAGTAAAAGTAAGCTAGTCCATGTGTAATAAGAATTAGACATTCTTAACCAGCTGGTACTAAATAGGGGATCATTTTAGAATCATACTAGAAGACAGCTTATTTGATTATAGCAACAGGTGTGCATTTTAAAGTATTTAAATGATTGTAATGTATACAGAAATATGGTTTTCTAATTATTCAAAGAATGTAACATTTATCTTTGGAGCATCTTTTGCAGCATGTGGTGTTTATTGAAAAGTATAATTCCAATAACTTGATAACAAAAATCAGTGTCTATTAAATGACAAATTACCAAATATGTCTTGTGAGATAGAAAATCTCACTAAGTTAAATATTTTCACCTGTTGCCATAAATCAAATACTGTTGCAAGACCATGATTATGGCTTTATTAAAGCTTTTTGTTGTTGGTGGTGTTTTTGTCACAAAATAAATGGAAAACATTCTTAGCTGAATGAATTACAAAATTAAAAATTACATTCAATATCCTTGTTGCCATTATCAAAAAAATTCAGCTTTTGTACCCTCTAACTTTCCTCAGGCATCTGTGATCCAATTAACCTTCAGGGAATTCTTGAACAAGATGAGATATCCATAGACATGGATAGCAAAACAAGAATAATGATGGAATTGAAGTTGAGATATTGTCCAGTGAAGGTTGGCTTGTGACATATGGATGTTTTGAAGCCATTCTCTGTGTGAGTTGTTAGTACATCCAGGAAGGTTAGCTGATTATTCTTTTCTTCTTCCATTGTCTCTTATTGAGTTCACATGATCCAGTAGTACTTGTCCAGGTTCCTAGTGTGGCCAGAGTATGAAGGTGTCATCTATGTATGTCAAACATGCTGTTGGCTTTAGTGATGCCATTCCTAAAGCTATTTCCTTATATGTATATTTGTCAATTGCAGAGGCTCAGCATGCCATTAGCTGAGCAGATTCCCAGTGGAGATAGACAACCCACTGACAAGGAAGTCCTTGTCCTATGTTAGAAACTCAAAACACTTTATGAAATTGATCCAAGAGGTTCACATCCATAGCAATCAGATGGTAAGCTGGAATATGCTAGAGTCCCTTCAGATGAGGCCCTGAAAGTGGTTCAAAACTTATTGGGAGAATGTAATAATATTCCAAGAGATGGAAATTTTGACATTCTGTGTACAAACAACATTCTTCCTACTTTTGTCTGACATATACCAACAGGAAGAAGGCTTGGCTATAGTATCACTAGTGATGGTGAACATATACATGGAATACTTCAAGGAAATAACTTTAGGAATGGTACTATTAAAGCCAACAGTATAACCGTAATGTGAAGATGACACCTATATATTCTGGCTGCACCAGGAAACTGTACAAATACTGCTAGACCATGGGAACTCAATAAAACCTTTGATAAAATTTTCAGTTCAGAACTCCCTATAGGTTGCTCAGATCGATATACACATGATGAAGGCTAGAAGACACAACAGCTGAAATGTTTTGATGACAACAACAAAAATGAAGACCATAGTCTAAATGTAAATAGAGTAAATAATGATAACTCCCCATCATTCAGTAATTCAGACAGAAATTAGGCTGGCAACAATGAATTAAATTCTAATAAATTCAATTAGCCAAATGATTAATCTGGCTAGACTTTCAGATAATCAGTGCTGGAAAATAAATGATGGAAGTATGTATGTATAGCTGGCCACTCGTATTTGAGGATACTAATCTACAAGAGTATCTAGCCAATCCCTATTGCAGACGCTTGCTCAGGCACAGTTATGTTGTTTATACTGCAACTATGTTGAACAAACCTTAGTTACAGTTTCTGGGACAGAGTGTTTTATCTAGCATGATCAACAATTTGAACAAAGCCAGCATGCTCAAGTCCTCGGGCATGATGACTTGTGACTTCCTGCTAGCACGGCTTTCAACGGCCCCTAAGGGTACCGTCTACCCAATTTTCGTCAGAAGGTTTGTGTCAACCCATGATATGGTTTTCAGGCACTTTCCAAAGGTGTCACACTATGGGATTGACCACTCCAGTCCAATACAAATTGACTATAGTGAACATTCTGACCATTCAAACCTGGGTCTCATGGTCAGAATGCAAACATTCTAACCACTTGGCTGTGTGACCATAATATATAAGTAACATTATAATTAATGTATTAGTAAGTATGATAGGATAAGGAAGAAATAGGAAGCATTTATAAATTTAATATGTTTTGCTTTTATTTAAGCTTAATTGGAAAATGAAATTTGGAAGAGAAAAGAAAATTCTGGTACTTTTTATTTTTGCATCAGACAATACACACCAGATTTTTCAATTTTTCCTATTTGTTCTTTATCTTATCATTCTGTTGGATTCTAATCCATAATTGTTCCATATTTGATCTCAATTCATTAGTAAGTATAAATATATAAACTGATATATATTATATTTAAAAAGTTACAGTCATTTTTTCTTGGTTTGTCTGTTTGCATGCAAATCGTAAGGTTTTATTGGTTGACAGAAGAGAAAAAGAAAGGAAAGAAAAGGATACAAGATGACTGCATAGACATTTCTATATCTATGTGTAAGTAGATTGACTTTTGTATTTAATAACATAAGTACTTAAACTGTGATCTTCTTTGAAATTAAAAAAATGTCTAATGACTCTGTTAAAGGAGCTACTGGATATCAAAAGGTAAGTGTTAAACTAAACAGATTCTTCCCAAAGTTTAGTTAGTTTTGCATTAAAAAAAAAACAGTGATAAATAAAACAATGGAAATTGGGAGAGAAAAAAAAAAGATATTGGAACATGATTAGCAGGATAAGTGAAGGGAAGAGGAAATCAAAGAACAGCATACAAGAAGTCTAAAAAAAGGTAGGGAGTGGACATGTAAGCAAAGGGAAAAAGGGACAGAGGAACAGTAGTCACAACGATTGTCTTAAGACAGGGAAAGCCAAGCTAAATGAAAGGAAGAGGAAATCAAAGTACAGAGGTCACAACGATCGTCTTCAAATGAGGAAAGCCAAGCTAAATGAAAGGAAGAGGAAACCAAAGTACAGAGGTCACAACGATCGTCTTAAGATGAGGAAAGACAAGCTAAATGAAAGGAAGAGGAAACCAAAGTACAGAGGTCACAACGATCGTCTTCAAATGAGGAAAGCCAAGCTAAATGAAAGGAAGAGGAAACCAAAGTACAGAGGTCACAACGATCGTCTTAAGATGAGGAAAGCCAAGCTAAATGAAAGGAATAGGAAACCAAAGAACAGAGGTCACAACGATCGTCTTAAGATGAGGAAAGCCAAGCTAAATGAAAGGAAGAGAAAACCAAAGTACAGAGGTCACAACGATCGTCTTAAGATGAGGAAAGCCAAGCTAAATGAAAGGAAGAGGAAACCAAAGTACAGAGGTCACAACGATCGTCTTAAGATGAGGAAAGCCAAGCTAAATGAAAGGAATAGGAAACCAAAGAACAGAGGTCACAACGATCGTCTTAAGATGAGGAAAGCCAAGCTAAATGAAAGGAAGAGGAAACCAAAGTACAGAGGTCACAACGATCGTCTTAAGATGAGGAAAGCCAAGCTAAATGAAAGGAAGAGGAAACCAAAGAACAGAGGTCACAACGATCGTCTTAAGATGAGGAAAGCCAAGCTAAATGAAAGGAAGAGGAAACCAAAGTACAGAGGTCACAACGATCGTCTTAAGATGAGGAAAGCCAAGCTAAATGAAAGGAATAGGAAACCAAAGAACAGAGGTCACAACGATCGTCTTAAGATGAGGAAAGCCAAGCTAAATGAAAGGAAGAGGAAACCAAAGAACAGAGGTCACAATGATTGTCTTAAGATGGGTAAAGCCAAGCTAAATGAAAGGAAGAGGAAACTGAAGAACAGAGGTCACAACGATTCTCTTAAGACAGGGAAAGCCAAGCTAAATGAAAGGAGGAGGAAACCGAAGAACAGAGGTCTCAACGATTGTCTTAAGACAGGGAAAGCCAAGCTAAATGAAAGGAAGAGGAAACCAAAGAACAGAGGTCACAACAATTCTCTTAAGACAGGGAAAGCATTGACATTTATGTGCAATCAAAATTAGCCAAAAATTATTTGAGAACTGAAATCAAATCAAAAAGCATGCAACAGACTTGATCTATGTCTGAGTCTTTAGCATGAAGGGGAAGACAATGCTTAATGATATTTGAAACCTCAAAATTTTTGGATGTGTTGTTGGAGACATTCTGTCCATTGAATTTCAAAAGTGAGTTCTTCCTCATGTACATATACTGATCATTCTTTTGTGACAGTAAGCCATGAAACACTGCTGACCTCAATGTGGATCCAGAATTGTATGAGACAATTACTTCCGCAAACATCCATGGTCCTTGCAATCACGGAATTCCAAACAAACCATGTATGAAGGATGGATGGTGTTCCAAAAAATGCCCAGAAGCTTTTTGTGAACAAACAAATGTCCATGACGACTTACTCAATTCACAGAAGAGGGAACAATAGACACAACTTTGTTAAGAAAGGATTCATGTATGATAATTGTTGGATCATGTATGATAATTGTTGGATCATGTATGATAATTGTTGGATCGTGCTATACAATCCTTTTTTATCAAAAAAATACAATGCTCATATCAATGTTGAAATAGCTTCTACAGTTAAAGCAGTCAAGTATTTATACAAATACATTTACAAAGGAGGTGACAGCATTTGAGCATGAATGAGGATCAAGAACAGCAAGTAGCAATGCTCAACAAAATTCAACGGCATATTTATGGTTGATATGTCAGTGCTTCAGATACTTTTTGGTTAATCTACGGTTTTCCTATGTATTTGGATTTGCCACCTGTCTACTAACTAGCCATCCATTTCAACATGCAATACCCTGTTTATCTCCATCAGAGCATGAAAACTGTCAAATTAGTGAAGAAACAACATTAACACAATTTTTTTGAATGAGCACCACAGATGAGTTAGGAAGACAGGCTCGATACTAAGATTTTCCATGAATTTTTACTTGGAATCAATCCACAAAAACTTGGAGTAGAAGACGCAGAGTATATGCAATTGAATGGATTTACTATGTATTTCCAAAAGACCATGAACAGTATTACCTGAGAATGATGTTTTTGCACAGAATAGATCTGAGTTCTTTTGAAGAAATTCATACTGTAAATGTTGAGCTTTGTGGCACATTTCAAGAAGTATGTAAAGTTGGATCTTATTGTGAACAATGAAGAATATGATCAGGATATGTGTGATGCTGAAGCAACAATCACATCTCTTGATCAAATGCTGAGTCTGTTTTAATGTATCATCACCAGCATATGAGTTGAACCTCTAAATATGCTATTGTCATGATGCAAGAATTACAACATTAACAATCCAACAATGTTAAATATTTGATTTGATTACAGCAGCCATTCTAAATTGCAACATCAACAATGCTGAATCAGAAATGTTCTTCATTGATGGGCCAGATGGCTCAGGCAAAACTTATTTAATTCAAACAATTATTGACACTATAGAGAGGCAAAGAACAAAAAAGTTTTGGTTGTTGCATCTTCTGGAATTGCCTCACTGTGTTTGCACAATGGCATGACATCAAAATTCCACTCATGGTGACCCGAACTACCATGTGCAGCATATCTTCCAATTCTTCAATAGCAAGGTCACTATAGCAAACAAATCTGATTGTGTGTGATGAAGCTCCAATGCATTCAAAATTTATTTATGAAGCTGTTGATAAACCTTCAAAGTCATTAGACTGCACCTATGACTGTCACTGGCAATCATTGATTTTGGTGGGATTCCTATGTTGTTTGCTGAGGATTTCAGTTGTAAAAAAGGTAATGCCCCTGCATGTTGTACAAGTATCATTCAATCTCAGTTTACTTTGGCAGAGGATCAAGCAATTCACTCTTTCAGAAAATATGCAGACTATCAACTGGGAATGCAGACTGGGCAGAATTTTTGCTGAAAGTTGGGGAAGGTAAAGTTGCAACAGACATAGAAAGCAAAATTGAATTACCTGAACAAACTAAGATTGTGAACTCCCCATCACAAATGGTTCAGGAAAATTGAAGAACAATATTTTGATTTGCATGCCATTATATGCACCAAGAATGACAACATTGATGAAATAAATGACTTAGTCATCAGTCAAATATCTGCAACTTCAAGACAGTATCTAAGTGTGGATGAACTCAGAAGTGACGAAACCTCACTCATTCCTGTGTAATACCTGAATACCTTGAAATTTGGTGGGTTTGCCCACCTCACAAACTTACTCTGAAATATGGTTGTATGGTTAAGTGCCTCAGAAACATTGACAAAATAAATGGAATTCTCAACATCGTATCAATTTATGATTGAAGATGACATTATCATGGAAGGACCATATCATGGAAAGTAAGTGCTCATTTTACTAATTAAAATCATACCATCGAATGAAGATATTCTGTTCAAGATTTCTAGACTTCAGCTTCCAGTAAGGGTACTTGCAATGTCAGCAAATAAATTGCAATGCCATTCTCTTGAAAAGATAGGCATCTATTTTCCAACACTGCTCTTCATAAATGGCTAGCTATATGTTGCCCTGTCTAGAGTATAGAATGAACCATTAGCAATTATCGCAATGTTGTGACAAATTCACAACATTGTATTTGAATCCATATTCCAAAGTTAGAGGAACAACTAAATGCAGTAACATTTGATTCAACTAAGTAGTTATCTGGTACATACCTAGCATGTTTCAGATTTTCCACTTAATATAGTGTAACAAGTTCTACTAGTGTAGCACTTTTTCCCACATATGACCAGTCCTTTTAGCATCTGCTCTTCTGCTAGCTACTACATATTTATACTAGCTAATATGTGATAGTAGCTGAGTAAAAATAGAAATCGACATACTCAGGTACTGTAACAAGGAGCAGGTACAAACTAGTTATATATATATATATAGTTTCATTTTATTTTAACTTATTATCGTGATCAGTTTGAAAATCTTTACAAATAAATTTAAACTTGTAGGGTGAAATGATCATAACTATGAAGCAATTTTAAATTGCTATTGTATATATATACATATACCTGTACATATATATATATATATATATATATATATATATATATATATATATATATATATTTCACATAGTAATTCATTGAGTCTAGAACAAGAACCCTCAAGAGAATGTAGAAACCACTGGATGACCATTTCATTCTTTTTGCGACTCATTGGCAGTACACTTCCACTACCAAGAATCAATCCCAAACCATTACAATACAACACATGCATCATACCACTGGTAAATATATATATATATATATATATATATATAGTACAATTGATGCAAGTTTGTAACTCTGGTTTTTTATTTGATGATCACAAATAGCGTGAAACCCAGTGTCATAAACTCACATAAATCCTACTAAATATGTTAGCTCTATCACTGATATTGAGTGCTTTCGAATAAGTACTGTGCATATATAATATATAAATAATATATATAAAAATTATATATATATATATATATATTTATATATATACACATTTTACAGATATATATATATATATGCACACACACACACACATATATATATTTATATATATATATATATATATATATATATATATATATATATATATATATATGTATATAAGTAATGGTTGGCTAAGAGTGACACTATTACAGACACCTGCTTTGTTGCTTACAACTATGCTGAGCAGACATTAATAACAAATTATGGGAGAGAGACCATAATCTGACATGATAATTTTTTTAATAAACACAGTACACAGAAACCATTGTTGACTTACATGTCAGCACAACCACTGACAGATTCTAAACAATTCCTAAAAGCAATTTCAAATACTCATTCATTTAATTTAAGCATTCAATGAAAATATTTTTTATAAATCTGAGTTATTACTTGTTATTCAAAAAATGTATTATTTCAAACTTTTTATAATTGTTTTAAGATGAGATGCCAACCAAAATGTTAATTTTTTTTTGCAACATTGAAATAAGTACATCAGCCAGTTTCAGCAAAATGTATTCATTCTAAAAAATATTTTGAAGGATCAGATGAAAAATTTTAAAGAATATCAAATTTTTAATTCAATAACTTTTACTGAAAATTATAAAAATATTTAAAAATAGTTCTGTCTAATATTTTTTAGTATTTATGTTCCGAAAAAGATATTAAATATTTAATAATCTGTTGGTGATGTTTAAATTTTGAAATAAAAGAACGAGTTTGAAAGCATATGAATTTATTAATTTATCTTTAAAAATAACTAAAAATAGTTCTGTATAATATTTATGTTGATTACATGAACTAAGCAAAATAATAGATAAAAATGATACAGGACTCTACAGGGACGACGGTCTCATAATCTTAAGAAACTACAACAAACAAAGCACAAACAAAACTAGAAAAGCAATAATAAGGATTTTTAAAAATAATAGATTTCATATAGATATAAAAACTAACCTAAACGAAGTAGATTTTCTAAATGTTACCTTCAACCTAAGAAAAGGCATATATAGACCATACTTTTGTAGATTTCAGTTCTGATAAATTCTTAGTGTCTTGCCTTTTTTTTTTAATCATTTCACCCCAAGCAAGATGATAATACCACTAAGATGCGAGGAGCTACTGAGAGTGTAAGAGCATGAGAAGATTGTAATGAGGTGGAAGGACAATAGAAAAATAAGATTAAAAAAGACAGAAGATGGCAACTGGCATTACACTTAAAATTGTAGGTTTGTAGGTGGTAGAGAAGCAAGAAATTGGAAGAGATTTCCATAGTTAAAAGAAACTATTACAAAAAAACTTATGGAACTAGCAATTTCAGCATTGAAATGATGTGACTTAATTGCTAATCTAGTAGTATGCTTTAATTCATGTAAGGTAACTTGCCCACCTTTACCCTCTGACCGTACTTTTCTATTTAGCATAGATCTAATATTTAATTGGTTAATCAAGACATACACACAAGTCTTTTTTAATTCTGACCTTATGTCTCCCCCTTTTAACATTTGGAAAAGAGGTAACACTATTTTTAAATTTCCTTAAAGATCATTTTATCACCAGTTACCATCACTTGAAGAAGTACAATCATAGTATTGAAACATGAAAGCTTTTGTGTAGTGAAATGTAATAGAAATGTTTTTTTTATTATAATCTCTTATAATAAAAATATAATAATAACAAAGATAATATATTTAGATCTTCATCTATTGCAATTATATTTTGGATTTCTTAATATGTAATTCCTCAAAATTTAAAGTTTCTATTCATATATGTTCCTAAACTTGAATTTATTTTTTAATTCTGTCATCACATTTTTCTTAAATAATTAATTTCCACCAAATATAAAATCATCAATGTGCATTGCCAGAATACCAATCAAATTACCAATGTCATCATAACAAAGAAAGAGTGAATTATTGTAAGTGCACACTATTTCTCTCAGTATTTGATTACTCCCCTTTTACCATGACTAAGGGGCACTATTCATTTCTTAGATGCATCTCTTTAGCTTCCATGCGTGTGATTTTGAAACACCTCTCACCTCAACATGTCACCCTGAAAAAATGCAGAGCTGAATAAAGAGTCTCCACTTGCTAACTCAAAACAGATGCAATGGCATCTAAACTTCAGTCACTTTCCCACTGACTTTTCTATAAATATTTTTATGGTAATTGTTCTGATGAACTTTTCTCTATGGCACCTAGATTATGAGCAGTACAAGGTTGGTGGCAAGATCTAATCACTTTACTTGAAATTGCTAGATGTAACAATAAGTTCTATACTAGCAGTTACTTCTCTTACACTTCTCACTTGTGGAACTCTCTTCTGGATTTTTGCTTTCCAGTCAAGTTTGAGCTTCAAAAATTTAAATGTCAATTTTTTTCTTCTGTCTCTTTAATTTCTGTTTTTATTGTTCTCTCTCTTAAATAATGCTTTTCTTTTTCTTATATTCTTTCACCCTCACTAACACCTGTGGCTTAGTGGTTTTGTTTTCTTGCTTGATGTGAAATGATCAAAAAAAGTTAATATTACTAGCTTTATATCTTAACAGTTACAGATTGGAGAGTCTAGTTTTAAATTACTTACATCATCTTCATACAGCGAGATGGGCTTTTTATTATTGTCTTTAAATTTTTCAGTTATCATCAATCTTGTTAAAAACATATTTATTGTAGCATATGAGAACAAATGGAGATACAATACCACTGTTGAGGTGAAAAGTAATGAAGACAAGAATTGTTAATTTAAAATTCTTTGTATTGCCAATACAGAGGATGTGAGTGGAATATCTCATTGTGGACAAGGGAATCAACTTGAAAAAAGGGTACAGTTGGTAGGGCCTGGAGTTGATGTGTGTGTTGGGTTGGTTGACTGAAGTCACTGGTGGTGATGTTGACAGCTTAAGCATTTGTAGTAACTCCACTATAGTGTCACCATTGGCCTTCTTAAAATTTGACAAGATGGCTCATTCATTTTTTAATGCTTTTTTTTCTTTGGTGGCAATGTTTGTGATAGGCTTATTTTATATTGTATTTTATATTTATTTTAGGGGATTTGTTTTGTGAGCCAGATGTAAGGCTCAGAGCCCCTGCACAGATGATGATTTTTGTATTTTTGGCTTTGCTTTCTTAACATTCATGTCTGGCTGACGTGTCAAGTGAATTAGAAAGTGATCTAATTTGAAACAAAATATAACATTGTTGATATAGATTTCTGACCAGTGTAGTTTGTATGTTCAAATATCTTATGATATTTCATATTTTCTATTAATTTATCCTTAGCCACAATCACATTTTTGCTTGTTCTTCTTTAGATTTGATTTAAACTACGTTCTTGACAACATCTGTAGTTGGTAAACTGATTTATAAGAGACTACTTTTATTATATTCATGATGTGGTTAACTTATCTTGGAGATTCTAGGCATTTCTTGAGTGACAACAGGAGGGATGGGAAGAATTTAATAATGAGCATTACCTACTGATCAATGAGAAATTGAACACTGAAAGCTGCACTACAGTTGCTGAAATTTAATAGTGGCTGAAACAATGAAGAAAACATTTCTATTTATACAAGAGAATCTCATTAACACATTCAGAAAAAACAAACTTCTAACCAATTTAGAATTTTAGAAAAAGATAGGAGACATTGATCCTTTTGAAATGGAAATGAAGTTAAAATAGTTTGTTCAGATTATTAATGCAAATAAAGGTAGTTTGAAAACTTTCTACAATTTTCTAAATTACATCTGTCTGTAAGAGATGTATACAAATTACTCAATTTTCTTTTACCTTTTATTAATCCATCCCATAACAGTTGCAATTCTGGAAGAAATTTTCAACAAACTGAAACTTATTAAAACCTTTTCCAAAATGATGGATGATATAATCTTTTCATTAGATCTGTTGTCAGTTGAATATGTGCCTGAACTCTAAAATATGATCATATTATTGATACTTTTGCTGATAGAAATGCTTTTCAGAAATGTTTCTATTGATAATGAATGTAGTGTATTTTATTGTGCATAATACAAGAAATTTTAAATGAAAATTAAAAGCAAAAGGGGGGGGGATCATATTATACACATTTTCAGAAATTTTTACTCAGCTTAAAAAAAACCTCTTATTTGAAACAGTAAGAAATGCAAATACACTCATAACAATAGATAATAAAATTATAAAATAGACAGGTATTGATAACAATTGTTTACAAGAGGTATTTATTCTTTGGAAATCAGCATAATTGGGTGTTTTTTTCTGTCTGAATTTCTTGGATGAAGAGTTATCATTATTTACACCATTTATATTCGGACTATTGTCCTCTTCTTTGTTGTTGTTTTTATAATGTTTAGGCCTTTGTGCCCTCCAACTTTCTTCAGATTCATTTCAGAATTCCCTGTAGGTTACCCAGATCAATATGTACCTGCTGGAGGCTGGAGGACACAACAGCCTAAATGTTGTGATAACAGCAAAGATGAGGACATTACTCTGAATATAAACAGTGCAAATAATGAATGTTTTTGTCTCAAAGATAGGAAATTCAGGAAAATTAATAAAACAATTAATCTATCATCTTTTGATATAATTTATGTTATAACAAAGGCCTAATTGTTCTATGAATTATATACTTTTTTAGTTTTTTCCAACTTAAAAATTGAGGCAATAATTTCCAAGTTGTAACGCTGCTGTTTCATATTCATTTCATTTGTTGACAACACTTGTTCCTCATTATGCATCCCAGAAACTTCAGTTGCCGCTTCCTGATATTAAGCATAAGCCTCCTCCCTATTTGCAACCTCTCCAAGACCTCATCGTTGCTCACATGCTCGATCCATGTTATCCTTAGCATCCTTCCTTAGAGCCACATCTCTCATGTTGAATCTCTTCTTCATCTTTTAGGAAATCATCCAATGCTGCAAGTAATATAAAATGAAGAAGTAGAAAAGTTTAATAAAATCAGTAATTGAAAGATTGATGAAGGTTATAGAATGTCAAGTAGCTAAATATTAACATGTAAAATAATCAGATAAGCATTTTTCAGGTATAATAATCACAAATATATGTTCCTGTGGCCCATATCTTTTGAATTTATTTTTAAATAAAAGCTTATTTTGCATATAATAAAACCTGTTTTTAAGTTAAAAATTTGAGTCATGCTCTTAAATAAATTTGTCAGATTTAGACTCATATGGA
>OZ010616.1:45596649-45606649 GCA_963932145.1 Acanthosepion lycidas | reverse complement strand
CTACCAGCTCCAAGGCTAAGTGCTCAAGGGTGTTATGTTGTATATTGACAGCTGTCTTTGTATCTTAGCCATGGGTGTCCTACATTCCTATAGCTCTGATCTAACTGGCTGTATATTAGGATCTTGGGTATCCTGTCATCAGACATTCTCAAGACATGACCAGTCCACTGTAACTGAGACTGTATGAGAAAAGTCCCCATTCCTCCAATATTACACTTGTTAAACAGGTCTACGTTAGATTAACTCCACAGATTGCATGCAGACAGCTTTTATAGAAACATTCCAGCTGGTGTATATGGTACTTGTATAGAGTCTATGACTCTGAGCCATACAAAAAGATGGCAATTACAACAGCTCTGTAAACCCAAATTTTCGTATCCAGTCAAATAGCCTGCTCATTCCACAAAACAAATATATATATATATATATATATTTTCCTTTTTTTATGTTACTGTGTAGGTTGATATATTTATATTTATTTCTATGTGTGTGTATATATGCATATGCATATATGTGTATGTATATTTGTATGTATGTATATAAAATATTTGGACAGTTTTTACACACTCTTTGTCCAGAAAAGAAAGCTCTTGTTCGAACACAAGAAAAATTAAATAAAAAGCTTAATCATAGTACCTTGTCTGTCATTTTTAATGAAACATGCATACATGAAGGATTACTGCCTAAATATACAGATATATATATATGTATATATATATATATAACAAAAAATAAATATATATATATATATATATATATATATTTTCACAGTAAACATGCATTATGTAAAATTTTTAATAAGAAGACTCTGAAAATTAGTTACTCATGTGTTAGAAAGATGGAGAAAATCATATCTTCCCATAATTGCAGAATACTTAGAAACTACCATAGTAATGTAACTCAATCGAGTAACCCTACCTGCAATTGTAGGAATAAAGATCATTGTCCAATCGGGGGTAAATGTAACTATGAAAATGTAATATACAAGGCAACAATGTTTCCCGAGGAAAATATAAACGAGAAAAAAAGATATATAGGTATATCCGCCGGTGATTGGAAGCAGCGTCTATACAACCATAGACGCTCTTTTAGATATAGATGCCTCAGAAGTCAAACTTCCTTATCGAAACACTACTGGGATCTGGTGGATAAGGGATTAACCCCACTTTTGAAATGGAGATACCTATCAAGAGCCAGAACACCTAATAACTTCCGCGATCGGTGTGATCTGTGCATGGCGGAAAAAATTTTTATTATCAAAGATAAGAATCAAGATGAACTGCTGAATCTTCATAATGAGATATTTTCTAAATGTAGACATAAGAAACGATTCAAAACAAACACCGTTTTGTAACATTTTGTTACTTATATCAGTTCCATCTTGGTTCAAAACATCGGGCATGATACTTTAACGGAATGACTATTATGTTTATTTTGTTTATCTCTATATAGATCATTGTGTATGTTTATGTGATGCGCTATGTATTTTTTTTTATTTTTTAATTTTTTTTTTACCCCAAATTGTTGAAATTTTACTTATTTAGATTTTAAATTCTAATTTATATGTATGTATATGTATGTATATGTATGTATGTATGTAGGTATATGTGTATATGTGTGTGTATGCATGTGTATGTGTATGTATATATGTATGTATGTACTTAGCTGCGTGTGTATGTGGGTATATATTTAGGTGTGTGTGTATAGGTATATGTATGTATATGTATGGATGTATATGTATATGCATGCGTATGTGTGTATACGTATATTCGTGTATACGTATTTGGATGTAGGTATATGTAGATGGATGTATATGTAGAGATGTGTGTATATATATGTGTGTGTGTTTTGGTAAGTATGTACCCATATATATATGTATATGGGTGTATATGTACGTATATATGTATGTATGTATAGCTAGACGGATAGATACAGGTATATATTGTTTATTTGTTTAAATGGGTGTATGTAATTGTATAGAAATGTAGAGTTTCAGGTATATATGTTTATGTGCACGTATGCGTATGTTCGTATGCATATATGTGGGTAAATGTGTAAGGACTGGATGCGTATGGATGTATGTGTGTATATGTAGGTATGTGTATGTGCATTTTTGTATGTATATATGTATATATATATATATATGTATTTGTGTGTGTGTGTATGTATATATGTGTATATGTGTGCATGTGTATGTATTTATGTATATGTATGTGGAAAATGTGTGTATATGGGTATAGGTGGATATATGTGTATGTATGTGTATGTATATGTATATATGTATATATATATATATATATATATATATATGTATATATGTGTGTGTATGTGTGTATGTGTATGTATATATATATGTATATATGTGTGTGTATGTGTGTATGTGTATATATATATATATATATATATATATATGTATATATGTGTGTGTATGTGTGTATGTGTATGTATATATATATGTATATATGTGTGTGTATGTGTGTATGTGTATATATATATATATATATATATATATATCTTGGTATGTACATGTATGTATGTGTGTATGTGTGTGTGTATGTGTATATATATGTGTGTATGTATGCGTGTATATGTGCATATGTGTATATGTATATGTATATATGTAGATGTAATTATTTGTATATTATATGCGCGGTACTTATTAGAAAGCGCTTAGTATCAGAGATAGAGCTAAGATATTGAATCAGATATATGTATATGTGTATATGTGTGTGTGTATGTATATGTATGTGTGTATTTGTGTGGATATGTGGATATATGTTTATATGTGTACATGGGTCTATGTGTATGTATATACGTGTATATGCTATTGTGTATGTGTGTATTCGCATGTGTTTTGAACATAAAAATATAGGTCCTTGCTAGATTAGATAATCGTCATATTTATTCTTTATATGTTTATATTTGATTTGTAACCTGTAGTCGATATTATTTTTGTCAAATTTACTCAATTACACAGCGTCCATTTCAATTTTAATTTCACCCGCCCCATCTTTCTCCCCCACCACTTCTTTCCTTACCTCTCCCTCCTTCTTATTCTGATCTTTAACATTAGATCGTCTATGGTGTGTGTATGTCACCACGAAATGTATCTTTAATGTATTAGACATCCGACAACAATCATTTTGCCCCTTCCACTCACACCTAGTTTTAAAAAAAACGACCCCTCTCTGTTAAATTCACTCGTATATTATCCCTCTCTTTAGAACTAACATTCGTCCCACACTCTCATACTTACACTCTCTCTAAATTCTATTTTTATTTCCGGAGTTGTTTTTTCTGTTTTCCCTTTGAATTTGTAGGTTTGATGAATTGGATCGTATTTACAAGTCCAATGGAATAAATTATGACCATGGAATATTAGTGTTTAAGCCTTTTTATTATATATATATATATATATATATATATATATATATATATATATATATATATATATATATATATATTTATTTTTTCCCTTTATTATGTTACTATGTAGGTTGATATATTTATATTTATTTCTATATGGGTGCATATATGCATATGCATATATGTGTATGTATATTTGTATGTATGCATATGTGTGTATATAGGTATATATATATATATATATATATATATATATATATATATATATATATATGTGTATATGTATATGTGTATATATATGTATGTGCATATGTATATTCATGTATGTTTCTACTTGTAGTGATGAATGTATATACACATACATATATATGTATTTTTTTATATATTTGTACTCATGTATGTGCACTCATATGTATATATATGAAATATTTATATATATTTGTGTGTTTTCTTTTGTATATATTATCTGGTTTTATCTTAAACATTACATTTTACCTGGACATTTGAATTTGGTTTTTTTTTTATGTGTGTGCATGCGTATATATTTATCTTTCTATCCATTTCTATATATTTTAGTGTCTTTTTTTCTTTACGTTGTTCATTGATGAATATTTGTTTTTCTATTCTCCCCCTCTTTAATTTTATTTATTGAACCATTTTTATCTATATAGTTTTGCCTATGTAAGTTATATTTTAATAATCTGTTTGAATTTGTTTGATAACACTTTCAAATTTGAATATTTGTTGGTATGTATATGTGTGTATGTTTTTATTAATGTATGTGTGTATGATCGTTTATATATGCCTTTCATTGTATGTATATTTTGTCTGTTTTCTTTTTTAAGGGTCGTGGACATCTATTTGCTGTTTTATTCATGTTTTTGCATGTTTATATATCTAAATATGTCTACGTATTTGTGTATTATAATCTGATTGTGTATGTATTGTCTTTTGCAAGATTTCATCCACCCCTGCCTATATCACCACTTCAAATATATCTAAGATGTAATGAAGATTTGCATCAACATTAGATTTTAACGTTTATTCTAATTGAGTTTTTGTTTATTCTAACTGAGTTTTCAATTTTATAGTAAAATTTAATTAGTTAGAATGATTTCTATTTTAGTTTAACTATAACATTAAGGCATTAATTATTATAACCTTAGTCCGTTGTCAAGTTTTTTGAATTCTCATATACTTGTATTTTGATTGGTCATTGCAGCTTATGTAACAGCATTTCCCCTATCGAGAGGTGTTTGGTCTATTTGAACCTTTTAAAACCCTTTATTCTACATTCAACACCATCACTTGCTAAGATACCAGAAGTGTTGAAACTAAATGGCTATTTTTGTAGTGATTTTATTACATAAATGTTATAATTTGCAAATAAATTATATATATATATATATATATATATATAATCTATTAAAAAATTATAACATATTTATGTTATAAAATAAAATATATGTATATATATATTTACATATATATATATATATATATATATATATATATATATAAATATATGTATATATATATATATATATATATATATATATATATATATATATATATATATAATATATATATATATATATATATATATATATATATATATATATATATATATATATATATATATATATATATATAAAAGAAATGACAAGAGGAAAACCATTTATGCCAGTCAAGTATGAAAATTGATGATTCTTTTTCCAGGTAGAAAAGCCTTTTGCCATAAAGTGCTTGATATCAAAAGTTAGGATAGAGCGTTAATAGAATTAATCTGGAGAATTTTATCACTTAGCTCAGTGGTATTGGTTCAGACCCAATGTCATTCAGCTAAGTGATAAACTTTCAAAATTAATTATTATACATATATATATATATATATATATATATATATATATATATATATATATATATATATATATAATATGATAAAAAATATAGTTTTAATGCATGCTAGATTTATAGAAATGCTAGATTTATAGAAAAGATTGCATTCTAGATGCTTGATGTTGAACTTGGTATCCACTTTTATCTATCTATCTATCTATCTATCTATCTATCTATCTCTATCTCTCTCTCTCTCTCTCTATATATATATATATATATATATATATATATATATATATATATATATATAGGTGTACAGATGAATGGTAGATTTATGGATGTGTAAGATAGGTTCTGGCAATAAACTGCATTTCTAACTTTGTTGATTATCAAGTAGTCTAATTGGTGCTTGGTGTTTCCTCTTAGACATTCTCATGTTCACAAGCATCATGGTCATTCTTCAAACCAAGTGTTAGTTATTACTTAGCAATTCTCTATGCACCATTAAGTCTATTATTTTCTGTCCTCATTGTGTGATCCAAATTCATATTTATCAACCATGTCATTATTCTGTTCCTATCCCACTTTTACTAATGATGATAATGATTTCTTGTATTTCTCCTGTGATATTTGACTTTTTTTTTTACTGCGTTGTAAAACTTACTGACTTCTTGCGGTTGGTATTCATGTGAATGTAAATAGAATCCAAAACTGATATTTAAATGGAAACCTCTTTAGCTGTTAACTGTACCACCACTGGCAAAATTTAGTAGAAAATTTCAGTAATCTCAAAATAAGTGGAATTAAAAATTTACCATATATTTCTGGGTATAACTTTAAATCCAAAAAATCACCCATAAAAATTGGAGGTCAACTTATAATACAATTTTAAAAAAATGAATAATGTTTGTCGGTAAGCTAACCTTGGCCTTTCTGAATAATGTTTGTCGGTAAGCTAACCTTGGCCTTAATACAATAACCAATAATGTACATGAAAAGATTCACATTATCAAATAAACTGATAATAAAAGTAATAAAACCATTTCTACCTTATTTATTACTGGCATATTTCATAATAAATTGTTTATTTGAAGAATAATTCCATATCAATGAAATTAACTTGTATCTGTACAAAGCTTAGTTAAGAAAATGTAAACATTGTGTGATGATTGCATTCATGGCAACCTTTATCTTTTGTTAAACTTTTAATAAAAATGGAATGTACTATTACTGTACATTACTGTACTGTTATTAGTGGTATTTTGTGATTGTCGATGAAGTATAAGTAAATGGCCATTACCAGGCAGTTTGGAACTAGTTAGCTATAGGAAGAGAAGAAAAAGAATCAATATTTGCAAGAGATTATGTGATAAAATGTAAACAAAACAATGGTTTTCCTTTTTAGGGGATGTGTGTATGAAAAACATGATATAGAATCAGTTTTTTTTATTTATTTATTTTGAATTTCTAAGGATACGGTAAGTAACAACATTTCTAATAACATCATCTTTATATAATCAATAAACAGTCATCTTATACTAGAGGTATAGGATAAATTCATGAAAATTTGCTATATTTTTTGACCTCATCTTATCTAAAGGTCACCTTATATGTGGAAATATATGGTATATTCTTCACTTACAAAAAATAAAAATAAAAATTATTCATGTTAATAAATCCAATCCTGGATATGATGATAAACTACATCTGGCAGCAAGGCCTCTGATTGAGAGATTGGAAATTTTGAGGAATGTGGAACCACTTCTTAATTGCTGTTGTTCCCAAGTCTGACCCAGAGTGGTAGCACCTGTTAGGTTTCCAGCTATGGGTAAATACTGAACATCACAAACAAAACACTATGAAAGTATAGAAATACATTTTTATAGTAAACATACAGCAGGACATTTTCATATAAAAAAAATGACCAACAGTACCTGTTTATAGCAAAATGACCAGCAATACATTTTATCAGTAGTTGAAGGCATACAATTGTGTTAAAAATATTTATATTTCAGCATTAAAGTGGATGCTATGTCACTAAACAAAATCAACCAACCACTATGAAAGAACTCTTTCATGACATTAATCCATATAATATCCTACAATTTCTTAAACGAAACTGTATTTCAAAATATAACTTTAACAAAACTACAATATAAAAGACACATATCACTGCCTCTAGTAATCATGTCCACACAAACATGAGTATGTACAAAAGCTGAGTATCATCTGCCATGTATTCAATTGTGAAAGCAGAATAAGATATAACATATTTTTATTACTTCAAAGCTCTCAAGAAAATTAAATTTTGGTATTAAATGACCCATAATGAGTTGATGTGCCATTAAACAAACAAATCACTTAATGGATCATTTTAATAAATAGGAAGATGGGTGAATGAGTAAGGGAATCTCTTTTAAGTCATGGCATCATGAACTGTTGTTGCATGTATCTCTTTACTGGCTTGCCTGGTTTAGAAACTTGGCTTATATACTCTTCAAAGGGATCATGATGTATGTTTTTTTTATTGTCAGTGGGAACTCAACCCATTGATTAAAAAATGTTAAATATTTATTTTCAAACCATTAATTTATTATCCAGAAGGATGCACAAATCCTCTGACTCAGAAACAATTTTTTTGTCATTTGGTTTTTGTCTTGGTGTTTATTTTTGTTTTCACTCCACATCTTTTTTCATTCTTCTCTTCTGAATATTTCTCATTTTGTTTCATAATTATTTATGGGCAGCTTCTGACAGAATGGTAAATTTTAAAATGTGGTAAAGTGTTGTTCTTGTTGGCAGTTATAAAGATATACTCTATTTTACTCGCTATCGTTATGAAGATTGTCTTCATTATCTTCATTCTATGTATCTGTTTATATCCTGGAGACTAAGGATGTGAAGCTAGTGTTTGCTAAAGTCTAGCTTGGAGCTGTCTTTTTGTTGACTGGGAATGAAATTCAACTATTGCAGCAGTGATTATATACAGGTCATCTCTGTTGACATTTTACAGATGGCCATAGGATACTACAATTGTAACAATGTAGTTATGATTATTGGCATTGTTGTGGTTGACTTTGAGGATGATAAATACTTATTGTTGGTACTGAGATGATGAACATCAGGGAGGCTAAGTAAATACTTAGATACCAAGTTGAAAGTTGATGCCATCAGGAAGGTTGTTAATGAAAATTAAAAACAAAGTAGGACCAAGGAGAGAGACCTTGAGGACACCTGCATTAGTATGAAAGGATCTAGAAGAGTGGCCATTCAGGATAACATTAATTTCATGATTTGATAAGAAAGACTGAATCAGTTCAAAAATTTGTCTGAAGACACCATGACTTTTCAATTTGTGAAGAAGACTGGTAAGCAAACCCTATTGAACACTTTTCAGATGGCCAAAACAAGAGCCCAAGCTTTACCATTCTTATCTAAAACTTGATAGACTCTTTCTGTAACAATCATTAACACATCAGCAGTTGACCTAGAGAAGCAAAAGTCATATTGCTTGTCTGAAAGAAGGCCTTGTGATGATTAACTAATGCTTAACTAATTCAGCATTGTTTTAGAAAATTGCTTTTGATCTTTATCACTTTGAATACTGATTTTTAGAGCATGAACGTTTTCCATACTTGGAATATTAATAAAACATAATCTTCCTATTCCAATTTTCCGCTATTTAAACATGTACCACACTAAGTCAAGTTTGGTAAATATTAACTATATATGGGATATTGACTATATATGGGATATTGACTATATATGGGATATTTAGAAACCTTTCTTAGAGATTCATTATTTCTATAAAAATACAATTAATGTTTCTTTCTTATATTTTAGATTTTGACCTAAATGTTCAATATGTCATGTAAAATTAGATAGCAAGATGACCCATTTTATTTGGTTAATTATTATTCATTGTAAAAAATACTGGTATACAATACTTTGAAGCTATTGATATAGATGATTAATTCTGTAATGCGTGCGTATTTCTAGAATCAATGCTTATCATATAATAAGAAATTAGAAAGGATTTATTCTAGTTATATACTTTTGAATCTCTTTAGTAGTTATTTTATACACTAAATATAAGTCTTCCAAATATAAATAGTTTTTATATAACTTTAGCTCCTTCTATAATTAATAAGGTCTTTACAAGAATATTTTACATGAATTAATAGTGGTGAAAAGATACATGCACATTGCCCAAAGTAATAGACTGATTGATCTGAAATACAAGATAACATTTATTTAACAAAAATAACTAAAGGAAAGTTTAAGAGTTTCTTTTCCTAGAAATAAATGAAATACAAAACAAAAATTGTTTATATATTTGGGTGTGACTTGCCTGTGTAGGTGTGTTTGTGCGTGAAGTGTCCACAACCCTTTTTGACCTTGGTGTGAAAAGTTGATGGCACACACTTTGAAAGGAAGGAAAACAGGAAAAGATGGTTACTTAAGGGTTTGCCTGTTTTTGCTCCCCCTGGGCTGCTGCTGCTGATAATATGTTTATTAAGGTACTGCATAATCTGGGAAATCATTAAAAATATGAAGTTTTATATAAGTTTTATATGCATAAAAAGGAATAAATTAGATTTAATTTGAAAAAAAATTCAGATTTTGATTTGTTTTATTTTATTTAATTATATGTTTTGCTATTATTTTTATTTAATAAAGAGTATAATGTGCCTTTTCTATAAATATTTTCCTGGAAATTGTTCTGATGAACTTTCCTCTTTGGTACCTTGTCTTTACAAGTTTAAGTACAGTAGTAGATTGGCAGCTTGGTCTC
>OZ010616.1:45474149-45591649 GCA_963932145.1 Acanthosepion lycidas | reverse complement strand
TTATGGGTTATAAGTCTATACTCAACTGATGCAGTGTTGGATGCTATGAGTTGTTTTTGGTGGTGGGTGGTATGACTGTATTCCATTAGTTATCTCCTCCCCAACCTCTAACTGGGCAGTCCCTGGATAGTATAGTGTTCACCCACCACAATCTGCTGGCTCTAGTGGGTGCCTGTAGTTTATAGCTGCTGGCTTAACTGACTATGCACCTAACAAACTGGAATAGAGAAAAAGGATTTCAATCTCATTGTATTGCATGTTGGAATGTGCAAACCATAAGCCCTGGTCTGTCTGATGATATTTAGGAAATTGACGAGTCTCACAAGACTGCAGGGAATAATCATAAGCTAAACAGACTGAATATTGATGTGACAGCTCTACAGGAAATGCGACTTCTGGATAGTAGACCTCTGAAGGAGGGACATTACACCCTTTTTTGAGCAGAGGAGAGGAGTCAATGAATGAAGGGTATATGGAGTTGAATTCACTGTAAGGAATATCCTGCCCCATATTGTTGAACCTCTAGCAGGTTGCACAGAAAGAATTTGTGAGATAAATGGATGACGACTACTGCTACTACAAATATTAAACAATTTATGTCTCTGTGAAAGATTGTGGAATAAAGTGATATCTTTTAGGTTAGATTTGTTCGGTAAAGCCATCATATTCTTGTAGTTTGGTGGTTGAAGTAGTTGGTATGTTCAACCAGGTTTGCAGAGTGAGTTCATTTCTCATTGGGAACTTATCTTTTATTTTTCGATCATGTAATCTATTTCCGTTCTTGTAGACCTACATCCTGAGTTGCAATTAAAAAAACTAAATAATTAAGAAGTATATACCAGTTAAATAATTAATAATAATTGTTGGTAATGCTTCATCTAATAAGAAATAAAAGATAATTGTCATGGCTGCCATTGACCACTCCTTAGAAAAACGACCTTGACCATCACAACTCCTTTACTCGCAGAATTGTCAGCAGCAGGTGAGTAACTGGACGACTAGCCCAATATGGTTATAGCCTAAACTGTACCTTGAGAATATTAAATAAGGCAGTGCTGACCAAACATCAAACAACATCAGGAGTAATTTTATATCTACAGTTTTCTACTCCCATTAGCCAGGGAGTACTTGAACAAACCATTTAATATAATTTTAGCGTCCTATTTTTTTTCCAACAAGAACCAAGCTGCTCAGCCCAGGGCCAGAATTAAAGTATAGTATTTGTACACTGCCTTTGTGATCTTCCTGGTGCTTTGTCAAGAGATACCCTTCAGTATTATTCTACTTCTGTGGTTGATCCACCCTGGAAGATGTATCATCTCACTGACTTGCCCGTTTAGGGATCCCAGCTTTGTCGAGAGGTATCTTGCAGCACAATCCTGCTTCTGCAGCCAACCCACCCTGGAAGATGTATCATCTCACTGACTTGCCCGTTTAGGGATCCCAGCCTTGTCGAGAGGCATCTTGCAGCACAATCCTGCTTCTGCAGCCGACCCACCCTGGAAGATGTATCATCTCACTGACTTGCCCGTTTAGGGATCCCAGCTTTGTTGAGAGGCATCTTGCAGCACAATCCTGCTTCTGCAGCCGACCCACCCTGGAAGATGTATCATCTCACTGACTTGCCCGTTTAGGGATCCCAGCTTTGTCGAGAGGCATCTTGCAGCACAATCCTGCTTCTGCAGCCGATCCACCCTGGAAGATGTATCATCTCACTGACTTGGCCCTGTTTAGGGACTCCCCCTAATTGTCACAATAACACTTCAACTCAGCAATTGACCAGCTGCCACTGCTGATAACTCTTAATCCTGGTAATCGATCAGCTACTGTCACCAATAACACTGCATCCAGAAACCAACCAGCTACCACTGCTGATACAACTGATTATTTCTCCTGGCCAAAGCAGTCATTACAGACCCTACACCGATCCAGGCATTTTCTCCTGATGGTACATATTGTAAAAATAAAAATCAACGTTTGTTTTTAAACCTTCATCTTTGTTCCCTCATTGTCTTGTCTGTTCACACCTTTGAAAACAAAAAGCTTGTGAGCGGTGACATCCTTATTGGTCCCACTACTTTATACCGCAGCTAATAATACATTTTCTTTAATGATATTGTGATAGCAGCTTTGCTAACAAGAAAAAAGTGGAAGTGACAAAACAACAAATAGAGACAAGATGTGGTTAGGATAAGTAAAAGAATTTTTAATTTTCTCTGATTTACAAGGTTTGATCAGTTGCTTGTACTGGGGTATTATATATCAGTCATGGGAGACTGAGAGTTTTTTCAGGGTGTAGTCGAGATAGACATGTGGGAAAAAAATCAACATCCATATGTAACTGAGTTAGTCTCTGCTACTGTAGATGAAATGTGCTTTAGTATTGCTGCTGATGATCTGGTTAAGCTTGGGGACTTCACTAATGTCAACCTGGTCAGGTTTTACTTTGTGGTTGAGACCAGCATTGTCTTTATAGTCAGTCAGTTAGTTTAGAAATGGAAGCAGTTAATTAAAGCAGAAACACTTGATCAAAATAATTTTTGTGAAGAAGTTTTAGTTGAGATAACTAAAAGAGTCTTTTATTTCCACATAATCATCATTTTACTGTTGAAATAGCTAGACATAGTTGTAAGTTCTATACTAACAGTTTCTTCTCTCACACTTCTTGCTTGTGGAACTCTCTTCTAGCTTCTTGCTTTCCAGTCAACTTTGATTTTCAAAAATTTAAATGCAATGCCAATCATTATCTTTTGTTTCCTTAATTGCTGTTCTTTTATTGTTATTTTCTCTTAGTAATATTTTTTTCCCTTATAATCTTCTTGTAACTTGATGGATTTATTGCCTTTGTAGGGGTGAAACGATTAAAAAATCATTGTATGTTCAGCATTGTATATGCTACAAAAAATTAAGAGTTGATTAAAAGTAAAAATACTTTTGATATATCCCAATAATTATTGCTTTCTTCTGAATTCAAATTCCAGTCTAATCTGTTGCATTCAGTTTTGTATTATTGTAAATGGGGAACCCCAGCTATGGGTTAAATGGCAGAGTAGACTGAGTTCTATAGTTTTGTGTGTCATTTAGTCTAAAACTTTGAATTCCAAGGCAATGGAAAATTACTTTACTATCTTTTGCAAGATGTCATAATTCACAGATAACAAAGAAAAGGAAGAAGTAAAGATGAGGAGAGATATTTCACTTTAAAATAAAGAAACTGTTCTTTATCTGAAATTTTAAAGTACTTTAATTTTAGTTAAATTTTTCAAGTTTATACTTATGACTAATATTAATATTGTCACAACTTTATGCAACTCTTTTGTATATGATATTTTGCTTGTTATATAAATTTTGACAGTATATAAATATGATAGAGAAAATTAAAAAATAGCAACAAATATATAATACTGCAGGGAAATGTACTATTGTTCAGTTACAAGAAACAAAAAATTATAAAAGAAAAATACAGACACATGAGGCAATAAAAATGATCTTTATTCAAAATGCCTACTTCAAGAGGAAACAAATTATAATTTGATAGGTTGGTAAAATATGGAAATTTACTGACCAGTGGCCATTCTTCTTTCATTAGAACTTCCTCATGCTTACTTTTGCTATGCCATTTGTATATTGAATGACCACCCGTGAAGGTCAAGTGTGAAATGAATCAGTTTTATTGTTAACCAATAGGCAATAAGTTCTTACTTCAGCAAATAATAACAGCTGTTACATGACTAAATAATGGATATACACCATAGGTTTTTCTTTTGTAAATTAATTTTCCAGAAAATCTAATATAATGAATAAATTAGAAATAAACTATTCAAGGTAGTAGGTTATTTATCTTTTAGCAATTTTTATGCTTGAATATTGCCAAGAAAGATATTTGTATAAATAACATTATAAAAATGCTATGGTTGCACTTACTATCTTTGACATTTATATATATATATATATATGTATATATATGCATATATATATATATATATATATATATATATATATATATATATATATATATATATATATATATATATATATATAAATATAAAAGTGAACATAGAAGTCAACAGGCCTGACGATTGCATATAGCATGAAACAGACTGTTGCCTCTAAGTGTTGACTTCTATGTTCACTTTTATATTTTCACATGCTCTATCTCTGATATTGAGCACTTTATTCCATAAATATAGCACATCTTATATTTCTTTACATATATATATATATATATATATATATATATATATATATATGACAAATTCAAAAGTTTTTTTTTATGATGTGTTTCATCAGTTAGGATCTTCACCGGACTGGGCTTTGTTGATGTTGCCATGTCTACACATGCACATGAAATGAGAGAGACAAGCAGCTTCAAAATTTCTGAAAGAATATTTTTTTTCTTCAATCTATCCAAAATCATCTGTATTCTTTTCCTTTTTCTCTCCATCAACTTTGTCTCTGACTATCCCAGACTGCAACAATATAAAATCTACCAAGAATGGTGATATATTGTAAGAGCCTGGACACAAATTTATTGTGGCTGAACTAGTGATCAAGGCACTTTACAGACATTTTGTCTCAGTGGATTATTTTCTCTTTTAATCAAAGTAGCATTCCCTATGTCAAAATTGTGGTCTGTTTTGTTATAGTAAACAACCAATGCATTTTGTGTGTTGTTTTTTAAAATGTCCCTTTTGTGTTCATATACAGAAAAAGAAAATATTTATTTCAAAATAAAGGGTTCAGTTTGAAATTCCAATCACCTGAAGAAGGCTTGAATGTACAATGGCTGAAACATGAATATGCCAATGTAGATGAGGACAACAGTCTGGACAATGTAAATAGTGTAAATAATTACAATATCTCATCTCAGAAATATAGACAGATGATGGAAATAATTTTGTAATTTTGCAATTGGTTATATTTTCTCAATAAATAATCAAGGATGTTTATGTACATAATTGACTCTGCTGTTGTTTGTAGAAAAAAATTATGCTTTTTAAATCATTGAAAGTAAAAATAACCAAAGGAAACTCTTATAAACACACATAAAATAGCACAAAATGACAAACAAAACAAAAATTTCTACCTTTGGGGTGAAAAGAAAAGAAGACAAGAATTCTTAAGATGAATTCTTTCTATTGCTGATATAGAGAATCAAAGTGGAATTTGTCTTTGTGGGTGAGGGAAATGAGGAAGGGGAGAGTCAGTAGGGCCTGGAGTTGATGCATGCTGACCGAGGTTACTGTTGGTGATGTTGAAAGCTTGCCCACTGATCTGCAACAGCTCTCATTTCTTCTTCAGTTGATAATATTGTGTGGCTCAAGCGGATCATGTGTGTGCCATGGCACGGTAGTTAAGAATCACTGCCATAACAGAATATCTCCTTATTACAAAGTAATATCAAGTTTCATAACTGATAAATAAATAAATAAATGAACTCTCCTGTTAATTTTAACATATGAGGAGCTAACAGTTCAGTTAAGAATTAAACCATATATCTGATTTGATTATAGTGGTAAAGGTTTTTTAAAGTAGAACTGGCTGCATTTTTCAAATGCAATGACAGCACAGAAATTGTATGAAGTGGGCATTAAAATCTTCAAACAGTATTTTTTACATTTTTCTCTCCATAACATTGGGAGAGTCTAAATATTGTACTTGTTAAAATAATGTGAACTAATCTGCCATTAATAACTTTAGCAATTTGTTAAAATCATTATTTCTTCTATGCAAATAGAAAATGCCTAATTTCTTTTGAATGTTTTTTTTTATATCTCTGTAAAACTAATTTACTTTTGTAGCATATTACTTACTCTAACACTTAGTTTCAATTGACCTCTTTAAAATTGTCCTTTGTCTGCTGTTTTCATTCTTCATTTGTGTACAGTATCCCTTCAGGAAGTGGGTGTACACAGCTCTCCACAACTTCCTATCATTTTTAACTCTAAGCAAATTTTATTTTTCATCGATTAATATAAGCTTGTGAGGTAGGTTACTCACAGTTTTCCTCTGCTCTTCTTATCTTCAATATGTTTTGTGAGTGTCATATTCTACAAGACTTCTTTCCTCATTATGTGTCCCAGAAATTCCAATTGCCACTTTCTGATCCTTAACACAAGTGTCCTTTTTTTCTTCTCTTTTTTCTTAAAACTTCCTCATTGCTCATATGTTCCATCCAGGATATTTTCAGTACCCTTCTGTAGAAACACAAGTCTTTTCTTTATCTATAAGAATATTGTCCAACATTTACTGCCATAAAGGAGGATTGATACTGTATAGCAATTCAGCACTCTTTTCTTTGTTTCTAATAAAATATTTTGGTTTCTTAATACTTTGTTTAGGTTTTGAAAGGCTTCTTTTTCTGTTCTATTCAGATTTCTGTGTCACATGTTCTATTATCTATTAAAACAATTCCTAGATATTTAAACTTGCTTAATTTTGACATTTCCAATTTGTAACTCAGATCTGGGTCATCTGATTTGCTAACAACCATATATTCTGACTTCTTACAATTGATAGTCCTTTCTTCCAGCTTTACAGTATTAATTTTACTAGGAGTTCCTGCAGTTTCCTTTTTGTGTCTCCCATTAGCACTATTTCATATGCATATCTTATTTTGGTAAGGATGTGTACACTAATAATAAATCCTGGTAGGATTTCTAGTTCTCTTAGGATTGCCTCATTGTATTGGTTAAATAAATCTGGTGTAAAGATGCATCCTTGTTTTCTACCCCTCCCCCTTTATGTGTACTTGCTCGATTTATTCTCTACCCATATACAGGCATTTTACCCTCAGAAAATGTTTAATATAAAGATAGAAAATATATCTTTCACAGATAAATAAGTTTTCCTAACATTGTTTACATACTAGTTCAAAAAAGGGTAGTGACATAAATCTGTACTATTTTTTATTTACTAGTGCTGTTAAGATTCTTCAATATTTGGCATAGATCTTTGTATACTACAAAAAAAAATTTCAGTTAATACAAACAGTATGAAAACTGTTGATCACATTTTTCATGACCTATTGGATTGTTTCTGTGACATGCTAAATAATTTCACTTCATGACGTCTCTAAGGTGAAAGGGGGTTACTTAGTGTTAAAATATACACACTCTAGATAAATATAATTTCTGTACAGTAAGCAATATAAATCAAATTGCCTCTACTTAAAATCTCAATTTAAAAGAAAACCTCACACTTTTATGACCTGATCATGTTTGGAAGTAAGATTAGACATTATGAATAAAAAGCTGTTGAAATACAAAAATAATTATCTGCCCTTAGATATTAGGTATCATGTGACAAATTCACATCAGCATAAAAATAAAGTCTGCAAATTCCATTCCTAAGTGGGTAGGCAATTACTGGATAGATGTCTTTTCTTTTATCATAGTAAGTGATACTGGTTCCACATTAGCTATCTCAGTGGAAACACTGATATTTAAGTTTTTCTTTTCTTATAGCTTATTTGGCAACATAGGCAACCTTATTTGTATATCTGTGCGTAAATGTTATATTGCATGCATAATATGGAATCCCCTTGTCTCTTTATAGTATTATATCATTTATACCATTATATTTCTATGTTAATTCCAATAACCATCTTTACTAATGCTAATCAAGAATTGTTATGTGGATTATTTCCTTTCTGTTGAAACTTGACTAATGCATGGAATAATAATGCAACACAAAATGTACTTAGAACAAAATGTATTGAAACAAGAAAGTGTACACAATATTTACATATAGTCTTTTGTATATTCCTGGGAAGACCGTTCCTGGAAAATGTGTTGACTGAGTCGCAGTCGGGCAGAGTCTCTGGTTGGATCTCTCGATTCCTACCATTCTCTTCCTGGTACCAACCATATTTATATGGTCGGTACTCCACTTTGCAAATTAGGTGGATCTTACCACAACACTTTCCCTAATCAATCTTTGCATTACCATTCTGAGAAGATAACTTTAGTTGCTAGAGTTTCTAAGAAAGAAACTCACAAATAGAATCAAAATAGTTATCTTAGATACCGACTTTTTTTACTCTCAAAACCATTAATGCCTTCACTGGAATGGTTAATTCAAGTTTTGGATTTCTTTTTTCAAAGTACAACAAACAGATGAGGAGGGTTTGAGTTCATGGTTTTCAAAAATTGTGGTTAACAAAAATAAAAGAATAGGGACAAAATAAACCAATACAATCATAAAATACAACACCTTGTCTAAAATATATTTGAGAAAATTCCTATTAGCATTAATATTGTTTGTGATATTAAACCCTCAAAATTTCCATTACTTCTAAGATATTGTTGGGAAAATGAAATAAAATCAATAAATACAATAATAATAATGAATAAAAAATTTTTTTCCCATGATGCAAGTCATAAAGAAACCAGAAAAGTTTTATTGTCATATGTGTGATTTTATGAACCTACTCCCGGAATGGACGAAAGTTTCCTCTTGGCTTCAAGATGTGAAGAATGTTAGTTTTCCCAGTCCACTGATGACTAAACTTTTTCCACTTAGCATGACATTGTCAGACATGTTTTACCAGCCATATTCAAGAAGTAGAGATTCAGTCTTTCCAACTGAGCAGAAAGCTGATTTGCAATCGACCATCTTTACTTGTTTGTATCCTTAGTTTGCATAAATTATTTCAAAACCAAAAAGAAAAATGGAGATAGTCAGGAGACCTTTTAACTTTCTTTCAATACAGTCAACATAAAATGAATAAATATTGGTAGCAGAAACACAAGTTTTTGTATGCTTCTTCTACACTTTCTACAAAGAAAATATTAAAAAAAAATATTGATTACTCAAATCATCCCTTTTGGTCTTTTGATCTGTGTGATGATGAATGAAAGTTTTTATATACTGGCTTAATAAATCTTTTCTTTGATATCACAGGTTAAATAAACAATAAATAATTTACCTTTTGTAGTAAATTTATTTTCAAAACTTTCTAAACTGGTATAAGTATTAATAATTTCTTTATTTGCTTTTAGTATTTACTATATAATCTTCATAATATTATACAATGTAATTTTTTTCTTGCAATTTCTAGGGTACATAATGAGGAAAGAAGGCTTAGAAGATTTGACACTCACCAGACATAATGAAGGCAAGAGGAACAGAGGAAAGTGATGTATAATGAGCCTGTTTAAATGTTTGGCAGTATAGAGATTAGGAAAAATATCAAAAAGACATACCTTACTGTGGACATTGTAGAGAGACATGTTTTTCATCATGAAGGGACACAGCACAAAAAATACAAAATATACAATTAATATTATTCATTTAATTCAGTAAATAGTTAAAATAATTAATCTATTCCAAAAGCTGATCAGACCATTAATCTGTTTTTTGTTAGCACAACACTTCAACCAATCTACTCTTGTCTTTCTTCAGGTGCATATAATTCATATGGAGAGAAAGGATCTCTATCTTCATGTTGCGCTTGCAAATCTTTTTTATTATTAAAAGATTTTAAGCAGAGGGAATAAATGGTAGTAAACATATTGATTAGACCAACAAATTATACCAGTCCTTATTGTATCTTGTGTGACACAGATAATTGTATATTTTATATCTGAATTAGAAAGTTTATGATTTATATTTTAATAGTTTTATAATTTCTAAGCCTCATATCATAAAAAGTTAGTAAATAAATATTTTTAAAAGTTAAATAACTTGCATTCCTATAGTAAGATCATTTGGAATATTTTTAATCATTTACAATGAATTGCTATAGTTAAATAATTTGCAATGTATTTCTATAGTAAAATCATTTGCATTGGCTTTATATTGTAATATCATTTACAATGCATTTTATAGTAAAATCATGTATTTCTATATATGTTTTAGCATTTGTAACACTATATAATTTTTGATAATGGAAGTTTTTTATTAAATCTTACTATCAATATTATGAATTATACAAGCATCTAATAAAACAATTTTTCTCAAAATAAACAATTGTTTCTCATAATAAACAATTTTTAAAAAACTTGCAAAAAATAAAGAAATTGTAAAAATAGTTGTAATACAATTATATAAAATAAAACTGTTAACAAATAAAACTATTATTCAAAAGACATTTGGAAGTTGTAAAAAATGCCGAAAGAATCATTAAAACTGCTGTTAGTCCCACATGTCTGTCTTTTATTAAGTAAATCCTCAAATAAATATTATAAAGATTTATTTTCTTCACTGTTCAAAAACACTGAGAGCGTAACTAAAATATTACTGTACAAAATAATAAAGTATTTATCATATATTTTTATTAAACAAATCTCTATCAAACATTATTTATTTTTACTAGTATTTTTTAGTCTTAATTTCACTCATTTTCATCACAACTACTCAGATAATCAGCCTCTGGCTATAGATACAGAATTTTGAGGTAATTTGCATGAATTTACGAAAAGATGCATGGCATAAAAGAAGATCTTTATTTGAGAAAAGAATAATCTTGAAACATTTTAATACATTTATTTAATGAATTTGGCATTAGTATTGATAATCTACAAGGTCAAATGAACTTTATCAATTTGGGACATTATACTAGTTATGGCAGATTCCAGAGATTTTATAGTGTTTTGGAGGTATTGATTGACTTCTAATTTGAATACACCCCATACATAATATTCTAACATATTCAAGTCTGGAGAGTTGGGAAATCATGTGATTGGGTTGAAATGACTGTAGAGATTATAAGTCATCCATTCTTAGATCATTTTGGCATGAGATAGTGCAGAGTCTTGTTGGTAGGTGTACAGTCACACTCTCCATCCAATGCTTCACAGCCAACCCCAACATCGCCTTATAGTAAGTAGCATTGACACTTAAGCTCTGAAAAAGTTGATGCTTCAATTGAAGTGATCCGTTCATGGGTCATCATCACCAGAAATGGTATATAAAACATTTTCTTTATTACAATTTATCCTATGACTTGTGGCTTCATTTTGTCTGGACCAATTCAATGATTCCTATCAACGATTTGATCCTCACCAGCCTTGTGATCTAAATTAAACACAATATGGGACAAGGCAAAACTTGGAGTGAAGTGATCCATTCACTGGTCAGGCATTGGGATTGAACGTTGAATGCACCAGCTGGGCAAATTTCTGAATATCATATAAAAAATCGTCTATGGGACACATGCCTAGAAAGAATCGTCTGCGTTTCAAGTCCTTATAAAAAATCGACTATTTGACATTAGCCTATAAAAAAAAATCAGCTATGTGACATGATCCTATAAAAAATCGGGTATGTGACATGAGCCTATAAAGAATCGGCTACGTGATATGAGCCTATATAGAATCGGCTACATGACATTGGCCTATAAATAATCGGCTATGTGACATGAGCCTATAAAAAATTGGCTACATGACATGAGCCTATAAAGAATTGGTTATGTGTCATGTCCCTATAAAGAAAAAAAGCCCATTAAACCAGCACAGACAATACTGTAAAATCTTGGAAGTAAAAACAAGCAATTTGTCAGATTGAATGCGTATGTATTGCAAGAGATCCACGTATAATTCTAGTCTTCTGACCAAAAGGAAAATATTTACAATTGACTGGTTACTTACCATTTGCAATGAAGAATAAATTAGAAAAAAAAATTTCAAAAATTGGAAGCTGAAATGATGTCAAAGCCATGAAATTTTCAAATTTGGATACATTGGTGGTCTTGAAAATCAAATGGTTTATATTGCCTGGGTGGTGACTATGTGCTGTATTGTTCTATGATGTGTGATGAGTAGTCAACTTACTCTGTCTCTTAGTTTACTATACACTTTATATCTCTTCTACTTAACATATGCAAATAGGTACAATCCTATTTACTACACCTGTCCTAACCAAACAGATTTAATGCCTTTGGTTGTTCTCAAACTTTTTCTACGATTTCTTTTCTCCTCTCCCCTTTGAGGTTTATGTCTTGTTCTTTTTAATGGAGATCTTGGTCTCATTTCATCTTCTTCCATATCTGAGTTACTCCTGGTATCATCCATAGGCATGTCTTCTATTGCATTACCAGGATATGAAGAACTCATCCTGTCTTCTCTGTCAAGATCTTCTTCCATCACAACATCCTCCTCTTTCAATTTTTTAGCTCTAGCCTGGGTAAAACATCAGATCCAAGTTTCGACAAATTCAGGTTCATCCAAGTGACTTAAACATCCTATCAGTAATGCCGTATTGTTGTATTGCATTGTTCTATGACACGTGATCAGTAGTCAACTTCCCCTTTCTTTTAGTTTACTATACACTCTATATCTCTTTTACTTAACATATGCAAATAGGTACAATCTTATTTACCAATCCATTACAATAAGTTAATAGTAAGTCAAGTAAGTAAACTAGAGCAGTAGCCCATTCCATTGATTTATGAATCATTTGCATCCCTGTCATGCGAACAAAATTTCACTGCTACACAGATCTGCTCCCTGCCTCATGAAGCAGTATTGGAGTGTCCATTCTGGTGCATTCTGTGATGCTGTTCATCCAGCTTTTGGACTGCCCCCACCCACGTCTACCCATTTCTAAGGCACCTTGAAGAATTGTCTTGGGTAGAGTATTGTAGCATATGATATATCCAAGCCACAACAGTTTTCTCCTCTTTACCATTGTCAAAAGAGGGTCCTGGGAGTCTGCCAGTTATATTACTTGGCCTGTACAAAGTCATTTGTCTTGTGTTCTTCCTGAAAAGGAATCTGAAGCATTTCGTTTGAAATGTTTGGACTGTCTTGGCAGTTTTACTTTCACATCTATAAAGCAGTATGGACAGCACCAGGGACTTGTAGAGCTTTATCTTGGTTGGAAATCTGATGTTTTTGCTCTTTCAAATCTTACTGAGTTTTGCCATTGCTGATGTTTCCATAGCCGGTCTGGTTTTGGTCTTTGTTCTAGATCATCCATCTTTAGTGAGGGTAATGCCAAAGTATTTAAAGACAGCCACTTCTTCCAGTTGTTCTCTATTCACAAAGATCTGGGCCCTGAATTTGGGTGACTAGGACTTTTCTATTCTCAGTGCTGTATAAGACCTCCAGCAGTGTGGTCCTCTTCGATATTCAGGTGGATAACTATTTCAAGACCACAGTTGGTGTCCATCAGCTTTCCCCAACATTGTTCAATCTCTTTCTTGAGAACATCATGCAAGCAACCCTCCAAGACTTTCAATCCACTATATTTGTAGGAGGGAGAATCATTAACAACTTAAACTTCGCTGATGACATTGACTTTTTGGTCATCAGCAACTCCAAATTGCAGGATCTCACTAACAAATTGACAGACAGGGCAGGAGTGTATAGAATTGCAGTAAGCACTGAGAACAGTAATGTCCTGGTCAACAGTACATCATTTAATACTGAATCAAAATTCTTCAAGTCCTTTTGAGATATTATAGAATAAAAACAAACTTATTTGAAAGGAAACAAGGAAAAGCCAAAATAAAGTTGAATCTGGTTCTTATATGTATAAAACAATGTCTTTTCATTCAAACACAGGATCAAGAAGATAAGTTGGGCTTCTCTTGCTTCTGCTCACAGATGTCCAGTGAATCTTTCTACACAAGTGGGGGTACTACTTCTTTCTCTTGAACTTTTTTTTTTTGCAATGACTGGAATTGTGACCTGCATCTACTTATTTATTTACTATCATTCAAAGCCATGACATTTTCATGTTTTTAATGACCATTATTTTTGGCTGACTTAGAACATTTTTGGTGACCATTATTTTGGGTAGAATTTCTGATTTTCTTTTATAATTTTTATATTCCTTCTGGGATTAATTAAGTTTAATAGATACAGAACAGTACTAGAAAGTGAGAAAATCCTTTTATAAAGTGTTTTATCCTAACTGACTTTGATAATAAAGAGCTTTCTGGGAATATAAGTGGTGGATGTGTATATGTAAGTAGGGCTCTTAGAATGCATTTATTTCAGATGTTAATCAATATTTTGCATACTGAGAAATTGCCTTTTATAGAATCAAAGTTTCGTAGTATATCATTTCAGGATTCAAAAGCCAATCCTTTTTCTTGAAATAGAAGACAACATCTTCAAAAAGACAAATCAATTTTCTTTGAGTTCTGGGTGGGATTTATTGATCAACAAAATAAATAAATAAACTTCTTAATTGTTCCTAGAACAAAATATGTTTCATATGTAATCTCACTATAAAATTGATGTATCTAACTGTATTCCTTTATATTAGATTTGCAATATATATATATATATATATATATATATATATATATATATACAATAAATGTACATATCCCACACAATTTTATTGTGAGGAAAATATGTATATTTATTAATATATTCTTAATAACTCTGTTGCATTACATTGAGCAATTTTTTTATTAACACCAGCACTATATGTGCAATATTATATATATATATATATATATATATATATATATATATATATATATATATATATATATATGTATATAAATATATAAAAATATATAAATACACACACACACACAGATATATATATATATATATATATATATATAAGGCCAGTGCAATGGTCTCATAAACCACCAAATCTATGATACAACACCATCACTCTGCTACAACTCAGATTTCATAAGGTAGTATTTATATAAAATACAAACTTGATTGTAACTTAATTATGTACAATAATGGATCATATGCAATATGGATGAATAATTCATCGAGAAAAATTGAAAATAAATACAATGTATCTAAATACTATTTAGAGAAATGTCATAAATTCTAATATCTATATAATTATGACAACTGCAGAACATTGAGATTTCTCATCTTCAGCATCTTTGTAAATATCTCTTATCACTCAGTCTTCTCCAAAATTCTGAGTCCTTTGATAACTCTAGAAAGTGCTGTTGATCTTCCAAACTCTTCAATTTGAAGGCCAAATGCAAATCAATGTGATATCTCTCATCTTCAGCATCTTTGTAAATATCTCTTATCACTTAGTCTCTCCAAAATTCTGTGTCCTTTGATAACTCTAGAAAGTGCTGTTGATCTTCCAAACTCTTCAATTTGAAGGCCAAATGCAAATCAATGTGATATCTTTCATCTTCAGCATCTTTGTAAATATCTCTTATCATTCAGTTCTCTCCAATCTTCCATGTCTGTTGATAAGTAGTGTAGAAAAGTAAACACTATGCTGTTTGTTGTTGTGATGTTAAATTACATAACACATGGACTTACCAACAAACTTGAATCTTTAAGATAATGAGCATTTGGTAACGCAAAGTGGGAGAACCCACAGGAGACAAGGAATAAACCTTATTTCTGTTCAAGAAGTGGGAGAATATGGTATATACATTACATTATGAGTCAGTATTTTTTCCACTATTGTTACTTTCCATCAGTTAGAGAAGGAAGTCTGTCATGGTGAGTTACTTAGGAGACTGACAGTATATTATCTATTAAACTTTCACTAAGTAGAAGTCAAAATATCACCAGAATAAAATCAAGTGTAAACTTAAGGCTACTGTATCATAATGATTTTTACTTAGAGCGAAGGAAGAAAAAAACAAAAAACCTGTGTCCCCATCAGGACTTTTCTAGAAAAGTAAATTACTTGGATAAAAGCTCAGACTGTATAGTCTTTAATGGAAATATTATATTGAATTTTCATTAGATGACTCATTGTCTACCATTATTAAGTTTTGAGTAGTATTTCTTTTATCTTAATTTCAATTGATTTTCATCTCAACTACTCAGATTATCAGTCTATGGTTATAAGTAAATAATTTATAATATTATCTTGAAGTTTTATTAGATAAAGCATTGTCAACCATTGTAAAATTTTGATGAATATTTCTTTCATCTTAATTACAATTGCTTTTCATCTCAACTACTCAGACCATCCATCTATGGCTATAATTAAATAAGTAATAATATTATCTTGAATATTTATTAGATGAAGCATTGTCAACCATTATAAATCTTGATTAGTCACCAACAAGCTGCTCTATTCAGTAATAAATCATGATGAGACTAGAAGTTGAATTTGTTTTTTTCTCAGTAAGCCTATCTTACTGAAACTTCTAATATTACCACTGATAATATGAGTTTATTTTATATTAAGTTTAGCAGTGAAAATGAAATTCCAAGTGAAAATAAAGAAAGCATGCTGTATTTTTAAATTTTAGCTTCTGTAGGCGGTTGCTTTCATGGCCTAATTATTATTACATCTGCTTTGCAAAAAGAAACGGAATCATGGGATCTATAATTAAAATATGCCAGAGGCTTAATTCTTATTTCTGGTTAACACTACTTGTTGATGGTCAGAGAATTATGGCTCAAATAGTGGTGATAAAAAACAGCAAAAATTAAGATATAAGAAATATTTAATACTTAATGACTTAAAATCTCAGTACAGTAAGATTTAATAAATACTAAATTTACCTGTGCAAGACCATCATGCAAGGCACTGTTGAAGGTGGATGTAGGAGAGGACACCAATGCAAAAACTGATCGACAATGTCAAACAAGTGACAAGTATGACCATACCAGAATTACTGATGACTGTCATTGATAGACAGTTGTGGAGAAGATTTAGTGTGGCTTCTGAATTCAGCACCCATTACCCATGCAATTAAAAAATTCAAGGGGATGATGATGATGATGATGATGAAGAAGAAGAAGAAGAAGAAGAAGAAGCTTACCTGAAAATGATGTCCTTCATTGGCTGATCAATTTGAGCTCACCAGCTAAATCAAATATCAACTCAAAAAGATTAATTGCATGAAAAACAAACATATAAAGAATATAAAGTACTCCTTTCAAGTACTGTAGGGGATTACTATCTTCAATGCTTATATACTGTGTCAATTTGGTTATCACATATCTGCTTTCTGGCAAACTACTAGAGACCCTAATCAACTCCAAATTGGTTAAGCATCTCACTTCATTGGATTTTCTTTCAGATAAGCAATATGGCTTTTGCTTCTCTAGGTCAAATGCTGATGTATTAAAAATTATTGTTGAAAAATATATCAAGCTTTATATAAGAATGGTGAAACTTGGACTGTTGCTTTGGACATCTTGAAAATCTTCAACATGTTTTGGCATATGGATCTTCTTTACAAGTTGAAAGGTTATGATGTTTCTGGATGAATTTTTGAACTGATTTAGTTTTTCTTATCAAATCGTGAAATGAAAGTTGTTCTGAATGGCCACTCTTCTAGATCTTTTTGTACTAATGCAGATGTCTCACAGTGCTCTATCCTTGGACCTACTTCGTTCTTAATTTTCTTCAGTGACTTTCCTGATGGCATCAGTTCTCAACTTGATATCTATGCTGATGACACAACCATTCACTCCTGTCTTAATACTAAGTCTGATCAATTAAATAAGGTGAAATTGGCAGCTGATCTCAAAAATGACCTACAATCTGCTGTTAACTGGGGCAAGGAAGGGCTTGATAATTTTAACACCTCCAAAATTAAACTATTAATCATCTGAGAGACCTCTTTCTATCTCACATCAGCATGGCAGATGCTAACCTTTGGGAGAGTAACTTGTGCCTTCTTGGCTGATATGAAGTAGAAAGATTATATTGAATCTACTGCTAGAGCAGCTGCTAAGAAACTTCCTCCACTGTGTTGTGCTACACAATTTTTCTATCCAGAATCTAAATACATATTTCTACCATTGATCCATGCTTTGAATATTGCTGCTGTTGTGTGTCTCTCATTAACTCACAGAGAAAGTACAGGAATAATCCAAATAGGTAAGTTAACTGTCTCTCCAACAGTGAGTAATGGACAAGGTCAAAGGCAAAAAGACAACTGAACTGCTTCATCTGCATTGTTTATATAGCAGTGTGATTACAACATTCTAGAGAATTCTACAACTTTCCATTGAATTCTACTGGACAGATTAGAATGCCAGCAATTTGCATTGGACAGATCTTGATGCTAGCTATCTCCACAACACCTCCCTACCAAAACTGATGCTACACTAAAAGCACCACCAGCAAAGTCTCTCTCTAGGCTTGAGTGTTCTCTTAGATGGTCTAGATTTGTTTGGTCCATATTCTGGTACAGGCAGTTTGGTCTTGGGTAGAAGTGGGGTCTGCTTTCACCTTGAGCTTATGGCACTTCTTTCAAGAACTTCATTGGATGATCAGTGTTATCTTTCCATACTAGGGCATGAGGAAAAACCTTGACATTGAAGCAATGAGTACCCAATGACTTCATGACAACTGTTGGTACACATCGGGGATGTTTATCTCAGTGAGACCCAAAATATAGTGTGTATACCGGATCACCAGCCTTGTACTGCTTAGTAACCTTGGCGACACCTCCCAAGTATGGAGTCACTTCAGTCTTTGATGACACCTTTTATTTCTTGTCTCAATGTCAAAAGTTATCATGTGTCTTTTTAATTCCTGTTCTTTTATTTTTCTATATCCTTATTAATGTTTTCAAATTCTTTCACACTCAGTAACCCCTTGCATCTTAGTGGCTTTATTGTCTTGCTTGGGGTGAAATGTTGAAAAAATATTATAAAGAATGAAAGCAAATACACAACAGTATAAAAATTTATAAAATATTTATATCATAAAATAGGATAAAATAAATAAAATTCTGACTGTGGTAGAATGTAAGTCTTTGATTAACAACAGAATCTGTGTCCCAAAATATACATTTCTGAATAAAAAAAAAAGTACTACTTACTGATCAACTGTAGATCACTTTCTGTTATGGATGTAACCCTAAGTACTGGCAAAAGAAAAGAGATAAGAGAGTTCATTTTTGAAAGCATGTTTCTAAGGTTTCCGGCAGTTGCTGATACTATGTATTTTTTCTCCAGCCAACTGTGTATGCTGTGGCCTAAACTCACTTCAGTACCTATCTTCATTAAACATATTGATGATAACATGTTTTGTGAAAGTTAAGTTTTATTATGCAAACATTGTATTTATAAAATATTTTATTTATTTATGAATAAATCTAATAGAATCATATATTTGATAGATGCAGTATATGTCATATACCTTAATAAATTATTTCACATTCAGATATATGCCTCTTGACATTCTAGAACATTCATTAGCCTTTCACTCATTCAGTGACTTTGTGAACTTTCTATTCTTTTGACTTGAACATTACTTTCACCAATTTTTATTGCTTTCCAAATAACCTCTTTGCTTGAATATTAACTTTCTTTTTTTACACACAGACACACAGACACACATACATACATACATACATATATATATATATATATATATATATATATATATATATATATATATAATTATATATTTAAAAATATGATTCCATTTTTAAATATATAATTATATTTATGCTCAACTTTTGTATCGAGCACTATTTGAAAAAAAATGATAATTAAAATACTAAAGAACCTTGGATTACTAACCTAACCCGTTCTTTCCTATTTTCTATATATTTTCACACACACACACACACACACACACACACACACATATATATATATATATATAATGAGTGTAACAGCAAAATTATCTAAATTGTGAAAAAGCAAAATTGTCCATTGGTTTTGAACCATTGTCTCTCAGAAATGATCACAGATATCTTACTGAAATCCTCCAAGGTTTTTATAACACTATTGGACCTTACTTTGAGCAATAAGAATGTATAATTACTCTCCAAGCTTAACAGAAGAATCATGATGAAATCAATCATAAACGAAATTGACATGTTCATCATTAATTAATCATAGCTAAGGATCGGAAGTTCATGAAGGATTGAAATAAAGTTTGAATATATATATATTAATACAGGATCATTTTCCAACTTATTCAAGATGATCTTTGCCCTTTCTAGCCTTCTAACTTTCTGCCCTGGAAGTACAAGTTGTCTCACAGGTTTCATGTACGATTTCATTTTCAAGTCTTTTTCACTGCTCTTTGGATTGCCATAGTTGAAACTCCTCCCTTACATGCCAAATGTCTTCTAGATTGAGTTGGATCTTTTCTAATTGATCTCTTTAGCTCTAAGTTGAAATGATGATGCCTCTTCCTGTTGAGACATCCTGATCCAGTTTTCCTCTCTATTGTTCCCTCTTTAAATTTATTCTCTGTTCTCTTGACAATTCTTGAATGGACTTTGAAGATGGAAGCCAGAGCATGAATGTTAGTACCATTACTGAAAGCCTAAATGATTTTTTCCTCTCATCACTGCTCATTTGGGAAGACAGTGGCACTGATACAAAATAATTTTAACCTGTTCTTTTTCTAGCTGAATAACTCAAAGGGTTTTTCAAAGATTCTTACAATAAATGGTGTCAAGATAGGTAAACATCTTATCTGAAAACCTGGAAAAAAGAAACTCAATTAGTTTAGTGGTTTTTCAGATATTAAACATTTTGTGGGATGGACAATTATTCTGTTACATGATTTAGACAATTTAGCTGTTACACCCAGTATATGATGTATGTATATATATGTTTGTATATTTAGGCAACATATCTTCATTCAAACATGTTTCATTGGATAATATAGACATATTGTGTGTACTTATTTTTATACTAATCTTTTCCAGTTGTTTAATCAGTTTCTTGATGTTAACATAAAATTCAACAAGGAAGGTGCATTAGTTTTTTTAGCCCAAGTACTTTTGAACTTTTCTTAAATCATCTTCAGGGGCAAATTACAAAGATAACTGATATTGTAACTGATAAAATCTCCATTCTGTTGTGATAGTAATTTTTAAAACATCAAAAACTGATTAGACAACTGGAAAGGAAATTTACTATTTATTATTTGAAGATATTTTTGTGTAATTTTGGTAAATATATCTGTTAAAATGGGATGTCAGTGTTGTTTTCATTTTTGCATAATTTAGAAAGCAATTTATCCATCGTATCCTGTATTTACCAGAATTACACAAAAATATTCTAAAATACTAAATTTCTTCAATAAAACCATTATTGGCTTCAACCACAGCCTCCAGACAACTTTGGAATCTGCTGCATCTCTTCTGGACAGCCTCATTAGTTAAGTTGATGAATGCCGCCATAATTCCTGCTTTCAGTTCATCTTTGGGGTCACAAGGAATTTTGTTGGTCTATCACTTAACTGCACCCCACACATAATAATCAAAGGGGTTGAAGTCTGGGGAGTTAGGTGGCCAGATGTAAGGAGTGATGTGGTCACACAAATCATCCTCAGATTGACACCCAAACATTCTGAAATGTTCTTTTTGGAGCTTTTGATGTGAATGCCAAGCAGTACAGCATGCTGTTTTCAAATTTCTGGCAGAGTAATTTGCTTCATGGTGCTCTTTTTCTCCAGACAGTGCCCAACTGACCCTACTATACTGTGCAGTTGACAAAATAAACAATACCCACGCACAAAAATTAAAAATAGAAAATGGCGATAATTTACCCATTGTACCTTGTAAATCTGTTCAAATGAGATGTCATTGTTATTTTCACTTTTGTGTAATTCATCCATCATAACCTGTATATATATATATATATATATATATATATATATATATATATGGGATAACAATATATAAATTTGTATATATTAAGAATAGTTTTGGGGGAAAGATGTATGACAAAGTGTAAAAAAGATTTTGTGTGAAGTGTATTGTCACTTAGGATTTTATCAGACTAGGTTTGTTCATGTTGATACAACAACACATTCACATGAACAAGAAGAGACAAGAGATTTTGAAAGCAAGAGGGACAGAGGAAAGTAGTTAATAATCTACATAACAAACTTGTATAAATTATTGGTAGATCCAGGATCAGAGAGACAGCAAAAAGACAAACCTTGCTAAGTGCCACAAGAAGCAGGAAGCTGTGGCGAGACATGATCATCCACATTATGAAGAAATCATATAGTGCATAAGAACATGTATATCTGATATATTTTTCAGTATATAAGTTTTTCAAACTGATTTGAAAATTTCCTACCTATCATTGAATATTAATACTTTGATCTAAAATCGTTTCTCATAGGCACAAATATATATTTTATAATATATGGCTTATAGATTTACTGATGTTTTTTCTCCTTTTCCTGCCAAAAATAACTAAAAATATCTGCCAGATCTTAAGTTGAAGTATGCTAAGTTTTAACTGAACTTCATATTCAAACTATCTGATTTCATGGATTTTTCGTGCAACTTTTCCAATATATCAAAGTGTCAGTAACATATGCAGGTCAAATTCTTATTCTTATATGCTTAGTAAAATATTAATTAAACATTAGGACTTGCTGTTTCAGTTCCATGTTTTTAATAAAATCTACTTTTCTGATTTAGTTTTCAATTTTCAAAGAATAAAATAATAAACGATTGTAATAATTTAAACATTTAGAATTCCTTAAAAACTACATTAATTTATTAGTTACTATTTTCTTACTATTTTTCTACAATCTCTTTCTTTATGAGGAAGAAACCATCATGGATTTTAAAAATAAACTTAACCTGTTTCTAAAATAAAGATAGACTCTCTAATGTTTTACTAATTATAAAAGTTCAAAGATGCAAATCGTATAAAAGATAACCATGAGGAAAATCTATTAAGCAGAAGTCCAAACTCTGGCTGAAGACACAGTGTTTGCTAATGTCTTTTTTAATTTTATATATCCATCTCTGCTATGAGTAAATAGTAATTCAGATGGATCTCATTATCATAGATTGGGAATCAATTTAAGAGAACTCTGATTCCAAAGCAAGAACTTCTGCCTTAGTTTAACATAGCAAAGTAACACTGTACCAATAGAAAATAAATAAATAAATTAATAATGGTAAGGAAACCAAAGTTTCACCAACTCTAAAAATAGATAAAGATTTAGACTTGTTAGACCATGAAGTCATATTTCCACAAACCAATGAGAAATACTTCCAACAAAGAAATGGTAGCATAGTCTGACCAACAAATGAGAAACAGTCAAAACAAGGAACAAGACATTATGGACTGGTGAGCCAATCAGAGACAAGATCTGTTCCCAACCATGATATGAGTTCACAGCTTGCAGACTAATCAGAAGCTAAGTGGTGATTTCTAGACAAATATCTTTGTTTCATTGGTATACAGATATAAGTTGAATCAAACCAGAATTGATGAATTAATTAATTTTGGCAATCTTTAACTTTTGTGTTTGTAAAAAAGAAATGGTGTGTCTAATGTTTATTGTTTTAAAAAGCAATGGTTAGAATTTTAATAAAACCCACACATATAAAAGTTCTTCGTATGTGAGAATTAACAACAAAGATATTAAATTATTTATTTATTAGATTGTTTAATAACAAGAATAATTTTATGTTTAAAAAGTTTATAAAAAGATAAAGATGTGTGAATCATTTACAATGTAGTGTTTATTAATTATCATTTATAAACAAATATATATATAATATATATCTCTCTCTCTTAGGCTGTTCGTCATTGCTGACAATGACGCTGTCCTTCCATCTCTGTTCGTCTTCTGTGGGCTGCCAAATTAGATAGCAGCCTGATCCACAAATGACAAGTTCTTGGGTACAGGTGGCAAGGAAACATGCTCGGTGCAGAATTGTCAGGTTGCAGATGACACTTGTGTCGCCTCCCCTTGACTGCTCCTCATCTCTCCTCCATATAATATATGTGCAAATATAGAAAAATAGTAAAGAACTGTAAGGTTAATAATCCAAATTTCTTTAGTATTTTTGCTTTTATTTTAAAAAAACAGTGCTCAATATATAAGTAGAGCCTAAAGAAGTCATCAAGTGGTTTACCAGTATCAGCAACAAGCTTGATTGCACTCTAATACAGTTCAATATTGTGGATTATTACCAGTCAATATCAAGAGATCTATTCATGACTGTCCTTGAGTTTGCTACTCTATATTCAGATCTAACAGAAGAAGAAATTAACATAATTCTTAGTGCAAAGAAATCTGTCCTCATTCATAATGGGGACCAATGGATTAAAAACACTGAAGACCATTTTGACATCATCATGGGATCTTTAGACTCAGCAGAGTCCTCTGACCTTGTCAGTCTATTTATACTATACAACCTAACTGTGCACCATGAATTAGACATTAAGGACATTGGGCTATACAGAGATGATGGGCTCATGGTAGTGAGGAATTCCACAAATTTTAAAATAGATAATATTAGAAAGATAATATATAGTGAATTCAGAAAACTAAATTTAAAAGCTATAGTCAATACAAAATTGAAAAGGGTAAACTTCCTCAATGTAACTCTGGACTTAATGAACAATGTATACCTACCTTACAGAAAACCTAATGCTAACCCCTTGTATGTACACCCTAGGTCAAACCACCCTACATCTACAATTAAGCATATACTCTTATCAATAGAGAAAAAAATCAACATGAACTCTGCAAATGAAAAATCTTCCAACAACACAGTAATTTTTACAACACAGCTCTAAAAAATAGTGGATACAAAAACATTATTTATAGAAACAATAGTACTAACCAGAAGAAACACAGGAAAAGAAAAATCATTTGGTATACCCCTCCGTTCAACCAAATGGATAATATCAAGCTAGGACAAAAATTCCTAGCTTTAATTGAAAAACACTTTTCTACTGTTAGCAGACTTAGCAAGATCTTTAATAAAAACACCTTAAAATTAAGCAACTGCTGCACTGAAAATCTAGAAAGAATCATAAAAAAACATAATAATAAAATCCTGGAAAAACACTTCCAAAATATTATTAATAAAAATCCTAAACTAAAATTAGACAAAAATAATGAAAAATTATGTGATTGTAGAAAACCTGAAGACTACCTGTTGGAAAATAAATTGGAAGACCGCATAGAATCTGTGGTATACCAATACACAATCTCATCCATTGAGAGTCCTAACATTGAAATGATATATATAGAATCCATGAAGAATGAATTTAAAATTAGGTAGAGACAACACAAAAGCTCCTTCAATAATATTAGAAATAGAAATCAGACATCTCTATCCAAATATTTTTGGCATTTAAAAGAAATGAATAAAACAACAAAAGTAAAATGGAAAATAATAAATAGAAAAAGAACTTGTAAAGCTAGGGATGACTCATACCCTTTATGCCTACAGAAAACTACACATTATTAAGTTTCTAAAAAACGAAAATTTATTAAATCATAAACATGAGTTAATGGTTTTTTGCATCATCAACAAATTTTCACCTTAAATAATTAGCTTAAAATTTTTTAAATTTCATAGTCTTTTAACAATTTCGATTTCAAGCAAAAGGTTTAACTCAATCATAAGATGAAAAAAACCTTTATGAAGTCATCAAAAACAAATTGTAGTTCAATAGGACGTATTTATATACAAACAACCCTTTTAAGAAAAAAATAATTTTAAGGTATATAAATAAGAATTTAACGGCATAACAATAATAACAACTCTCTTGTAGAAACAGAGCAGGTGATATGTGCATCAAACTGATGTCATCATTCACTTGAAAATAGACACCCCGGGACCCTACCTTGACTTAACCTCTTTCCAAAAGTAACTAATATGTTGATACAATATGTTCACCCTTTTGCCCCTTATCACAATAATTGGTTTCACCACTTCCATGTAATTAATATTACGAATGTATATGCTTATAAAGCTCTGTAAATTTCAAGATTAGTTATTCCAAAATTCACCTGAGGATGAAACAGAGCTGGGTTTTTAGCTTCTGTTTTTGAAACATAAGAAATCTTATGTAGTGATGGAATAATATTTTAAAAAAGTAATTATAATATATATATATATATATATATATATATATACATTTGGTTGGATTGATGTGAGTTTGTGACCCTGGGTTTCACGCTTTTGCAATTGTCAGACAAACAGATTAATTTTTTTTAAATTTTGGGTTTATGTAGATTGCGTGTATTGGTGTTATTATGGGAGTGAGGGGGGATCGTCGTCGATGAGGTACGCAGACACCCATACACATTCGCTCATCCTCCAGGGCTCATACAGACATAAACACATGTGGACAGTATGGGACTTGACATATGTATGTATACGGGTGGTGTTGTGTCTATACATACGCATTTGTATGTTGAAATTCAAAGATCGGAAGTGTAGCAAAAATTTCTCATGAATGTCTTGTGAATGTATACATGTCAGCAATCAGAGCATTTTTCTATTTTTCACTGAATTTTTTCACTGAATAATATTTCCTCGCATGCACGTATATATGTGTGGTGGGGTCTGTGTAAAATTATGATAGGTAAAAATTACTATTATTTTTATTTTTAATTTTTTAAAAGTTTATTTGTTATTATTTTAAAGCTGGTTATTTGCTTGTTTTTGATGACTGTGTATATGTAACTGGTAGAAATTTCAGTTTGTAATCCTTATTGGTTATTTTTATGGTAGTATTAAATATGCTGGGTGGGGGGTAGTTTACGTTAATAATTATAGCGGAGTTATATGATAATAGTAGATGTGATGTGATAGTAATGTTGTAAGGGGAATGATAATATAATTAGCTAATAGTTATTGTAAATTGGTAAAAGTGATTAGTAATGGTGGTGGGAGAATAATAAAAACAATAAATGTAATTATTGTGGTGGTAGCTTCAACTAAAAAGTGATTGTTGGAGTTTTATTTTATTTTTTATTTAATTTGTTTATTTATTTATTTTGGTATAAATCCTGATAATAGCTATTTATTCTCATGCCTACATTTGGAAATTATCTGTGACCTTAAATCCCCCCACTTCCATAATAACACCAATACACGCAATCTACATAAACCCAAAATTTGAAAAAAATTAATCAGTTTGTCGGACAATTGCAAAAGCGTGAAACCCAGGGTCACAAACTCACATCAATCCAACCAAATATGTGAGCTCTATCGCTGATATTGAGCGCTTTCTAATAAGTACCGTGCATATAATATATAAATAATTATATATATATATATATTTATTTATATTTATATACACACACTTTTCATATATATATATATATATATATATATATATATATATATATATATATATATATATATATATATATATATACACATACACACTAATAATAAATATACAATTTTTTCCTTACCACAAAGATATTAAACTATTATGACAACAAAAATATTAGAATATTTATTTATGAGATTGTTTATTTACAAGAATAATTTTATATTTACAAAAAAGTTTATAAAAATATGTGAATCAACGATAGTGAAATATTGATTTTTTAACATTTTATAAAGAAATAATTTTTTTTATTCATCAGTTTATAAAATGTCTTTGATTAAGTAAATTTAAATAAGCATATAACAATGAGTAAGTAATTATAAATTTTGAAACATGCATTCTGCATATTTTTGTTTATTCTTGCAACATAAATTTATTGAAATAGTTTAAAAGAATCTCCTCCTCTTGCATATTTTGATAATTTTACAATTTTTTTTATAAATTAAAATGATTCGTTTTTGAATTCATTTCTTTGCAAAATGGTAAATAATAATTCCTTATAAAGAGTAAATGTTATTCTCCACTGCAAATTAAATCTCTTTCTGGTTTTTTATAATGAATACTAACCATGGGGAGTAATTAACTAATTAAGTTATCTTTCTTTATGGAGCAACTCACTGAAAATAAAATTTATATTATTTGGAATTCTTAAAAAAGCAATATTTACAAAGAAAATAAAGTAAAAAAGAAAATATGCAAATTTTGTATAATTATATTTTTCATATAGTTTATCTAAATATTGTTACATTTTATTAATATTTATGACTGTGTAGTAGATGTGTTAATTATAATGGGTAAATACTTGTTGAGAATAGGCTGCGTGAAAATTAACGATTTCCACGAACATTAAAATCTCTATGTTCATACATAGAATAAGATACAAAACTCAATGGAATGATTCCAAAACATAACAATTAGATTTATTAATGTTTGATGTACAAGCATGCGAACTGAAAAGGTAGGACAGAGTCGTGTCCCTTTGATTTGGTAATAGTTGTACCGGAGTTCATATTAAGAAGAAGTAATATCGAACTTGTAATTTAGAAGAATAAAGTTTGGAATTGTGAGTTCTAAAATTGGTAAAAGTTCAGGAGTGATTTCAGAGGTTGGTGAGTGTTGGTAATTATCTAACGTCTGGTCAGCAATGACTAAGATGGGAGTTCCTGATGGTTACATCTTGGCACTTGGTAGCAAGGAATGAGAAGTACTACTCAAAAAGTTCACACGTGTTCGGATTATATAATGACCATGTACCATGTGAGAGGATCACAGCATATGAGTGGGAAAATAGATTGGTCGAAACTGACCAATCAGCAAGCTAGATTGGAGGTGATTGACCAATGAATACTTGTTATATTTATGTGAATGTAGGATTTTACTTACCAGATAGGAGGAGTGCATTTCCTAAAAAGAGGTAAGGTTGGTTATGTTGTGGAAGATTCCACATACTAATATATTGTCCAGAATACATTATAAATGTTAAAAACATAAATTTCTCTGTGATATCAAGTACTTTTGAAGAATAAAATTAAACTTTTGATAAATGTATAAGTTATTGTAAGTGATATAAAAATATTTACAGCAGAAAAAAAAACTAAATAATCAATTAATTTACTTTAAGTATTTATAAATTTTTTAAAATAAATTTTTTTTTAACATATATCTGCATTAATAGATACAGCATCAAGGTAAATAGATTTTAAAACCTCAAATATCATTTCAAATCAAAATTTACATATAAAATGTTAGAATATAACTTATATTGTATGAACCAAAATGTAACCACCCATCTATATGATACAGAGTCCAACTAACTTAACTGATTTGTTTACTTCCATTAGCAATGTCTCCACACTTTTCTAAAAGTGCACTGGAGCATCAGTAATCTTCAAGTTCTAGGTTCTGCCAGGGCCACAAGTGTTGTTGTTACAAAAATGTCAACTATAATTGCATGATCACATAGCAAGAATGGAAGACCATTGCTTTCCAAAACCAATAGTTTTTGGCTGATGGTGAAATAGGTTCTTTCATAATCCTTTTGTGCTATTTTTGCAGTTTGCAAACTTACATGAAAATTCTTTCAAGAATTCCAAAGAATATACGATGACCCTTAAACAACTTTTCACAGCATCTGTTAATTTTGATTGAAATTGAACCCAGTTAAATGTACTTTCCTCACTAATGAAGCAAAATTTCTTGGTTGTATCATCAAGGATGAAGGATTTAAACCTGACCCTGAAAATGCCATCATTGAAATAAAGCCTCCAACAACAAAGAAATAGCTTCAAAGCCGTACTGGATGCCTCCTTTGGATTCATCAAATCCTAGAGAATCTGACTACATGAACAAATATGTTATATGAACAGATAATAACATGCTGCTGAAAATTATTAAGAACTTCCAAGCAATTGATTCAGGTAAAGATTACATTGTTGCCAATTCAATTAATCCCAAAGATTACCATGTAACACTTTTTAAAGAACACAATCCTCAATTTTACCTGGGACCTGGCATATCTGTGTTAATGATCAAAGATAGAATAAATACATCCAAATAGGTTGTGCTATACAATCTCTGCACCAGATGTCTTTATGAAACTCCTAAATGCATATGCTATATTCTGGCATTATCCACATTCAGGGTTTTACACACTCCACTATTTTTGCAGATGCTCCCGCTCCCGCTCCCGCTCCCACACCCAAAATTGGAGCTGTCTTCCCTCACACTCCTCGTTTTGAAAAAGCAGCCGCTCCAACTCCATTAAAAAAAGAGCGTCTCTTTTTCAGCACTCCCCAGATAAAATATATCTTCTTCTTTCATAAATGGGTATGAGATATTTCAGTACTCAAATTTAATAAAAACCAACATTTCTGTCAGTAAAAATATACCGAAGTTCCCCCAATGTACTTACTTAAGGCATTCGACATTCATAACTCCAAGAGAATTACCTCAACAAACAGCAAATTTTATTTTATCATAAACTGGAGTTTAACTTTAGTAATAGTTGTTTTTCAAAATTTCCGTCGTTCAAGCTGCAGGAGCGCGCTCCTTTATAGAGGGCTCCATAAATACCCTGTGTATGCTTCTATTCAATTGTGGAAATTCAAGAGTCAGGACATTAAACTTTTTATATTGCTTCATGTAAAACTCGTGCTAAATGCAGGCAAGCATCTAAATTGATATTCATATGCTATATTCTGGCATTATCCACATTCAGGGTTTTACACACTCCACTATTTTTGCAGATGCTCCCGCTCCCGCTCCCGCTCCCACACCCAAAATTGGAGCTGTCTTCCCTCACACTCCTCGTTTTGAAAAAGCAGCCGCTCCAACTCCATTAAAAAAAGAGCGTCTCTTTTTCAGCACTCCCCAGATAAAATATATCTTCTTCTTTCATAAATGGGTATGAGATATTTCAGTACTCAAATTTAATAAAAACCAACATTTCTGTCAGTAAAAATATACCGAAGTTCCCCCAATGTACTTACTTAAGGCATTCGACATTCATAACTCCAAGAGAATTACCTCAACAAACAGCAAATTTTATTTTATCATAAACTGGAGTTTAACTTTAGTAATAGTTGTTTTTCAAAATTTCCGTCGTTCAAGCTGCAGGAGCGCGCTCCTTTATAGAGGGCTCCATAAATACCCTGTGTATGCTTCTATTCAATTGTGGAAATTCAAGAGTCAGGACATTAAACTTTTTATATTGCTTCATGTAAAACTCGTGCTAAATGCAGGCAAGCATCTAAATTGATATATTGGTCACTAAATGAAATAAGTAGCAATTCAAACCACCCTGTCATCCATATCCCATTATTGGTTAGTCCAGACGACTCAGACAAAAAATTATAAACACTAACCCAAATGCATTGAAGAAGGGAAATAACTCAAAGAAGAAAATTATATAGTCTCCCCTTGACTGTAGAGCAATTAACAAATTAATCTGGCAGACTTTCGTCTTCATTGAATGTCTTATTTGTGACTTTTTTCAGTGGCTAGAGAGTAGATATCAATAATCTTCTTTTAGGGAATTTGACTCACATAAAGTACACTAGAATTTAAAGCTAATCTTGGTGATTAATCAACACTATTCTTTCAGATACTTATACAACGTTTTTACTTAAGATTAAAAATTATTTTTAGTGGAAAAACCACGTTTTTATTTTGTTAATGTTTAATTATTATTAAAATTTACAAACGATCATTTAACACTCGATAAATCTTAATAAAGAAAATGTGTTCGAACCTGCATTCCATTTTGTAGGAGGAGATATAGGAAATTCAGTTGTCCAGGTTTTTTTTTAATGTCGGCATTTTTAGAGTCATAAATTATTTTAAAGTTTTCTAAACCATCAAATGAAATTGATTCACTTTTTTTTCACGCCATGTTTTTACAGTATTACTGTATTAGATATATTTCTTTTCATGATATAGATATAAATATTATAATATTTTTTATAAAGTAAAGGCAAAACTTATAGGATAGAAGTTGAAGTATGTATTAAAAAAAAGAAATGTGAGAAATTATCAGAGATATTGTTGGGGACGTGCAGAATTTATTAATTATGCTTGAAAGAATCAGAAGGAATTTGTAGGTTGCGTGACTTTCTGCATCCACAACAAATAAATAAACAAAATTTAAAATACGATTAAGAACAAGACATATTCAATTAGAAACTAATAAAACATTTATATACAATTCAAGACAATAAGCAGGATAATTGGTATGTTATGTTGGCAAAATGTGTATGATGTTTTAGGTTTCAGAATGTCTCTCTTTGTAATCGTTCGTTCATTTGCAGTCCGTTTTTAGATTTGTGTTGGTACTTAGAATTGTCAATATTAAGTGTCTTTTTAGAAGGAGCTCTTAAGGAGTGATCTACCTTTGACTGTAATGTTTTTAAGGTCGTTCGCACATGGATGTTTACTTAGGTAGTGAATATAATTCACTTTGGATAAGCAATGTTCGAGAATCGATTTTCACAGAGTTGGTTGATTTTAAATTGTGAGTGAGTCTGCGTTGATGTACTTTTGCGCGGTAAAATCGTGATTTCGAGTGACGTGGAGTATGTTGACAATTTCTCTGTGGGAGTTTGTTACTGACGATATTCAGTCACCCCCCCACGAGGGCGTCATGTGGCACAAGGCCTTTTTAACGTGAGCATTCCGAGCCCGTGTTCTCGTCCAAAAAATATGCCCATTGAAACCATATGAACGGGTTCAGGGCCGGTTTACCTCCCTGAAAGAGAATCCGCCCTTCGGGTTCCTCCCCACCTGAAGGCAGAGAGTCCAACCGATCAGCCAGTCAGAAAGTGACTGCTTGGGTCAGTCGACGTTTTCTTTTATAAGTTCTGAAAGTCCGAAATCGGCTCACGGAGTTTTGGTGCAATTTCGCTTTTGCACGTGAAACTTTCAGATTATCGTGTCATTAACCAATGAGATTGGTTGATTCGCCTAGTACGGTTTTTATTGGTTGAAGTTTACGTACGTAGGCATAAGATATATAGACTGTTCAGTTGCTAGGGGTGATAGGTAAGAAAAAGACGAGTCTGCAATATAGACTCATATTTAGGCTAGTGTCCTCATCTTGATTGTTTATATTCAGAACATTTAGAATCTTATTTAATATTTAAATTTCTAAGAGGAGGAATTATCATTATTATACATTGTTTTATTCAGACTAGTGTCCTCATCTTGTTTGTTTATATTCACAACATTTAGAATCTTAATTTATATTTGAATTTCCAAAAGCAGGATTACTGGCAAAGTTTTTTCCTTCATACCTGCCAAAATGGTGTGTCAAAATTTCTGTTTTTCTGTTGTCACTGATAATACCACATTCTACCTTGACTCCCTAGATAATGTTTAAGAGATCCAACAGCAATGCAATATTTATTTTATATTGAGTGTTCCAACAAGTAGGACTTCAGTTAAACCTTACTGAAATGGAAACTGGAATTGGAATGAGTGCAGGGATGGCACTTATCCTGAATCCATTATAAAAATCTAGATGTTGGAATTGATAAATTCTAAACACTTCAAAATATTCTAGTTTAGGGAATAATTATAACAAATTTATGATAAGGGGTAAAGAAACTGAACACAAGATGTATTACATTGTATTTTGTTCACCACTCTAAGTGTGTACAAAACCAAAATATTAGCCTGAAAATTCAAGTCATGTTCTTAAATTATATCCTCATCAGGTGACATTTATATGGATGTCATGTATGGTGTCCAGCTCATTCAGAAATGGTTAAACTATCATTTATAGACAATCATTTTTTCATATCAATAATTAAAAATGGCTTCAAGTGAATGAATTCTTTAGGTCTTAACCCTTTACCTGTTCTGTATATCATATGTGACGCACAGGACATGTGATTTCCATGTCTGTGCATCATATGTGGTGCACAAGAACCATGGATTTTAAAAGAGTGGTAAAACTAAGGATGCTTAAAAAAGAGTTTACTATTGAGCAGCAAATCTGAGGAAAAGCCTAATCTAATATTCTGTGCATCATCATATAAGATCATAGGACATTTGACTGTTAACGTAAGGTCTTAAATGAAAGACATCTATTTTTCCATTTTATTGAAATGATTATAACCTTTGCATCATATGTTATGCACAGAGTATAGTGTAAATAACTTATGATTTGTATATTCTGTGCATCATGTGGGATGAACAGGTTTTAATTATGTGAAACACTATAAATTAACACATTCTATTTGCCAAGTGAGTTGCTTTGCAATAGTTATAAATCTGAAAACAAGCATGAACGTTTGGGAAATGCACATAAAAATGCCCTGGGCAAGCAATGACAAAGAAGACAATACTTTATGAGATCTTATAGATTGGTATTTGTAGTTGATAGTCACATCTAGCACAGGTCAGGTTCTGTCAGGTCAGGTTCTGTACATCCTTCTACCTGTTCATCTGTGCAGCTCACCTGTTATTTGTTTTTTTAACGATGCATGCAAATTATCAATAGTTTTAAAAGCATTGGAACCGTGGATGTACTTTACCTAAATTACTGTTTTAAGAGAAAGATTCTATAAATTTCTACAATGTGGAATAAGCTGTTCGGTCAATGAAAGCTGAATGTTTCCTGTCTAATTTCACTATTACAAATATGTTTGAATTTCTACAATTTTGTTCAACTAGACAGACAAGTGACAACATATTTAAAGCCCCAAGTTTCTACCACTAAATTGCCCTATGGATCACATGACCTAATGAATAAAAATATTATTAAAGGAGATCTAGTTATCTGGCAGTCAGGTAATGCAAATGTTCTGATTTGGTGGAAGAGACAATAAGAGGATGAATTAATAGGAATTAACTGATATGAGTTATCTCCCTTAGTTTCTACAGCCAAATGAGAATAGTTTACTACCAAGAAGTGAATAAGAGTTCAGCTTGAAATTCTGAGAATATTACCAATTATGACAGGCACATGAAAAAGGTCCGTGGGTAAAGTGGCTTAAATGGTTTGAATACAACCACCAAGTTGAGAAAATATAGCTTTAATAAAGATTTATGCTAAAATATAAATTTGCAGAAATCCCACAACTTTTATGGATAGTATGCTAGTATATCTTATATTACAAACATTATATTATAAGGATTCATCTAAAAATATATATGCTTCTATTGTCTTTAGTAATCTTTCTCATATTCTTATTAATGTTTTTAAACAAATAACAATACCTATTAAAATTAAATGCTGTTATTTGGATGCTACTTAAGTATGTGATGTATGTGCATGATTCTTCTAAAATATGTGATCTCCCTTAAACAAAATTATCTAGATGTGCAAGAAAAAATCATGATCCAATGAATGACCAAAATTTATTGCATTTATGAATAATGTTCAAACTGTTTACAAACAATGATAGTATTAGTTAAAATAATACTTTCCTTTATATTTTTTATCATATAGTATTATTTGTTTAGTATATTATTATAGTATATTAAATAAAGACTACTTATTCTTTTTCTTGTCATATTCTGTATATATCTATTTTTAATGTATATTTAATGCTGAGAATTTTTTCAACTTGTAGATCATGTACCTTAGTGATGTGTTCTGGTAGATCAGAAGGCAGATTTCATACTGAAAAAGCACTTTTATTTATTTAAAACTATTTTAGTAATCAGTGCTGGAATAAAAGTACCACAGTTTGATGACCAGACTTTCATCTAATTTCTTTTTACTATATTTGTATTATAGTTTTATTTTAGATAGTAACTCATCATGTATAATCTTTGTTGTTGTTTTTTTTATTATTGTTCACCCAATAGTCACTCAAGAGTCACTCCAGATAGATGGCAACTAAATGGGATTGTTGTAAAAGCATACAAAGAGGGAGCAAGTTCATATTATGAAGATATGTAGGATATAAAACAGTTGACCTTAGACATGAAGAGTTTAAGATTCTAGTGACTAGGGATGCATATTTTTGGAATTATGTTCCACATTGCAACAGTTCTAAGGAAGAAGCTGACTGAGGAGTATAATTTCTTCCTTATCAATGGAATATGATGAGAATGAGAATAAGTCAATTGCGCTTTTGTGAAGATGGTGGTCTTACCATTGATAATAAAAGAAAAATGAAAAGTGATAAATCAATAAATGTGTACATACAAATACATATATGATTGATTGTTATTATTGCTGCTTTGGAATTTCCAGGTCTATTATAATTAAATTGTTACATTTTTGTTGCCTTGCCTATTAAAGGGGATTTTGTTTACCAGCTATAATGTAAAAGTAACATTGGCTCACTTACTATGAGCTCACGTGTTCAAAGCCAATCTACTACCCTTTTCTTCTACCTTTTCTCCCCATTGCCACCTTATTGGGCTTTAGAGTGTCGGCCTAATGGTAAGGCTAATGGTAAGGGTAGACATGGGGTGTAGACAGGGTTATTGGTAGACTTATCCTTTGCTTTCATTTTGGTAGTTTGTATTCTTAAGTTAGTTTATTGATTTGAGACCAAAGAATACTATAAGTTTGATACTTAGTTAACATCTAAATCTGATTCCAAATAACTTATACAGCCAACAGGAATCCAACATGGAAGTTAACTTCAAACTCATCATAGGTCTAACATCTGATTGGTTACTTGAGGTCACCTCCTATCATGTTAGAAATGTATTTTTCCCCTTCTCCCTCCCTGTAAGGGTATTGCTGCTTTTAAATCTTAAAATGATCATTTATTCTCCAGTTGACCAGCATCACCTGAAGAAGCACATACAGTGCAGAAACATGATTGCATTTATGTAGCAATTTATAACATGTTTTTGTTATATTTGTGAAGAAATGTTATTATATATATATATATATTCTGTTTATACATTATTTTATAGCTACAAATATTTAAGTAAATGCTCTGTTTATAATAAACAGTATTAACTACATTTACCAGCCTGAATGTCTGAGGAATATTGTAGAAAATATGTGTCCTCCAACAGAAATCAAACCTGTATCTTACATGGAACTGTCATTTGACCTGAAGTGCTATACCATTCAGCTACAGAGGAAACATCTGGTTAGCAAACTCAAATTACTGTTTTTAACATATATTATGAAATGGACTAAGTTTGACAATTATTTTAATATATACATATTTGATATTTCATGTCATTTTAAATTTATATTTTTTCTGTTGAGGTCCATTATTAGAAATGGACCCAAATTTTGTATAATTGTAATGATATTCTGTAACAGATTCATGGGAGAAAATATTCTATGAATTATCAAATGTTATAGTTGAGAATTAGTCTCTGCTGATGTTGGTATTTGCCACTAGTTGAATACATCACTATTCATGGAAGTACTTTGGTGTTGTTTCTAATAGTTGAGGCTGTCATATAGTCTGACATATTTGGTTAAACTTGCTAGCTGTAAGGATCTGTTGCTAATGCCAGCCAGGTCAAACCTGCCACATGGGTGAAATCTGCATTGGCTTTATAATCAGTCATTGGTTCAGAAACCATATAAAACTACATGAGCCTTTAACGATTGGTCAGAAAAGATGTTTTGACCCCTGGTATTTTGAGGTAGTATACTGGAAAGGGTTTAAATTAAGGTCTGTTTTTGTCTTATAAGCTATGGATGTTGAAGTGAGCACTTCCATTTGAGTTAATTGGAATTCTAACAGGATACAGTAGTCTAGGTTGGTGAAAAAGGGTTAGTGCATGGTTTGAAAACAACTAAAGAAAAAATTAATTTGAAGCTGAGGACTAGAGAGAAACCAGAAATCTCCTTTCTGCAATAACCATCTGCAATTTATATATTTATCATTATTTTGGATTTCTTCACTAGTGGGTGAAAAATCTGATTAATTTGCAGAAATATGGAAATAAGGAAATGGAATTTGTAATTTGCTGTGCTCTGGCTAGGTAAAGTGAAGTCATTAATCATTGTTATTTGGAAAGATTTTTCTATATGCCAGTATACATTTTCAGACAAATTTACTTCACATTTTGCCAGACACACAGACACACAGACACAGTGAATACAGAGAGAGCCCTCTGACATCATTTCATAGAAGTTTAATTGTGTAGACTTATTTTTTTCTGTTCATATTAAATTCTGTTAAATTTACAGATTACATCTGGTTCGTTTATCAAAGAACTTTTCTCCTCCCAAGCCAAGCACCAACACTTGGCTGTAACTAGCAACAAGAAGTGAAGGGTTACCATGCACTGTGGGAGATCAGTTTCATTCAGCTTCTACATGGAAATGACAACAGAATTTGGGTCCAATTATTGACAATTGCTGTCAAATGACAGGTAGAACTGAGAAAGGCTTAATCACTGTTTAAATGAAGTGGGATGGAGAAATATACCAGCTTCGTTGGTATTTGTTCCCAGGCATGATGTAGTCAGCTGATACTGCAGCAAACCAACCAGTTGTAATTAAGTGTCATGATAAAAAGCTGACCACACCCCTGGCCACCCTGTTATAGATAGATATGAACAGACTGAAATAGATAGACAGATAAATAGATAGACAGACAGACAGATAGACAGTATTACTTAAATGCTATTTTTAGTGGATACCCATATTATAGACCTGGGTATGACAAGAAACTACATCCGGCAAGGCCTGTAATCAGGAGATTGGAGGTTTTGCGTGGTATGAAACCACTCCTTAATTGCTGTTATTCCCAGGTCCATCCTGTCTGGGGTGGTAGCACCTGTTAGGCTCCCAGCTATGGGCAAATAGTGATCCCCAAACAAAAACAAAACACTACGAAAATATAAAAATAAATTTTTATAGTAAAAATACCAGCAATACATTTTTATATAAAAAATGACCAACAACACCTATTTGTAGTGAAATTACCAACTATACATTTTATCTGTAGTTGAAGGTATACAATTGTGTTCAAAATATTCAGATTTTGGCATTAAATAAGCTATAGAGGTTGTTATGCCACTAAACAAAATCAACCAACCCAACAAAAACTACAACATAAAAGACGCATATTACCTCCTCCAGTAATTATGTCCACACAAACATGTATATAAACAAAAGGTGAGTATCATCTACCATGTATTCAATTGTGCTAGCAGAATAACATATATCATATTTTTATTACTTTAAATCTCCCAAGAAAATTGAATTTCAGCATTAAATGACCCATAAGGAGTTGATTTGTTTTTAAACAAATCAAATCATATTTGTGTAGACATTCCATTTATTTATTAAACAGTACATTTGTTTATTTTAATCTGTCAGTCTGAATATTCAAGAAATTTTATTAAAGAAAAATATGTGATCTCTGACAGGAATTGAACCTGTGTCTTCCTTGGTAGGGGGTAACCATCTTTAGATCCAATGTGCTTTTAGACTGTCTCAACTACAGAGTGTGTTGATAATCAAGCAAAGTTTAAATCATGCCTTATAAACATAAAATCTTTCTTAAACTTATTTAAGTAATAAGATCTACTGTATTTAGATAGATTTATTAATTAAACATTATTTATAGTGGATACCCATAATTGAGTAGATGCTCTATTTATTTATTAAACAGTATATTTATTTATTTTTGTCTACCAGCCTCAATATTCAAGAAAACTTATTAAAGAAAGAATGTGCTCTCCAACATGATTTGAACCTGCATTCCCTTTGGCAGGGAAACCATCATTAGATTCAATGTGCTTTTTGTCAGTTTCAACCATATATATAGATAGATAGATCGATAGATAGATAGATAGATAGATAGATAGAATGAATATGAATATGAATAAACAGATAGATAGGTAGATAGATAGATAGATAGATAGATAGAATGAATATGAATATGAATAAACAGATAGATAGATAGATAGATAGATAGATAGATAGGTATGAATAAACTGATATGAATAAACTGATAGAGTCTTTCAAGTTTACTCAACCTTTAACTGATTTTGCTGTCAAATCCACGTTCATATTACATTTACATGCATTATGAACAAAATTTAGAATCTAGGAAAATGAATTGCATATGGATCATGGAAATTAATATTTGTCAGTCCTTAATAACTCGTCTATCTTTTTTTGCACTGTTGTTCTTTAGATAATATTAATTTTTAATGAGATGATGAAAATGAATGACCAAGGCAAATTTGAGATGATATTTTTCCTTTCCAGTGAAGCTTGGAAAGTCTAAAATCTTGTCCAATTAAAATTAATTGTCCTATTTCTTGGATTAGCATTTTTTACTGACAACACTGAATCTTACACCATTCATTTCTTGTGTTTCACAGGTCTAAACTGTTATTGTCTATTTTACATTGGGTTACATTGATTTTTTAATAGAATTCTAATTTTTTTTTTTAAATTATAATAAGAAGTATTTTATATGTCTTGCAAGAGATGTAAATGAAACAAATTATCTTCTTGTTGTATAGTCAGTGTTGACATCAAACGTTTGTGATCTCATGCAATTATCCATTTTGTTTCTCATTCAAATAAATTGTAGTGAAAAGACAAATGTAGGTATAACTTATCTGAAGCTTTATTTGATTTGGAATGGAGTGTGTTTGAGCTGGAGTTATTTAAATACAGTGTAACCCGGATATAAGAGACCTGAATATAAGAGAGATTTTCTCTGGTCCCAAATTAGAGCCATACTTACCTAAACAAAATAGACCAAACCCTGATATAAGAGAAACCCTGATATAAGAGAAACCATGATATAAGAGACTTCTTATCTGGTCCCGATAAGTCTCTTATATCCGGGTTACACTGTACAGTATATGTATGAGGGGTAAAAATCCATGCCACAATACTAAAAATCATAATCTTTTTAAAATGCAGAAATGGTGGTGTTATGGTTTAGAATGACAATGATATTTCATCATTCTAAAAATAACTTTGTCATCAGTGATGATAAAAAAATAAGGATATTTCATCATCCTACCCTCATCATTATAAAAACAACCCTTGCACCACAAGAGTGTCATTAGAGTAGAGCAGTGTAGACTAGGGTACACTCTATAGCAGTAGATAAATAGTCATTAGGAACACACATTTGCCAGCACTTCGGAAGATCGAAAACAGACAATGTCAAACGCCACCCTCACAAATTAAATTCTTGGAACTAAACCATGTCAAATGCCATCTTTACAAATGAAATTTTCAGAACCAAACCAAGTAAGCACTGACTTTTAAACAAAAGATACTCTGAGAACATTTTAGACTCACCATACCATACCAATATTCTGTAATTCACATCACAAAAAGAAAATACAAATTCTTGCTATTTATGTCAACACGTGTCTCAAGATTTTATTCTTTATTATTGTTGCACGTTTTAATTAATTTCATTTTCAATATATTCCTCCTACACTATAAATACATATAGCAACAGGGTAATTACTTTAACAACACTCAAATAATATCAAGTCTGGATTATTACTACATCAACTTTAACTTACCCAGCCTGTTCAAGTGGCTTTAAAAATTTGGACAACACTAATCTATATGTTTCATTGCTTTTTGGTTAGATACCTTTTTATATTTCTGAGAATGTTTTCCTTTTAAATAAGGATATATCTTATTACCATCCAAGACATACAATTAGAGTTTTTGTATGTAAGTTAGTATTAACTTGAAAAAAAGGTTGTTTTATTTTAATAGTAATTTTCTCAGAAAGTAATAAATCCTTACATGTATCATATTTTTATTTCATATTTTTAAGCCATTTGAAAATTGACATACATTAAGTCTGACATATAAAGGTACCTATACCTTAAAAGAATAGATGCACAGAAAACTGCTTGACTAAGATTGACTTAGTAGTAAGTGAGTTAGCAATTTCCAACCAAAATTCTCGCTAGGTTACTTGACTTAGTGATCCAAATAAGCAAAGTAATTTATTAGAAATATACTTTATATTATTTTAATGTAATGTTCATGATAATTCAATTAAATGACAATGTACAAAATAAAAAAAGAAATTGTTACAAATTATATAGTTAATTAGATTTGGCTTTTCAAGATTAGGCTCAAGTAAGCAAATGACATGATTACCTTACAATGAAATTTATTTGTAATGTATAAACATTTATATAATAAAAATGAAATATCAAATTATATAAAAGATCAACTAAAAGATGAATTTAGAAAAATATGACAAACTGGATTATTTCTTATGACAACATATTACAAGAAATTTTCCAGTTTCCATATTTTTCTAAATACAGTTTACTGATATATAAAATTATACAAAATTATATATTGTTATATCCTTTCATTAACATGGAAAAAGACCAAATTCTAAAAGATGAATATAAAAAAATAATCATATTCATCATAATAATCAGGGTCAGATTTGAACAATTTAGAAAAAGTACATGTATAAAATTTGGTTTTCAAAATGTTGTAAAAAAAGAGTTTCAGATCTTATAGTCTGAAAACCCACCAGTATAAAGTTTTTGAACGCACATGGTTGAAAGAGATAAATATTGTGGTTTTTTAACCAATGAGGAAAGTAAGTTATGCCTTCATAGTTTTCAATTGTTGAATTGACTCTGGATTAAGGAAGTAGCAGAAAAAAAAAAGAAAAGTAGGTAGAAAGAAGAAAATTTTACAAAATTAGAAGTATTAACCCTGATTTTAAACTTTTTATGAAAAGACAAGATTTATCTCATTTTTGAATTACAATTCATAAAACTGATATATTGCCTAAAAGAAACTCAACAACAATTGTGAATTTTCAACCTTCTCTGCTCCATTTTGCTACTAATTATAATTGTTTTTAAAAAGAGCCCAACAGAATTGTACTTAGAACTTGTTATATTGCCTGTGTTGGTGTTAGGCTCACATAGTAAAGTTTTGTGCAAGATTATTTTGTAAATTTTGTATTATTATTATTTTTTATGTCATTTAATAAATATATATTTCTTTCAAATTTTGCATCTGAGTCAGATTCTTCTGTTTTTTTATTTGTGCCATTCATAATACTTGATATAAGAGATTTGATATTCTCTCTTCACCTAATAAAATCCTTTTAGATGTATTTACTGGTTCAATTACATTAATTCTTACAGATATACTTGATTTTTCATTTTTTTCAAGATTTTTTCGTTATCAGGTAAACTGATTAATGGCAATCAACAGTATTCTGATTTATTTTAATTCTGGACCTATAAAGATTTTCCAGTTGCAGTTAAGTTCCACAAAGTCAAAGTCAAAGATGGACACACTTGAAGAAGGGAAATAACATGACGATTGTATTAAACTTGAAGGGTTTAATGCACAGAAAAGGGTGTATGTACAATAGGTAAAAAGGAAAATAATTGGGAAAATAACTTATATTTGCAGACTTATCTGTTTGGAGAATGTCCAAGTAACAATGGGCTTTGCAGCATCTGTATGCCATTAAAATCAAAAGGGATGACTCCAATAAATGTGTGGTGACTACAGCTGTCAGTTGCAAAAGAGGAAGATTGTTTGAGTTTACAACATGGCCACAAGAATGGATGCTGATTGGACAACAGTTAACCAACAGTTAGCCAATCAGAGTCCCATATTAATAAGGGTTTGAAGTTCAAGGATAATCTTTGAATGGTAAAAGGTTAGTTCCCTTTACTGTTCCTTTCAAATTCTTATAGCCAATGTTAATTTCCGTATTCTTCTGTAGAACCACATCTCTGTTAACTCAAGTCTCTTCTGTCAAGAAATTGTCCAGCATTCACTGTTATATAGGAAAACTGATATTACATAGTAGTTGAGCACTGTTATATTTGTTTTTAATGAAATATTCCTATTTCTTAATATTGTGCTTGGTTTCTGAAAAGCATATTTCACTATTCCTATGTACGTTTGGATTCCTGTATCATGTTTTTCATTGATTCAGGGCTGGGGCAAGGGTCTTATACTACAGTCCAATCAGTTCGGAAGTAGCAGACACTGGCTCTGTCTGTGATAACACTTTCCCATATAGTTAACTTTTCATACTTGCTTCATTGGGACATCTCCAATTTGGAGATGGTCTCTCCTTTTTGCTAACTTTATCTGGGAAGAATACCTTTGCTAAACAGAGAAGAGTATTTCTTTAAATAAATCATATTCGCTAAATAAACACTAACTTATAAACGTTAAGGTATACAATCCCATGATCTGTATGCTTGAATAAAATAGCTTTATAAAAGTATAAGTGGTTAACTATTTATTTTATTTCTACTTGTATTACTGTTGAATAAGTAAAGTCAAGAGAGTCAATACTTAATACATTATTCATTATACTTAAACCTGTTTTATGTTTCTGTTCAATAAAAACTTGCTTTGCTATAAATTGTTTCCATCCTTACAACAAATTGATTTCCTTTAGAAATATGAAACCAGGCATTAAGATTGACACTTTTCTGTAGTTGGTAAATATAAGTTTGTTATGGTAACATTTGTTGCTGGTTGATAACTGATTAAGTTACTAAGTCATTATCAAGCAACTAAAACTAAATGCAGTCATCATGAATAAGATTTTACATAATGATTATTACTTAAAATAAAAAAAGTTGATCACAAGTAAAGGAATTCTTTCATTGTTTGATTCCTGCATTGAAGGATTCAGCTCAATATATATAGTATAAAATATAAAATATATACAGTATAAAATATATATAGCATAAAATATAATATATATATAGTATAAAATATAAAATATATATAGTATAACAATAAAATATATATAGTATAAAATATAAAATATATATAGTATGAAATATAAAATATATATAGTATAAAATATAATATATATATATAGTATAAAATATATATAGCATAAAATATAATATATATATATAGTATAAAATATATATAGTATAAAATATAAAATATATGTAGTATAAAATATAAAATATATATAGTATAAAATATAATATATATATATAGTATAAAATATACATAGCATAAAATATAATATATATATAGTATAAAATCCTGCATCATGTTCAATGTTATTTTGTTTTGTACTAGTATCTGTCTATATTTTTGAGATGAGGTATTACGTACATTACTTACATTATTCAGACTATTGTCCTGATCTTTGTCACCATAATTATTACAACGTTTCGGTGGTTGAAATGTCGAACTGAACCCTTTATTTTGCTCACTGGGGTAGACTGTTCTAGTTCTATGTCACTGGATAAAGGCATCGGTTAGATCCGGTGACAGAACCCAAAGAGTGTGAGTTCAATACCCGGTTAAGGCTGTGGGGAACTTTCAGAGGGAAATTAACAGGAGGTAACTGATAACTGACATCCATTAAACATGGCACATGGAACTAAAACAGTCTATCACAGTGAGCAAAATAAAGGGTTCAGTTCGACATTCCAACCACCTGAAGAAGGCTGAAGCATACAACAGCCGAAACGTTGTAATAATTATGGTGACAAAGATGAGGACAATAGTCTGAATAATGTAAATAATGTGTTTTGTACTAATTAATTATGCTATTGTTTTAGAAATATTTGAAATAAATTTACATAAATTATTTTCAGTTGTAGTTGTTATTGGGTTGGAATGTGGAATTATGTGTGTCTAGTTTTATTTGGATTATTTATATTGTTCATTCTTTTATTTTTATAATTTTGATGAGTTTTCCTCTGAGCATGAAGTATGAAATAATTAGGATATCAGAAAAATCTTAATGTATTTTCAATGTATTCCTCATCTAAATATTGAGGTCTACAAATTCTAAGTTCACTTTTTTGTTTATATAATAATACATATTGAAGGTTAGAAATTTTAAGTGTCTTTAAGTGGAAGTTGATTATTATTCAGTGTTTTATAATGTGGTATGAATAGAAGTTTATGAGACTATTATTTATTAGTAGATTTATGATAGTGATTTAGATTTAGGTCATTATTAGTAATATTTAACATGATACAGAACAAAGTTGAAAAAAAAGAAAATGAATAGAAAACTGCTTGCATTTCTGAACACAATTTCATTTAGGAAACAAAATGGAAAATGGGGAGAAATGTAGATGATAAATAATTATAGTAAATATGAATACAATTTTATTGTTTTTTTTTTAATTATTAATTTTTTTTTCATTCATCTATACATTGAATATTGCTACTGCATCTGGTCTGGTGCCTCTGCTATGTATTTAGTGATTCTCGATAAAATACAATAAAGAATCTGCAATGTTATCAGTCCTGAATTGTCATCTCAGATTCAGTCCCACGTTCCCACTGCCATTGCTTCCTTGTGCATTTTCTATAATTTTTTTCATTGTAATTGTTCTGATGAGATTTCCCTTTTAGTACTTCATTTTACAAAGTTAAGTGCAGTACTAGATTGGCTGATAGGTTTCATTATTTTACAGTTGAAATTGCTATATGTAACTGTAAATTTTATGCAAACAGTTTCTTTTATCACACTTCTTTCTTGTGGAACTCACTTCTGGTTTCTTGCTTTCCAATCAAATTTGATCTTCAAAAATTTAAATACAATCTTTATTTTTTGTCTTCTTAAATCCTACTTTTTTTATTGTCCTCTTCTTAATAATGTTTTCCTTTTTCTCATATTTCCTTACATTCAGTAACCCTTGTATATTTAAAGACTTGATTTGGTTGAAATGATTAAAAATTAAAAAATCAACCATCAAAGTTAGTTTAATTTTCATTGTATTTTTTCAATTTTCAAATAAGTTGTTACATCAGAATTTTGGATAACCTGTACAAAGTTCATATTTTGTTTTTGATTTTATCTGAATACTTTTAACAATGTTAGTCATTATGAAGAACTAAATGTTCTTATTATCATAGACAACATTTTTGTTAGTTATATTGTGGCATATTTTTAATAGTTATATTTCAAATTTAAATGTAAGCTTGTTGTATAATCAATATCATGTGTCAAATGGTTTTCACATTGCTTGATGTATATATTAAATATTTTGTATGATTTATAAATATTTTATGCACACTTTAAACTAGCGTCCCCTTTAGTGAAAGATATTTTATTCAATGTCCTTTCTTTTGTAGATTAGTGGCTTCAAGTATTTTGAGTCATTCTTTAAAGTGAATATTGTATAGTATTTTGGTAGTAACTCATGTTAGTAATTATAACTTGTTTCTTTGAGTTTTAATGGTCAATATGTGCTAAATATATATATACAAACATATATATAATTTAAATATAATATGTTTAGATAACAATCTTTTATATAAGTATGTTTTATTAAATAGTACTGAGAGAATGTCTGTTTAGACTTTTAGTGAGTTTCTTCTCAAGTCAAATAAGTAATGTGGCATCAGATAGAAACTTAACAACCAACAATATTTTAAAGTACTTATCATATAATATTTAATTTTGCCAAGTTTCCTTAAAATTTTCTTCCTGACATGAAATGATGACTCAGTTGACAGAAGAAACTTTCTAAAAAACTTAATAGCCACCTGCTACCTATTCTCTTTAATAGAACAAGTTCAAACTCTCTCTCTCTCTCTCTCACACACACACACACACACGCAGGTATATAAATATAGATTGCAATCTGACAGAATGATAAGATAAAGATCAAATAGGAAAGATTTATCAATCTAACAGGTTTAACTTTTATTAAAGCTTCATCAGAGATTGAAATATACATATATATATATACATATATATATATATACATATTATAATTATTTATTTAAAAAAAAAATTTTATAACATAAATATGTTATAAAATCACTACAAAAATAGCCATTTTGTTTCAACACCCTCGGTGTTTTATCAAGTGATGACATTGAATGTACTTTGTATTGAGCACTCTTTTAAGAATAGTAATTGTTGGTTATTGGAATTCATTCCATATACACCAATCATATACTTGTATATACATATTATATATATATATATATATATATATATATATATATATATATATATATATATAAAAATGTAAAGCAAACGCTGATTAATAACAGATTTCCTAATCAATTGTTGGATTTCCACATTAGATGTTTCTTGTCTAAGGTAGCTAATAGCAACGGCAAGAATAGAAACATAAACAATAATATTAATATTTTTTATAAAAATCAGATGAATGAAAATTATAAACAGGATGAATGCAGATTTAAGAACATTATAAAAAATGCATAAGACCAATTGACAATAGCAAAAAAATTAGATTAATTATATATTATAAAAAATTTAAAACCTCTAACCTTATAGTTAAAAATAATAATTCACCTCCTAGAACAAAATTAAATAGGGCAAATATTATTTACGAATTTAAATGCCCATTAAGGAATTGTATTCCTGATCAATCAAAATTCATAAATAATTATATAGGCCACACTACAACATGCTTGACACAAAGACTCACTCTATACCTTTTTGACAATAGCTCAATTAGATCTCATTCATGGAGACCTACTGGACAGTATTCGTAACATACTTGTCGACAACACTAATATAATAGCATCATCTACATGCAAAAAAAGGCTAAAAATAATGGAAGCCTTATAAATAAAAACAAACAAACCAACACTTAATAATATTAACTTTGAACATGGACATAATATCTTGACTGTGTTTTGAAACAAAAAAAATATGAAAACATTTTATAAAACATACATACAACAAACTATTTCTAATTTTCACAGTTGAAATATAATCCTTGAAAATGGCTAAATGTATAGCCGAAAGTGGTTGGATAAAAAGAACATTCGGACAGTTTTTATATTATTTATCATCGGAAAAGAAAAAAATTATTAGATCGCATGAGAAATTGTATAAAAAACTAAATAAAAGCACCTTGTCTGTCATATTCAATGAAATGTGCATGAAAGAAGGATTACTGCCTAAATACAAATATATATATATATATATATATATATATATATATATATATATATATTATAAATTAATTGATTTAAACTATGGTTTTTTTCACTACACAATTCTAACCATGTTTCAAAAATGGAAGCTAAAAGCTTTGAATTTAATTTTGTAAATAAATTAAAGACATTAGTTCCATTTCAATTTTATTCGCTTGAGGATGAAATGGAACTAATGTCTTTAATTTAAGTACAAAATTAAAAACCATATTTTAAATCAATTAATTTATAATATTGATGCTCTGTAAATTTACATTGAGCACTATTTTGTAAAAATAAAAAATATCTATAAAAACACTGGATTATATACCTTAATGTTCTTTCTTTTTATTTATATATACATATATATATATATATATATATATATATATATATATATATATATATATATATATATATATATATATATATATATATATATGTATATTTAAAGATATTTTTCTAGGTACAAAATTTAATCACAGAAATAAAAGTGTGAGGCTTAATATTACTAGACATATTAAAAGCAAAGCAACTGGTTTTGCTCCTGCTCTTCAGGCTTCCACGGGAGATTTAACTTAAATTAAAAAACACTAGAAAATGTGCAATGAAAAAGAAATGGGGAGGGAAAAAAAATGATCACAAGGAGCTAGAGACAAATAACAGCGAGTCCCAATAAACATTCACACTGTTTATATACCTTGAGGTGAAATAAAGAGTGTGTCCGGGATAACACAGTGAACCAGTCGACACTAAAGTTAGCCGCACACCCTCAGTTATTTAAGAGGTGCTCACATATGATGCTCACATTTATATATATATATATATATATATATATATATATATATAAATGTTCACTTTTATATTTATATATGCTCTATCCCTGATATTGAGCACTTTAACCCATAAACATAGCATATATTAAAAATTATATTTTATCATCTATATAATAAATGCAGATGTCAGTGTGTCACATTTTTTTCAACTTGACTTCTAGATGATGTAGCTCAACATATATATTCTGGAATCAGGCTGACTCCATGAGCAAATTAAAAACATTTTGGATTGGATCCAGACCTGCAATTCTGAAATTTTGGATTCTCAACTTTTTATTACTGCGATTGTTTTGGGCAATTTTTTTTTACATAATTTTTGTGACAAATCCAGTGTCACACATAAAATAAAAGTAATATTTTGTATGGAAAGTAAGGACTTAGGTGCATCAAATTTTCTTTAAATTAAATGTCAGCAGCAGAATTATCACTGAACTTTTAAAAGTTAATCTTAAATATTAATGCAGTACTTAAATACAGTGATCAATTTTGACTTCTGTAGTTTATTGTTGTCTGTCACATCTACTCCTCCCTACCCTATTGGGATGAAGTCCTAATCAAGATCTCTCTGTAGAAGCTAGCTTAAATGCCACCTGATAGGGTGACATTTAAGCTAGTATATATATATATATATATATATATATATATATATATATATATATATATATATATATATACATATACATATATATATATATATTGAGCACTTTAACGCATAAATATAGCACATATTAAAAATAAGTTTAAACAAAAAGTTAAAATTTATCATATATATATATATATATAATAGGTACATATTAAATTGAGGCTAGTATTTTCAGTAGATTTTTGGTAAAATCCTTTATTTATATAAATTCATATCATTATTCATTTATACTTTCCTTGGCTTTCTATGACATACAAAGAGCAAAATTTCCTACTTCAATTTTCCCACGGTGCTAATTTTATTTTTATTCTATTTTAGTTTATAACCATGTTTGATGTTATGGTTCATGTTGCAGTGTTTTATTCAGCTATGTCATTTAGTTTTGAATGCAGGATATATTTATGACATTGCTAAAATTCCAGATTAATTCAAATAGGAGTCATTTTATTTGATGTTGATATTTTGTTTCTTTTTTAAATATATCTTTTGCGCATGAAGCAGTGATTTTATATAAACCTGGATTTGTCGCTGATTGATATTATTTCTATATTTCAAATTACTGAAATTATTTACAGATTTCAATTTTTTAGTTGGAATATATATTTTGAACATAAAGCAGGTTAAATTTGTAATTAATTGTAATTATTTTCATATTTCATATTTCATGTTGAACTAATATATTTTATATATGGACAACCTTTCTTCTCACATGATCTTGAATTTATAAATAATTTTTTTTTCATTTTTAAGTCTCATATTGTACTAATATATTTTAAATATGGACAAATCTGATCACATTTTTCTGGATTTGTAACTATTTTCCAGGATTCAAATTCTATTTTGCAATATAATTTGAACATAGATAACTGTATATGATCTGGCATTTGTAGTTAATTGAATTTGTTTCAACGTTTCAAATTTCATGTTGATTAAATATACTTTTAACATGGACAGTACTTCTCAGGTGATATAGCTTTTGTAACTTACTGAAAATTTTTTCTAGTTTTCCCTAATTTTTCTTATGAAATACAGCAAATATAGTAAATTCAATTTTTTAAGCAGATGAATATTTAACACTTCAAGAAATTAGGTATTAATTTGTTTTTAGAAGTAGAAATATTTTCTAAAAAACAAGAGTTTCTTCTTCTTCATCTTCTTCTTCTTCATCTTCTTCTATGTGCTGTGTCAGGATGTTGACAATCATGGCTCTCCACAATTTCCTTTCCTTTGTAGCTCTTAATAAATGTTGTCTTTTTGCTATCTCTCCTAAAGCCTGTTCTGTCATCCATTTACTCAAGCTCACGTAGGTTATGCATTGTTTTCCTCCATCCCTCTTGCTATCAATCTGTCCTGTGAGTATCGAATTTTCCAAGCTCTCCTTCTTCATCATCTGCTATAGAAGTACAAGTATCCTTTTTGTTTCCATTTTCACTAAAACTTAATTGTTGCTTACATGTTCGGTCCATGGTATTCTCAGCATCCTTCTGTAGAACCAAATTTCTTTTGCTTCAACTCTTTTCTTCATCTGTGAGGAGATTGTCAAGCATTCACTGCTGATATTACATAACAGTTCAATACTCTTTTCTTTGTTTCTCTTGCTTCAAGTCTCTTCTTCATCTGTGAGGGGAGTGTCCAGTATTTGCTGCCATATAAGAGGACTGATATTACATAACAGTTCAATACTCTTTTCTTTGTTTCTCTTGCTTCAAGTCTCTTCTTCATCTGTGAGGAGATTGTCCAGCCATCACTGCCATATAGGAAGACTGATATTACATAACTGTTCAGTAGTCTTTTCTTTGTTTCTGTTGCTTCAAGTCTCTTCTCCATCTGTGAGGAGATTGTCCAGTATTCACTGCCATAGAGGAGGACTGATATTACATAAAAGTTCAATGCTCTTTTCTTTGTTTTTGTTGCCTCAAGTCTCTTCTTCATCTGTGAGGAGATTGTCCAGCATTCACTACCATATAGGAGGACTGATATTACATAACAGTTCAGTAGTCTTTTTTTGTTTCTAATGAAATTTTCCTGTTTCTTAATACTTTGTTTACTTTTGGAAGGCATCTTTCACTATTCCAATGCACCTTTGCATTTTGGTGCCACAGTTTCCATCCTCTGTTAAAATATTTCCCAGATATTCAAATTGTTCTGCTTGTTTGATTTTGGTGTCTCCAATTTGTAGTTCACACCTTGAGTTTTGTTAACAACTATATAGTCTCTCTTTTTACGATTTGTGTTCAGTCCTTTCTTTTCCCTTCCCTTCCCTGCCTTCTGTAGGAGTTCTTGTAGTTTCTTTTCTATGTCTGCTATCGATACTGCACCATTTGCATATTTTATATTGTTAAGATTGTGGCTGCCAACAATGAATCCTGGTAGGACTTCTAATTCTTTCAGAATTGCCTTGCTGTATAGATTGAATAAATCTGATGTGAAGACCTATCCTTGTCTTACAAACCTTTTCTATTTTTGTATATTTACTGAATTTATTTTCTATTTGTATGCAGGAGTTGGTATAGGTTCTGGATTATTCTAATATCCTTCCTGATTGCATGTTATTTTAATAAGAAAAATTTTCAACCTTTTTTAAAATTAGTTTTGTGTATCACATGGGGATGTCACCAGAGTGGATTGGTGGTAAGTAAGATTTTCTTTACTTTGGAGTAAAACAAACTGACTAAAGGGTTCAAAATAAATAATATAATTTTATTTATTTTCTTTAGAGTGATGAGGGAGTCCTTTGGTATTCGGTGTAGTAAAAAGTTTGTTAATAAGGTGGATATTTGTAGCACTTGGTAAAGTGTCCATTTCGGTCCAGTATTAAAAATGTTTAAAAGTCAGCAGTTGATGGTAGTCACAGTCATCTTAGAAATCGGTCAGTGCAAAAATATCATTAGCAGTTAATCTTTTAATTACTTCTTCATACATCACACATGATGGATTTATCCATAATCGTGTCTTTTATTTTGTCCTCTCACCATCTCTTCTGCTGTTCCCCCTCTAGTTCTAGTCCAGAGATGTCAGCTTATGGAGTTTGTGGTGGGAACTCTGGTTTTGGCCAATCATCAAAAAGTTTCTTTGTGTCAATTTTTTTGATTGGCCAAATTATTTTATTTTCCAGTGTTCTTTTCTTTTCATTTTTTTTTTTTAATAATGGAAGTTATGTTAGAAGCCTCTATGATTTTTGGTATTTTTTAGTCACAAATAAGTAAGTTCTGCTCCTGCAAACTTCTGATGTTTTGGGCTGTGTTCAGTCTTTTCTTCTTTTTCTTCCTCTTTTTATTTGAGGGTTTCCTTCTTATAGGTTGAGAGAAGTATAGAAAGAAGTTTAGAGAGAGAGAGAGAGAGAGAGAGAGAGAGAAAGAAAGAGATAAGTGTTTTTAAAGGGAAGTGCAAATGCTTTATTTTAATTCTTTTTATTTTTGTTTATATATTTTATTTTTATATTTTATTTGAATTTTATTTTTATTGGGACTCACTACACACTTTTCCTACTATTCAGAAACTGATATAGGTGTTTTTATAGTGATGATAGTTCATATCGCACATGGTAATTGTTATAGTCATAATAATTATGATAGTTGTGGTGATGAAGAAGAGTAGTAGTAGTAGTAGTAGTAGTAGTAATCATAATAATAATAATAATAATAATAATAACTAATAATAATAATAATAATAATAATTCACAGTTGTAGAAATGGCAAGTGGAAACCACTCCACTATATTTCCTATGAAGCCATGATAATCTTCAGAGATGTGTAAAAAAAAATGAAGGAAAACGTGGAGAGCCATTATCAACCTACCTAACAAGTTCGTATAAATGGATGGCAGAATAGGGAGTAGGAGGGATAGTGAAAAGACAAACATTGCTTAGAGCTACAAAGTATAGGAAAACGTGGAGAGCCATTATCAACCTACCTAACAAACTTGTATAAATAGATAACAGAACAGGGAGTGGGAAGAATGGTAAAAGAAAAAATATTGCTAATAGTTATGAAGGATAGAAAGTTCTGGAGAGCCATGATCTCTCATGTTTTTGAAGAGACACTGTATATAAAAGAAGAATGTTATAATGTCTGTTTGTGGTTTTAAAGGAAAGAACAAGCAAGGATTAAAGTTTTAACAGTGTGTATTGATCAAGTTTCAAAATATATACATAGCTGGATGAAAAGATGCCAAAATTGTTGGAGTGTAATTGTGAGGCTGAGAATTGGTGGCACACTAGCGCTTTATCATTGACAGGGTTGATCTAGCTGGCTTGTTGAGCAAGTATTGTGTCAGATGTTCATGAGTGCTTTCTATTAAGTAAATCTGGTAGCTCCCAGGCTCATCTTTTTTTTAGCAGCAATGTTCATGATTGACTATTGTATTTTTGATTTTTGTGGGTATTTGCTTTGTGGACTGGATATTATGCCCAGAGCCACTGCACAGAAAATGACGTTTTTATTTATTCTGGGTTTTGCTTTCTTAGCGCTCACATCTGGCTGACATTGCATCGGAGTATAGCAAGATGCAGGGGCGGTGTGTACTTCCCCCAAATTCCCTGATTAGGTTTGACCAAGCCTGACTGAGGATCATGGGCAGTGCTTTGTGACCCTAGCTATCTTATCAACATTGACTTTTTTCAACCTACATTTATATATGTTACAAATTAAACTAAGCATAAATGATTATTAAAGGAGGGAAAACTTTTTGCAGATTTTGACATCATTCTGGGATCTTTTTTTTCATCCAAATCTGTGAACTTTTGTTTGTGTTAAGTCTTAAAAAATACTATGTTTGTGTTAAGTCTTAAAAATTCACTATGTTTTATCCATAATGTTGAAGGTGTTAAAATTGTTATAATTTTTAACTAGAAAAATCTCAAGTTACTGCAAAAAATTGCTGCAAAACATTGTTTGTTTATTTAAAATGAAATAATCTATTATGACATGTCTCTAATTTGTATTTAGATACATTGTGTTTATTTTCAATTTTTCTAGCCGAATTGTTCACCTATATTGATCTATTATTGTACATAAAAAGGTTGTAATAAAATTTTGCATTTTATATGAATACTACCTTAAAAAATTGAGATGTTGTAGAGTAGGGTCCACATATCATAGAATCAGACATATCAGATATAGATTTGGTGGGAGCACACAAAACCCTAGCAAACGGCCTTGCAAGAAGCATGTATGGAGTGAAGATGGAAATAAACACCAAGACAATCATTAAATAACAAAAAAAAAATGGTTTCTGAGTCAGAGGATCTATACATCCTTCCAGTTAATAAATTAATCCTTTGAAAATAAATATTCGACATTTTTCAACTAATGGGTTACGTTTCTGCTGACAATAAAAGCATACTTCATGAATTGTTAAAGAATATCTAAGCAAAGTCTCTTGATGAACAAAACCAGTAATGAACAGGCAACAGATGGCAGCAGTTCACAACAGCTGGTGCAGCTTCAAAGAAATTTCTTTACTCATTCACACATCTTCCACACCAAGCTATGTGGCACTAATTTAACCCTCTTCCTCATCACACTGCGTGACACTTATCCATCTTCCTCACCAAGTTATGTGACATTTACACACTTCCTCACCAAGCTACAGGACATTTACATTTTCCTTCTCAATTTCTCCCTTGCTACAAGAGCAAGTTCAAAAAACAAACGTAGCATTCTGACTTCAAGAAAGACAGACCAGAATCAAGTCAGATGAAACTGAGAACTGGCCTATTTTATTTAAAATCTCAGCATACATTTGTGTACTTCTGCCTATAAGTTAGGGTGTGGCAAGTGTTTTTAAGTCATTCCAAATAGTATTGGAGCCATCAAAATGTTTTATACTTTTATATTTAAAAACCTATTTCCTTGTTTTGGGTTGATTCAAATTCCACAACATATCCAACATTCTTTTTGCATGTATATCGCATATTTTGTTTTGCTAATGAACATGAGATGAAATGTTGGGGAAAAACTGTGGGACATTTCAGCAAAAATATTTAGATCACATTGCAGATGTAGAATACAGATTGCACATCCTGAAAACAACATTAGTTGTAAGTTGTCGCCATGGTTTCACTCTAAGTAGGTATTTATCTGCATATCTATGTGAACAGAATGTTTGTTATATATAGTCATGGTTTAATGAAGGATTTGGTAGCTGTACAAAAATAACTCAAATCTCCACTTTTGGGGACACATCAGGTACTGTGTTTTGATCCCAGCTTCCTCCTGAAGGAGCAGTAATGTCTGTGGGGATGGTCTCCTGATGCTATAGCATAATATTAACATTGTTTTTCTATAAACAAGCTGAAGTTTATATATATTTTAAATATTAAATAATGAAAATAAATCCTGTAAACATTAAAGTAAATTAACCTTTATAATTAGAAAAATAGGATTAATACAAATATACAATTTGTCACTTAGCTGATTGATGTTATATTCATCAGCCTGACTCCAGTTGTAACTGTTCAGTCCAGTTGCCAGGAGGTTTCAGCAATTGAAAAAATATACATATGTAGTTTTTTATTAAATTAGAAAGTAATGTAGGGCAGTTATAACTCCAAGTAAATACATTCATATATAAAAAAATACTCATAAAAATGAGAAACAGTAAGACATGGAAACAACAAAACAAGTATTTATTATTTGGTCATATTTTGGTATTGGAGACACAGAATACAGTAATACTGAGTAGAATTGTAAATTTGGTATCAAATATGGATCAGAATCTGCCAGAAGGGTAAGATAAAGAATAAGCAAACTGTATACAGCCTTTCTTTTAAGTTTTTTTTTTTTTAATATACATGTGTGTAATGAGTGTCTCGGTAATTTAGTTGGAAAATACAAGAAGTGTCTAGGGTTTTCCTATCTTGAATTTCTGTTTAGTGCTAAAAGATAAATGTTACTATTATGGCCTGCAAAAGGAAAAAAGAGTAGAAATTTTTGTTTTGACAACCTGTCTGTGTGAATAGTTTATTTAATAGTGAGAATGTCACATGTTTGTAAGTGGAGAACAGTGGGATCAATTCCCATTGATTTAATGACAATTATAATTGTTATAATTATTTTTTACACTATAATTAATTTGAATTATATTGTCCCTTTGTCATGTCCATAAAAATTATAATTTTTTATGGACATGACAAAGGGACAATATAATTAATTTTTTTTAATTATGTATTTCTTTATAGACATGACAGTAGCATTAAACTTTACATTTTTGATTCTTCAAAAGATTATTTAATAAAGAAATTATTATCACGGATTACAACTAGATGAATTCCAAAACTGCATTGAAAATTTGCAAGTAGATTTTTGTTTTTATTAATATTGAATGTGACAATTGAACACACAATTCCCAGTTGTAAATGATCTAGCAAATCAAACTAGCTATCTATTACACAATGTTGAAGTGTCCACGGTAATTTACTAAGTGTAGATTAGCTGTATAAACATTTATATAATTTTAAATAATTAAAGTATCAATCAAAATATAATACAATAGACTAGGTTTATTTTGTTTATTGTACTTTCATTTGAAGGGAGTGTTTAAAAAACATTTATGAAAAGAAGAATGATACTAACATATTTTCTTTAAATAAAGCTTGCTATAATGATGTTAGTTAAAAAATGGCTGGAATAAAATCTAATGTGTAAAACTTTATATATGTGAAGCACAAAATGAAAAGCTGATGGTTTATAAAAAAGATACATGTATAAAATTTGTTTTTCATAACTTGTAAAAAAAAGACTCAAGTGTAATTGTCTGTGTAAACGCACCTAAATAAAGATTGCATACAAGAGGCACATATTGTGGTTTTTAACCAATGGGTAAAGTAAGTTACAACCACACAAAATATTAAATTCAGTTTCCAAAGTATTCAGTTTGAAGCCTGTGGTTATTTAAGAAATTTAGTTTGTCAAACTGGCAGAAGGGATTTTTGGCTGTCAAATAATAATAATAATAATAATAATAATAATAATAATAATAATATTAATAATAATAATAATAATAATAATAATAATAACAACAACAACAATAATAACAATAACAATAATAATAATAATAACAATAACAATAATAACAATAACAATAACAATAATAATAATAATAATAATAATAATAATAATAATAATAATAATAATAATAATAATAACAATAACAATAATAACAATAACAATAATAATAATAAAAAAAAAAAATGTTGTTGTTGTTTGTGTCCACTCACCTGGTGAATGTATGCCACACCCAGTAAATAAATGGAAATTTACCAGCTGGCAATATAATTTTTCAAGGCACCTGTTCCAATGCTACCATTTTTGACATTTTGCATTGTATGAGGGAAAGCTCAACTAACCGAAGATAAAATATATTCACTCTAATTGTGTCTGTTTATTTATCCTAGCAGGTCAGCTGTAAAATTGTTGCCCCATAATTAAAAATATTAAGTTTACATTAACTTCATCTTGTATTTTTAATGTGTTCATAAATATATACATGCATGTAATTAATTTCAAGACAATTTTCATTTTTATTTATTATTTATTTATTTACTTATTTTACTTATTTAGGGATTACATATTCAACATTGTCCCAATAGTAATTTTGTAAGGACAGACAGTAAACTGAAATAGCCCTGTTATTTCCAGTTTTGTAGGGGAATGTTTATTTAATTAAGTTATCTCACAATTCGCTATGGAAATTGCAATTCTTAGCATAATTTGAACAGAAATACAAAGATTTGGGAACATATCCTCATCAACATTCTTCCATGTGCAATCATTACTCAAGCTTGCTACATAGGTTATTCAATATTTTCCTTTGTCTTTCTTATACTGAACAATAAATTTTAGAATCTTTTCAGAGCTTAATAATTTGATATTGGTTTGAGAGCAGCATTCTACAGTCTAAAATATTGCCAGATGATTTAGTGCTTAATATTTAATTAATGAATGTTACACTACAAATTATATTTTCAATACTTAGTGGAGTCATGCCACCCACTCACCAAATGACATTTGTGTCAGATGTACCACTTGTCTTAACCTAGATATTCCCATGTATTATGAGGAGGGACTATTTGTCAACATTACAAAGTTAAATGAAGCACAAAATATAACTTTTAGTGATGGTTATTCAGTTCAAGTTGTTATTCTGTTAAGTGTTACCATTTGATTTTGATTAGGTGTCATGTGTTTACAAAGAAAGGCTAAAAGTATTGAATTGGTTGACAAAATAGGCAAACAGGAAGATAGAACAAAATGAGAAAAGTTTTTGTGTAGAGAAAATTTTAAGGAATGTTCCTGAAAGAAAATGTGATTTCCAGGAATGCTCTTAAGTGTCTGAATGAAGAAAAAGTTGAACTTTGTTGGTGGGTTAAAGATCTAGTAATGTGTATAATCTAAGCCATGCACCACTACTAAAGGAGCTCTGATTTTAACATCCATATTTCAACCTGAGACTAAAGTGAATGAAAGCTAGCCTCTTAAGATTCATACAATGTATGTTCCTAGTTTTTTTTTCTTTTTTATCCGTGTTCAAAAGCTGAAAAGGGGATGCTGCTGCTGACAAGGTTATCAATGCATGCATGTCTAGATTTAATGTCTACTACAGGACCCCCATCTGAATTGATGGCAATATAATCATCAATGTGCCAGTAACTAATGTAGATCTTGAAGTATCGTGGAAATGATACTTTATGATCAGATTTTATTTGTATACTTATTAGGGTTATTTGCTGTGATGCAAACTGTTTGTTGTTGGTCATTCATTTTTTTCCGAGGTTCATCTCACTGATGTTTTGGTCTTTGCCTAATGCTTGGTCATCTGTTTCATGATTTCTCTCTGTTTAAACTCCTGTGGTGGTTGTTTCTCAACAGGAAGCAATTCCTGGTTTCCCTGTTTCAAAGTATGAGAGACTGTAACAATGTTTTCACTTCCCTGAAGAAAAATCTCCAACATAACAATTTGTCCAATACATTAGTTATAAATAGAAATAATTTTACCAATAACTTTGATCTCAAGAATGCTACACTTATTAAAAGAGAAAATAACTTACTTAGATGAAAAACTATCGATTCTTGTTCTGTATTTTTTCCAATATCTCTTTTCCCAAGCCAACATTCATGACCATAAAGTTTTTTAAAAGAAAATGGTTAACTCAAGTCCTTCAACTTAAGAGCATTAATTCTGATCCATTGTAAGATTATTATTTAACTATGATCAAGTTTTCTTTAGTTCTGATCCATTGGAATATTATTCATCAATTCTGATACAATGAAATCTTATTCTTAAATTCTGATCCATTATAAGCTTATTCTTTAATTCTGACCCATAAGCTTATTTTTTAATTATGGTCAATTCTAAGCTTATTCCTTAATTCTGATTCTTGGTATGTAACAGTTATTAAATGAATATAAACTGAACTGAGAGTTATTATAAAAAGCAACAAATGAAAGAAATATTAGTTAAAATTAATAAAAGTAATCTGCTGGCATGGTGGAGTAATGGATAGCACCTTGAATTGAGGAATTGGAGAGCTGAGTTTGAATTCCAGTCAAATCCATTACATTCACTTATTACCCTTTTTGAAAGGTATGAATTCTCTTCTTCTCCCCACCCAAACTATGGGTAAATAGCAGGACAGACTGGGTTCTATAGCCTTGGATGGCAACTGGTCTACCACAGAAAGAAATGACCACCTACTGTGGAAAAAAAGTCTGCCTCGTCAGTTATATATTGAAAGATACAAGATCGCCTAAGTGTGTATTACGCATGGCACAATAAACTGACTGAATCTGCTGGGCTTCTGTAATTTTCACTAGTGGTGACAACTATGGTATAACCGTTACTCTAGCATAGATATTTCTAAAATTACTGATAAAATAGTGCTACTATATTAATATTAAATATAAATTTACACATATAAGTATAATAAAAAAAGGAATAAAATAAAAAAAAGAGAAAGAAAGTAAGAGTAAGGAGATATGAAATAAGATTGTGGAGACATACTCACAGTGAGTTCTACAATAATAAAATAACTGTAGAAATTCCAATATCATAAGATAAATATTTGAGCTTAATAATTTTAACAAAATATTGCAATAACAATCATAAATAAGGGGTACAAATGAAAAGATTTGAAATTGATAACTTTTTCATTTTACAGAAACATATATTAAACACTCCTATCTTTTCTTCCTTTCTTTCTTTCATTTTCTCATTGAAACCAAGTAGTATCTCTAATATGTCTTTTCTGTCTTTCCATACAATAAAAATGGAATAGATGTTAAACACTTCTATCTTCCCTTCTTTCTTTCATTTTCTCATTGAAACCAAGTAGTATCTCTGATATGTCTTTTCCTTCTTTCCATACAATAAAAATGGAATAGATGTTAAACACTTCTATCTTCCCTTCTTTCTTTCATATTCTCATTGAAACCAAGTAGTATCTCTGATATGTCTTTTCCTTCTTTCCATACAATAAAAATGGAATAGATGTTAAACACTTCTATCTTCCCTTCTTTCTTTCATTTTCTCATTGAAACCAAGTAGTATCTCTGATATGTCTTTTCCGTCTTTCCATACAATAAAAAGGGAATAGATGTTAAACACTTCTATCTTCCCTTCTTTCTTTCATTTTCTCATTGAAACCAAGTAGTATCTCTGATATGTCTTTTCTGTCTTTCCATACAATAAAAAGGGAATAGATGTTAAACACTTCTATCTTCCCTTCTTTCTTTCATTTTCTCATTGAAACCAAGTAGTATCTCTGATATGTCTTTTCCTTCTTTCCATACAATAAAAATGGAATAGATGTTAAACACTTCTATCTTCCCTTCTTTCTTTCATTTTCTCATTGAAACCAAGTAGTATCTCTGATATGTCTTTTCCGTCTTTCCATACAATAAAAATGGAATAGATGTTAAACACTTCTATCTTCCCTTCTTTCTTTCATATTCTCATTGAAACCAAGTAGTATCTCTGATATGTCTTTTCCATCTTTCCATACAATAAAAATGGAATAGATGTTAAACACTTCTATCTTCCCTTCTTTCTTTCATTTTCTCATTGAAACCAAGTAGTATCTCTGATATGTCTTTTCCGTCTTTCCATACAATAAAAAGGGAATAGATGTTAAACACTTCTATCTTCCCTTCTTTCTTTCATTTTCTCATTGAAACCAAGTAGTATCTCTGATATGTCTTTTCTGTCTTTCCATACAATAAAAAGGGAATAGATGTTAAACACTTCTATCTTCCCTTCTTTCTTTCATTTTCTCATTGAAACCAAGTAGTATCTCTGATATGTCTTTTCCGTCTTTCCATACAATAAAAAGGGAATAGATGTTAAACACTTCTATCTTCCCTTCTTTCTTTCATTTTCTCATTGAAACCAAGTAGTATCTCTGATATGTCTTTTCCTTCTTTCCATACAATAAAAATGGAATAGATGTTAAACACTTCTATCTTCACTTCTTTCTTTCATTTTCTCATTGAAACCAAGTAGTAACTCTGATATGTCTTTTCCGTCTTTCCATACAATAAAAAGGGAATAGATGTTAAACACTTCTATCTTCCCTTCTTTCTTTCATTTTCTCATTGAAACCAAGTAGTATCTCTGATATGTCTTTTCCATCTTTCCATACAATAAAAATGGAATAGATGTTAAACACTTCTATCTTCCCTTCTTTCTTTCATTTTCTCATTGAAACCAAGTAGTATCTCTGATATGTCTTTTCCGTCTTTCCATACAATAAAAAGGGAATAGATGTTAAACACTTCTATCTTCCCTTCTTTCTTTCATTTTCTCATTGAAACCAAGTAGTATCTCTGATATGTCTTTTCCTTCTTTCCATACAATAAAAATGGAATAGATGTTAAACACTTCTATCTTCACTTCTTTCTTTCATATACTCATTGAAACCAAGTAGTATCTCTGATATGTCTTTTCCGTCTTTCCATACAATAAAAAGGGAATAGATGTTAAACACTTCTATCTTCCCTTCTTTCTTTCATTTTCTCATTGAAACCAAGTAGTATCTCTGATATGTCTTTTCCTTCTTTCCATACAATAAAAATGGAATAGATGTTAAACACTTCTATCTTCCTTTCTTTCTTTCATTTTCTCATTGAAACCAAGTAGTATCTCTGATATGTCTTTTCTGTCTTTCCATACAATAAAAATGGAATAGATGTTAAACACTTCTATCTTCCTTTCTTTCTTTCATTTTCTCATTGAAACCAAGTAGTATCTCTGATATGTCTTTTCCGTCTTTCTGTACAATAAAAATGGAATAGATGTTAAACACTTCTATCTTCCCTTCTTTCTTTCATTTTCTCATTGAAACCAAGTAGTATCTCTGATATGTCTTTTCTGTCTTTCCATACAAAAAAAATGGAATAGATGTTAAACACTTCTATCTTCCCTTTTCTCATTGAAACCAAGTAGTATCTCTGATAACTCTTTTCTGCCTTTCCGTACAATAAAAATGGAATAGATGTTAAACACTTCTATCTTCCCTTCTTTCTTTCATTTTCTCATTGAAACCAAGTAGTATCTCTGATATGTCTTTTCCGTCTTTCCATACAATAAAAATGAAATAGATGTTAAACACTTCTATCTTCCTTTCTTTCTTTCATTTTCTCATTGAAACCAAGTAGTATCTCTGATATGTCTTTTCTGTCTTTCCATACAATAAAAATGGAATAGATGTTAAACACTTCTATCTTCCTTTCTTTCTTTCATTTAACTCATTGAAACCAAGTAGTATCTCTGATATGTCTTTTCCGTCTTTCTATACAATAAAAATGGAATAGATGTTAAAAACTTCTATCTTCCCTTCTTTCTTTCATTTTCTCATTGAAACCAAGTAGTATCTCTGATATGTCTTTTCTGTCTTTCCATACAATAAAAATGGAATAGATGTTAAACACTTCTATCTTCCCTTTTCTCATTGAAACCAAGTAGTATCTCTGATATGTCTTTTCCGTCTTTCTATACAATAAAAATGGAATAGATGTTAAAAACTTCTATCTTCCCTTCTTTCTTTCATTTTCTCATTGAAACCAAGTAGTATCTCTGATATGTCTTTTCTGTCTTTCCATACAATAAAAATGGAATAGATGTTAAACACTTCTATCTTCCTTTCTTTCTTTCATTTTCTCATTGAAACCAAGTAGTATCTCTGATATGTCTTTTCTGTCTTTCCATACAATAAAAATGAAATAGATGTTAAACACTTCTATCTTCCCTTCTTTCTTTCATTTTCTCATTGAAACCAAGTAGTATCTCTGATATGTCTTTTCCGTCTTTCTATACAATAAAAATGGAATAGATGTTAAACACTTCTATCTTCCCTTCTTTCTTTCATTTTCTCATTGAAACCAAGTAGTATCTCTGATATGTCTTTTCCTTCTTTCCACACAATAAAAATGGAATAGGTGTTAAACACTTCTATCTTCCCTTCATTCTTTCATTTTCTCATTGAAACCAAGTAGTATCTCTGATATGTCTTTTCCTTCTTTCCATACAATAAAAATGGAATAGATGTTAAACACTTCTATCTTCACTTCTTTCTTTCATATACTCATTGAAACCAAGTAGTATCTCTGATATGTCTTTTCCGTCTTTCCATACAATAAAAAGGGAATAGATGTTAAACACTTCTATCTTCCCTTCTTTCTTTCATTTTCTCATTGAAACCAAGTAGTATCTCTGATATGTCTTTTCCTTCTTTCCATACAATAAAAATGGAATAGATGTTAAACACTTCTATCTTCCCTTCTTTCTTTCATATTCTCATTGAAACCAAGTAGTATCTCTGATATGTCTTTTCCATCTTTCGATACAATAAAAATAGAATAGATGTTAAACACTTCTATCTTCCCTTCTTTCTTTCATTTTCTCATTGAAACCAAGTAGTATCTCTGATATGTCTTTTCCATCTTTCCATACAATAAAAATGGAATAGATGTTAAACACTTCTATCTTCCCTTCTTTCTTTCATATTCTCATTGAAACCAAGTAGTATCTCTGATATGTCTTTTCCTTCTTTCCATACAATAAAAATGGAATAGATGTTAAACACTTCTATCTTCCCTTCTTTCTTTCATTTTCTCATTGAAACCAAGTAGTATCTCTGATATGTCTTTTCCGTCTTTCCATACAATAAAAATGGAATAGATGTTAAACACTTCTATCTTCCCTTCTTTCTTTCATATTCTCATTGAAACCAAGTAGTATCTCTGATATGTCTTTTCCATCTTTCCATACAATAAAAATGGAATAGATGTTAAACACTTCTATCTTGCCTTCTTTCTTTCATTTTCTCATTGAAACCAAGTAGTATCTCTGATATGTCTTTTCCGTCTTTCCATACAATAAAAATGGAATAGATGTTAAACACTTCTATCTTCCCTTCTTTCTTTCATTTTCTCATTGAAACCAAGTAGTATCTCTGATATGTCTTTTCCGTCTTTCCATACAATAAAAAGGGAATAGATGTTAAACACTTCTATCTTCCCTTCTTTCTTTCATTTTCTCATTGAAACCAAGTAGTATCTCTGATATGTCTTTTCTGTCTTTCCATACAATAAAAAGGGAATAGATGTTAAACACTTCTATCTTCCCTTCTTTCTTTCATTTTCTCATTGAAACCAAGTAGTATCTCTGATATGTCTTTTCCGTCTTTCCATACAATAAAAAGGGAATAGATGTTAAACACTTCTATCTTCCCTTCTTTCTTTCATTTTCTCATTGAAACCAAGTAGTATCTCTGATATGTCTTTTCCTTCTTTCCATACAATAAAAATGGAATAGATGTTAAACACTTCTATCTTCACTTCTTTCTTTCATTTTCTCATTGAAACCAAGTAGTAACTCTGATATGTCTTTTCCGTCTTTCCATACAATAAAAAGGGAATAGATGTTAAACACTTCTATCTTCCCTTCTTTCTTTCATTTTCTCATTGAAACCAAGTAGTATCTCTGATATGTCTTTTCCATCTTTCCATACAATAAAAATGGAATAGATGTTAAACACTTCTATCTTCCCTTCTTTCTTTCATTTTCTCATTGAAACCAAGTAGTATCTCTGATATGTCTTTTCCGTCTTTCCATACAATAAAAAGGGAATAGATGTTAAACACTTCTATCTTCCCTTCTTTCTTTCATTTTCTCATTGAAACCAAGTAGTATCTCTGATATGTCTTTTCCTTCTTTCCATACAATAAAAATGGAATAGATGTTAAACACTTCTATCTTCACTTCTTTCTTTCATATACTCATTGAAACCAAGTAGTATCCCTGATATGTCTTTTCCGTCTTTCCATACAATAAAAAGGGAATAGATGTTAAACACTTCTATCTTCCCTTCTTTCTTTCATTTTCTCATTGAAACCAAGTAGTATCTCTGATATGTCTTTTCCTTCTTTCCATACAATAAAAATGGAATAGATGTTAAACACTTCTATCTTCCTTTCTTTCTTTCATTTTCTCATTGAAACCAAGTAGTATCTCTGATATGTCTTTTCTGTCTTTCCATACAATAAAAATGGAATAGATGTTAAACACTTCTATCTTCCTTTCTTTCTTTCATTTTCTCATTGAAACCAAGTAGTATCTCTGATATGTCTTTTCCGTCTTTCTGTACAATAAAAATGGAATAGATGTTAAACACTTCTATCTTCCCTTCTTTCTTTCATTTTCTCATTGAAACCAAGTAGTATCTCTGATATGTCTTTTCTGTCTTTCCATACAAAAAAAATGGAATAGATGTTAAACACTTCTATCTTCCCTTTTCTCATTGAAACCAAGTAGTATCTCTGATAACTCTTTTCTGCCTTTCCGTACAATAAAAATGGAATAGATGTTAAACACTTCTATCTTCCCTTCTTTCTTTCATTTTCTCATTGAAACCAAGTAGTATCTCTGATATGTCTTTTCCGTCTTTCCATACAATAAAAATGAAATAGATGTTAAACACTTCTATCTTCCTTTCTTTCTTTCATTTTCTCATTGAAACCAAGTAGTATCTCTGATATGTCTTTTCTGTCTTTCCATACAATAAAAATGGAATAGATGTTAAACACTTCTATCTTCCTTTCTTTCTTTCATTTAACTCATTGAAACCAAGTAGTATCTCTGATATGTCTTTTCCGTCTTTCTATACAATAAAAATGGAATAGATGTTAAAAACTTCTATCTTCCCTTCTTTCTTTCATTTTCTCATTGAAACCAAGTAGTATCTCTGATATGTCTTTTCTGTCTTTCCATACAATAAAAATGGAATAGATGTTAAACACTTCTATCTTCCCTTTTCTCATTGAAACCAAGTAGTATCTCTGATATGTCTTTTCCGTCTTTCTATACAATAAAAATGGAATAGATGTTAAAAACTTCTATCTTCCCTTCTTTCTTTCATTTTCTCATTGAAACCAAGTAGTATCTCTGATATGTCTTTTCTGTCTTTCCATACAATAAAAATGGAATAGATGTTAAACACTTCTATCTTCCTTTCTTTCTTTCATTTTCTCATTGAAACCAAGTAGTATCTCTGATATGTCTTTTCTGTCTTTCCATACAATAAAAATGAAATAGATGTTAAACACTTCTATCTTCCCTTCTTTCTTTCATTTTCTCATTGAAACCAAGTAGTATCTCTGATATGTCTTTTCCGTCTTTCTATACAATAAAAATGGAATAGATGTTAAACACTTCTATCTTCCCTTCTTTCTTTCATTTTCTCATTGAAACCAAGTAGTATCTCTGATATGTCTTTTCCTTCTTTCCACACAATAAAAATGGAATAGGTGTTAAACACTTCTATCTTCCCTTCATTCTTTCATTTTCTCATTGAAACCAAGTAGTATCTCTGATATGTCTTTTCCTTCTTTCCATACAATAAAAATGGTATAGATGTTAAAAACTTCTATCTTCCCTTCTTTCTTTCATTTTCTCATTGAAACCAAGTAGTATCTCTGATATGTCTTTTCCTTCTTTCCACACAATAAAAATGGAATAGGTGTTAAACACTTCTATCTTCCCTTCTTTCTTTCATTTTCTCATTGAAACCAAGTAGTATCTCTGATATGTCTTTTCCTTCTTTCCATACAATAAAAATGGTATAGATGTTAAAAACTTCTATCTTCCCGTCTTTCTTTCATTTTCTCATTGAAACCAAGTAGTATCTCTGATAAGTCTTTTCTGTCTTTCCATACAATAAAAATGGAATAGATGTTAAACACTTCTATCTTCCCTTCTTTCTTTCATTTTCTCATTGAAACCAAGTAGTATCTCTGATATGTCTTTTCCGTCTTTCTATACAATAAAAATGGAATAGATGTTAAAAACTTCTATCTTCCCTTCTTTCTTTCATTTTCTCATTGAAACCAAGTAGTATCTCTGATATGTCTTTTCTGTCTTTCCATACAATAAAAATGGAATAGATGTTAAACACTTCTATCTTCCCTTCTTTCTTTCATTTTCTCATTGAAACCAAGTAGTATCTCTGATATGTCTTTTCCGTCTTTCCATACAATAAAAATGGAATAGATGTTAAACACTTCTATCTTCCCTTCTTTCTTTCATTTTCTCATTGAAACCAAGTAGTATCTGTGATATGTCTTTTCCGTCTTTCCATACAATAAAAATAGAATAGATGTTAAACACTTCTATCTTCCCTTCTTTCTTTCATTTTCTCATTGAAACCAAGTAGTATCTCTGATATGTCTTTTCTGTCTTTCCATACAATAAAAATGGTATAGATGTTAAACACTTCTATCTTCCCTTCTTTCTTTCATTTTCTCATTGAAACCAAGTAGTATCTCTGATATGTCTTTTCCATCTTTCCATACAATAAAAAGGGAATAGATGTTAAACACTTCTATCTTCCTTTCTTTCTTTCATTTTCTCATTGAAACCAAGTAGTATCTCTGATATGTCTTTTCCGTCTTTCTATACAATAAAAATGGAATAGATGTTAAACACTTCTATCTTCCCTTCTTTCTTTCATTTTCTCATTGAAACCAAGTAGTATCTCTGATATGTCTTTTCTGTCTTTCCATACAATAAAAATGGAATAGATGTTAAACACTTCTATCTTCCCTTTTCTCATTGAAACCAAGTAGTATCTCTGATAACTCTTTTCTGCCTTTCCGTACAATAAAAATGGAATAGATGTTAAACACTTCTATCTTTCCTTCTTTCTTTCATTTTCTCATTGAAACCAAGTAGTATCTCTGATATGTCTTTTCCGTCTTTCCATACAATAAAAATGAAATAGATGTTAAACACTTCTATCTTCCCTTCTTTCATTCATATACTCATTGAAACCAAGTAGTAACTCTGATATGTCTTTTCCATCTTTCCATACAATAAAAATGGAATAGATATTAAACACTTCTATCTTCCCTTCTTTCATTCATATACTCATTGAAACCAAGTAGTAACTCTGATATGTCTTTTCCATCTTTCCATACAATAAAAATGGAATAGATGTTAAACACTTCTATCTTCCCTTCTTACTTTCATTTTCTCATTGAAACCAAGTAGTATCTCTGATATGTCTTTTCCGTCTTTCTATACAATAAAAATGGAATAGATGTTAAACACTTCTATCTTCCCTTCTTTCTTTCATTTTCTCATTGAAACCAAGTAGTATCTCTGATATGTCTTTTCCTTCTTTCCACACAATAAAAATGGAATAGGTTTTAAACACTTCTATCTTCCCTTCTTTCTTTCATTTTCTCATTGAAACCAAGTAGTATCTCTGATATGTCTTTTCCTTCTTTCCATACAATAAAAATGGAATAGATGTTAAACACTTCTATCTTCACTTTTCTCATTGAAACCAAGTAGTATCTCTGATAACTCTTTTCTGCCTTTCCGTACAATAAAAATGGAATAGATGTTAAACACTTCTATCTTCCCTTCTTTCTTTCATTTTCTCATTGAAACCAAGTAGTATCTCTGATATGTCTTTTCCATCTTTCCATACAATAAAAATGAAATAGATGTTAAACACTTCTATCTTCCTTTCTTTCTTTCATTTTCTCATTGAAACCAAGTAGTATCTCTGATATGTCTTTTCTGTCTTTCCATACAATAAAAATGGAATAGATGTTAAACACTTCTATCTTCCTTTCTTTCTTTCATTTAACTCATTGAAACCAAGTAGTATCTCTGATATGTCTTTTCCGTCTTTCTATATAATAAAAATGGAATAGATGTTAAAAACTTCTATGTTCCCTTCTTTCTTTCATTTTCTCATTGAAACCAAGTAGTATCTCTGATATGTCTTTTCTGTCTTTCCATACAATAAAAATGGAATAGATATTAAACACTTCTATCTTCCCTTCTTTCATTCATATACTCATTGAAACCAAGTAGTAACTCTGATATGTCTTTTCCATCTTTCCATACAATAAAAATGGAATAGATGTTAAACACTTCTATCTTCCCTTCTTTCTTTCATTTTCTCATTGAAACCAAGTAGTATCTCTGATATGTCTTTTCCGTCTTTCTATACAATAAAAATGGAATAGATGTTAAACACTTCTATCTTCCCTTCTTTCTTTCATTTTCTCATTGAAACCAAGTAGTATCTCTGATATGTCTTTTCCTTCTTTCCACACAATAAAAATGGAATAGGTTTTAAACACTTCTATCTTCCCTTCTTTCTTTCATTTTCTCATTGAAACCAAGTAGTATCTCTGATATGTCTTTTCTGTCTTTCCATACAATAAAAATGGAATAGATATTAAACACTTCTATCTTCCCTTCTTTCATTCATATACTCATTGAAACCAAGTAGTAACTCTGATATGTCTTTTCCATCTTTCCATACAATAAAAATGGAATAGATGTTAAACACTTCTATCTTCCCTTCTTTCTTTCATTTTCTCATTGAAACCAAGTAGTATCTCTGATATGTCTTTTCCGTCTTTCTATACAATAAAAATGGAATAGATGTTAAACACTTCTATCTTCCCTTCTTTCTTTCATTTTCTCATTGAAACCAAGTAGTATCTCTGATATGTCTTTTCCTTCTTTCCACACAATAAAAATGGAATAGGTTTTAAACACTTCTATCTTCCCTTCTTTCTTTCATTTTCTCATTGAAACCAAGTAGTATCTCTGATATGTCTTTTCCTTCTTTCCATACAATAAAAATGGAATACATGTTAAACACTTCTATCTTCCCTTTTCTCATTGAAACCAAGTAGTATCTCTGATAACTCTTTTCTGCCTTTCCGTACAATAAAAATGGAATAGATGTTAAACACTTCTATCTTCCCTTCTTTCTTTCATTTTCTCATTGAAACCAAGTAGTATCTCTGATATGTCTTTTCCATCTTTCCATACAATAAAAATGAAATAGATGTTAAACACTTCTATCTTCCTTTCTTTCTTTCATTTTCTCATTGAAACCAAGTAGTATCTCTGATATGTCTTTTCTGTCTTTCCATACAATAAAAATGGAATAGATGTTAAACACTTCTATCTTCCTTTCTTTCTTTCATTTAACTCATGGAAACCAAGTAGTATCTCTGATATGTCTTTTCCGTCTTTCTATATAATAAAAATGGAATAGATGTTAAAAACTTCTATCTTCCCTTCTTTCTTTCATTTTCTCATTGAAACCAAGTAGTATCTCTGATATGTCTTTTCTGTCTTTCCATACAATAAAAATGGAATAGATGTTAAACACTTCTATCTTCCCTTTTCTCATTGAAACCAAGTAGTATCTCTGATAACTCTTTTCTGCCTTTCCGTACAATAAAAATGGAATAGATGTTAAACACTTCTATCTTCCCTTCTTTCTTTCATTTTCTCATTGAAACCAAGTAGTATCTCTGATATGTCTTTTCCGTCTTTCTATACAATAAAAATGGAATAGATGTTAAACACTTCTATCTTCCTTTCTTTCTTTCATTTTCTCATTGAAACCAAGTAGTATCTCTGATATGTCTTTTCCTTCTTTCCACACAATAAAAATGGAATAGGTGTTAAACACTTCTATCTTCCCTTCTTTCTTTCATTTTCTCATTGAAACCAAGTAGTATCTCTGATATGTCTTTTCCTTCTTTCCATACAATAAAAATGGAATAGATGTTAAACACTTCTATCTTCCCTTCTTTCTTTCATTTTCTCATTGAAACCAAGTAGTATCTCTGATATGTCTTTTCCGTCTTTCTATACAATAAAAATGGAATAGGTGTTAAACACTTCTATCTTCCTTTCTTTCTTTCATTTTCTCATTGAAACCAAGTAGTATCTCTGATTTTTTTTTTCATCTTTCCATACGATAAAAATGGAATAGATGTTAAACCAAGTAGTATCTCTGATATGTCTTTTCCGTTTTTCCACACAATAAAAATGGAATAGTCCATTATTTATGAGTCATTGACATCGAGTAACATATTTATGTGTTAAGTAACTAAGGGAGGGACAAATAGAATTATAATAAGATAATTGTAAAATTTTTGAAATACAATGAAGACTTAAATTACTGTATTATTCATAATCAACATATTGCCAGTAAATCAATTGTTAATAAATGGATTGTTTTTTAAATAATTTATGTCACATTTTTATGACTTTTAAATACTTTCAGTAATTCTGATTTTTTTTTAAATAAAGAAATCTTGGGAATATTGAAAGATATAAAATTTTTTTAACTGAGATTTGTAATTTTTAACAATATCTTTTTCTTTTTCTTTCAGTAAACTTTCCAGCTTCAGTTATGCTGTACTTTGTCTGATGATTGTTTTTGGTTAAATCCAGCTATGGAACATCAGAAACATGACTGATAATGCACTGGACAGAATAACTTCTGCTAAGGACATTTTGCTATTTTCTATGTGAAGAATAAAAAAAAAATATGTTTAATTCCCTATTTTGACTTTCCTTAAATTTTCTCTTTTTCTTTCTTTATTTGTGGAATATTTAACTTATAAAAATCAGTTCTAATTTTCTTTTGACAAAGAAAACAACTACATCTATCCCATTTGTTTAATAATAACTGTTCCGTAGCATTGATGATGATGATGATGATGATGATGATGATGATGATGTGTGTGTGTGTAAGCACTTCCAGTTCAAAAAGGGAATGCTGGGAGCAAAAACTAAATTCTGAAATAAAACAGTTGTTGATTTTAACATTTTTATCAGGCAGCATCATACAGTTTTGGCTTCCACGCTAAGCCCAGTAGAACAATAGTAATGTCCCTTTTTAAGAAAATTAACCATAAATTAGGTTTGTGCATTTCACAAATTATTAAAAATATGATTGTATATTAAGATATGAAGGATAATGAAAAATTCTAAACCTTAAAATCTGATCAATTTTCTTCTTTTTTAAATTCCTTTTTGATTTGACTTTTCAGACCTACTTCATGCACGTATTATTGTTTTTTACCATCATCTGTAATTCATTAAAGCAATTGGATTGATTGAATTTTTTATTCATATTTCTTTCATCCTATTTCTTTTATTTTTCATTGCAACACTCAGATTGTTGTTCAATGGTCATTAAATAAGCAAGTGAGAGAATAAAGAATAATCCTTTGATGAGATTTGAACTCACAACCATTATACCTTTTCACAGCAGCACCTTACTGATGAGGCTATAAATAGCAACCAGTAGGTGTCATCTAAAATTATGATCATTAAATGAGCAGAATAATAACTTAGTAAAAAATGAGCTCACATCTGTTTGTGTGATGATAGGGTTAGGATTAATAATAACCATTATTAAATAAAATTGTTTCACTTTTAGAATTGCTTGCATCATGATACAGACTAGATATTTAATTAGTTTATTTTGTGACTACCTTGTCTAAATACCATTTAAACTACATTCTATTTAAAGATGTTATTACAAAGCAGCAGACATTGAAGCAAAAAGTAACAATGTTGATTTGATAAATTGCTGAAAATAATACCTTTTATATGTGAATCATGCTGAAAGAAAAACAACCTAAATTTAGTTATTATAGTATTGCAAAGTTATTATGAAAAGTTTTGTTAATAAATAGTTTGAAATACAGTCATAGAAATTAGAAGATACAAGAAAATTTACTTGACAGTAAAACTAACTGGAAAAAAAAAAACATGTTGATAATAAGACAGCATATAGCAAACAATATATGTATATTCCATGTACAATATTCCATGTACAATAGTAAATTAGGAATTATTATCAAGGTTTTTCATACTCAAAGTAATATTTGTATATTTTTAAATATATTCATCAGTAAATATTGGAAAGTTCAATTGAATAAAGGAATAAATTAAATGACACACAATGAAAATTTTAACTGATCTTTAAATTTAGTAAAACAGGTAAATGTGGGCAAAAGGATTGTCAAAATTCCCAGCAGGAAAGGTTGGCTTAAAATATTTTTTTATTCATAGACAATTGTGTTTACTACGACACAAAAGATAAATGTATGTACAGTTACTGTTTTATAATAAAATTATTAGCGGGAAAGGCTTACTTAAAAATGATTATTTTAAAGAATTTTTATCTTTATATCTAGTGAACTTAATTAATTATAATACAGGAAAAAATTAGGGTAGGATAATTGAGTTATGGCAATAATCACAAAGGTGAAAGGGTTGGTTCCAGATAGTTCTTTTGGACATAGACAATTGTTTACAGTATTTATATTGTATAGACTGTTGTCCTCATCTTTGTTGTTATATTCACAACATTTTGGCCATTGCATGCCCCGGCTTCTGCTGTGGTCAGGTATTGAAATCACAACTCTTTGGCTCAAGTCACTGGATTACTTCCACCAATGATTTTACCACTGGAACATCTGCTCAACAAAAAACTTGGAGAGTTGAGTTACTTAAGGAAAATAACTGAAAACTGAGGTATCTTGAAGAGGTATGGCATGTGGAACTAGAACAATTTATCCAGGTATACAAAATAAAGGTTTTGGTTCAATCACCTGAAAAAGGCTGGAGTGTACAACTGCTGAAATGTTATGAATATGACAACAAAGTAAACTGTTACAATACCACATCTCAGAAATATAGACAGATATAAACAATTATGTTTGTGATATGAAGAGAACTTAATATAACACAGGGAAAAATATATATATGATCAATGTTTTGTGCCATAATTATGATTATTTTATTACTTTCACAGTTGAATGCTCTGATTAGCTACTTTTGCTGGTTCCCAAACTGCATGAATTTAAACGTGCAACTAGGTCGGCATCTCATTCCCATCCTTTCACTGTTGAAACAGTTAAATGTAGCTGTCTCTTTCACTCCAATAGTTTCATGTTTCGCACTTCCTGTCTGTGGAACTCCCTTCCTTTTACTTGCTTCCCTGATACCTTTCCTCTTTACTCTTGCTCCCACTCTCTGTAATCCCTTGCATGCTAGTGGCACTCCTGCCTTGCTTGGGGTGAAAAGTTAAAAAAAAAAGAAGATATTTTTTCTTTTATATCCACTGATCTTGACTTAACAAAACCCTAGGAGAAATGTGTTTCACAAATATGATATGCCAATGTTACCAAAAAGGTGAGATTGATTTGAATTCATTTCTTAGTCAAAGACAATTTTGTTTTTGAAAGTTAGTGAAATTAACCACTGTTATCTTTACTTATTTATTCAACTATTGATCTTGTAACAATTTCACTTAATGTCTGAGCCATAATCCAATAGTTTGAACAGTCTGTACATATTAAAATATAGACTTGATTCATTATGGACAGATGCAAGTGATCAAAGACCATATATATAGATAGAGAAACAATTTAAAAATATGGTCAAGCTTATTCAAAATTTTGAATGGCAAATCTTGTATGTTTATTAATTTTTATCTATTAAAAAGTGATACAATCTTTACAAAACCGTTTATAGATTTATCTGTGCTTGGCCAATTGGATCTGAATTAAACTAACTTTATATATATTTCTTTACCAGGATGTCACAATAAATTATAAAAATTATTTATATAATAAAAAAGGAAATATTAAAATTGTGTAAAATAAGAAAATTAGAATTTAAAAATTACTGAAAAGTAAAAAATATATTTTTATGAGGAAAAATAATAAAAATTAGTTTAATATAGATAATTACTAACATAGATTCTTTAACTTTTAACACTGCAGTTATTGCTTCCCTTTCTACTGTATCCTTATTGTTAATTTCACTCAAAGTTGTTTTCTGTTGTCATAGCAGGATATGACAACACAACTATGAACTTCAACTATACTATTGTTCAGGGATCACAATCATCTTCAGTGGCAGGATAGACTTTTTGTACAGCAAATTAAGTCACATACAGACGAATAAAGGTTAAAAATAGGACAAAAATTTCAAAATGAAGCCTGTCTCTTTATACATGAATAAAAGTTTATTTGCAAAAGTTTGTAATGATGTTCCAATTTGATATTGTTAAAAACCTGCAAATTAAAATGTGCATAAAAGTGTGGTTTAGTTAAATAACTACATTTCTAAATTTTGAAACAACACAAATTTGAAATTATACCAGGACTTATTCTGCCTTGACTATTTTCTGGTGCACAAGAAAAATTTTGTGTAGTGCACTTTTGCATTTCATATTTTAAAACTAGTAAAATATTTGATTATTTCATCATTAGACAGTGCCTAATTCTGGCAAGTATAAACATTTACTTGTATTGTTAAAGACTGTTGAAATATACAATTAGTTATTACATTCTGTTTTTATTGCAATATATATAAGATATGTGTTCAGTCAGTATTGAAATGTGTCATTGTTGATGATCTGATTTTGATTTGTTCAAATTGAGAAAAGCATCCCATAATAGTTTATAATGTGTTAATAAAATCACATGATGACCTTCAGTGAGGGGTCAAAAATGAGTCAATATTAAATAAGCTGTTAGCATCTTTCTATCAAAAGTGGGATACTTTGCCTGAATTAAGTTTATTTGAAAAAGAAACCAAAAGTAATGTGTATGTCATTACTTGATGGAATGCTCCATCAAACTGATAATTATTATCAAGGACTGAGGGCTCAAAAATGAATCAATATTAAATAGACTGTTAGCATCTTTTTGTCAAAAGTGGGATACTTTCCTTGAAGTAAGTTTATTTGAAAAAGAAACCAATAGGAATGTGTATGTCATTACTTGATGTAATGCTGCACCAAACTGATAATTATTATCAAGGACTGAGGGCTCAAAAATGAATCAATATTATGTAAGCTGTTAGAATCTTTCTATCAAAAGTGGGATACTTTGCCTGAAGTAAGTTTATTTGAAAAAGAAACCAATAGGAATGTGTATGTCATTATTTGATGTAATGCTGCACTAAACTGATAATTATTAGCAAGGACTGATTCATAGTAACTTTAGACTGTGGGTGAGCTAAAGTACACTTACATTAACAAATTATTTCACTATATTATTATTACTTTTTCAGTACTAGAATTTTTTTACATGCTTCCAATATTTAGTATTGTTGAAGTTATTGCTAACATTTTTTGTTGAGATTTACAAACACTACATTTTGTTCAATTTTCAAAACCAATTCATGAAATTTGAATAAGCTGATTTTTTTAAAAAAATACTTTGGCAAAACTCCTGCTTTGCAGTTTAATAGTTTCTTTAAGTTAATTTAATTTTGTAGGACTTTATGTTAAACAGTATTTTTCAAGAAAATTACTTTTTTTTCTTTTTTCTTTTTAAAAGTCAAGAATAAATTCTTAGGAGATTTTTACTCTTGAGTGTACAACATATAACTGACATGCATAAATATTTCTTTCTGGAGCCAAATTCCAACTTTTTGAAGTACTTGGCCTTGTGATTTGTTTATAGTTCTTGCAAATGCAGGGCAAACTGGAAACTTTGATTCTCATACATATAAAAACCTAAAGAAAAGATATGCAAAAAATAATATTGCTTTTTATTAAATAAGTATTTGTTATTTTAATCATTAAATTGTTTTAAAATAGTGGTAGTATTTTGTATGTTAAATAATAAAATTTTTAATTTTTCCAAAAAAATTGAATGAAAATTTATTGTATTAAGCTACACACCCTAGTAAAACCAACTGTACTTTGTACCCCCTTACATGTTTACACTTCTCCTTAAAATCTAGTTTTGATTGGTCAATATATGAATATTTTAAAAGTTGTGATGGACAGAAGTCACAGAATTTTATATAATGGTTAGATAATTCAAAGGAAAAATTGGGAAATAAACTCATATGTTTAATGTAGAACAATTGTGACATATGTGATTGTGAAGGTAACCATAGTTGTCTTTCTTTTGAAATACTCAGAGCTTAAAGTTTTCTCTGTTTTCATTACACTGATTAAAAGTAATGACACCAGGGAGGTCATTGATAAAAATTAAGAATAATGTAGGTTCAAGGATAGTGCCTAGAGGAACACCTGCATTAATTTAAAATGATCTAGAAGAGTGGCCATTCAAGATAACTTTAATTTTGTGATTTGAGAAGAAAAACTGAATCAGTTAAAAAATCTGCCCAGAAATGCTATAACCTTTCAACCTTTCAAAAACAATATGTCAAACCCTATCAAATGCCATTGAAATATCCAAAGCAATAGCCATTCTTATCCATTTCTATTTAAAGCTTTGATAGACTCTTTCAGCAATAATCATTAATACATCAGCTGTGGCCCTACAGAAACAAAAGTCATATTGCTTATTTGAAATAAGGCCTGTGCTGTGAGATACTTAACCAATTCAGTGTTGATTAGGGCCTCTAGTCATTTACCAAAAAGAGGTAAAAGGCTAATAGGCCAGTAATTAGAAGGATCAGACTGTCCACCTGAGTTCTTAAAGACTGGAACTACAGAAGAGGATTTCAAACAATCAGGAAAGCAGGATGCAGCATGGCATTTATTGTAGAGTTTAGAGTGAATATGGGCCAATTCATGAGCATGTCTCTTAAGGACTATTGCAGGGATACTGTGGGAAAATGAGACAAAACCAATAAACAAAATGAGAACAAAGAATTAAAAAACAAATAAATTCATTCTCTCATAATGCAAGTTTAAAGAAATCAGAAAGAGTTTCTAGTCACATGTGTGATTTTATGGCTCCCACTTCTGGAAAAGACAAAATCTTTCTCTTTCCACTTACCAATGAGATCATTCAGACATGTTTTCAGCATGCTTATTCATAAAGTAGAGATTCAGCCATCTCAACTCAATGTGAGGCTGACTTGAGCTCAACCTTCTTTACCTGTTCTTATCCTTATTTCCCATAAATTATTTCTGAACCAAAAAGGAAAATGAACATACTCAAGAGACATTTAACTTTGTTTCAATACAGTCAACATAAAAGGAATAAACATGTGTAGCAGAAACTCAAGTTTATTTGTATGCTTCTTCTATCTTCTTTCTTTAAATATTGAACCTTCACCTAAAAAATATATACAAAACCCACAAGCTTGTTAACATTCACAATACCATCAAGTCCATTTGGGGATTCAGTTTAGAGATGATAGCAAAAAGCATGGACAGAGTTATATGCATATCACTCAATAGAGATTCAGTTCTAATTGGAAAATCAGGCAAAGATACTCCAGATGAATCAAGAGTAGAATTTGAAGAGAATTTATGAGAAAAACATTCTCTTTTATCAGCAGAAGATTTTAACATCAAATTGAGTGAAGAGGGAAAGAATACAAGACTTATTCTTATTTAACATACTATTACAGTGCTACCATTAGTTATAAGAAGCAAACTTGTTAGAGGTTATATAGAGTCTGATTCTACTAGTAAATGAAAATTTAGCTTCTTTGAGAGCACATTTACAATTATTATGAACAGACACAAATAGGTATCTGTTGTGATTGGAACTATCATGCTGGTACACACAGTAAAAAGTGATTCCTGTAGGCTATGGTGACTGAACAGGTTGGTGTGAACCAAGAAGTTTTTTATTTCACTTGTTAATTGAAAGAAAGTAAAAATGCATTGATGCCAGCTTTAAACTAAGAAGACACCTTTATAGTGTAATTCTCAATAGACAATTTAAGAATATCAATCCAAGGGGTGTCTCAAAATAAAGTCACAAAATGAATCCCAATCAATATGCTAGTAACAGAAAGAAGTCTTGTGAACAAGAGGTCCCTTTCTAATAGATAACTCAAAAGAAATATTAACAGATACTATAGCATGAACCAAATTGCCAAGATGAAAATTATGATGTTCAGCAGAGGTTAGAAGAAGAAGTAAGGAACAAATCAAGTAAAGAAGAATGTTCAACAGATTTATTAAGGAAATGAGGAGGGAAATTCACTATTTCACTGAGAGACAGAGCAATAGAAAAATTGAAAGTCTGAATAATAGCAGCATCAGTAACATTAGAATGCTTAAACCATTTTCTTTGACTGTAAGGAAAGGAACATAAGTCTTTGAAGAAGGAAGAGAAAGTGTAGTTGGGAGATAAGATCAAAGGGAGTCTGCTGTTGCTTTGGTGAGAAAGACAGGAAGATGAAGTTGACTCATGTCTCTTTACTGCTTCAGTCCTTCTGCAAAGTTGAAAGAATGCTTTTTTGTTTTTTTTTTTGGCTTTGTGTAGGCACCAGAAGCCTGTCTTTATTTATTGGTGAGAGCTAATTTTATTTGCTATTTATTTTTATTAAATTGAAAATTTGAAGCATGTTTGAAACCCAGAAGCCTGTGTGGAGCCCTTGCATGGTGTTTATTTTTATCATTTATCCCTTTGATTTGATACTGTTCATTTCCTCTTACTCTACATATACCCCCTCTCACCCCAGACTGATAGTTGAGAGAAAGTCATTAAGTAATATACTGTTTAAAGTGTTCGGGCCAAATGACCCTTCTTCCCTATTTAGTAATTTAGCGGTGTGATGTTGTTGGCTTGTTTCCACTGTCAAGTCACTCTGGGGTGATGATTTGTTACTTGGATGTGGTGATATGTGATGATACTGTGATAATGTAGTGTTGGTTGTTAAGCTGATGCATTTTCATTATCAACATAATGCTGGCTTTGATCCTATCTACTGATATATCATCTATTTTTCTGTTGCATAAAATGGTAAAGAATTTATCTGTCCTATGCTGGACAAGATATCGATTGCTGTAACATGGAGACAATTTTACAAAGTCATTTTGTATAAATACATTTTTACAATTGTGTAAATCCTTTAGAATATAAATTTAAGTGGTAACTTGTAACTAGTGCAAATTGTATTCAAGATATTTTTGCTTTTAGTTGTTGTATGAAAGCTGTTGATAGTTGAATATTTTTATTATCCTTGAAGAATTATTTTTGTCATCTGCTCCTTTAATTTGATACTGTTCACTTCCACTTACTCTACAAGATCAAAATTTTATTGATTGGGAAAACATCCTGCTGGGAGTTGTTCTACTAAGGAGTGGTCCTTAGTAAGAAGTTGTCTGAGTGGAATGTAGCTTGTCACAATGTAAAGAAATATAGAGTAGTGAGATGCTTGCAATGTTTTGACTGTCATCTTATAGGGTGAAAAATAATTATCCCTAATTTTGTGTAGACATTTTTGAACACTATGAAAACAAGCAAGTGGAAACTGTACAGCTCTGGTGCAGATATGACAACAATACTCCATTTTTGATCTGATCTAGCTTTTGTAAAGATAAATTTGTGATGAAGACCAAAGAGCCACTCAAAGTAGAGGGTTACTGTGTGGGATTTACCCTTGTGCATGTGGCATAACCAGTTCCAGTTGCTAGGATTAGGGCTGGTTGGACTAAGGAATGTAGCTTGTCAGAACACATGTGATAGAGCAATGGCACTATCAATACTAATAAGTTTGCTACTGCAAAGAAAATTGATATTTTACCTGGCATTCTATGCAAAGTACAATTGGTCAGGAGTGAAAATTATATATGACAACAGTACGGTCAATCAAGTCTTTTCTTCCTGAAACCTTGAGAAAGGAGCTGTACTATTTACATTGTTCAGACTGTTGCCCTAATCTTTATTGTCACATTTCTGAAGTTTCGACCCTTGTATGCTCTGGCCTTCTTCAGGTGATATTTATTGGAATTGTGAACTGAACCCTTTATTTAGTCCACAGGGGTTCTAATTCCACATACTATGCCTTTGGATATCTCAGATTTATTTAATTCTCCTTGATAACTCTCCAAGTTTTACTATCTCTGTTCTGGATGGAGTTTTTCACCAAAATATGCAGTAATTCTTGTCCATGAGCAAAAGCTTCAATTAAAGTGATAGTGGAATAGCCATACGTCTTACTAGGCCAATACATCAAGTCACCTTCGATAACTTTTTCTTCATCAGATAAATTTTTCAGCATGTTCGTATGAATATAAGAAGACTATCAGATCTTTTTATAAGATAGCCACAGGCATTACTTATGAAAATGCCATGGTAGAAGCAGTTGCAAAAACATTTATGGTGTAGGTTATTCCCACCTAGCTTTACTAGTTTTGTCATGATATCGTAAGAGGGTGCTGTCAGGCAACTATAAAAAACAGGATAATTCTTGTCTCTATCATCTTCTCTCTCTGTTCATCCAAGCATGCAGTTACAACAATACCAACCGAGACCTTCTCCTGAGCATAGTGATATCTTTTCTCTGTGGTGATTGAACACACACAGACAGACACAGACACACGTGAATCACCCACACAATTCCTAATTTTAATATCTTCTTTCTTTTGCATGCATACTAGTATATTAATCAGATATATAAAAATGCAAAAACATAAAATGTTGTATTGTCGAAATTTTTTTACACTTGTCATTTCATCATTCATTTATTCAATAAGTACGCGTTGTACTGATGTGTTCTCATCACTCCCCCTATTTTTGTTGTAATTATGGTTCATGGTAACATTCAAGGTAAAATAACGCAATAGCTTGCCGGTTCCTTTTGAACCAAAAATGTTGAGGTTACCCCATCCCTCCTTACAGAAATTGCTCCACTCACTAGTAAAGCCATTGACCTTTGAGGCGCAGCTCCTACACACAGGCTGGCGACTGGCCCTTAGAACAGGTAGGTTAGGGAGAAGCGTTCCTCATCACCAGTCAAGTCAGAAAAACCCTTCCGACTACTCTCACACAGTTTAGCCAACAAGTTGATGCCATTGACTAGGGTAAGGCCGTCGCAGTGCCCATGCAATTTTTGGAACCATGTGTGAAAGTTGGACCAGTACAGTTTAAGACATTTTTATGTTTATAAAAATCTATAAAAAAAGAATGTATAAACATAAAAATGTCTTAATATAATTGTTGGACTTTGTCCATTTCATAATGTGTGATGTCATTTGCTTACATTTGGATACACATCGAGCAGATATGAATGTACATGAGAAAATCATGGAAAATTCTATTTTAAAAACAGTAAAATCGACCTTGCTAAAGGAAACGCTCCTCTGTGGTGAAATCGGTAAAAGCACGTCAGGCTATATGACGATTCCGTATAGGATACAGGTTCGATTCCTGTCGGAGGATGCATATTTTCTATGACAATTTCTCAGACATTCAGGCCGGTAAATGTTGTTAATACTGTTTATTATAAACGGTGCACTTACTTAAATATTTGTATCTATAAAAAGAACGTATAAACATAAAAATGTCTTAATATATATATATATATATATATATATATATATATGAAGAAAAATATACGGAAAAAGCAAACAAAAATCCTAATATGCAATTATGCTGTTTTAATGTTAATATAATGTCAACGTCGGACGTTTCGGTCTAGTAGACCATCTTCAGGACATAATCATAAAACATAATTAACATTAGACTATATTTAATTCAACATGAAAAGACGATGGACATTTGATTTAAATTGCAAATCGGTGCAATCTGATTTTCGGGTTTTGAACCAATGAAAATAAAACGTGTACACCTTCCCCTTAAGGACACGGGTTTTGTGACTTTGGTTGCTAAGAAAGTATTTCTAAACTTGCGAGAGTTTAGCCCATAGCGTCCGTTCTGAACCCCTGAATATTTTATCTAAAGGACCCTGGTGAAACAGAAAGAAATTGGTTTATATGAAATAAAAGAATATTGTTAAAATTCCGTGTAAATGCTGGTTGTGTTGAAAAGATTAATGTGGCTGCGTGTTGAAGAGCATTTAACATTTATACATTTTTTTAAAATCAAGGAAAAACAATGGAAAACCGATTTGTGTTTGAACGATAAAATATATATTAAAATCAACAAATACAAAACAATTTTTGTAATGTGTGAATATTAAGGAGAAAAAATGTAATTAAGCAAGTTTTCTGAATAGAATATTCAAAGTTCTATATTGAAATAGAATGTTGTATTCAGAAGAACATACAGTAAATTCACTTGTGTGTTATTGTATAACTAACAGTGCTGTTGCAACTTGGCTTGTTCACAGAGAACTGATGTTGAATGTAATTCAAGTTCTGTGTTTGTGTGTGCGCAGTGAGTAGAATGAATAGTCTGTGTAGACGCGTGTGAGTTGCTGAGTTCTACTGTCTAATTTTGGGTCGAAAACTGGCTTTTATTATTACCGGTAGGCTCCGAGAACAAAGGCGGGAGAAATTTTGAAAGAACACAAAAAATATCTGATTGGATGAAAAATTAACCAATCGGTGATTTTATAACAAAAGCATGTTTGCGAATTAACGGTAGGAAAAATTCAGTGTGGTGAATGCGATCAGTAAATTGTCCTGTGATATTTAGTATTTATTATTTAACCAATCACAGTTGAGAAAAATGTAGGCGTGGCAAAAATAGTAGTAGTCACTACATCCGTTGTTAAGGGAAAATATGTTTTTCATAAAGTTTTATTTTCTAAAAGATCTGTTAATATGCTTTGACAGTTTAATGCACACAGGGAGAATTTTGTGCAAGGTCTGTATTATATTTTTTACAATTTGTATTTTGTAAAATATTTTATCATTTTAATAAATATTTGTTTCTTTTCAAATTTCACTTTGAATAAAAGTTTTGTCTTTCGTTTGCATTTTAGAAATTCTTCCTCTCCATTTCTCTTTTTAAGCCTAATGAGCCATATAACAAAACTTATCCGAATTCTAATGCACAGAGTGCACAGATTGTAAACGTTTAATAGTAAACGTTTAAACTTATCTTCGAAAAAGAAAATTCACAAAATCTTCGTTGAAATTCCTTTGACAGCAATTCCCGGTAATTGTCGTACTTAGCAAAGATAAATATAAGCTCATTATTGGGAGTCTTTTTCCTTGCACATAGGAAAATAAATCAAGTTTTCATGTGACAACTGGGACTTCAATAAAGCTAATTTTGCAATGAAACACTTGATATCATCATATAACTGAGTGATGAGTTCATTTTTACCTTGTAATTCCAAATCAAGGTCATTTAATTGGGTAGTATTATCCACTGAAAAAGCTAGATCTTGCAGCTAGCTATCATCTTTCAATTCATCTGTGCTTTGAGCCTTCATCTCAAAAAAACATAACAATTTTGTGTCGCAATAAAAAAAATCTTTTCAGTAGCTCATGACATGAAACTGAACTTCTGTGTAGAATGGGACATTATTCATGTCTTCCAATAACTGGCTAAACTGATGGTGATGCAGAGCATGACCTCTGATATAGTTCACTGTTTTTGGTGACAAAACTCAACACATGATTTAATTTTAAAATCTTGGAACATAAGTTCTGCTGATGAATTATACAGTGAAAATGCTTGGCAGCAACACCATTATGTCTACCAACCATATTGGTAGCATCAGTAGATAAACACACAAGTTTACTCAAATCAAGGCCATACTCATGGAGAAGATGTTCAACTTTCTCAAAAATGTCCTGCTTCATTGTAGTATCATGCATTGGGATCAGTTTAATTAATTTGTTGCGGGATGTACATGGAGTGAAATGTATGAGAAGGTAAATTTATGTAAGACGAAGATTATGCGCGCTTATAATGTCTGTATCCACAACATAGAGATTACACAAACAATTTAAGGACAATTTGGATGGCAAGAAATTACTAAACACAGTTGTTAGAGATCTAACAATAAATACACATGTAATGATAATCAAAATGTTTGTTGTTGTAATAACTAAGATAATGTTATAAAGAATGTTTATACAGAAATGTGGTTAAGAAATATTGATGCTTTTTGATTGTTAGAAAAATCAAAATAATTTGGTTTCTGCAAAGAAAGATATCAAATGTGTTCGTTCACTTATCAGTGTGTGTACGTGTGTAATTTAGAAGTGAGAATAAATGTTGTCAACAGTTGCTTGCCTTTAACTGATAGGCTAAATTGGTGAAGTGTACAATTACTTTTTTAGTAGTGAAAACGTTTACTTTTTAAGTCAATTGTAGATGTTGATTAAACACGTGGACAATGGTTGATGAATGCTTTGCTGAATTTGTTGAGATTTCAATGTGGTGTGTGAGTCAGTGAATTGAGTCATGCGGTTATTTTTATAGACTTTTGTGTAGCAAAATCGGCTCCAGAGAGCTCGGCGGGAAATAGGGTTCGCCTGGAACTTTGCTATAATTTGGTGTTTATTAACCAATAGGTTGAGTTTGCATAAACGAGATGATGATTGGTTAAAGGCTTTTTAGAGAAGAATACATCTTTCTGAAAGGGGTGAAAGGCTAATGTGGAAGATTCCACAAGTTCTTCATAAATTTAAAATTCATTGTCACAAGTGCTGATGAAAACGCCGAGCTGTGCTATTCTAGCTATGTCTCATCCAGAGCAATAGAAAAATGTTCAAAACTTGATGATAACATTTTCAACTGTCGACTCAAATCACCTGCCATTTCATCAATCCGTTCAACAGTAGTGTTGATTAATGGAATGTCTTGAAATGTGTGACTTCTCTGAACATACAATTTTAGCTGTTTTTACAGACATCACTTTATGAAATCTCCTTCACTGTAAGATTTTTCACTGATGGTGATCATTTTACAGAGTTCAAAGCTTGCAGTAACAGAATTGAATTTTTGTAAATCAACTCTGTTGCTGTGTTAACTTAACCTTGAATTCCTTCATTTTTGAAACATGCAAATCTTCTTCATATTTATCATAAGATCAATGGTTTGTTTCATAATGTCTTTTCACATTATATTCTTTTGGCATCACAGTGCAGTGGTTGCAAATCAAACAGTTTATCTTTCCATTAACAGTGGTACAAAATGACTAATTCCCATTTTGAATTCGACATTTTTAAGGCAAATTATTTTAAGGCAAATTATTTTAAGGCAAATTATTACAAAATTACGAACGTTTTCACTTTACATTTGTTTTTATTTAGTTGTCAAGGCTGATCACATGATTAAACGAAGTTAAAAATAGTCGCTGACATTCAAAAAAAAAAAAACAACAAAAAAACAATGAGAATAAACAACATAATCATACAAATTGAAAAATAATCTCACTGTTTAATAATTTGCATTGCCAACATAGACAAAATTATCGATATACCATGTGGGGTTCAGCGTACCCGGATTAAAAGGAGAATTTAATACGGGATACCCTGCCCACAAAATTACAACGCAAATTTCAAGAAGAAACAACACAATAAGGAACGTTTGTAGAAAATAGAACATTGTATATTTATTATCTTGTGAATAGGGTAAAAAGGATTAATGCTTTAGTTCATTTAAGCAAAGATGTGATTTTTACAAAAATGTCTGTGTTCGCTGTCTTTCAACAGAGTGGCAGAGTAATGTCTGTTTCTTTTGTTTTTGTATAGGTGTAAAGGAAAAAGGGGCGATCAATTTAAGTTGAAAAAGAGAGTGTGGATGAGGAATAAAAAGATAAAAGGAAAATGTACTTATGAATTGTTTTGGAGTCAGTTGTAAATTTGTTGTTGTTGTTTTCCTTTCCTAATCCACTTTCAGCTCTTAGTGTCGGGTTGAGTCAGTGATGGAATTTACTGTCAGTCTTCTATGATCTCTGCGCCCTTCTGACTGGAGACTGACTTGAAACTCTGTATTTATTGTTGACTTTTTTTTCACACTGCCTAGTTATCTTTTTTTTAGTTTAGCAAATCGCCTCCTTTCATTGGTCAGAAAATTAATTTCACACCTTATTGCGAAATCTGTTTTTAATCGTTTTGATCCGATTTTGCGGGTGTGCAAATCTACTTTGTGTTTTTTAGTCATTTGTTGGAATTATATAGGATTTGTATCCTATAACCACAACTATAGAAACCTTTTTCAGGGTCGCCATGATGCATGTAAAAGGCCGCATGCGGGCCGTCAGTTAGACACACTTGTGGGGTATACCAACTGCTCAGTAGTAAACAAAAGAGTCTTCCAAAGGGTTACAGATGTTGCCCAGAAAATAATCAACTGCCCACTAACCTTGAAAAACATTTCTAAATCCCGTTATCATAGTTAAACAGAAAACACAATGAAAAACAGCAGGCATCTTTGGTATCACTTGTTTAAATTGTTACTCTTAGGGCAACGTAATCTGTTAATTCTAAGAAAAAGCGCTTGAAGGACAGCTTTTATCCTTGGGCCCTGAGTAAAATGAACGCTGTTACACGCTGACGATTTTAACGTATTTTAAGAGCTTTTACTTTTTTCATATGATGTTCTGCATGTTTTTTTACATCTGTATTGTTCACGTGTATTTTTGTGTGTATTTGTTGGTGCGCCTGGAAACTGGAGACAAATCTCATTGCGTAATGCAGAGTAACAAAAAATATAAATACAATAAAATAGAATAAAAAAAAAAATGAATATACGTACCAATGAAATATGTCCAACGTCCTACACATCAGTGTTTCTCAACCTTTTTATGCAACGGTACACTTAGGAGGAAATGAAAATATCACAGCACATTTAACAAAATTTTTAAATGTTATGAAATAAACCATAGATTTTTTTTTAAATACACACACAATTATAAAGTTAAATTATTTCAATATTCAATTATTTGTGCAACTTATTTAGTGTTAAATTTGTGCTTGTTCACGATTTCTTCAATGTTTTTTTGTCGAATGTGCGATAAGCAGGAGCTCATTTCGTCTTCATTTGAGCGTAGTCTTTCTTGGTTCTTATTTCTGATGCTATTTAGGGTTGAGAAGCCTAATAAGAAGTAGAAAAGACAATAAAACTGATAAAACCTTTTTTAGCTAATGTGGGATATTTCTTTTTGTATTGAAATCCAAAATGTAATATCAATGGGTACAGTCGAATGTTTTATTTTGAGCCCTCGATCACTAGAAATGGTGGTCAATTCTTCTTCTTCATATAACCGAAGTCGAATATTAGAAGGAACATATATGACTGGATTTCGAATCCAATCATACTTTCGTGGCGCACTTAAGAGGTTAGCGCGGTACACTAGTGTGCCGCAGCACGGCGTTTGAGAATTACGGATCTATTAGGTTGGTGCAAAAATAATGTCGTTTTCTCACATATGTTACTATGTGAGAAAACGACATTATTTTTACACCAACCTAATATCACTAAGCAAGAGAAAAGCAAACGATTTGCCCAGTAGTACAACACAATTGGATACAAGCTTATGCTGAGATTAATCCACCACAAACCAGCATATCTATTTGGATACTGACCCCAAACAAAATTTCTTTTTGCTCCATATAGAACATTTAATGCACAGGAATCGAACCATTTGATTCATAAATGAAAATCAATCGGTAAATTAATGAAAACTACGATTTGTAGAATCACACCACTACCGTTGCATAAACATAGTACATAGAAATCATGCGACAAGCATTCATTGGTCAATCTACTCAAAACTATTAGGTTGTTGCAAAAATAATGATGTAATAATGTCGTTTTTTGACCTTAAAAATACGTAAAAAAACGACATTATTACGTCATTATTTTTGCACCAACCTAATAGCTCTAACAGTTCTGACCAATCAAACAGCCTGCACGCGACAAATCTGTTTTCCCGCGTTTTCGATCTGAGCCGGTCATGTGATACACGATCTTATATAAACAAAACACGTGTAAGCTCTCTCTCTCCGGTTTTTCATTCATCTTTCTCCTTGCTGTCAAGATGTAATCTTCAAGGACTCCCGTCTTGACCATGCAGTGAGACGTTAAAGAACATTACCATTTCACGCAAGTACGAACTCTAAAATCTCTTCTGAACTCTTACCAACTTTACCAATCCACAATTCCAAACATGCTAAAGGAACTTTATTCTTCTAAACTACAGTTTAATAATTACTTCTTCTTTATGAGCTCAGGTACAAATATTTCCAAATGTAAGAGACATAACTCTATCACACCTTCAGCTTATTTGCTTGTACACCAAACACTAATAAATTCAATTGTTATGTTTTGAAATCATTACATTCTGTTTTGCATTTTATACTATGTGCTATTTACGTCAAATATAAATCCAGATATACTAGATGACTTTCTTTTTGTCAGAATCCAGATATAAAAATAAAATAAATATTCAAAATTCGGCTAGATATTAAGAAATAATAAACTATTTTTCAGCCAATGAAAAGCATTGTAAATAAATTAAATAAACACATCTACTTGTACCATCTATATGGAAACTGATTTTATAATAAGCACAAGTTACGGCATAGCTAAGCAGTTAGCCAGATTGTCCAACCGACACACCTTTTGACTTGAGCGTACGCGTTCACCTTGCTATCATTGAGAAACCTGATATCTTAAACTATAGCTGATAAAAGTAAGAATAAACTTTTTCAAATCGACCTTCATTGTACTCTTTTTATTACTTTCAAATCAACTCAGACTATTTTAAAACGTATCTGATTTGAGGGACTTTAAGCTTTAATACAAACATATATTTCCTTTACACACACACACACACACACACACACACAAATAGCAACACACAAACTCAAACTTTAATACATTTTCTTTTTATTCCAAATGTTTAAAAATCAAAAGAATATAATGTATGAAATAATTTTTTATCTGTTATATGTCAATGTAACTTTTTAATCTTATTTTTTGCTATTCAACTACAAATATTCGAAAGTGTCAACTCAACAAAACCTGTTTCCCAAAAATAGAGGACTGTAGTGGATGTGGCGATATGAGAAGGCTCAAGAACACGTTTCAAAGTTTTGGCGATATTTTGAATCTAAACACTATGCATAGGCATTGTTGCTACTTTTGATATATATTGATCAATCAGCGATGATTATTGTAAGATTTCTGTCTGGAGTCAGGTTTGCGTTTAGTTTGCACAAAATCTGTCATTATAACATGTAAATACACAGTAAATATATTTAAGTATTTGTTAACCAATGAAAACGTAGTTAAATTACAATAATATAATAATTGGCTTATAGATCACTGGCATGCAGAGGTTAAACTCTATAATATCTCCCCGCAGACTGGAAAAGATTGGAAATATTTTGCAATATGTAATCCGCATTTGAAATGGGGTATAGTTGTAATGTTTCAGCCTTAGCTGAACATAGAAGCTATCGAATGAGGTAAATGCGGGTAGTCGACGCTTGTATATTTCCTTTTCGGGGTGTACTCCTCCTTATTTCCCTAATAGTTTAATTTCCGAATTGTCCAAATTGTTCATAGGGGAGGCTATATCTAAACTATTTATAAATACCCGAGAATACTTCGTTCTCTCTCTATTTTCAACTTTTCAGATGACACACTACGACAATGTAGGCTCTCGCAGAATATTGCGTTTTCTCCTTCGTGGGAAACGCTATGCTTTTCCTTGGGAAGATGCCATGAACATTATGCACACACACACACTTTGAAACACGAACTCTTTACGTTCATCCACACACACGTTATTAATGTTTTTCTCTTTTGTAAACCCTTTTTGTTGTCTAATACACATTTGTTTGTACATGTTTCTTGTTTTTCTGTTACATTTTCTTTTCGTTGGATTCATCTCTAGTCCGCCATATTTTTATAGTGGATATTATTTCAGGAGTTCCACACGCGTAAAAATATCCCACGGTCCGCTACATTCCGACGGCCGATACAGGTGAGTAATATGCACTGGGGGGAATATTCAGACAGTCGAAACAGGTGAAATGCTGCTGGTTGCTGGTAGTGAGAATACAGACGGCGTAAATCGGAATTGTCCAGCGTTAAGTTATTAAATTTTGTCTTTCTTCCAATGCTCCAGGCTAATTTTAGGATGCGCGCATTTAGTTGAAGAGATACTGCTCGTGGGCAGATTTGGCGTACAAAATCCAACAGCAGCAGCAAAATGAGAAAATTAAGAAATTTGCCTATTAATAGCAAACGAATAACATGTTGGCAAATTCTCATACTCAAGTCGTAAGTAAAAGGACAGTCGCCCTGAGATATGCTACACTTTAGTATGTCGAGTTGCGTCATCGAAAATTGAAGTTAATTGGCGTGTGTTTCCATTTTGTCGGTAAAAGAATTTTTTGTGATGTCTGCCGTTTCCATGTGTTCTTTCATGTTTGTGTCCATTATTGTTTGCAGTCTTAGTTTTCTTTTCTGATAGGAACTCTATGTGGCATGCTAGTGTTCTTCGAAAATGTTGTTTAAAAAGAAAATATTTCGTTGATTTTGCGCATCGAGGTTGTCTGCCACCGACCCATCGGAGTCACCATAGGTGATCGAACAGCCTGTAGGGGTCACCGGATCGCCTTAACTAATTTATATTACGTAATTTTCCACAAAATATGAAAGAAGAAACACATGCAACAAGAGAAGTTGCACAAGTAAATGTTGAACGTGTTTCTTCTTGTTGTTTCATATTTTGCGGTAATTTGCGTAAAATTAGTTAGGGCGATCCGGTAACCTCTACAGACCGGTGACGGTGAATCCTACAACCTAACCTTCTTAATCCTTTCATGTGGAAAAGCCGGGACAAATTCCCCATAACTTTTTAATCTTAGTACGGTGGAATGGAGCGGCTCGGATTGAGGAGTCAGAGAGCCGAGTTCGAATTCCAGTCGAATCCATTACCCTTGAGAAAGGTATGAATCCTCTTCTCTCCCCCCCCCCCAGCTATGGGTAAATAGTAGGTTCTATAGCTTTGGATGGTAACTGGTCTACGGCAGAAAGAAATAACAACCTACCGCGGGAAAAAAAAATCTGCGTCATGTATCGAAAGATACATGATCGCCTACGTGTTTATGCATCACGCAAACAACTGACTGACTGTGGTTCGTTTACCGCTGATTAATGCTTACCATAAGTAAAAGAGCGTTTTCTAGCAGGAAAAAAAATGAAAAGTTTCTCTTTAGCGGGTTGTTAACATTTGTTGCGGCACCTTTATGAGTTAAACTAACACAACAGTATCCTACTACTTCTGCTTTTTATTAGTAGTTTGTCACATGTATTTCACTTTATTTTATTTTTAAATAAAAAGAAAGTGTTTCTTAATTAAGTTAAGAATTTTTTCTTTAGGTAATATTTATTTCTATGATTTTTTAAAGATTTTTCCATGACTATTTTTAAAGATTTAAAAAATGTTTAATGAATCCTTTGGTTGGCAAACAAATTAATTAATCAACTTGGAATGTGTTGACACTGACAAATGTCAACACTCAAACACTCTAGAGAGAGACTAAGTGTCTTTTTCAGTGCGCATACGTCGCTACAGAATGTGACATTTTCAGCCTAGAGTGGAAAAATTGCTCAAGCAAGAAGCCCCTTCGGTACTACCCTTTTGGGGACGCCTCAGGTGCCGGGTAATGAAAGAGAGGTAATGCCTGGGATGCGTAATGATCCTCTGGGGCCAACAGTATGGCTATTTTATTTACTTATTTTATAGCCAAATCGAAAGAATGAAACACGATAAAACTAAAAAACAGTTTTAAACTTGACTTGCTTTTTTATGCAAGTTTAGTAGTTGTCTTTAAAAACTAAAAAGTATTTAAAAAATATTTTCCTACAAAACGAAAATTAAAAAAAGTTTAAAAAAAACAATAAAAAATAATCAATATTGTAATTTATTTTGTTAGTTAATATTTTTAATGCGCATCTTGTGAAAATTGATACCATTAAAAATAAAATTGTAGATAGTCTTTTTGATGGAAGATCTTTTAGCTGAACACCCGACCCTGCAAAAAAGAAACAAAAACAGTAGAAGCAGCGAGTAAAAAATAAAAATAAAATAAAATAAAATAAATTAAAAAATCACTCCAATGAAGCATGCATTCTAGCTACTACGTACTTTCGTATAAAAAAATAAATATTTAAATAAAATATATCTATATTTGTGATAAATTGAATTAAATTAAATTTAAAGTTATTTTATTTATTTATTTATTTATATAATATGTGTTTGCACCAATGAAAGTGGTTTTATTTTTAGCTTGGTTACTTTGGTTTCGTAATTACGTGAAGCTAGCTGACTGCTAAAATCCGTGACAATTCTTCTCTTTCAGCTGTCGGCAGTAGAGTTATTTTTTGTGTTCTTAAGGCACAAAAATCCATAAAAAAACAATTATGACTTTGAAAATACATATTACTTACTGGTGAGTAAAACCATTATTTTTATTTCTTAGTTTCCTAATTTTTAATTTAACAGGCGCGTGTTTTTCCAGTTCTTGGTAAATAGTAAAAAAAAAAAAAAAAAACTAAAAAGTAAAAACGCTAGGTTCAAAAAAGTATTATTTTAAAATTTTAGGTAATTATTATTTTTTTTAAAAATCTTGTAATTTACTAGTTTAGTAATTACTTTTTAATTTTATGCTATTTTTCTTTAACATTTTTTTTTTAATCATTAAAAAGGAAAATTTAATTTTTTTTATAAAATCTCGGATGTTTTCCTCACAGTTTCTTTTTTAATCAGTTTATGAATAAATCTTGTAAAAATTATATAACAATTTCCAATCCATTCTTATTTATTTTCGATGTAATCTCCATTCAGGATGTCATGGTTTTTCGCCGATTCTCTTTTTTTAATCTGTGAATTGCAATGTCTTCTTGTGGAGAAAGATAGTCATGAATTTGGATTCCCGTTTTCTCTAGTTTTGCTTTGAATTCTAATTCGTCCTTGGCCACCAGCCAAAGCTAAAGAGTTGCTTAATATGACGCAATAAAAACTTCTTGTTCTAGACAATGACTTGTACAAGAAAAGAAAAAAAGTTTAAATAAAATAAAAAAACTAGTATCGGTTTAGCAAAATATATAAAAAAAATTATATTTTTTTTATCGCACTTGGAAAATTAATATTTTATTTATTTTTCGTTAAAGTTTTCATCGCTGCTGGCTTTTTTTTTTTTTTTTTTTTTTTTTTTGTTTTTTTTCGTTAATTTTAGTTTCATAAAATTTTTCAATTAAGTTTTCAAAAACTTAAAATCATTTCACTTTAAGCGTGGCAATAAAGCCACTAAGACTAAAGGTCAAGAAGGGGTTACTGAATGAATGAATAATATAAAAAAAATTATGAAGAGAGGGAAGACAATTAATTACAGTTTGAAGGAATTTTTAAAATGTTTTTCTTTTTCATCATTCAGTATTTTTTTTAATTCTATTTAAATTTTCATATTTTCAAAAAGTTACAAAAAATAAATCTTCATAACTAAAATTTTTATATCGTCTTTTTACACCTTATTCTTTTTTTTTTTTTTTTTGTGATTAAAAAAAAAAAAACTTTAGAAAAAAGATTGGGCAATAAATACTGAATCTGAATAATATTAGGTTGGTGCAAAAATAATACGTTTGTAAAAAAAAAAAAAAAAAAATTTTTTTTTTTTTTTTTTTTTTTTTTAAATTTCCGCTCGGTTTTTAAAGTAAAAATTATAGAAATCACTTCAGTTTTTTTTAATATACCGTAAAAAAAAAAAAAAAAAAAAAAGTATTAAAACTTTTCTTGTGATTAAAAATGTGAATAAAAAAAAAAAGAGGCCCTATGATTTTTAAGTGGAGATGGCTGCCCCCCCCCCCCCGAGTAGTTTTTGGTAACGAACTTTGTAAATATTCAAAGATTCTTTGCACAAAATATTAATATTTAAATTAAATAATTTTTTAGGCTTATTTGAAAAAGTTACGAAATAATCAAGGTGATGAAATGGACTAATTATTTTCCTCCTGGACCAGGTAAAACTGGTTTTAAGACCATAAGTCCTGGGCCTTTTTTTTTTTTTTTTTTTTTTTTGCCTATTCACCAGACACGCCACTCCTCATATTTTTTTTTTTTTTTTTTGCTTATTTATTTACTATTAAATACTTAACTTGTTAGTTACTTGAATAACTAATCGTTGCTTACATATTTTAATTTCCTTTGAAACCCATCCTAAAAAGAAAACCACTGAGCGTACATACGCACAGTTAAATAAATAAAAAATTTAAAAAAAAGAGAATGTAAGGAAATTGTAAGGAAGGTAAATATTCTTTGCATAGAAATGTTTATTTAGATTTGGTTCTTTTTTTTTTTTCCTTTGCTGGATATTTGATTTTTAGATTAGAATTTGTTTAAACAAGGTTAGAACAACTATTCAACCGATAAATTCCTCTACGCTAAAAACTTTTAAAAAGGTTTAAAAGTAAACAAAGTGTGGCGAACCCAAGGGAAGAAGAAAGAAGTGTCAGTGTTTGTATTTTTCCCTTGATAATTAATTTAAAAAAAAAAGAAAAAGTGTAACTTAAAAAAACATCGGCGAAATTTACTCCGAATTTTACACACACAAAAAAAAAAAAAAATAAATAAATAAACGTAATATACAAGTCATTTTAAAAAGTTAGACTGCACATTAAGAATCGTACTTTAGGAAAATCAATCATGGACACATCCGAATTTCTTACTCAGCCGGCATTAAAAGAATGACTGACGGACTTTTCTAAAAAAAATAAAATAAAAATATTAACGAGGGTTTGATGCGTGACTAAAAGAAAAAGAATATTTGTAAAAAGAAAAAAAAAAATTAAAAAAATAAGGAATAAATAATAAATTAAATTTGTTCAGTGTTAAAAATAAAATATGCTCAGAAAAAAATAAAGTATTTCACTCAAGAAATGATAAACTACGTTTTCTGTTCTTCAAACACATCTTTAAAAAAGACCTAGTATCAGCAATAGGAAAAATTTCAAAATCATACTGAAAAATTACAAGCAAATTTTTCAAAAATAAATATTCATTGTAGATTTTTTCCTCCTCTATCAGGAAGAAAATGTGCGTAAGCTCAACAAAAATTATTTTTTGAGTTTCTTGAATAATATTTGTATGGTTTCAGGACAAATTTTTGAAAATATTCAGATTTGATGCTGCAAATTTTTTTATCTTCAAAGATAACAATTCATTCATTTATAAGTTCTGAAAATTTTCTTTATTTTTGGTAAATTTAAAAAAAAATGGGGATTGTGTTATTTTGGTTTCATTTTGGAAACTTTCCAAAATGAAACCAAAATAACACTATCCCCATTTTTATGAAACGTAATATCCCCATTTTTATGAAACCTAATGAATATTTTTTTTATGTTAGGAATATAAAATTATTTTTAAATGATTTAAAAAAAAAAAATGAAGTCATTGCATTTTTTTTTTTTTTTTTTTTTTTTTTTTTTTTCACCTATTTAATGTCATAAATTTAATTGCACCAAATCAGGTTTTTTAATTTGAAGAAAATTTATTAAATAAAAAATGCTACTGTAAAAAAAAAAAAAAAAAAAGCAAAAACAAAAAAAGCAGAACAATGATGGAGAAAGATTTATTGTTGAATTGATTGCCTTCACTTTGCAATGTCATAAATTCTGGACAATTCCAAACATTGTGCATAATTATTTTTAACCTTAAATAATCAATAAGTTAAGATATATAATTTTCTTCATTCTGCAGACCTATATAACATATAGAATGAAGAATTCATTTTTATACTACAGGTGTATCTTCTCTGTGCTGTCCTTCTGATTATGATTCTCCACAATTTCTTATTTTTCATAGTTCTTAGAAGTGTTTCTTTTTACTATCCCTTCCCTTCTCTGTTCTGCTATCCATTTATACAAGCCTGTTACATATGTTACTGATTTTCTTTTGCTTTCTGTATATCCTGTCAGTATAAAATTTTCTAAGCCTTCTTTTCTAATGTGTTGCAGAAATTTCAACCTTTTCTGATTTTATATATAATTGTACTTTTTGTTTCCATTTTCCTTAAATCTTCTTTGTTGCTTACATGTTCCCTTAGCAGTATCCTCAGCATCCTTCTGTAGAACTGTATCTCTGTTGCTCCATCTTATCTTTGTTTGAGGAAATTGTCCCTCATTCACTGACATATAGAAGAATTACTATTACATAGTAATTCAGCACATTTTTCTTTGTTTCTAACAAATTTTAGAGTTTAGTAGTTATTACATATTTTTTTCTTTTTTTGAAATAACATCTTCAAGGATTTTAGTTTTCTAAAACTAAGGAAATATCATCCATCGCTTAAATGCGTTCATGATGTGTGTCTGAAGAGGCAAGTGTAACTGATCAATAGAAAATTGCATACAATTTTCTAATAAAATAACAATTAAATTTAAATTTCCTTAATTAGTGAATAATGCTTTCAATTTTGTCTAAATTTTCTAATTCCTTGATTTGGGGGCAATTTTTAAATTGGGAAGCATTTTGTTTGTTTTCATTTAGGGAAAAAGCATTAACTTTGGCTATAGTACCTATGATGTATTGAATCTTCTATCAGTAACAAAATAACTGCATTTTTAGTATTAGGTGATGCAGTTTAAATTTCTGTATAGTCCAATTTAGTGTTTCAAATAACTTGTAAACCCTGATTTATCTCCTCTTTTTATAGTATACAAAATTTATGAAATCCTTCGGAGTAGTAACATGAAATAAAACTACTAGTGTTAAACTAAGAAACCAAAGTATTTTATCTATATGAAAGGATGTTTGCAAGTTTAAAAAAAAATATGTTCAATTTATCTTTTTTTTTTGCTTCATATGTAAAGTGAATCATCTGTGAAATTTTCTTTACAAAGTTGAAATTACTGTTTTTATTTTGAAGAAAATTAAATTCTATTTTGAATGCTTCCCACCTCCATATTATATATATATCTGTTGATGATCATCCTTTACATTTGATGGAAGGATATGAATTGGTGTTTAGTAGGTAAAAGTAGTCTGAAATGCTAAGTGACTAAACCCATAATTTTATTTTTTAGATGTAATAGATCTTTTTTTCTTTCTTGTCAACAGTAGAGGGGAAAAGATCACTTAAGTTTTCTTTTTTCATAATACTAATATAGTGATATTCATCATGATTAACTATTCATTCTGCATTACTATTTGTAATGCAGTTTTTCTTTAAATTTTTTTTAATTCATTTTTAAGTGCAATCTAAGAAAATACTTCTATGCATAAAAAAATCTCTTTTGTAAGTAAAGAGAAATATGACCCCCCCACCACTGCAGTTGAAGATAATTCTCAACAAAACTTAAAACAATTTTTTAAAATGTTGGTATATTGAAACTTGTACAGAACATAAAGTAACATCTTATAGAAAAGTAAAATTTAAAAAATTAAGATTTTAAACGTTGTATATTTAAGGGAGTCAATTTTACATAAAAGCTTTAACATTGAACCGATAAAATAATTGATATGAAATATCTGAACAGTGGTAAGTGGAATTTGTGAAAATCACTTGGATGTTTAAAATATTTATTTTAACGTTTTGCTCTGTTGTATCAAAACAACTAAAAAAAAAATCTAAGGAAAAATGGCAACCCTACTATTTAGAAACAGTGGTTAATTTATAAAATTTAAACAGTTTAAAAAATAAATGTTCATGAACAAATTGATTTTCTTATTTTCACAATACAAATTTTAAGCATCCAAATTATTTTTTTGGATCCCATTTTAGTTCATTGGAACTATCAGTGACTATTAAAACCGGTTTCTATACTATATAAACCTGGGCAATTTGATTTCTGCAATGATCTTGTCATTAGTGATAAATAAATTTGACCAAATATTACCAGAATTATTATTGAATATTAACTTTTTTTTCTCTATATTATGCAAAACTGTATATAAAACTTTGGTAAATCAAGTCTAATTTCAAAGCTCCTGAAGAGAATCCAGTACAGTTAAAAGTAACTTTTAAGATATTTCATAAATTCATAGCTACTTAATTTAATTGTTGACCAGTTTACCTTTCATCTTATTTTTTTGTTAATTTTTTTTATTACTAAGCTTATTCCTTATTTACAATCCATTTTGATTTCTTAATAGCAGTAAAATGTAAAAAAAATAATAAAAAATAAGGTGAAGAAAAAAAATACATGGATTAATTATTAGGTTGGTGCAAAAATAATTTCGTTTTATCACATAGTAACATATCTTAGAAAACGAAATTATTTTTGCACCAACCTAATACAATGCTTCATTTATGAAATTTGGACAATTTTAAATTATTTGTTTTTTTTTTTTCTCTTTTTTTTTAATACTTACAGTGGTGCCTGAGGGTATGCAAGTAAGGTAAGTATTTTAATTCTATATTTTTAATTAAAATTAATGGTATTTTAAAATTCTAATTCTTTAAGTTAAAATTGATAATGTCTAAAGATCATCTACTGACAAGGAGGCATTAAACTTTGATTAAAAATGTTTAATCTCATGTTTTTAATTTAACATTTTTGCTAATCTGACTCAAGGTATGAATGCCACATTATTTTCATTTATAGAGAAATCTAGAGAAAAATAATTTCATAGAAATAGTCGTAAGCATAATTACTGAATTTTTGTAACAAAATATTAAAAAAAAAAAATCGGATATTAATTCAAAATTTAAATAAAACAACCTATCCCATGTTGAAATACTGCTCAAATTTAAAATTGCTAATTTCTTAATTTGGGAAATATCTAATCTTCAAATCTTTTCTCTAAATCTCCATTGTAATACAACATTGTGTGTTGCTTGCTGTTCTCAGGGGTAAGACTTTCATGTTGTTTATTGAGTAAATTTTTATTGAGAAAATGAATGTTCAGCATCTATGCTGGTAACAGGCATCCATATAACCTTATTGGTAATCTGTTCCAGATGAGGAAATCTGCTCTTATTTGCATTCCAAAATGATGCAATCTTGGTAATTCGCATACGTTTGGAATTCTTGAAGAAGGTTAGTAGGAGGGCATTGCAACTCCTTGATGGCTATAAAACTGTCTAAATCATGGCCTATACAGGGTAGCTGTCTAGGATCAAACAGGTGAGCTACCTTGTAAAAGTTGTACACAGGGTGGGTACCCCTGTATTTATTCAGTTTTGAAAAAGATGCTGAAAAAATCTTAGAAATTTGAGATAACTCTCTCCTTCTGTTTTCTAGTTCAGATAGATGATGTTCAGTTTCTAGGCCAGATGTTGATTTTGATGTACCAGTATGCAAATACCATTTTACATCCATGTTATATACAATGCATGCAAGCGGAGACAGTTTCTTCTAAGTTTGTCAGACAAAGTGCACATTTTCAAAAAATTAAGGACAAAATCATCTTGTACTTCTTTTTATCTTCAAAGTTGTGATTGTCTTCTGTTTCAGTTGAGCTGACTTTTTTTTTTTTTTTTTTTTTTTTTTTTTTTTTTTTTATTTGGTGTGATCTTTGATTATGTCAACCCTAAAAATGTCTACACTATTGAAACAGAATTTGCAAAATAACATTTTCTTCTGCATAAAAGTCATCAGGAAATTGCTCTACTCTGGCTTTAGCACAAATTTTAGTTACTGGGGTCATTTTCATTTTTTTTTTTATTTTTATAGAGGTGCAGACCCAACATTAGAGGTTGATTCACTATATTGACTTGATTCAGTCATTTTGGCAATTTGTTGCTTATTCATACAACTGGTTTAGATTACAAAATATAAATAAAATATGGAAAAATAATCATTGATAGTTAATGTTATTAAAGGATTTTTTGTTCAATTTGTTTACAATGGTGAAGCACTGAAGATGATGCAATTATTATTCTGAGAGAATTGCTGTTTGATGGTAAGCTTAGACAAGCCAGTTGTTTCATAGAATGATGTTTTTGGAGAATTGTTTTTCTTTATTTCTAAATTGTATGGTAGGCATGTGATAGCATTTAAAGGAAATTAATTTGTTAAACTTATTGGTTTGATCTTCGTCTCTCTCTCTCCCCAATTTTGACATTAATTATCTGTCTTCCATTTCCATGTTAGCAATGGATCTTGGTGGCTGTGACCTTCTGACTTTCATCTTGTTTGCAACATACAGTTTCTTATAAAAGTTAAAAAATATTTAAAAATAGACTAGCCAACATTCTCAGAAAATTGACAACCTATTTTTTTTATTTTTTATTTTTTTTTATTTATTTTTTTTTTATGTAAACATTTGTTAATTATTTTTTGAGTTTTATAAGGAGACTAACTACAAATATTTGTAAAAAAAGATTTTAAGGAAATAACTATAATAATGTTGTATTTATTAAAATGTTTAACAAAATCTGAGAGTTATTAAGTTTTGAAAGAATTAAAAAAATCTGAAAAAAAATAATTGCAGAAAATTTATTTCCCGACTCCTTATGTAAGTTATTCATAATTGTCTTTTCAAGTTACAATAATTGTTTTATTTTTTATAGCATCAGGCAAATCAGAATTTTTAAAATTTAGTTTAGATAGTCTAAAACATCTTTAACATCTTGCATGGACAGTTTTGTAAATCGTAAAAGTAATTGAACTTTGAAAATACATTTTGAAAGTAAGAAGTTTTTTTTTTTTTTTTTTTTTTTAACTGTTGTCTGCAATTTTTTTTTCATTTGAAGATATTTTTACAAACTGATGTTTTTGAAATGTTTGTTCATGATATATATATATATATATATATATATATATATATATGATGAAAAGGAAAAATAACCATGATATTTGACAGGTGTGCATACATGAACACATAAAAATAAAAAAATCACCTAACATCAATAATAGGACCTCCCAACAAGTGCATAAATCAAACTTAGTATAAAAATAATGAAAATTGAGAAAAACAGCAGTCAATTACTGAAACCTGACATGTGGACTTGAACAATTACAAAGGGGTTTGTCCACAGAACTCCAGAGTTGAGGTGCTAAAAATATAACCTCAATCAGCTAAGTGACAAATTTTATATTTATACTACACGCACACACACACACACACACATATATATATATATATATATATATATATATAAGCATTCTCACTTTCACCAGTGTTGTCTGGCAACATTTGTCTGTTTTTTTTTTGGGGGGGGGTTATTTGTATTTTTTTTTATATTTAACAATCAAATCTTTGTTACCCTAGTATATCTTTTTGTTTCTTCAGTGAGGGCACTTAGTTTTGTCTCCATTTCATTTCCTTTTGAGTTGTTAACTTCTGAAGGGTTGTTGGCTCTCTTGAGTTTAATGCAATCTCCCACTTAATCTCATATGATGCACTCTTATCATCACCTGCTGATTGTTCTATTTTTAGCCGTAAATATATTAAGCCGCACTGAATGTTGGCAGATGTTCCCAGTCACTCATCCTATGCAAAACTTGTGCACTGGTTTTACCCATCTTGTAGAGAGTATTCTAAACCTTGTATATGTGGGACACACTTGCAGGTGTGGTTGGATGCAAAGCATCTTTTGGTAACATGTTTAATTATTATATGGGTTCCTCGAGGAAGCAGTATTTTGGCTGCAATCCTTCCACAACATTCTTCTAGCCCATTTCATTTCTGATGTAGAAAGTGGTTTTGTTGTCTGTAAGGAGCTTGATAAATTTTGATGAGCCAGTAGCTGTCACACAGAATTGAAACAAGCTATAGATGTTAAGTGTTAGGTAATTGTCATTGTTGTAGTAGATCATATCCATTACCAACATCTGCTAGATGTTATCCACTACTAACTTTTCTTACCATCAGTGCTGTTACACCTATTGTTTGGCATGGGTTCTATGTTCTTATTGCTGACTTGATGGTTACTTTAGATGTGAAATTCAAATGGCCCCTTTGAAGTATGTACACTACATCAGTGTAATATAGCTATTATTTGACCAGGGTTTAAATCCTTCATGGAGGCAGCATACATTGATGACAGGGTTCTTCATTAACAAATGTGCTGCAAAGGTGAAACTACTTCATGTTAAACTGTCCATTAAATTTTGTCTGTGATGAAGATCACATCTGAAAGCAACCTATAGTCTTGCTCTTTGAGTATAGCCAATCTCTTCCATATTGGCATCTTACTAATAACTTTATGTAGTCAAAGTATTTGAGATCAAGTTGTACACACTTTGGCCTATCACTGGAGGGTCAGATTGATGTCCTTTGGTGTGGCATTCAGCTTAGCCAAGTTGATGTATTCATTCATTGGTCACAATCAGCACCCATCTTCCAGTATATTCCCATTCCTCTGCTAGGTAACTCATGTCAACTCGTACATTCATTTCCCATCTATGCACCAATTCCTTTGGGTAGTTTCACTCTTATCACAGTCTCTACCATCATATGTTTGATAAGAGGAATGTTGGTAACCTCATCATCCCAACCTTTTGTGATTGTATTCATTTTTTGCTTTATGTTGGTTGTCATGCAAAGCCATCTGTGTACAAATTTTCCAGAGAGAAAATGTTCCACTGCATAATGAAGTCATAGAAGCGAGAAATTATGTTTAATAGTGCCTTCTGACAACTAGATACTGGCACAACAGGATCTAAAATGTTTGTATTTGTACAATACATAATAAAAAGATATTATACTATAATCAAATAAATGCATACTCTTGTATTACAACTTTATTTATAATATGTAAAATGGACAGCCCTTTTTAAATTCAATAGTGAATAAATATTGATTAAATGAAGTCATAAATTTACATTTTTATTTAAAACTTAAATTCTTCTAAAAAGGTCATAAAACCTTTACTTATTCAGTAACTTTTTGAATAGATTTTTATACATTGTAAGCAATCAATCTGGTAAATACATTTCAATAAATATTATTGTAGACATTTTTTTTTTTTTATCATAGAAATATTTCAGAAAAACCACTTGAGTAAAATTAAAATGCATAATCGATGGTTATTGTCAATATTTACAAATGCAAAACTGCAATCTTTTTATATAAAAAATATAATTTCTAAAATTATAGTGAATTAAATAAGAATGTCTTATGCATGGAACATCCAAAATTTATTGTAGAATAATAATATAAAAGGTCATATTTTTGCAGTTGCATAATTAGATTGAATCTTGCAAACTGAGTATCTCTAATTTATATCTTAATATTTGTGGTACAAAAATTAAGTCTTAATGATATTCACTTTTTCACTTGTATATCCTAATACAGTCTTAAATTCCAAAATGGTAACATTTTTTTTAATATGCTATTATTTTGGTTGGTTGGTCTATAAAAAGGTAAAAAATATCTGAAGTAACTATGAAATGGGAAAGAGTGAAGTAGAGAAAGAAATAGAAAATTGTTGTATCAGTTGCATAATAGATAAACAAAGCAATAATTATTGCTTCATGGTACATGAAAAGAAATACTTGTTACTTTCTGCTTTACAAACTTGTGCACATGGATGATCTTGAGAAAAAAGTGGAAAATATGATCTGATAGAAGTTTTTATTTGCTTATTTGTTAATAAATTTAAAATTTTTGTACATCATTTTGTCTAATTGATTAAAAATTATTTATGGCCATACAATTTGTTGTAATATTTTAACTTTTTGTAGTACAAAAAACTTAAAGAATGCCTGGAGAAAGAATTCCCTGGTAAACTTGAATTTGTAAGTGTCTTCATTTTTCTTTTTTTGTTATGATAGTGAATTGAATAAAATGCATAATAAATGCAACAAACACAATGTGATACCTTTTTTTTAAAGTTGGCTACAAGAATTCTCATTTAAGTTCCGAGATTATGATTAAAATATATCTAAACTAAATGTGAAACATTGTCAAAAAAACTTTCTACAAATCTTACTGAAAATTTCCTTGCTTTTTATATAGCAAGAATAACTTTTCATAGTAAAATCATAAATGATCATAGTTAATATTTGTATCTTAGTTTATTTACTACAAAGTAATTATTATAACATTTTTGTGTGTGTGAAATCACTCTTGTATATAAAATATACATTTTCTGAAGTTAGGAACCTTATTCCTAATTTTGGCATCTTTCATGAATTTCACTAAAAATAATCTCTAAAACCTAATATGAATGTCCTTTCTGCTATAATCATTGGAATATTTTAAATATTTCTATATCCCAACCACAAGATAGTTTCTATAATAATTTTTAGTAACATTTTCTGAATGTTACCTCTATAGCTTGAAAAAAAAATTAACCTCTCATGAACATAATATGAATATGATAAACTATATTTTTTCCAGTCTTATTATGCTACTCCTAATGCCACTGGTTATTTTGAGGTAGAAGTATCTGGGAAACTTATTCATTCCAAAAAGGTAAATATTCAGTTTTACTGTTGTTTTACAATATGTACCTATATGAAAATGTTAAATCAACATACCGTGATCAAAGCATTTTTTGAGTATTTAATTAAATTTTTTGCTCATTTTTAGAACATTCAAAACCTTGATTTTAAAAAAACTTGGCTTTCTTGCATCAGCAGTTGTACTAACTTTCTGCATAGTAAATTTTAGCCTCTTTTTTGACAAACACATTAATTTGGAAATCAGTTGTCAGATTGCAATGAAATTTTTAGGACTTGTTCACAAATGAATTATTTTGGAATTTTTTTTTTTTTTTATTAGAAAATCTTAGTAAAAAAATTTTCCCCTGTATTTCAGGCCATTACTTAATTTTATGAAAACTTGAGAAATTTAACATAATTTTTAGTGACTATATTAGATAAAAACTAGAATTCTTTGAAGAATTTAAATCACCAAATTTTTTTCAAAATCAGACCGTGTCTTATCAAAAATCTCTTCTGAATTGAAAAATAAAAGCTGCGATAAAACTAAACCATTATTTAATTAGCGGACTTTAATTAACGACAATATTGTCTGAAGAAAAACAGTTCATTGATGAAAAATGAACTTCACATTTGCTAATTTTCTTCGAATATTTCAGAAATATATTTTATTTTTGCAAGATTTTTGAAACCATGAATTAACTTTTGTGTACAGATGTCAAAAATGGCTGTTTTTATTGAAAAAAAAATCAATTTCAATCAATATAATTTCTGTTTGAAATGCACTACAGTAGTATTTTGCTTACTGGAAATAGTAAATTTCAAAGCTAAGATGAAAGCTTCAAGAAAACTGGTTCATTTTTTAAAATTTCATTCTGAGCCTTATATATATCAAATTAGTAGAGGTACCTACTTTACAATAATAAATTCAAAACAGTCCATCTTTTTAAATAATGTCCTTTAATAACAATTGGAGAAATTATTTTTCAGGAAATTTTTTTTTTTTTTTTTTTTTTTTTTTTTTTTTACCAAGGTGCTAAGAAATTTGCCATATTTGATAACCCACAATCCACAAGTTTTAAATTTAAAATGTTTCTTTCTATACTCCAATTTCTTTTAAGATCAAATTCATTTATGTAATTATTATAATTTGACTATTAAAACATAAATGTTAATTTGAATTTATACTGTAAAAGTTTTTTTCTTTAAATTGGTTCTTATTTAAAAACTATTTTTGCATAATAATGATTTTTAAGCTTTAACTGTGTTAGAGAAAATTGAGAGCAGATATTTTGAGTTATGTAAATTGGACATTTTGTGCTAGGACATTATGTAATCGGCTTTTAAACAGCTGAACATTCCATAAATATTTTTCCTGTTATTCTTTTTAAATGTTTTTTTTTCTTTTAAATCTAATTTAAAATAATTTGTAAGTCCTAAAAATATTTGACCCTAATTTATTAGATAATACTCTTAGGTTATCAGCATTTTTATTTTGCAGAATGGAGATGGCTATGTTGATACTGAATCTAAATACGACAAAATTATTGAAAGTATTCAGGTGGCTCTAGGTGAATGAATGAATGAATTTTGAAAAGAAAATGGTAAGTTAATAATGAGCATAGCCATGTAAATAAAGATTATTTGGTTGGGATACAATCTTAGCCTTTTAAATAGCATAAGCAAAGGCTAAGGAGGTTATAAAACCCTTTTAGATGATAGAATGTATCAGAAATTTATACTTTTTATACTTTGTACATAATAGGAATAAAGGGTGACTTATTGTGTCACTTTTCATTTTTCAAATTGTCACCTTTCTTCAGTGCTAATGATTTTCCTGATTATCTTGTTTTTCTTCTTGTATTCTAATCTTTGAAATTTTGAAGTACTTGATACATTTATTTAGTTAGTAATTAGAAAATTTCATCTTTACAAATTTCATGAGTTTAATTTAGTATTCAGCATCATCAAATTTATCACGCCACAATTTGAGGTTTTAATTTCAGAACTGTGATTAACTGAACATAAACTCAAAACACCTGTAATCATAATCTTTATTATTATTAAATGACTTTCAAAATTTTCTTAAAAATAAAAGTTAATGTAAATTTTAATTTGGCCTCAATGATTTTTTTTTTTTTTTTTTTTATTTTTTTTTTATATGGAAATATTAGTGAAACTTACAAAAACACAATTTTTTATTTTTTAACTAAGAATATGGAATTGTAATTTTTAACAATATCTTTTTCTTTTTCTTTCAGTAAACTTTCCAGCTTCAGTTATGCTGTACTTTGTCTGATGATTGTTTTTGGTTAAATCCAGCTATGGAACATCAGAAACATGACTGATAATGCACTGGACAGAATAACTTCTGCTGAGGACATTTTGCTATTTTCTATGTGAAGAATAAAAAAAATGTTTAATTCCTTATTTTAACTTTCCTTTTTTCTTTATTTTTTCTTTCGACCTAATCTCTATTGGGGGAATAATAAACTTACAAAAATTAGTTCTTTCTTTGGTAAAGAAAGCAATAAAGATGAACTGCATCTATTCCATTTGCTTAATAAAAAGGACCCTTTTTCTCCTCTTTAAAAAAAATTGAAAATAGTTTCTGCCTTTCCTAAATTATTAAAATTATTTTTTCTTTATCCTTTCTGTTTAATTTACAATCTCAAAATCTGATCAAGGTTTCATTTTCCCTTTAATCACTTTTTAATTTAACTGAATTTGAAGTATTATTAGTTATCCTTAATTTTCTGTCCAAATTTTTACCTTAATTTAGATTTCCTTTCACTGCAATTTGTAGACTAATTTTACAAAACATGCTTGTGTATCACTGTCGTCATACTGCCAATATAAAAAAACGATATATTTCTAATACAGATGTTAATTTCTTAGTTACTGAAGATTAATTGACATCTTTTTCATTTTTAAGTTTCTATCAACAAAGCTCATTTAAACTTAAGTTAAAACTGTATTTCTTTTCTTTCTTTCTTTTTTTTTTTTTTTTTTTTTTTTTTTTTTCATTATGTTTAAACCACATGCTCCAAAGAAGATGTGGACTATAAAAATAAAATTCAACAAATCCAATAGTAATTGTCTTTGATAATTAAAATGTCCAGATTGTATTATGCTTATTTTTTAATAACTTCAAATGATTTTTATTAAACTCCATCTCAACACTCTCAAGAGAAAATATATAATAGCCACCCAAAAATATAAGGAAAAAATATAATTTGCATTATAAAGATCAGATTTGTTTGTGAGTATGTATGTTTGCTACAATTATACAGCAAAAATGACATATTCTAGTGAGACGTGTTAAAACATTTTAAGAGAAAGGAAAAAAAAAATTCCAGTCTGATTTGCAATTTAGTGTGTGGTCGGCATTCATAATCAGAAAAATCTATCATTATTATCAGAGTATATTTTGAAACTGAAAAGAAAATCATATCAACATCTAAAGAGAATACAGAAATAAAGACAATTGCTATATTAAGTAAACTGAAATTTTGTTTTGTTAAAAATGTAGAAATTTATCTTTTCATATTTTGCTTTAATAATGAATATTTCCACACTTATTATAAAACAAGTTTTCCTACATTGTAAGTATGCTCATAAATCATTTAACTTTAGATGCCTTCTGGTTAGGGATTATTAGGAATGCAAATAAATTTAACTTGACGTGTAATTGAAGATTAGCCAATTATATACTAGTCTTCCCCTTTTTTTTTTCTTTTTTTTTTTTTTTTTTTTTCCTTTAATTGTAAATAATTATAATGTAAATTACATAAACAGCAAGTGACCATTCATTGAACTTGATACATCCTATAATCTCTCTTAAGTGTAGGATATGAACATTACACTAGATTTGTGTATGACATTTATCTATATTCTAGACATACAGGAAAGTTTCAAAAGACTAGTCACATTTTAAGTGTTAAGCATTGATTGCTCCATTTGCAGGACGACTTCTTAAAGGACTACAAGTCACAAATAAGATATATGCCCTCATAACTTGAAAGTGAAGGGAAACTAACAAAAGAAGAAAAAAAAAAAAAAGCTGTTCTATTAAAATTGGCTTAAATCTCAGACTTGATTGAAGGGAACCAGTATCTAGATAGAGGATTCTTTGGTTGACAGGAGTTTACTAGTTGAAGACCAACAGTCATTTAAGATTTTTGGCTTTCCAGCTGAAGTTAACATTCATTGTTCACCATCTTGACAATGTATGATGGTCTGTTATTTCAAATTCTACATCAATGAATTAATATTTTTTTTCTAAACTCATAAACATTGACTAAAAAGTTGTAAATGCAAAAAGAAAATATGATACAGTTGCATTTTCCTCTAGCATTTCCAGAGTTTTGAAACCAAGAAAATGCAATATTATAGCATACTGTTTATGATGCTCCCCTTTAGTGGCAATGGTACTTTAAACTTGAAAGGTCATCATCTGAGGAAAGGCTTTGTTGGCAACCTAGCTATTGTGACACTATTTAGCTGTGGTAATTGGTTAACTAATTAACCATAGAAATTAAAAAGAGGAAAGACTTAAGGTGGGGGGAGAGATCTCGAAAGATAGATTGACGTTAAAAGGAAGATTTTATTTTATTTACGAAAAAGATACTTTTCCCAAAAGAGAGTAATCCCGTGGAAAAAGCCATATGTAGGGTCTTGTCAAATTGATTAATATCATTGTGAGGGAATGCTTTGCCAAGGGAAACAGAATTCAGAAAGAAAAACAAAGCATTAAAGATATCAGGCTGACACATGGTGTTCATAAAAAAAAATTTCAGCCTGAGATGATTGCGATACTGGCAGAGAGAATCAATATTAATTATCTTTTGAAGATATCATTTATTTTTAATTCTTGAGTGCTGGCGAAGAAAGGCCATATGGCGTCTGTGAGAATTTTGGCATGAGAAAGAAAATTGTGGAGAGTATCATTATTTACTTATCGATGTGGAGACGTTGAATGGCAATATGGTGTATGTAAACTTTTGGCATGAGACAAAATAGAGTGGAGAATTGAGATTTGGTGAGATAAAAGAATTTAATTTTTGAACAAGTCAAGGATTCCATTATAAAGCTAACTTAATGAAAGGACCATATGGCAAACTTTGACAGTGATTAATGGTGTCGGTATAGAGGGCTGGCTAAGTGAATTTTGGCTGGCCAAGAGATATGATGGAAATTTGTGAATTTTGTAAAAAATTCTAGATTGTAATTTTAAGGAGGCCAGCTTAGCCACACCTGCATGACCAGATGTCATTGGTCAGGTGGTAGCATGTGTGATAGCCAGAGGTGAATGGATGAGAAAGGCAGGAAAGTTGTTAACGCCCACTGAAGGGATTGATATGAGATATCAATGTGAAAATATTTTTCAAATTGTAGTTAAATAAAACATATTCTAACCTGAACACCCACCTCCAAAAAAAATCTTTAAATATACAAATAGAAAAAATGCCGTAAGAATTTTTGCCGTTAATAAAATTTAAAAAAAAATCCAGACAACATGCATTTAACAGATGTCAGATTTCATTGATGAATACATCCCTACCCCCTACCAAAACGTAGCTAATAACGGATACATCAAAATATAGACATAAAGAACATGCAAACACCTCTGTCTAGTGGAAGTGAATTTATCTGTAATCTTGGAAACGTGAATTATGATTTTAGCTGTGTCTTTAAAACCCAGTAATTTTAAAAGTTACTCCAAAATTTGCCTGAGGATGAAATGGAACTAATGTCTTTAATTTAATTACAAAATTAAATTTGGACCTTCCATTTTTGAAACATGGTTAGAGCTGTGTAGCGGAAAACCATATTTTAAATCAATTAATTTATAATATATATTCTTAATACTAGCCTAGAAGCTGCCTTTTATTTTCATTGTCCTATGTACATAAAAGTTATAAGAATTTAAAAATAATAAAATTATTTTATCTTTATTTGATGCCTTAATTCAGAATAATCTTTTTTCATATATGCAACCAACCTCCATGGTTTGTTGACATGTATTTTGCATGTAACTTTTATTTTCTTTTAAAATCACCATTCTTTATGATCCCTTCACAGAAAGTCCCTTTTAAAACATTAGAGAACCTGAACTATGTAATATTTCGAATATGTCACAGTACGCGTGCTAGAAAAAGGAAATAAAGCCAGCAATGTACCATGCCCTGCTTAAGTTTTAAATATGGTTTAATTAGATGATTGCAATTTGAATGAAAAGTGAAAATTAAAGTTAAACCTTTCGCTCTGTTTGATATTTAACTTTAAATGACTTATTGCTGTTGCTTTATTTATATAGAAAAAAGATTAATGCAAAATCTCTTATGACTCACTAAGTGATTCTAAAAGTAGAATAATTTGAATGACATTAAAAATAAGTTTTTTAAAAAGTATTTCTGTATTTATTTAATTTCTCTCTCCTTTTCTGAATTATTAGGTTGGTGCAAAAATAATGTCGTTTTCTCACATAGTAACATATGTGAGAAAACGACATTATTTTTGCACCAGCCTAATACATGGGTATAGAATTCAATACTCATATCTTCAGATGTCTTTTTCCCAAGTGAGCATTCTTCTTTTATAAAAAGAGAAAACTTTAAGATATATAAGATGATAGAGAAATAGAAATGCTGAAATTCAGAAAATTTGATCTTTCAAATTAACCAAAATGGGATACATTTTGTGTGTACATTTGCAGCTAAGAATAAACATCTTTATGGTTGAAACATCTTTACTGCTAAACTAGAGCACTCCAGCAATAATGCCATCAGTTTTTTATGGTTTTCTATCACACTGTAAGAGTGCCAGATGATGCAATTCAGTCCAGTTTTTGAGATTCTTCATATAAATAGATTAGATGGTTTTACCTTCTCTCCCCTTGTAGAAATAAATACTGGGGTGGCATCTGTAACATACTAAATAAAACAGTATTTAACAGTTTGGTTGTAGAATGATTGTTGAGAGCCAGAAAGAACATTCCTGCATCAAGATGGAAATTCTTTAGCAACAGTAGCAACAAATATTTCAGGAATATGTGAATTAATCTAGACATCAACAACATTAAGACTATGGGTAATATTGTATCAGCTCCTATTGCAATTCAACATTGCCACTGCTCAATTCTTAATTAAATATGCTGCATAGCATTCACTACATAGGGGTTTCATAGTCATCAACTAAAAAAGGTACTATTGTTGACACTCCAGCATGTTACTGTGCCACACATTAGTCAGAGAATGTTCCTGTTAGTCTTCAAAAGACTATATTTTACCTCTTTTAGTCAGAAATTTGACTTTGTATATCGAAGAAACCTGATGAAACTTTGACTCCATCATATCAGAAGGGTTTTGTAAATGATAGTAGTAACACTGTAACACTGTTGGAGAGATATGAGGAACCTTTTAGTTTGTTTTTAACAAGTGTGATGTACAAGGACTTTACTAGTCCTGACCCCTGTCTCCATCAATGTGCCAAATGGAAAGACACAAAAATTGGCACATTGGTTAATGTTGCTTCACATAGAAGACACAACTCTGGATGGAAGCTATTGTTTGATGCATTTGTGGATACCTTTCTTGTAGAACTTTGGAGGTTGAAATTTCAACTTGAACTGTACTTAAGTGTGCCAACATTCTGGAAGTGTCTGATATATTAGGATATTATAGGATAGAAATCAGAAGTTCTGGTATCAAATCAGAAAAAGTGGGGATAGAGAAGAATTTCCTAGCTTCAGTAGTGTGCTTCCTTTGCTGGTCATTCTATATCTGTAGGGTTTAATCAATTCCTACAATTTGAACAGTGATTATTAATTTGATAACTTTAAGCTAGGAAATCCATAAACACCATTTTTGTCTCTGAAGACTTTGATCTTAAGTTGCCAACTGGGGGTTGGAAACATACCTTTTTGAACTATGCTTTTATCTTTGGTTTAAAATGATGAACACATATTTGTAGTTAGACTGGAAAGAATATCTTTGTTTTTTCTGATACATGACCAAGAGTTAACAGGATTAGTTGAGTTTGTTGCCCTTCTGAAAAGATGTGAGTAAACAAGAAATGTACTACATTGACATTTTTTGCATATACAGGTGTTCATGAATGATCTTTTTCTGTAGACCCCCATTCTAATCTTGACCCTGCCTGTTAGTTCCCAAATATTTATACAGTGTGGTCATTAAATGACAGTCTCTAATTATTGAATATTGTCACCCTCAGTGGCTGAATGGGGCTATTTCAGTTGATGTCCAATCATACTTGAAGTGTTGATACCAGTATTTAACAACACCATGTGTTGGAACATAACCAAGAACAGCAGGAACTGTTGAGTTTGGCTCCCTTCTAAAAAAAATGTGAATAACAAGAAATGCACTACACTGACATTTTATAGAAAATATCTGTAAATCAAAATTACAGTGAAGTTCACTTGAAAAAAAATGTTAATAGTGTGTTTGTTTTTTACTTTGCAAATAAACAATTATGGTGATAATGATGAATTCAACATGCCATATTTTTTTTTTGATGGATATATTCCAGTAATCACTTCCTCTTAGGGAATGACTATTGTCTGTAGGGACTTCCGGCGAGGGAGTCATTATTGTCTAATAAGTATTCTTGTCAGATTCCTTTATCTGTTTTCTTTATTAAGACATTTATTCTTGTTAAAACCTTATAATTTAAAAATTAATTTTAAAGAGAAAAGTTCAAGAGACCATAAAATTTCAAGTCAAAACTTAAATTTCATGTTGGTTGAGGACTAGTGAAAGTCCTCAGTTGAAATTGGTTATGCCATGGTAAATGTTAATACTGAATGTTGAAGGCATGTATGTTAGATAGTGATAGACAGAAATTTTGATATATGTGGCAACAGATTGAGCTTACAGTTTACAGCTGGTTGATAGAGTATGAGTCAACTGCTGAGCTATCTCTGGAGCTGTTGGTTACATATTGAAAGATTACAATAGAACATTTTAAAAGTTAGTCTTAATGTCCAAGTTTTTGATATTTGACTAGTCACTAGTTGAGCCATTGTGTGCAGTGACTTTTCTGTTGGATTCATTGAAGACTAGCAGCATGGCCTGGCATTGCCCGTGCTTGATTCAAAAATCGTACGGCTCATACAGCAATCACTATCACTTGATTTAAAATATTTTTGCTCTTCCTTGCCTTTAAAGAAGTGCCCTTTGCTGTGCTGATGTTGCTACATGCCTTACTTCTTGCCTATCTCACACTGCAAATTTTTTCTAAGCTCTATACTAAACATTAAATCTGTTACAAAAAAAGAACTAAACAAAATGAACACAAAACAATCAGCTTTAAAAAAGGACTTGTAACTGGAAAAACTGAATGAAAAATGAATGTTAACAACAAATACTTTTTCACACCCAACCCAGTTCTGCAGAATCAGAATCAACATTGAGTTTAAGCAAGCGAATGAGCCAATTGGAATAAAGTGCTATGCAGATTTAAATTTTTCCCCACTTGTGACGAATGCAGTTATTGATTTTTTTTGTATGCTAGCATGTTAGTTAACATTTGTGTCAGTCAGCTGTTGGCTCTCATGCTGGCCAATAGAATCTTCCTGCCTATTCATGGCAGCCAGCTATTGGCTCTCACTCTGGCCAGTAGAAAATGTCCACAAACTACATGAAAACTGCCTTGGAAGCATGAAAAAAATCTATTATTTCCACTATCGATGGGAGTTGGGAAATGCAAAGTCGGTCTTGGCCTTTCTGCTACCTTGGAGCATGTGCATGTAAATTTTGGTGCAAATCCGTCGAAAATTGTGGCTGCACATTCATTACACACACACACATCCTGCTTTTATAGATAGAGATGTGTCTAGGTGCATGTGTTGTAAGAATTTGGACAAGCATAGCATGACTTCTGCTGGTTGATTGTCAAAGGATTAAGTTTGAAATGTGCATATATCAGACTCCAAAGATCTGGATAGTCATGTGACTTTTGTAGCTGACTGCCATCCAGTAGTTGTAGAAAAAGGGTTTTATAACTTGGTGAAATCTAAAATCTGCTTATCAGAGCCTAATTTTCCGCACTATTTTTGAATAACATCTTCAGGTATTGGGTCATGTTGAAAATGCAGATAGAAACCAGGAACTAATTTTTTGCCAAAACAAACTTGAGCATTTCAAGCTGGAAATAAGTTGAATTATAATAAAACTTCTCAGCATGATTTGGCACTCTGATATAACAACTGATTATTTCTTGGAAGGGAACTTGTATATACAATTTCAATAAACTTCATACATAATGTCTTAAGTTTCTGATTTGATTCTTTTTATTGTGGAACTAGTGGAGATAATGTCACTATTTATAATTCATAATATATATATATATATATATATATATATATATATATTTGTGTGTAAAAATGTATAGAAAATAGGAAAGAACTCGTTAGGTAAATAATCCAAAGTTCTTTAGTATTTTTGTTATTATTTTTAAAAAACAGTGCTATATATATATATATATATATTTATATATTTAATGTTTATACATTATTTTTATATATACGAATATTTAATCATATTTTACTTGCTAACCAGACACTTCCTCTGTAGCTAAATGGTATAGCATGTCAGGCTATATGATAGTTCCGTGTAGGATACAGGTTTGATTCTTGTCAGAAGACGCATATTTTCTATGAAATTTCTTGGACATTCAGGCCAGTAAATGGAATTAATACTAAACAGAACATTTACTTAAATATATGTATCTATAAAAATAATGTATAAACAATATATTAAAATAATTGTCAGACTTAGTACATTATATATATATATATATATATATATATATATATATATATATATATATATATATATATATATATATATATATGTATGTGTGTGTGTGTATGTAGTGAAGTTCTGACTAAATGCAACATGACAGGTATTGACGCCATCCTCATGAAAATCCAACTCAGGTAAGGGGGGGGGGTCGTCTTTCTCATATGAGCAATAGCAGAATTCCAGAACCGCTCCTTTTTGGCCAGCCTCTAACAAGCAGGTCAGTTGAAAGGCAACTCTTGTTTTTCAACGCTAAACTCAAAGACAATCTGAAGCAGTGCAACATCTCCTTTTCTTCCTGGGAAAATAAAGCATTAGAACAAAGGAGACTGTGCCTGTTTTGCTTCTCATCTATACAAAGGTTTGAGCAAAGCTGACTTGAACATTGGGATTATTGCATACAAATATTAAAATAAGTAGACAGCATGATGCTTCTCAGTGGTAGTTTAACTGCCAATGTGGCTTTGTTGTACAAAGTAAAGCAGGCCTTACTGTCTTCATGGAAATATGTGGCAATTGGTCCTCAACTGCTTGATCGAAATGTGTCTGCAGCATGTTCCATTTGTCTAAAAGTCTGCAAGTCATGGGAGACATATGCGTGTCCTTAAAAGTTGAGCAC
>OZ010616.1:45426649-45466649 GCA_963932145.1 Acanthosepion lycidas | reverse complement strand
AAGTTTAAAATTTTTGTCATATTCAAAAGAATTTTCTGTATTTTGTTCTGATCATGTTAAAAAAATCCCTGGAGGCTCAAATTTGATTATTTATTAAGAGTTCTGCATTCACAGAACCGGAAGTATTCACAAGTGTATGTAAATTTTCATGCAACCCTCAATGGATATTAGTTGGACAATGCTGATCAATCCCAGTTTCCAAAACTTTGATTAATTTTGTCAATATATTCATCATCACACTGACATTTGTAATTATAGATCACTGAACTGACATGTCGGAACATAACATCTTTATGAATGGATTTCAGCATTAGTTGGGAAGTGAAAACAAAATTTGAATTGTTTCAAAGCTGCACACTTTGAAAGATTTGATTGGCAAATCTTGTGCAAACCTTACCAATCCAAGGTAATTGCAAATAGATGGAAACTTTTCTGAACCATACAATTTGAGTTTATTAAATTTAATAATGTTAGCATGAATGTTAGATTTCAAAATAGATGAGATATTTGTGGACAGATGAATGTAATACATTAAAATAATAAATCATGGAAATATCATGATGTTGGGTGGCAGAACATCTTTACAGATTTCAACATAGGAAGTTAAAAAAATCTTTGAATTCGCAGAAAAATAACAAAACTTCAAACTTTGAGAGATTTTCTGAGCAAATTAAGTGGTAACTTTGCCAATCTAAGGTAGTCACAAATTAATTTAGTCTGTAGTGAATGTGTTTACATCAGATGGTTACCAGTGTGGATAGATGGCAGGATAATTATTTTATCAGCAACATAATCTGGAGAAATATTTGTTTTGGTGTTTTAAAATAAGACCATCATATGGGTAGTAGTAATGTGAGAAATTAGGTCAGTGTTAATCTACTGTGTTTTTTTTTCTCAGTCCTGCACAGGACAGAAATGTTAGTAGCAGGTGATCTCTTAATTGCTTTGTCACGTGTCATGCATGGCTGCTTTCTATGTGTTAGTGTTCTTTAGTCCCATCCTCTCCTGCCACTTGACTTTGCTACTCTGGTCGAGAGGTATCAGGTTTTTATCCTTTTGCTCAGGCTTGAGAATTTGGTATGAACATTGTTCCTGCTAATGTCAAAAACCTCTTTGTGTCAATTTATTTGATTAGCCAAATTATTATATTTTCTGGCATTCCTTTCTTTTTCATTTATAGTGAAAGTTATGCGTGGACCTTCCCTGATTTTTGATATTTTTCAGTCACAAATAAGTAGGCTCAGCTCCTGCAAACTTCCAGTGTTTTGGATCAGATTCAGTCTTTTTTTCTTCTTCCTCTTTTTATTTGAGGGTTGTCTTCTCGTAGGTTGAGAGAAGTATAGAAAGAGAAGTTTACAGAGAGAGAAAGAAAGAAAGAGATATGTGTTTTAAAGGAAAATGTAAATGCTTTATTTTAATATTAATTCTTTTTATTTTTGTTTATATATTTCATTTTTATTGGGACTGACTTTTTTGTTGTTATATTTTTCAAGTAATTTCTTTTTTCATTGTTTCTCTTTCTCCCCTTTGTTTTATATATTTTTTGTTTCCATCCCTTTTCAGCTCTGCACCAGACTGGCAATTGGGAGTAGATATAGGCAAGCAGCTTAAATTTCCAGTGGAAATAATACAAACTAAGCTTCATCCAGACATGATTATTTATTCTGAAAAGACCAAGCAAATCATCATGTTAGAATTAACAGTCCCTTGGGAAGAAAATATGGACAAAGCCCATGAAAGAAAGCTTGGAAAATATTTACAGATTGTAGAGGAATGTAAAACATACATGTGGTTGGAGAGCCCAGTGCGAACTGATTGAAATCAGTTGCAGAGGATTTGTAGGACGATCACTATGTAAGATGCTGCCAAAATTAGGTGTAACAGGTTGAGAAAAAAACAAGGCTATTTGCTCAATAACATTGACAGCAGAAGAAGCCACCAGATGGTTATGGTTGAACTCTGACAAGCATTTTGAATCCAAGGTGTTGTGCTCCCTGACAGCCAAAGATGTTCCTTTTATGGGCTTTTATGTCCTTTTCTTAGGTTCATATCATTGTTTTTTGTTTTTTTAGGTAGCATTGGGTGGAAATTCTGGATAAACTTTGCCAAAGAGGTAGTTAAAATTAAAAAAAACATCCTTTTGACACTCCATTTTTTGAGGGCATGAAGGTCCATGTTTGCTGATATCCTGTTGACTTCTTAATAATTTTGAAGTAATTCTCCTAGAATAGCTGTCATGCAATGTTAAAGTGTACCCAGGTATGTAACTAAAAAATGGTGAAGAGAAAATTGATTCACAACTTTACTAATGACATTTGCATGAAAGTGAATATTAGAGACTAGGCAGAAACCTGAAATCAGCTTACTGATAACACTATAACCTCTTCTTAAATGATACCACTTCCTTAGCAATAAATCTTATAGTCCTATATATTTCTCTTTTGTATTGTCTCATCTAGATGTTGAGTAGCTTAAAACATGAAAAAATAGATTTGCATTTGTTAAATAGTTATCTCTTTAGAATGTGCTTCTTTCAATTGATATTTGTTACCACTTTCAGAAATAAATATAAATTTTAAGCCAATCAGAAGACCTGGTTAGAATAAGTTTTCTTTATGTTAGATATCAAAAGAATTCATTGACAACAGCTGAAATATATTGAATATGCATCTTCTAACAGCCAAAAAGAAATGGACAATAATTACTTTTTGTATACATAGGCTCCATGCATCGGATGTAGTTTGATTAAAGTAAAAGGAAAGAAAAGCATTTTGATTTATCAACCAATCAAAATGTCTCATCAAAAGAAAAAAAAAAAAACTAGCTCAATAATCCTAAATATATATATATATATAAAAGATGTAAATTTATCCAATGCTACATTCTTCATTATTACTTCCTCCTCCTCCTCTTCCTACTTCTCCACCCCCCCATCATCACCACCAGCAGCAGCAGTTCCATGACTGGGTGTGGTCAGCTGATCACTTGACCAGTTTCCCCCCATATATCTTAGTTGTGTATCGATGCCTAAGTCTCTATGAAGGATCTTCCAATCCACTCAGTGATATTTTCAGGCCATTTTCACCATCAGTCTGCCTGTTTTTGTTTTGCCTAAAGTAGCAACTTATAAGATGGTGCTGGAATGATTCTCAAATTCTTGTGATGTGTCTGTATCATTTCAACAATCTATTCTTGATGACAAGTTTTTCTAGCAGGCATCATTCATTTCTGATAGTGTCTAGCACTGCATCATTTGTGATATGGTCTATGCAAGAGATGCCTACGATGGTCCTGTACCCTCTCATTTCTAATGCTTGGATTATTTTCTGTAGTTCTGCTGTTAATGTCTATGGTTTGCAGGCATACTGAATGATTGAGACGGCCAATGCATGTAACAGTCAGATTTTTTATTTCAGGTAGAAGTTCTTAGTTTTGGGATAATTGCTACTGTTGGTGTTGTTCTTGAAATTATTTTTTTTTATTCTGGAACCCTCTTTGCTGATCATCAAGTAAAGATATTTGAATTGGCTCACAGACAATTGATTTTTATCTTGGTTGAAAACCTCCTCTCATTGTACATCAAAAGTCTTTTTATTTTCAACATTAATCTCCATTACATATGTAGAGGAAGTTTCATTCAGGTTATTCATTAGACTAACAAGTTCTTCTTCATTGTCAGCTAGACAATCTAAGTTGTCTGGAATGTAAAGATTTGTGATGTTGGAACATCCAACACTGACTGTATCCTGATATTCCTCAAGGGCATCACTTATGACTTGTAACCTACAAAGGGACACTTTCACATCTTTTCACATATTCCTCAAGGGCATCACTCATGATTTGTAACCTGTTCCTCAAAGGCATCATTCATGATTTGTAGCCTACAAAGGGATACTTTCACATCTGCATTAGTAATGTTACCATCGTATTTCAACTGAACTCCAATAAACCACTTATTACAAAAACTACAAATTACTTCCACAGACATAAATAATTTTCACTCACATTCCCTTATTTAAAATAAGTCCTGCAGAATATTAACTAAAAATAATTTTGTATTATATTATTGCTTAATTTACATGGTTATTTATTATTTTTGCTACTTGCTGATATATTCTTGCCATTGCAGTATGTTTGTTCATTTCAGTGATATTTGTATAACATATTGGATTACTGTCTGTTCCATAACATCAATGATGATAATGATAATTGTGTAAGCACTTCTGGTCCCACTAGGGAATGTTGGGTGCAAAAGAGATTGCGTGCGGGTTTGAACAAAACACTTATTGAGTTCAGCATGTTTTCGCTCATCTTTATGTTGCTTCAGTTTTTAACCATATAGCCAGTCTCACATAGTTTATCTTTCCACCTTAAGCCAATGGGACATCATCCATAACTAAAATTACAGGCAACACAATTTTTGAAAGGCTTGCCCTCTTTCTCCTTTGAATTCAAAGTAAAAATATGTGATTTTTCTTTCTCCTGCAAAACATACGGAATGTAAGTACTTCAAAGATTTAAACTGAAAATGATGTTGAACTTTCACTAACTTTAATGATGAAGTTCATTTCTTTTCTTATTTTTTTTCTGTATGATGATTGGTTAATACATTTATTAATAGTTGTTTCCTATGTCGAGTGAAGATGAAAATAAACACCAAGACAGTCAAAAGCCAAATGATAAATAAAATAAAAAAATGTTTTCTGAGTCAGAGGATTGAGCATTCTTCTGGTTAATAAATTAATGCTTTGAAAATAAATATTTAACATTATTCAACCAACAGGTCATTTTCCTACTAAGAATAAAGAATAAAATGCTTTGTGATCTCTTTGAAGAGTATTTAAGCAAAGTCTCCAGACAGACAAACCAGTAAGGCAATACAGACGACAACAGTTTCACAACATACCAGCTTAAAAGAAATTCCTGTAGAATTTGAATAGAATCTTCATATTAAGGAAGTTGGTGATGAATTTGTAAATTGATGATTGGTTAATACATTTATCAATAGTTGCTTCCTATGTCGAGTGAAGATGAAAATAAACACCAAGACAGTCAAACACCAAATGATAAATAAAATAAAAAATTGGTTTCTGAGTCAGAGGATTGGGCATTCTTCTAGTTAATAAATTAATGCTTTGAAAATAAATATTTAACATTTTTCAACCAAAAGGTCATTTTCCTACTAAGAATAATAACATGCTTTGTGATCTTTTGAAGAGTATTTAAGAAAAGTCTCCAACCAGACAAACCAGTAAAGAGATACAGACGACAACAGTTTCACAACATATCAGCTTAAAAGAAATTCCTTTACTCATTCACTTGTCTTCCTCACCAAGCTATGTGACACTTACACTTTCCTCCTCACTTTCTACCTTGTCTCTTCTTTCTCACACATACATGTGAAGAAATTACATTTCTCTTCATCTTAATAAACAACTACAAACAAAGACTGCAAGAACTTTGACACTTGTACACACTAAGAAAGATTTAGTTGCAAAAAAAACATGAAAATAAAAATATTTTATATTTTTATAACTAAACAACTTTTTCACCTTTTTCTTTGTTGTGAGTTGATTCAAATCCACAATACCTTAATTCCTTGCCTTATTTTATCCAGACGTATGAGTTTGCCAAATATTGTTTGTGAGTCAAATAATACCAGGAGTCAAAAAATGATAATTCTCTATCTTTCACAATGAATTTTTTTTCAGTTTGACTTATAATTCCTGTAGAATTTCAATAGCATCTACATATTCAGGAAGTTGGTGATGAATTTGTAAATTGATAGAAATATATAGTTGATGAGATTGTTTCTTTTTTTATATTGTAAGTTATTAAATGTCCTGTACTTCTGGTTTTAATATTTAATTGCATCTGCTGAATTAGGATCCACATAAAATTTCTCCACTCTTAGCAAATGCTCCATTGATTAGTTTAGTCAGTAATTAAATTAAGGACAGCAAATGATTCCAGGATTAAATTTGATGTTTATTAAGGCCACAAATGAGGCTTTAACATAATTATTTGTCAGCATAGTATTGTTGGGTTTCAGAGCTGTTTTACCTGAAAGGAGACTGCAAATAAATACAATTTCTCATCTTTAGTAACTTTGTAAATATTTCTTATCACTCAGTCCTATCTAAACTGCAATAGCCTTTGATAGCTTGTGAAATTGCTGTAGGTCTTCCAAACTTACTAAATTATGACCCAAACAGTGTGAAATAAATAGATCATGAAATATATAAATAAAAACAAATAAAGATTACAACTGAGTTGAAATTAGCTTAAATCTAATTTCTATATTATCACAAGCAGTCGAGCCCGGCATTGCCCGGGGATGTAACAGTAAGAGATAGATCAAGTATCGACCATCATAAAGACTGAAAAATAAAATTGACAAAGATTATTGTTTAAGGTTGACAGACACGCATGTCTTAATTAGTTTTTTTTTTGTTCTGTTTTGTTTTTTTTGTTTTTTTTTACGAATTGGTCAAACCCAAACTCAAACAAAAACATTGTTTTCAATCGTTATGAGTCTATCGATTGAATAGAATTTTATTATAAACAATTGTCTTGTAAATGGAATTTTTAAAGCATTCTGAATGTAAAAATAAAGAAAAAAGTGTGCAAGACAATAAGAAACACTACCTGCCAAAAAAAAAGTGAAGTTTTGTCGAAATCGGTTGAAAAATGTAGGAAATCCAATCCCACATATAAAGGAACACACACACACACAAACAACCAACCTGGGTTTTATAATAAGTATAACTCCATAACTCGATATTAATAAGTATAACTCGATATGAGTTGTCCCCCTTTCATTAATGCCTCTTAATTGTGTTTTCAAATTGATTTCATGCAAAAACAATTGTGTTTTTCCAATTTTTGGTGCTGTCAGAACCTCCGCAAGATAATTTTACGTAGTCCTGTGAAGTTTTGTTGAAATTGGTTGAAAAATGTAGGAAATCCAATCCAATATATAAACGTACAGACACATACACACACACACACACACACACACACACACACACACAATCTGCGTTTTATAATAAGTAAGATTATGAGAACTGTAATTCATTTTGTTTTCTCATTTTCAGGAACTTTGTAAATATTTTTTATCAGTCCATTTGAAACCTCCGTGCATTCCAAACTCTTCAAGGTTTTTTTTATGGAAAATAACAGAAATTTATTAATAATTCTTTTAATGTTCTTGCTTGATGTGTATACTGTAGGTTTTTGTCCATTGCCTATGAACATTAGTCTGCCATTTGGTATTGATGACAAGAACATTTCTATAATATTTACAATTTATAAAGCTATTAACTCCAATATCTATATCAAGTCCTTTTTCGACTTTGGTTTCTAGTAGATTGTCTACATTAATGTTATTAGTTTGGTGCAAAAACAATGTCGTTTTCTCACACATGTTACTATGTGAGAAAACGACATTATTTTTGCACCAACCTAATATAACTATCAATATCACAAGCTGATAATTCATGTTTTTCATATTTTTTTACAAATCCTCTAACATATAAATTTCCTGATGGTAAAATCTTTGTATACAGTTGGAGGTACTTACAAAGTTGCTTCCTCTGCTAATATAATGTGAGGTGTCAGCCATATTTTTTAAATTCTGCATCTTTTTTTATGTGTGATAAAATAGATTTTGTTTGTTTGTTTGTTTGTTTTATGGCATATCAACCTCAATAGGTTATTTAATGCTGACAAAAATTTTTATTTAAGAAAAAAATATTCCTAGAAATAGATTTTCAAAAATCTATTTCTGGGAATATTTTTTCCTTCAAGAAATCTATAGATGATAATTTATTTTTTTTTAAATGTAAAGCTGTTTGTATTTCTGATATTTTTTTTAAAGTTTTACTGATAATAATTTTTCCTTCAGAAATTATTGTTGGTAATTCTTTTTTTTGTTACAAAGTATTTCTGGTATTAAAACCAGTTTTTACACTTTCATAGTGTTTTTACCCCAGTTTCGGAGTTAACTATTTGCCCATAGCTGGGACCCTAACAGGTGTTACCACCCCAGGTCAGGGTGAACCTGGGAACAACAGCAATTAAGAGGTGCTTCCATGCTCCTCAAAACCTCCTGATCAGAGGCCTTGCTGTTGGACGTAGTTTATCGTCTTACCCAGGACGTGGATGTTGCTTATTGTCATACCCAGGATGCGTGATGAAATAAAGTTCACAGTTTTAAGTGATATAAATACAAAAATAATAGTACATATTGTAATAAAATTAACAAGAATATAAAAACATTTATGATAGTCATTTTATTTATAGTCCAATAAAAAAGAACATTATCCTTGTTTTTTATCATTTCTAACTGTTCACATTCAAAACTCTTGCTCCTATACAAAAAGTGAATAAGATACTTCCATAATATACTTTAAGTTTCTGTATGTTTGTATTTTTTTGGATTTATCAAATTTTCATACATAAAGTATTGTATCTTATTTTTCTTTCCCTTACTTCATGTTCAATCATAATTTATATTATAAAAGGTTTTTGTTCCTTTTTTCTTTTTAACTATACCCATTTCTGGATTTAGAGACTTTAGGTTATTCCAATTGTGAGGCATCATCACAACCCCAACTGCCACAAATAGATAAGGATTAAAAAGTGTTTTAATTAGTTTCATGCAGAGAGAGAGAGAGAGAGAGAGAGAAAGAGGGAGGGGGAGAAGTCCATTGAACTTTCTACTCTAGCCATAGGCATGTTTGTCCATGGAAGTGTGATAGACAATGAAAGATAATTCCGTTGAAGTTGCTGAAATGAAATCCTGTTGAAAACGAGTATGTCTACTAAATTTTCATTGCCAACCCTATTTATATTTCATTTGAAATGTTCTAGGCTTAGGACTTTTCAACACAAAAAGTAGCAAATTTGTCATGTGGTATGGTTATATACTATGCCTGCACAAAATATACTATGCCTGCACAAAATATACTATGCCTGCACAAAATATACTATGCCTGCACAAACAAGGATTCAATGAAATTGATTTTGAAATAAAAAAGTCAACAGTGCAAACATTGTTTTTGTCTGGGTATATGTGTGTAGCCCACACTAGCTTTCTCTATAGCAAAATCATCCAGAAGTTTATTAAAATTGGTTTATCACTCTCAGTGTATAGATCATCCAAAAATTCAATAAAGTCAGTTTATCTTAAAAAGCTCAGTGCTAACAACCTCTCTTAAGAGATTGTGTCACTTAATTCATTTTAATTCTTGAGTCTTAAAAAAAACTCTCTCTCAGACAGTTCATCATCATCATCATCATCATTTATTCAGTTAGCACATTTTGCACTACTGCTTTGGTCATCACGCCCTCTGTTGTGATTGTGGTTCATGATGACATTCAAGGCAAAATAGTGCAATGGCTTACTATTAAGTTGGTGCAAAAATAAGGTCGTTTTTGACGTAAAAAAAAAAGAAGTCAAAAACGACATTATTTTTGCACCAAACTAATATTAGGTTGGTGCAAAAATAATGACGTAATAATGTCATTTTTTGACGTTAAAAAATACGTCAAAAAACGACACTATTACATCATTATTTTTGCACCAACCTAATAGTTCCTTTTGCATTGGGGATGGTGAAATTACCCTATTCATCCACTCAGAAGTTCTTCTGCTTTCTGGTAAAAACATTGGAATTCTGAGGCAGAGCTTCTATGTCCAGGCTGGTGACTGGTTGATGGCTACTTCACACAGGTAGGTTGAGGAGAAGGTTGGATCAAGAAACCCTTCTGACTATCCTCACACAGTTTAAGTTGATGCTGTTGTCTGGAGTGTGGCCATCACTGTACCCATATGACTTGTTGGATCCAAGTATGAGAATTAGATGTAGGCTGTAGACCAGTACAGTTTTGCTTCCAAATTCATCCCTGAATAAAGCAGGTTTGACCACTTCACTGCAAAGGTATTACCACTGACGATACACCCCCCATATACCCACAGAAATTAGTAAATTAAGAAACAGCTGTAAGATTGCTTCCACATTAGTGAAGGCCATTTAAAGATTTTGTTTGTATATAATTTGATAAAAGTCTTGCCTACAAGTGAAAGTGCAAAAGTTCATCTGTATGTTTTCTAAACTCAACTTGTCAGTACTAAGAAATTATTAGTTATAATATTCCATGATTTTTATCACTTCAAATGTTATTTTTAGTGGATACCCATATTTGAGTAGATGGCCTGTTTATTATTAAACAGTATATCTATTTTTGACTACCAGCCTGAATATTCCAGAAATCTTATTAAAGAAAAATATGTGCCCTTCAGCAGGATTTGAACCTGCATCCTCCATGAAGTGTGTTGCCAATCGAGCAAGGCCAAATATTAATTTTAAGCACAAATCCCTGTCATCACAGATTCTTGAAAATTCATATCTGCTCAGTTTTGTATCTAAATGTAAACAAAGCAATTTCTAAATAAGCAATGCACATAGAGGTGGGTGCAGGTTCAAGTCCTGCCAGAGGGCACATATTTTTCTTAAAATAAATTTAAATTTAAAATAAATTGAGCATCTACTCAAATATGGGTACCCACAAAAAATAATGTTTAATGTAATAAAATCAGTCAAATTAATAAATTAAAAAAAATAATTATTCTTTAAAAATTGACGTATTCTATGAATAAAAATTATTATATTCCTGCCGCTAAAAAGGTTAATTATTTAGAGTAGACAATACAAAAAAATAAATAATTCAGTGATAATATTTATGCAATATTCATAAAAAAGAAATTTCTTATGTAAGAGTAAAGAGAATGTTATATAGGAATAAAGTGTTGCTGCAGACACTGGAGTTTGAACACAGATCACCAGAGAGCAAACGCAGGTGATCCCATTTTGAATAAGTAGATCATGTGAGGGTAAATGTATATATGGGAATTAGCATGGTGCCAAAGTGATCACTAGACAGATTACTATTTGGATCAATATTTGGTGGTTATTATTCGAGCAAGTATTATCGAGCAAGTACTATTAGTGTGAGTGATATTTGAAGGCATCTGACACTAGTATGTTCAACAGCATTACTATAGTTGTATCTGCAATTACAAAGTCTCTACTACAATGAGCATTATGAAAGTGACAACATGTATTTGTTGACATTACAAAAGTGGCAATGAGTGTTCGTTGATATCACAAAAGGGAAAAATAGTAAAAAATATATTCATGCTTTAGGTAAATTTCATTTTTTCAGTAATGTAGACTTCTCTTTGATTAATATTTTAAGAAAGATATTGAACAAAAGTGTAAGCAGTGAATATATAGAATAAGTTATTAGATAGTGTGTGTCCATGTATAAAGTTATTGAACTCACAACTCATTGGGTCTTGTCACTGGATCTAACCAACGCCTTTATCCACTGTGCCACGTGTCTGAAACATGATAAATATGGCAACAAAGATGAGGACAATAGTCCGAATAATGTAAATAGTAGTTGAAATATATTTCCTTTTTAATATTATTTTCCTTGTGGCTTACAAGTTTCATTCATGATATTCTTAGAATTCTTCAATAGAGCCACATCTCTGTTGCTTCAAGACTTCATCCATAGATGTAATATGTAATATGTAAATGTATCACCCTAAGCTCATATTACGATATATAAGTTGCCAAATGAAGACTGAAAACTTGAGAATAAACTGCAAGAATCTCTAAAGTGATTTACTTTATCCCTTACTTTTGATCTAGTTTCTTTCTTATTATAAAAAAATGTATCACCCTAAGCTCATATTACGATATATAAGTTGCCTAATGAAGACTGAAAACTTGAGAATAAACTGCAAGAATCTCTAAAGTGATTTACTTTATCCCTTACTTTTGATCTAGTTTCTTTCCTATTATAAAAAAATGTATCACCCTAAGCTCATATTACGATATATAAGTTGCCTAATGAAGACTGAAAACTTGAGAATAAACTGCAAGAATCTCTAAAGTGATTTACTTTATCCCTTACTTTTGATCTAGTTTCTTTCCTATTATAAAAAAATGTATCACCCTAAGCTCATATTACGATATATAAGTTGCCTAATGAAGACTGAAAACTTGAGAATAAACTGCAAGAATCTCTAAAGTGATTTACTTTATCCCTTACTTTTGATCTAGTTTCTTTTCTATTGTTACATATAATTTCCACATTATCACTATAAATTTGCTGTCATTACCAGTTGTTGCATATAATTTCCATATTATCAACTTGGCTAGAATTGAATGAAAAAGAATTCTAAATTAAGATTATTGATATAAAGATCACTTTTAATATACTCATATACTCATATACATAAGTATGTATTATTAATAATAATAAAAATGATAATATTGTGCATTAATAGATAATCTTTATAGATGAAATAAGTTTTGGTGTCAAGGTCTGTAAAAATGAAAATAATTTTGATACGACCTGAATAATAAAAATAATGGCAATAATAATAACAGTAGTAGTAAAGTTGTAGATGAAATAAACTTTGAATTAAAGATCTGTGTTGGCACAAATACTCTTAGTTTCTGTTAATATGTGGCCTTTGAATATGTGATTTCATTCATGAACATGACTGAAATTCATGGCACACACACACACGCATGTTCGCACACATACACATGCACAAACATACACATGCACACACATATATATATTTATTTGTTGAGACATGTTTCATTGAATAATTTAGATGAGTTTTGTATACTTATTTTCAACTGGATCCATTCACAGACATGCCTTTTGGTGTCATTATTAAAGGAAAAGAGAAAATTTTTTCTCTTCCTTTAATAATGACACCAAAAATTGTTTGTCTGAGGGTAGCATAAGCATGAAACCTAGTGTTACAAACTTATACCTATTCAACTAATATATATATATATTATTTTTTTTAAGCATTTCACCCCAAGCAAGGCGGGAAGCCATTAGGATGCAAGGGATTACAGAAGATTTGGAGCAAGATCAGATAGAAGTAATAGAGGAAAGGATGAGGAAAAGGATAGTGGATAGATCAAGGCAACTGCAGATGTCGATTGACATTACATTTGAATAGCTGGAGATTATAGCTCTCAGGGAAACTGGAATAGGGAAGGGAGTTCCACAGGTGAGAGGTGTGAGACATGAAGCTATTGGAGTAGAAGAGATGGCTACATTTAATAGTTTTGACAGTTAAAGGGTGAGAATGGGATGCCAGCCTCGTAGGGCACTTGAATTCATGAAGTCTGGGAACCAGCGAATGCAGCTCCTCGGAGCAATTACCATGAAAGTATTTGTAAAACAGACAGAGAGAGGCGACGGTGCATCTGTGAGAGAGTGACTGTAGACGAGATGCCAGAACAGGGCCAATTATATTGCATATCCGCCTCTGGATCTTATCAAGAACCCCGAGGCAAACAGAAGGGGCTCCAGACCATATATGGCAGCAATACTCCATGCAAGGGCGAATTGTTGATTTGTAGATCTGGATGATCGATTCCGGGGAGAAAAATTTCCTGGCGTGGCACAGAGAGCCAACTTTCCTTGCAGTGGTCGATGCAATTGACTCAATGTATTTGTTCCATCTCAGGTCAGCAGTCAACGTGAGACCGAGCAGCCGCAGAGAGTTGCTCTCGAGAAGTTGAGCATCAGACATTCTAATGGGGGGCAGGGAAGGATCTCTGTGGTGATTAATAGAGAACAGTTTTGTTTTTGAGGCATTAAAGTTGACCAGCCAATTCCTACCCCAGTTCACAACCGATTGGAGGTCCTTTTCGAGACGCACGGCCAGGTTAGTTTTGTCAGCGACACTAGATTTATTTTTGAGGCAGGAGTAAATTGTGGTTTCATCCGCGTAGATGTCAACTTGGGAAGTTATTGCATCAGGAAGGTCATTTATGTAGATAAGGAATAGAATGGGGCCTACAATGGAGCCTTGAGGAACACCTGCATTCGTGGGATAGGAACTGGAGGAGAATCCATTGAGAATGACCTTCAATTCATGGTTTGACAGGAATGATTGTATTAGGTCAAACAATCAACCCGTAATGCCATAACCCTAGAGCTTGTGAAGAAGGCTGGCTTGCCAAACCCTATCAAATGCTTTGGAGATGTCTAGGGCCACAGCACGAGCTTCCCCATTATTTTGAAGAGCTCGGTAGACAGTTTCAGTGATAGCCATAAGCACATCAGCTGTAGATCAGGTAAAGCGGAAGCCATATTGCTTGTCTGAGAGCAGATTATGGGATGTAAGGTGGATAACCACTTTGGTATCAATTAGGGCTTCGAAGACATTGCCGAAGTGGGGTAGGAGACAGATAGGATGGTAATTAGAAGGCTCAGAGGGGTCACCAGAGTTCTTGAAGACAGGAACAATTGAAGAGGACTTCCAGCAGTCAGGAGAACAAGATTCCTTGAGGCAGTAGTTATACAGTTTAGAGAGGGTGGGCACCAGTTCAGGCACACATTTCTTTAAGACAATGGCTGGTATCCCATCCCCACCACTAGCCTTGTTGGGGGTCTAAATTGGAGATAATGCCCAGTACCAAAGACAGAATTATGTGTAACCCACTCAATAGGGCCTCAGTCATATATATATATATATATATATATATATATATAAGAGAAAGAACAGACAGATTAAGAAATCACCATTCTTTATCATTTATTATTTTTTAAACAGTGCTCAATACAACATAGAGGAAAAATCAGTGTAATAAACTAACAATAATTTGTTGGCATTGTATAATGTTGACGTTAAAATATAGTTAATAGAATTTTTCATAAAAAAATCTTTGTGTTACAATTAGATATCCATTATTTTAAAAATATATAATATTACATATAACATTTAATTCCTTGATTTTTAACTTTAATATTGCCATGTTTTATTGTCATTCAACATAATAAGTATTGTATTTTGGGTTCAAAATAATGTATAAAAAAAATGATTTAATTACACTAGAGGCCCCTTTAAAATAGTTCTCAAGTATATACAAATTTTTTTTTTTTTAAATCTTGAAATTCTTTAAAATGAACCTTTTGTTAAATATATCTCTCTGAATACATCAATGTATCTTAAATGTATAATCAGAATTGGATGTTAGTCAATGGTAACATGTCTTAAATAAATGTCATTTCATTTAGACAGGATTGAATAACACACCTACCCATAACTTCGAACTTATATTTCTCCCTTTTCTGCTTCAGCCTTGATCCATCTTTCGATTGGTTAACCTAGACATACCTACAAAACTTTGAAATCTTGCTCCCCCCTCCTTTTTGAACCTTAAATAAGCTACCATATTGTTTTCTGTTTTCAAAAGTAAATCATTTTCATCATAAATTACTTAACATCGCCTGATGACAGAACAATTTTAGTTCTGAAACATGGAAATTTTTATGCAGTGATGCAAAATATTTTTTAAATGAAAATATAAAAACAATAATAAAGATTTTCAAAAATAACGGATTCGATATAAAAACTAACCTAAACGAAGTCGATTTTCTAGATGTTACCTTCAACCTAAGTAAAGGCACATATAAACCATACAGAAAACCCAATGATAAACAACTCTATATACATACATCTTCTAATCACCCACCTTCTATAATCAAACAAATAGAAAAATCGATTAACTGTAGGCTTTCCGACAATTCCTCCAATGAATTCATATTCAACAAAGCTAAGAATTACTACAAAACAGCCCTAAAAGATAGTAGATTCCCAGAAACACTTACATACTCACCACAGAACCCAAAAAAGGTCAACAGGAAAAGAAATATCATATGGTTCAACCCACCGTACAGCAAAAACGTAAAAACAAACATAGGCAAAATATTCCTCAAACTCTTACATAAACACTTCCCGGAATCAAGCACCCTACACAAAATATTCAACAAAAACACAGTAAAAATCAGCTACAGTCGCACTGAGAACATTGCACAAATAATAAAAATGCACAACAGGAAAACTATCAATAAACCACACAAACAAATTAAACCCATGTGTAACTGCAAAATAAAGAACGAATGACCCTTAAATAGTAATTGCTTAAAAAACAACATAATATACCAAGTCACAATAAAATCAGCAGATAATGAAGAAAAAATATACATAAGGAGGACCCTGGAAACAAAGAAACTATGTACACAAAACATCTTTCACAAATAGTAAATACGCAAACAGCACAATGCTTTCTAAGTATATCTGGGAAGAAATTAAAAACAAAATGCACATCACACCAAAAATATCTTGAAAAATAAGGAAAAGATCATCAGCCTACAACAACCAATGCAAAACTTACAAACTTTGCTTGGAGGAAAAATACCTTCCTAGACCAAAGTAAATTATTAAGTAAACAATCCAAGCTGATCTCAAAATGCAGACATGAAAACAAATTTTTACTACGTTACTTAAAAATCAAAAACTAAAAAATAAATAAATAAACAAAATGACAATAAAATAAGTTAAATAAATTAACCCAAATAAATTACCAAATCACACACATTAGAATAGATGTAATAGAATAAATAAATAAAAATAAAAAACAAAATCAATGAACCCAAATAAATAAAGTAAATAATAAACAAATTAACAAAACATTATGACCAAAATATTAGTTAGACTATAAAAATCAAACCTAAAATTGGATGAAAATCAGCTATAATTGTTATATAACTGTAAAAAACAAAAAACTATGTTACTTAAAAATTGAGAACCAAAAAGAGTAAATAAAAAAGTATAATAAATAAATAATAAAAATCAAGTAAAATAAATTAATCTAAATTAATCCAAATAAATAAACAAACTAACAAACCGATCCTGATAAATTAACCATTAGAAAAAACAAGTAAAGAAAACCAATCCAAATAAATAAATGAAGTAATTAACAAATTAAAAACTGCTCCCACTAAAATAATAGTTAAGATAAACTATAGCAATCAACCCCAAAATTGAATAAATAGCTTTGATTATCTTCCCAAACCAAAACAAAACTATTAAATAAGTGATATAAACAAATTTTTACTACATTACTAAAAACACCGATTAAAATAAAAATAAATAAATAAATAAATATAAAAGATAAGAAATAAAAAATAATAAAAATAAAAAATAAAAATAAGTAAAAACAAGCAAAATAATTTAACCTAAATAAATAAATAAATAAATAAACAACTTCTGGTAAAATAACCACCAAAAGAGACTACCCACAATTCACCACTGACCCGTATGTATAAATAGCCGAGAAATAAAACAACATACCTGGTCTGACAATTGCATCTAGCATGAAACAGCCTGTCGCCTCTAAGTGTTGACTTCAATGTTCACTTTTATATTTACAGATGCTCTATCTCTGATATTGAGCATTATTCCATAAATATAGCACACCTTAAGAGTATATTTCTTCATATATATATATATATATATATATATATATATATATATATATATATATATATATATATATATATATATATATATATATAAATTGTAAATTTTGAAAGTTGATTGGGAAGCAAAAAAGCTAGAAGAGAGTTAGTTCCACAAGCAAGAAATACAAGAGAAGAAACTGATAGTATAGAACTTATGGTTACATCTAGTAAATATTGTAAATAAATTTGTAATGTTGAAGTACTAAAGCAGAAGTATGTAAATATTGTTTTTGAAGTTCACTTAAAAACATTTAAATAATATAGTCTTTAATATTCACTTAAAAACTTTTTTTATGAACTAATATTGATTATGTTTTTCAAGATGCAATCTGTATATACAAAATATAGTTCATGACTAATGTTTGCTAGTTTGTCAAGTGTTGAACATGCTTATGATGGTAGTTTCTGTGTCCTTATGTGGAAAAATCTCATTAATCTTACTCTAATTTCACACTGACTAATCCAGCAAAACAGGAAACTGATACAGGTAACATAAGAGTGTTTACCTCAGAATTAGTCATTTGTTCAATATTTACATGATATGTTGTGGTAAAAACATATGCCATGCTTAACTTCTTTTATCTATATAATTTATGTGTATCTGCACAAAAGACTGTTTACTGTTACATGTTTGCAATGTGCACATTGAATTGAACCACAGAATGATTATATAATGTCTGCCTGTCTGTCTGTCTGTCTATCTATCTATCTATCTATCTATCTCAGTCTGTTCATATCTATACAAAATGTAGTTAGCAACTAAATTCTTCTAGTTAGCATTTCTAAATTCGTCTAGTTGCTAACAACATTTCATTTGTCATTTATAGATACTTTGTTTCAATAAATTCATTTCATTTTTTGCCTGAAAAAGTCCACACTGGACGAAATATGTTAGCTAAAACTACAGTTTTCCTATCTATCTATCTATCTATCTATCTATCTATCTATCTATCTATCTATCTATCTATCTATCTATCTATCTCAATAATGGCCAGTGAGAGAAAGGGCAACTCAGAGTTGAACAAAGACTTTTCAAAGCTCTAAAGTGATGTCCTTTATATATAAAACTATTATTATATCCTTGGTGTGAGGTCTTAATAAAAAGACTTTATTACTTCCACAATTACAATGGAACATATGTTTTAGTTTTATTAGATAGACATATATATGAAACAAGTTTCTGTCTCCTTGTGTGTATACATACATAAAATAGCAATGAATAGAATACATTAGTTTAAGTTGAACCATCATTTTGATATATTCTTTTAGATAAATTCTTTTGTTTAATATAAGCCTGATCTACCAACATTTTGGGTTACTCTTATGTTCCAAATACAAGTACAATTATTTCTTTTAATTTTGCCCATGGCATATTTATTATTTTTCAAATAATTTCTTCATGGTATGATTATTTTGATCCAGGGATCATGCTTACTCTGAAAACATAGACTATCAGATTTATTTGAAGTGAGAGCATTCTTATTTTATAAGTAAAAAATTCCTACCACCATAACTATTAAAGATGGCGTTTGTCATTTGTATCAGAGACTACTTTGGCAACTAACATGCAAGTTACAAATAAATTATTTTCTTTTTGTTCCTGTTAAATTTTAAAACTATTTTCTTATCTTTTCTGCTTTACTTCATGTAAAATGTATATAATGCAAAATTGTCACCTGACAAAGTTATGCTTCATATGAATCATGTCATCATATAATATCATTAATTATTATTTAAATATATATGATACTGTGGAATTACCCCAAGTTGTCTAGCAGGGAACTACATTTAATACTCATTAGGTGGGATTGTATAAAGTAGTACAGATTGAATATCCTTTATCTGAAATACCCAAATCCAAAAACCTCCAAAATCTGACATGACATGCCACCAATGGATAATTTCAGAAACCACTGGGAAGAGTGACCTGGGTGAGGTGCAGCTGTTGTAAGTGACCTGGGTGAGATTTCCCAGTTCACATATGTAACCTACGTTGACGCCAATGTTTGTTAGAGACAGTCACAGCAACACCTTTGTTCGTGGATTACTTACTTGGTATTTCATGCTCAGTAAAGATATAATTCAAAATGTCAAAAACTCCTGCATTTATATTTTTTTGTAAGTAGGGATCATCTTTTTTTGTATGCATATAGAAAGTACAATACATTATTTTTACATGTGAGCATACATGACTAGTGTCATTACCTGCTTCTGTATGTACACAAGATTTATTAAATTTTATATAAAACAACCTTCAGGGTATATGTATTAGCTGTGTTATGAAATGTAAAGGGATTGAATCCTGTTCCTAAGCTGCCCCATTTTATACATGTTGTATACAAATTAAATAACCTGTATTCCAAAATCCAAAGAAATCGGAAAACTAAAGAACTTCTAATTTCAAGAATTTCAGATAAAGGATTCTCAACTTTTATATAAGGCCATACACTCTCTTTCACTATTTTTCTCTTTAATTACGGGATTCCATAATGACATGACAAGTCTCATTTAACCTCCTTGGAGGCACCTTTGACCCCAGGTGAACCATGTGTAGCATAAAACACATTACATTATGTTCTATTGGAAAAAAACTCCTGTGGTCACAATAATAACATTACAACATAGATATATAATCTCTTCAATATATAAAAATATATCTCAATTCAACAAATAAAACAACACCACTATAAAGTGGACATCTATAAGAAACTTGTATCCTAATGTTATTACAAGTTTTTCAAAAAAATATTCTCACTCAAATTAGAAGACTATTAGTTTGTTAAATTATGAACATTTCTCTCTTTTTCTATGTTACTCTTAATTCTGTATATATATATATATATATATATATAATCCATGTATGTGCAGAATTCATTTATTTTGAGATTGTTAACATTAACCACTGATTGCTATTATAATTGGTCCCCTTTACATTGCAGTATATATGTTGCCATTGTACTTTGTGCTATATTTCCTATTTTGACTAGGATACATTAGTGTCATCAAAGATTGTATTATATACAGTACATATAAACTGTGATACACTATTTTGGTCATCATTATAAGTCATTAAATTATATATAAAGTCATAATCAAATATATTAATCAATTATTTTTGCTATTGTTGTATTTATCTGTAAACAGTGTAAAACATTTTGTATTAGAATCAAAAAATAAAAAAGGTTGCATTATACCTGAAATTGATTGACTGATTGGTTTGATTTTACAGTTTATCAACCTTTTTATTATTTAAAACCAGAAAATATTTTTAGTTTGTAAGAATATTTTGAAGATAATAATGATTTACTGATGCAAGTCCTACTAATTAACCAATAGTTAGGGGGAAGCGGTAGATACATATCTTTCCTAAGGATATTTGCATGTAAATGAATATAACAAATCCACCTAGAATTGTAAGTCAGTTTTCCGCTTTCCAATTCTGAGCCATTTCCCCACCTGCACATCCAAGCTTACAGCACCTGGTATTCCCAAGTGGTCACCCATTTAGGTACTGAACAGGGTTGATATTGCTTAACTTAGTTGATCATATGAGAACCATTGTTTCAACATCATATAGCAGTAAGCCCTGTATTATACATGAGTGTACTGCTTTTGTAATTGAGTCTACTGGTATTAATAAAGTTTTTGTGGGTGTTCTGGTGATATGTTAGCCATGTCTGAATGTGATATTTTTATATATGTATTTTGGGGTTAAAAGAGCTTCATCAGCCCACAATTTGATTATAAAATTACAAATAAAATCATATATGAGGTACAATGAAATAAGCATAGACAAAAATGATAAAATGCTTTAGTATACATTTCAGAGAAATTATTGTATATATTAAAGAACATATATGCATAAAGAAATAAAAAAGTTTTACTTATCTGTTAGTGGTAACATGTTTTATCAGAGGACTGTCCAGGATATCTGCCTCTTCTGGCTATCAAAAAATGAAGAGAGAGAAAGTTTTGATTTTTATGTTTCAATTGGCAGTAAAACACTTGTTCTAATGCATCATGGGTGTATTCTATATTTATTTAACTATTTTTTTATAGTCTAACTTTTTTCTTTATTGTTAATTACCATTCTTATCTGTATTTGAAAATATTTTTATTGCTTAATTTTTGATTTTTCATCTATTGTTAATTATTAATTATTTTGGTTCCAGACTATTATATAGGGTTAGAGGTTATGTAGTAATTTAAAAAAAAAAGTATCTATAAGCAAAACAAAATGATTTTATTTTGCTATCCTCTGCCAGCTGCAATGATGGAGAAAGCATTACTTCACACCACCATCAGTGAGACACGCTGCAAGAGCCCATCTGTTTCACAAGGCTCATCCCTTAACTGAGATGCAATCCCTCCAACCCTCTGAAGGAATACCATTGAATGAGAGTCAATAACCCCAGAAATCTCCACTGCCACATGAGTAAAAAAAAAAATCTGTCTGCAAGATTTTAATATCTATTTTGTTTATCTTTGCATCTGGAGACCCCCAGCTCAATCGCAGATTTGTCAAAAATGTATTGGCACAGGTCGTATCCCAAATCAATGACTTCCCCATTTTAAAAGGGAAAATGGTAATCCCATCTGGCTGCTTTCCATCACCACAGTTGAGGCCTACGGGTTTGATTTGGGAAAGGAACCCAGCTGTATCCAGACCTCTTCTGATGATGCTGCATGCCTTGCAAAGTGGCCTGCACTACAGTGACAGGAGAGAGGATGCAAACCAAAATCATCAATGGAAGCCCTACATTTGCATCTCGGTAGGAATTTATTTGTTGCTATCATTACAAAGTAACTTCTATATATGGTGGTTTTAGTCTAAAATGACACCTTACAAGCTAACAACATACATATGTGTTTACTTTCTTTTTCTTGTCCTTTCAGGGTGTGTAAAATCATGGCCCTTCACAACTTTCTATTTTTGTTGTTCTAAGTAACTATTACCCATTGACTTCCCAACTTTTTTCTTTTTCTGCCATCTTCTAATGTGCTCTCTGAATTTTAAATTTTCCCAGTTTTTTGTCATTATGAGTTTCTTTATGATTGTTAGCAGCAGTTTCCTTATAATTTCTATTCTCGTTAAAACTTCCTTATTTGTCACATGCTCTCTCCATGATATTAGCATTTGTGCCTTCATCTCTGAGGAGATGGCCCAACATTCAAGTCTAGTCATCTCTGAGGAGACTGACTAATATTCACTGTTATATAGGAGATTAGATACTTTGACCAAAAAGATTTTATTGTTAAATTGTTTGTTATAAATTGTTATCATATATGTGCAAATAGCAGATACTTCTTAAGCAACCCATAAAAAATATTACATTAGCTTCTAGTATCATCTTAATTATGCAGACTGATAACTTATTGTTGCATATCTTCTAAGAAAAAAAATGTCTTTCATGCTATATAAAAATAAAATATATTTCTTTTACAATCATGTTCACCAGGAAACACTCAAGATGGACGGTTACAGAGTAAGAAGTACAATTTAGGTGGATATGTGGGGAAGATAATGATTGACCCTAGATCTGGACAGGTTAAGATTGTAGTGATCAGGAAAACATCTTCTTGGGAGTCAGTTCCACAGAGCAGTGGTTCATAGAAAGAAGCTTCTCACAAATGGAATGAGAGTGGTTCACTACAATGAGTGGCATCTCAGGTCTTATTCATGAAGGTTAGAACTGGTGGAACTAAGGAATGTTGTTCATCTGAACACTTTTCATGAAAATAGCAATAGAGTAGCAAGAGTCTTATGAAGTTTCATCTGTAGAAAGGGGTTGTAGCATGGAAAATAATTCACTACCCACAAGGATATGAAGATACTTTTCGATATCTATACTGGAAAGTGAAGACTGGGTAGCTCCTGCCCATATATGGCAACAATACTCCATTTTGGGACTCATCTGGCTCTTGTAAAGCAGTGGTTCATGAGAAGAAGTTACCTACATCTCTACAATTTATGTGACATAGTGGGTCTTAGCCATGAATGTTAGAACTGGTGGAACTAAGGAATGTAGTTCATCTGAAAACTTTTCATCGAAATAGCAATAAAACAGTGAGGGGGTAGCAAAAAATAAAATTTAATAAAATAAGAATATAAGAAAAATATTTAATCAAATAATAATATATTAAATAAAATAAATTCTATGAAAAAAAATAGGCAATTAAACTGCTACAGAAAAATTACAAAAATATTCATGGTTTCTATATAAAAAGGGGATTGCAATTTCCACTGTAATGTTATGAGCCCAAAATGCAAATTACAAATCAGTGATACTAAAATCAAACAAGTACAAAAATTTAAATATCTCAGAAGTGTTCTAACAGAGGATGGAAAGTGCGATACTGAGATCTGAAGACGGATTGGGATGGCCAAAGATGCATTCTGAAAGCTAAGCAGTGTATTAAGAGACTGGAAAATTTTGTTGGAAACAAAGAAATGTGTATTGAACTGTTACATGATATCTGTCCTACTGTATGGCAGTGAATACAGGAAGATCACCTCAAAGATGTAGAAAAGACTTGAAGCAACAGAAATGTGATTCTACAGAAAGATGCTGAGGATGCCATTGGCCAAACATGTGAACAACAACAACAACAAGGTTTTGGAGAAAATGGGAACAAAAAGAACACTTATACTTAATATCAGAAAGAGGCAGTTGAAATTTCTGGGGCACATAATGAGGAAAGAGGGCTTGGAAAATCTGAAACTCACTGGACAGATAGAGGAAAAGAGGAAAGCAGCATGTAATATACTTGATGAGCTTGAGCAAATGGATGGTAGAACAGGGTTTGAGAGAAATAACAAAAAGACATCTTATTAAATGCTACAAAGGACAGGATGACGTGGAGGGACATGAAGCCTACGTCTTGAAGGGACAAGGCACATAAAAGAAGAATGTCATCATTGTAGAAGAATTATTATTATAATTACTTCAGGTGGTAAAATCATCATCATTCCCAACCAGTAATGTGATTATATTTTCTTTTTTTTTTTGTTTTTCAGGTCACTAAATATTGTGATTGTATTAACTCTAATAAAGATGTTGACACTGCTCACTACCATATTGTAGCAGTAGACTTAGAGAGGGATTGCATCTGTGTGTGAGAGTGAGTGAAAGATAGAGAGAAATCATGTCTATACTTGTTGCAATTGTTATAAACATTATAGATGGCAATTTAATGCAGGCAAAAGTAAAGAAAAACTAAAATATGAAAACTAATATTGTACTAAAAATACCAATAATAAACTGAATTATTACTGCTATGGGCAATTGCTATGGGCTGCAAACAACATTAAGGAAAGGAGAAATGAATAAACATTATGCCTTTTGGCATGAACATACACAGAAAGAAAATAAAATATAATACTCTTAATATGTGCTTCAATTTACTCTAGACCAGTGATTTCCAAACGGGGTCCATATGGACCTTGGGGCTCTATATAACATTACAGGGGTTCACAGAAAAAAATAGTTATTTTACTAGTGTACACAAATGTTCCATAGAATTTATTTGTTAAATACAAGTTAATTTTCATTAAATTAGTTTTACTTCAAAATAAAACATAGACATTTACTATTTCTATAATGCAATTCCTAAACTTTCTGTGTATATTTTTGAGATGAGGTATTGTAATTATTTACTTTGTTCAGACTGTTTTCTTCATCTTTATTGCCATATTCACAATGTTTCAGCTGTTATATGCTTCGGCCTTCTTCAGGTGATTGGAATTTTGAGCTGTACCCTTTATTTTTTCCAGTGGAGTAGACTGTTGCAAACTCACAACTCAGTAGATGGAAGCATTGGTTGGATCCAGTGACTTGACCCAAGGTGTTGTGAGTTTGGTTACTGAGGTGGTGAGCAGAAGCTTGACGATATGAGTTAGGAGGGAAATAACTGAGACATCTAGAAGAGGCATGGCACGTGGAACTGGAACAGTCTACTCCAGTGGACAAAATAAAAAAAAATTTCAGTTTAAATTCCATTGACCTGAAAAGGCTGGAGTGTACAATGACCAAAATGTTGTGAATATGGCAATAAAAATGAAGAAAACAGTCTGAACAATGAAAATAATGTAAATAATTCCTAAACTTCTATTAGTGAAAAATAAAATAATCTTTTTTTTTTTCATCAAATGGTTATGGGGGTTTCACCAAAAAAATTTGGAGTAAAAGTGGTCCCTGGGTAAAAAAATAGCTGAGAACAACTGCTCTATACTAAATAACAGGGAATTGGATTCCAGTAAATAATCACATATACAGTTCAATACATACACAGGTTCCCAAATAAGAGGTGTAATGATAAATGATCAAAACTCCATTATATTTTTTTCTTTTTAATGTCATTTATCTTCATTCAGGATGTGTAGATGATCACAACACTCTCCATAGATTGCTTTTACTTATTATCTGTTAATTTTTTTTATTTTTAATCAATTCACCCAGATAAATCCGCTAAGATGTAAGGGGCTTCTGAGACTGAAAGAGAATGAGAAGACTTTAGAAGGAATTGGAAATCCAATCCTAAACAAGAAACAAGAGATAAACCTCTACTTCTGTTTAATAGATGTGGAAGGAGTGTGAACTGGATGATAGGCGAATCTATCTACTGCTATTGAGGAGAAAAAATAATCAGTGAGTAAAATTAGTTCAGGCAGGAGTAGACTTTAGAAGGAACTGGAAACCCATCCTAAACAGGAAATAAGATATAAACCTTTACAACTGTTCAAAATATCGGGGAGGAGTCTGAACGGGGCAATAAATGAACCTATCTACTCTTGAAAAAAATAGTATAATGACTTCTCTTTACCTTTTCCATAGTTTGGTATTCATAATACTCCTTCACTTGGGCCTGTGTCTCATGGAAAATATATTTGAGATGTTGCTGCTCAAGTCTACATCTCATATACAAATGACCATTATTTACATAACCCATTGTTATCATTGAGCACTACAGTGTTATTTGATCTGATTTACAATACTACTGGAGACATGCATGATGATTCTGGTTTAAATGGAAATTTGGCTAGATATATGTATTTTTGTAGTTTTATTGCAAGTAAACAATTCTTAACTATCCATGTTGATTAACTTGCTACCATATTTGCTCTGGTCTGTATTGTGAATACTGTAGGGTCTGCTTCTATTTCCCTTACAGTTCATCAGTTTTGTCAAGCATCTGTAATAAATGGTCCTCCAGAATTGGATCTAAGAGTATAGAAATATACATTTTAATCACTCTTGTATTAAGACATCACCAACTTTGGCAACACCATGATTAAATTGTCCGACATGTATAATAATTCTTTGAAATGACTAAATAGCTTCTTGAAGACTGACAATCCTATTCAAATGACTAATTGAACAAAAGAAACATGAGATTTGACATGTACTTTCACTAGACTCTTTCACTACACAGAAAGTTATTACAGCATGTTTCAATGTCTAAAGCTTGGATACAAGCATTGCAATAGAATGAGTGTCAATAAGTCACAAGATATTTGAAGACTAAAAATCTTAGAACATCTACTCTTTCCTACCAGGTGAAAATCAATATTGTATTTCAGCATTGTAATTTTATTTTCCATCAGTGTAGTTTTAAAGTTTATATATATATATAAGAGAGAGAGGTGTTGTAATGGCATATGAGGTAATGTGGCCATATGATGATTTTTGTTGAACAGTACTGTGTTGGACAACTTGTTGCTTTCTCTATGGAATTCCTGAAATTACATCAGTTTGTACAATATAATGTACTAACATATAATGTACTAACATATAATGTACTAACATATAATGTACTAATATATAATGTCTAATATAAGGTTACAGTGGATACTGCAAAATTTCAGAAATCACAAATACTGATTGGTAAGGAAATATTTTCAAACTTTTGGCACCAAGCTCTGATTTGTTACTTTAAAAGTTTTTTCAGGACCCAAAATTTTCATTGTGTCTATCTTTGGCTGGGTGTATACTATTACTTCTTCTCAGTACTGCATCCATTCATGACATAAGTGGTTATGGATCTCCACAACTTCCTATTTTTGTGCCTCATATCAGTTTTCTCCCTTTGCTAAAGCTTCTGCCCATTCACACAGGCTTGACTCACTGCCTTCCTCTAATCTCTCTTGTTCTCAATACACCCTTTGAGGGTTAAGTTTTCCAAGTCCTCCTTCCTCATTATGTGTCCAAAGAGTATCAGCTGCCTTTCTCTGATTATGACTATGTGTTCTTTTTGTTACCATTTTCTTTAAGACTTCCTTGTTGCTTACTCACTTTGTCCACGGAATTTTCAGTCTCACAGCTGTGATAGCATATTTACAACTAGGAAATCTATCATATCATAGATATTACTAATAGTTTCTTTATATTTACTTAGCTGCACATAATGTAGTGCAAAGCCAAATGTGAGGAGATGTGGGAATAAATACATCTGTTAATATATCTAGAAAATCAGCATTTAAACTCCTGTTCTTTATCTGGATTGAAACAGTGACCTCTGGCAACAATGTAAAATATAAAACTAATACAGGTATGAGACACCCCATCATCATCATCATCATCATCATCATCATCATCGTCGTCGTCGTCGTCGTCGTCGTCGTCGTCGTCGTCGTCATCATCATCATCATCATCATCATCATCATCATCATCATCATCATCATCATCGTTGTCATCATCATCATCATCATCATCGTTGTCATCATCTAGTAACTTTGGATGATTTGGCAATGAGCTTGGATCACCTCTCTTTGTTTATTATTAGTTAATGCATATTTGCTGTTGTTAACAAAATGTGGAATTTTGAAAGTGAGACAACACTGTCATTGCAGATACATATATGAGGTGTGACAATTTAATTCCTATAATGGCCCTGTGAGAGCAAATCTTACTTATCTGATCAATATTTGCTGTTGTTACCTTCAAATTACTCGCCTAAACATTTTATGAGATGGTAATACCATTACTGGAAACATTCTTAGAACTTGTTTTCTGGAATACCTTTCAGTAATGTTAGCAAATCTTTATACTTTCATGGCATTTTTCAATTTTAGAAATAGTTAAAAATCACTGGGAGGTGGTTGTGTAGTGAATGAAGAAAAAATGGTTAGACCATTTTTGTAATAGATTTCTTAGAGACTCACTAATTCCTTATGTATCGTGCAGAGGAGCATTGTCATGGTGGAGAATCCAATTGTTGGGCCAAAATTTGTATCTTTACTTTCAAACAGATTCTTGTAAATCTTTCAGCACTTCCAAATAAACATGTTGATTGACTGGTTGTCCTATGATCAAAGAAACACTAGCAAGTAAGAGATACATGTTTTTTATAACCAAAATGAATTCTTTGTTTTTTTACTTATACAGGGTGTGATGAGTAAATTGTCTCCAGTTTTATTTTTAATTTTGTGCATATGCATTATTTGTGTTTGATTTTGTCAACTGCACAGTATAGAAAGGGTCAGTTGGGCACCATCTGTGAGAAAAAGAGCACCATAACACAATTCACTCTGCCAGAAATTTGGAATAGGCATACTATACTACTTAGCATTTCGGAGTGTTTAGGCATCAATCTGTGAACAATGCAGAGGATTTGGAAAGAGTTAGATGAATCTAATGGTGATTATTAAGGTGTGTGGAGTGATCACTATTGATGGCGATGTTATGCCTCCATTCACAGGACCTACTTGAGGAGGTAATGCTGCCCTGGGTCAAGAGAGTGGTTGCTGGAAGACCCTATATCTGGTAAGAGGATTCTGCACCATGCTACACAAGCAAGAGAACCCAGTCATGGCTGTCAGATGATTTCTGCTACCATATCACCCTTTATATTAGGCCACCTAACTCCCCAGACTACAACCCCCTTGATTATTATGTGTGGAGCACAGTTGAGTGAGAGACTGACAAAACTACTAATAACACCAAAGATGAACTCAAGGCCAGAATTTAGGCAGCATTTACCAACTAAAACAAGGAGACTGCCCAGAAGTCTTGCAGGAGATTCTGAAGTCATTTGAAGAGCATGATTTGAGGTCAATGGCAATTTTATTGAATAAATTTACTCTTTAGTATTTCAAGATATTTTTGGTTAATATATGTTAAAATGAGATGTCAGTATTATTTTCATTTTTGTGTAATTTAGACGACAATTTATCCATCGCGTCCTGTATGTTCTGGTGTTTTCTTTCCAGGTTTCATCACTGGTAATAATCCATGTCAAACATGATTTAAAAGATCAAATGAAATATGAAGTCAACATTGTTTATGTTCATGACTTAAGATTTGAAGCACTATCACTGAGTAAATTTTTGACACTCACAAATATTCTGTTTCTTTATTCATTTTTAATTTCTTCTACATTCATGCACTTAATCTTTAATCAGGGTGTAGCAAGTTTTTCACTCTGACCACTCTTTGTACTTTTTGTGTCATCACACACATCTTTTGCTCTTCATTCTGTTCTATGTCACTCAAAAACACACAGTTTCTTCATACGATGTTTACCATAAGCTATTTTTAATAAGGTCAAAATTTCACTAGCAATTTTTACAAATCTTCACACAAAACTTGATGTTAATCCACTATTCCAGATTACTTTCACTCAATTTTGCACTAAAAATATAAAATGAATAACATAACATTATATTTACCCAGGCTCCCCACCAAGGCTGTGTATGCATCATAAGAGTTGTTTTTAACGTTGACAGCTCCATACACATAGTTATGTATATAGTCCAAGGATAAAAATTGATTTTTGCCCAGCCCCTGCAAACACTATCATGCTGGTATCAGTATTACACTGAACCAACCTCTTTAGAGCAATGAAGAAGGTAGTGGTGCAAGGTTGGAATCCCCAGGGATGAGCAACTTCTCCCATCCAAAATTAGGAAAATTATGCCTCAGGAAACACTCATTGGCTAATGGTTAACTCCTAATACTAAAACTATAACACAAACATGTATAATCTGATTCTATTCCAGATTTTCTTTCACACATTTTATACATGTTTCTATTATACTCTTAGGATAAAATGAACATGTATAATTTCCTTTACTGTTTGACAAAGAATCAGGTATTCATCCTAAGAAAGCAGAAGCTAGAACATGTTTTATCTGGTACACCTTCTCAGTGACATGTTGCAGACATTCTGGGAATTAGTTAGATACCAAATGGTTAGAATATTTCATATATATATATATATATATATATATATATATATACATATATATATATATATATATATATATGAAGAAAAATATACGGAAAAAACAAACAAAAATCCTTATATGCAATTATGCTGTTTTAATGTTAATATAATGTCAACGTCGGATGTTTTGGTCTAATAAACCATCTTCAGGACATATTCATAAAATATATAACATTATATTAACATTAAAACAGCATAATTGCATATAAGGATTTTTGTTTGTTTTTTCCGTATATTTTTCTTCATATATATATATATATATATATATATGTATATATATATATATTGGGATCAGGAGCATCTATTTTCTTGATTCATCAGATTATATGCTTAGATATTTTTTAGATCTAACAAATCATTGCAAATATGAGTGTTGTAGGAATGGTAATATTAATAATATTATAATAATAATATTATAATATATTATTATATAATAATTTAATAATATATATATAATATATATATATATATATATATATATATATATATATATATATATATATATATATATTCAAAAAGGTCACTCTCAAACCAAAAATTCAATTTTACCATATACACAATAAGGGTAAAAAAATCAAAATATTTCCGAAGTTTTATTTTTCAATTTGTTAATGTAATTGGATAGTACTTAAGTACTTTTAATGCATTTAACAGTTTATAGCTATAGTATAACATACCCACTTACAGATAAATAAAGATTGCAAACTTAAAAAAGCTTTATTTTTCAATTTTCTACTGATGAAATTGGATAGTACTTATGTATTTTTAATGCATTTAACAGTTTATAGTTATAGCATGACATACAACCTTACAAATAAACAAAAACAAGTTCTAGAAGTCTCCAGAAAGTCATATTTTATTTTATTTTTTGTTTCTTATTTTATTTATTTATTTTTTTAATCGGTGTTTTTATTAACGTAGTAAAAATTTGTTTATATCACTTATTTAATAGTTTTGTTTTGGTTTGAGAATTTAATTAAAGCTATTTGTTCGGTTTTGGGGTTGATTGTTGTAGTTTATTCTAACTTGTATTTTGGCGGGAACAGTTTTTAACAATGCACCACTGACCCGTATATATATATAAATAGCCGAGAAAAATAACAGCACAAGTGGCCTGACGATTGCATATAGCATGAAACAGACTGTCGCCTCTAAGTGTTGACTTCTATGTTCACTTTTATATTTACACACGCTCTATCTCTGACATTGAGCACTTTATTCCATAAATATAGCACACCTTAAGACTATATTTCTTTATATATATATATATATATATATATATATATATATATATATATATATATATATATATATATATGAATGAGATAATGATATATATTTTATATATCAGGAACAATATTGGGAAATCAACCAACAAAAATCATCTAATTTCTATTCTCATCATAACAACAAAATGAATATAATCATCAGATTCTACTTAATAGCATTCAGAATTTGCAGCCTTCAATAATTACATGAAAAGGAGAAAACACTTCTAAGCTTCTTCTGTACCCTAATTATTTTATAATCAAAGGAAGACAAAAGGCTTATGAAATAATAAAAAAATAGAAAAATATCACCTCCTGACAAATACAATGGATCAAAAAAATATATTGTCCTACAAACTAACTCTATCACTATCTAAACTCAACATAAAATTTTTTACTACTAAATCTAAAATAATAAAAGACTTAGTCAATACTAAACAAAACAATAAACTTAAACTTGAAGAAGGAATTTGCTTCATCACCTGTAATAATTGTCATAAAAATACATAAGAAAAACCTCAAGGAATCTAAATGAAGGATTATATGAACACAAAGGAGACATTTTACATAAGAAATGCATTGGTTGTCCACTGTAATGAGAATGACCATAATTTTGACATAAAAAATGCTACATTGATCAAAGGAGAAAATAATTCACTATGACGTAAATATCTAGAGAGTGCTTTGATCGCAAACTCATCTACAGCAAATCTGTGCTCTGGCTCTTACAACATTTCACCATTCCTGGCAGAACTTCTATTATCACAATGTGGGATATCTAATAACAAAAGTGACAGAAAGAAAAGGAAAAAGAATCTAAATGAAATTGGCTAGATTTTAAAAAAAATTCCCCAGTATCTCTCATTCTTGCACATGTGGAGTCACATCAGCATTACAAATTTAGTTCAATGAACTCCCAAAGGATTAAATGCATCACAAGAAAACTTTTTCCAATTTGTCATACATTTGTCCCCACATGTGGCGAGATAAATCAGATTCAATTTTTTAATATTTTGTGTCACTATATGATGGGTGTTTAAAAATTCTTAGCCCAACCAGGAAACCTTTCCCACCAAATTTTGATGTTAATCATTTTGTTAAGTAGTCTGAGCCAAGGATTTTTCAGCACTTTTAATATTTCCAGTTGAAAGTGTTTGTCTGACTAGAAAATAAGTGTTTGGAATTCTAGCTTCTACCCAAGTTTGAACACTAGCAAGCTTGAGTAGTCAAGGTTATAAATAATCTACTGAAACTAGTTCTACGACTATTTAATTTACCAAGATCATTACTACTGACCTGATTAGTCTAAGCTTGATTATCATCTTCCTTAATATGATGATGATGATGATCATGAAACTGATGATAGTGATGTCCATAATTCTAATAATTTAATGATCATGATTATTGTTGCTGCAGTTGATTTACAAATGATATCAGCTCAATCTGCATCGCCATCATTCATCATTGTTTAATTGCTAATGTAAAAACCTCTCTTTAGTGATGCAATTGTCATTACTCACTGCTTCTACTGATGACCGGACTCTTGCTTTGAAGCAGCATACTTCAACATTTATTAATTTGGTATTTTTAAAGATATGGTAATACATTACATTACTCCTGTACATTTAAAATTGGTGATTTTTAATTTTCAATTTTATAGTAAAATTTAAAATTAATCAATTAGAATGATTTCTATTTCAGCCTAACATTAAGGCATTAATAATTGTAACCAACGTTCATTGTCAAGTTTTTTGAATTTTCATATACTTGTATTTTGATTGGTCATTGTAGCTTATGTAACAGCATTTTCCCTATTGAGGGCGTGTTTGGTTGATTTGAACCTTTTAAAACTCTTTATTCTACATTCAACACCATCACTTGATAAGACACTAGAAATGGTGAAACAAAATGGCTATTTTTGTAGTGATTTTATAACATATTTATGTTATAATTTTTGAATAAATTATATTTGCTCTACTCTGTATTGAGCAATGTTTTAAGAATAGTATTTTTTAGTTATTGGAATTTATTCCATATACACCAATCCTATACTTGGATATATATATATATATATATATATATATATATATATATATATATATATATATATATATATATATATATATGTATATATATATATATATATATATATATATATATATATGTAGTTTAGTAGGTTGGTTAATGAAATTTTAGGAATAAAAAGACAACAGGATGATAAAAATATTGTTAATAATGCTGATGATATTTTTTTTATATTAGTAGGCCTTTTGTCTAAACCAAGGCAACAAGAGAAAGATCTTAATGTTGGACCTTTTGGGACATGCTTGTGTCCTTTATCAATGAGTCAAGAAATAAACAATGGAGTAGGAATCGCTCTGATGAGGAATTTAGTTGTGGTTGTTTTTTATTCCCTCATGTGTTGTAATACTGTAAGAAATTTGACAGTTTGGCCCTAGTAGTTTGCTACACATCTCAAGGCTAAAGGCCTAGTGTACCAATGTACACTATTTAATCCATCATTGGAGAAAGGAAATCCTTTGTGTGAAAGTTATTGAAACAGACAAGGCCAAGAATTTGATTTTCAGCTGGGTATGCATGTTACAGATATAAATACATAGATATTAGTTTACCCAGGCTATAAAAAAGACAGCATATTTAGTTAAGTCCTTACTATTATTATGATTTCATATGTGTGCCTTTAAATGTTTCCAATTACAGTTGTACTATGTTGTACTATGTTCTTTCATGGCACTGTGAATGCAAGGGAGATAACTTTAAAAGTAATAATGTTTTAGAGTTAACCCCCTTTAAGTGAAAAAGTTACAGACAAAAAATATACTAATATACATGGTGTGTGTATATATATATATATATATGTGTGTGTATGTGTGTGTGTGTGTGTGTATTTGTAAAAAAGCACACAGGGTGTGCTGGTGGTAATAAATCAGTGCTCGATGTTAAATAATGTACTAAAATGTATATTGATAATAGTTTATACATTTTTTGGTACAACTCAGGTATGGATTGAAAACTGACTATTGTAAAATTTAAATATTAATATTCATAACTTATTAATATTCATAACTTACTGCTAAGATAGTGAAGTAGTTCATTTACTTATGGGAAAAAATATTTGTAAAAAAATGGATTAAATATAAAAACAAATAGATTATAAAAAGAATACACTTACATACACCCAATTATGAAGATATAAATATATACATATATTGCCATCCAACAAATATAAGCTAATACTAACAAATACATATCTAATTATTTTAAAAAATGCATATATATATATACATATCTATACACATATACTCTCCGATATATCATATAAATATAATTTAAATACAATTTACACATATCTTATATATATTTTCAATATAATATGTATATACATGCAAATATAATTCATGTATCAACATACAAAAATATATAAGAATATTCATCTACACCTACATACATATACATAGGTACATACACATATCTGATATTATACTTTATATCTACATAATTAAATAAAAAGCTTAACTGTAGTAACTTGTCTGTTGTTTTTAATGAAACATGCATAAAGGAAGGATTGCTGCCTAAATATACAACTATATATATATATATATATATATATATATATATATATATATATAATATTGATAATAATATTATTTGATAATCTGTATGGATAATTCCAAAAAGGATATAAATCCAAAGAGAGCTCAATACAAGAACAGAACAAATGATAATTATGAAAGCAGAGACTTTAGAAATCTATGGTGATATTTTATCAGTTTTGTGAAAAAATATTATGATGGGTTTCTAAAGTCTCCATTTTCTTAATTGTATATATATATATATATATATATATATATATATATATATATATATACAATTAATATATATATATATATATATATATATATATATATATAGGATTAATGTGAATAAAAGTTTGTCACTTAGCTGATTGATGTTACCTTCAACATTCTGGCTCCAGTGTTTCATAGATGGACCTCTATGTCAACTCTACTGGGGTTATCAGCAATATTATTTAAAATTTTGGATAGATTATTTGTACATATAAATAGTGAAATTGTGTGAACATAGAAATCAACACTTCATATTGACTGGCAATTTTCATGTCTTAAATTGTGCTTAGTATGGTACAATAGTATTTTGAATTTTGTATTGAGTCAGTATGATAAGACTACAAGTCTAAAATGCAGACTTTTAAATTCTACCTTTTGCATTGGTGTTTAAAAATTGACTTTTGTTTGTTCAACTCAGTAGAATGAGCAATCATTTGGGCAAATCTTATACCACACTAAGTTCAAAAAGGAAATCTCTTGTTTACGGACAAAAAAATAAAATAAAAAATAACAGAAGTATTGTATTAGTCTTTTTTTTAGTGAAACATATATTAGAGAGTAGTTGTTGCCAAAATATCCAAACACACACACACACACACACACAGAGACACACACACACACACACACAGACACACACACAGACAGACAGACACACAGACACACACACACAGACACACACACACACAGACACACAGACACACACACACACAGACACACAGACACACACACAGAGACACAGACACACACAGAGACACAGACACACACACGCACACACACACAGAGACACAGACACACACACAGACACACACACAAATAATAAATATACATTTTGTTCTTTATTGGTTGCACAACTCTGAGTTTTGTGCAAAAAGTAATTGTCAATCGTTGCTTGAAAACTGGCTGTTGTAAAAATTTAATTATTTATATTTATACTTATTTATAATTATTTATTTATTGAAAAAATTATATATATAATATAAATTATGTATAATAACAGAGCTATATTTTGCAATTATATATTTAATATATATAATTTAGATATATTAAATATATAATTGCAAAATATAGCTCTGTTATTATACATCAACCATTGTTTTATTTTCATCAGCATTGAATGTGTGATACATTGCACATGTACACACACAAAACACACACACACGCATACACATATGCATCATATAACATATAAGATATCAGCAAGATATAATTTTCACTGATCTTGTCAACAAACTAAATAACATTGAATCCACAATAGACTTTACCTCTGAATCTGTGTTGATATATATATATATATATATATATATATATATATATATATGTATATATATATACAAATATAGATAACTAGACTTGTTTCGAAAAACCCTCGAATTTTTGATTTGCCAATAATCAAATCAATCTCGAGGGAAAAAAAGGTTTTAAAAAAAGAAAGAGCTACAAACATGAACTACTGCCGAAACAAATCGCACAGGTGCAGGTCTGAAGCCCAAAGAAAAAACCCCGATACGAGTAAACAAGTAACTAAAGAAAGAGCTCAATACAACCGTAGAGCAGACCTAGACACACCTAGTGAGCCAGACAAACCTACCTAGATTTCACCTAAACGGATGGTCAGGGAAAGTTCAGCTTCGAACTTTCCCTGATGAAAGCCGAACTTTCCCTGACGATCCATTTAGGTGAAACCTAGGTAGGTTTGTCTGGCTCACTAGGTGTATATATATATATATATATATATATATATATATATGTGTGTGTGTATGTGTGTGTGTGTGTGTGTGTGTGTGTCTGCAGATATGTAGAAAAATAGGACAAAACATGTTAGGTAAATAATCCAGAGTTCTTTAGTATTTTTTTTTATTTTTAAAAAACAGTGTTCCATAGAGAAGTAGAGCTTAAATTATAATGATTTTCAAAAAAAAAAAAAAATATGATTCCTTTGCTACATAAGAGTTCTCAGGTTTTCGGCTCTTGTTTTTGAAACATCAGAACTCTTATGTAGTGAAGGAATTATATATTTTTTTAAATCATTATAATATATATATATATATATATATATATATATATATATATATATATATATATATATATATTTATATATATATATATATATATGTATGTGTGTGTGTGTGTGGTGTGTGTGTGTGTGCATGTGTATTAATAATAAATATATATTTTGCCACTGATGAGTAAAATGTATATGTATTATTAATATAAATTATAGCTCTATTATTATACATTGAGCAATATTTTATTACCACTAGCATTCAATATGAAACATTTTATACTCATTTATATATATATATGTGTGTGTGTGTGTGTAAGTAAGGTTTTTGATTATCTATCCATTAACAGTCAGTTTCATGCAGTATGATTTTGAAAATGGTCATTTGTTTCCCTTGGATGCACTCAAGTGCTATAAATCTTTTTCATGTTCTGCAAAAAGCATGTGTTAGTCTGCTGATAGTTCAAAATAATTTAAATCCTTTTGTTTATAAATCTATTCACATTTTTGAATTCTATGATTTCTACATTACCCTCCATATATAAATTGCTATTTCTTTTCTCTGCTTTTCTTCATCTTATTTTTATTATATTCTATTCTAATACTGGTGTGCTTTGCTTTTCATTTTTAGTTCCTATATGTGTTTTGACAATATGGCGTTATTTTTATTTCTTTTCGATTTGAATGATAGCAAATAGTTTGTATATCTTTCTTTATATTCTTTCTCAATTGCTCTCCTATTCTGGGTTTTCTTTTGATATCATTTTTGTTGTATCCTGTTCGCACTCCCATGTTTTTTTAAAAACAACTTAACCAAAAGCTTAACCAGAAATCGTAAAACTGATTCAAGATATGAAAAAGCCTCAAAGCAATGAAAAGTCACATTATCATCTTTCAGTTATGTCTGCCCAAATCTGCACCTCCCCATTGAACTAGAAAGGGGGATCAGTAGTCATACTGATGCCAGCACAAACGGTGGTTGTGGGCTGGGGAATTTTTATCCTTGACTCGAGTGTTCGTCGCATAAAACCTGATCTTGTGCACATCCCATCTCGGTGAGAATGCTTGAGTAAATACCACATTCCACAGCCCCGATGACTAGGATCAAAGTGTAGTATATGTTCCAGCAGCTGACAGCCTGCCCAAGGCTCAGGCCATTTGCAGCAGTTCAAGCCAGTCATCATCATCTGTAGCTCCAATTTTCTTTTCAACAACCACCCAACTGTCCTTTTCAGGACAATTCTCTCTAGCAACTAAAAAACTGTTCTTTTTGGGACAATATTCTTTAGCAATTACAAAACTCTCCTTCACAGGACAACACTCTTCAGAGCGTACAAAACTGTCCTTTTCAGGACAACACTCTTCTCACACTCTACATGAACATGCAGTGATATTTTTTACCTAGTGCATTGTAACCTTATTTTTCTTGATGTATTTTCTGTAACATAAATAAACTTGGCAATATATTTTTTCATTCAAGTCTTTGTTTTGTTTGTTGTGTTCTTCCATCATTCGATATCTGTTTGCAGGTCAATATACTACCAGCAACACTTTCACTGTATTTAATATATTTTCCTCTATGCAATTACCCTGCATAAAACATTTACCTTTAATTTTTACCTTTCCTTCCATTAGAATGTCTAGAAGTGCAACTCATTACACCTTTTCGGTCTCATGTTTTCCTTTGACATGAAGTGGACCAATTAATATTGAATCAATTACTAGGAAAATTGGTTTACTGCGCCATGACAGACAATTTTTACAACCACAATCCATCTTGCATAAATGCCCATGCTTTGAATATTTCTGTCACTGGTTTGGTGCTCCTGCTATATATCTTGAGCTTATTGACAAAATCCAAAGAAGAATCTATAAAGTTAATCATACTGAACTGACATCTTGGCTACAGTCACCACATAATGTAGCTTCCCTGTGTGTTTTCTACAAAATATTTTCATAGCAATTTTTCTAATGAGATCTTCACTTTGATACCTCAACTTCATGAATTTAGTTGTAATTAAGTCTGATATTATTGTTTAAATTACTAGTTGTAACTGTAAATTATATTTTAATAATTTATTCTCTCACACTTCTCACCTGTGGAACTCTCTTCAAGCTTCTTACTTTCCTATAAACTATGATCTCTATAAGTTTAAATGCAACACCAATTGCTATCTTCTGTCTTTTAAGAATTCTAAATTAACTTTCAGTAACTGCAT
>OZ010616.1:45266649-45399149 GCA_963932145.1 Acanthosepion lycidas | reverse complement strand
TATATATATATATATATATATATATATATATATGAGGGTAAGTAAAAATTACTGACACTTTTGGCATAACATATTTGTGTTATGAGTGTGGATAATTTTTTACTTTGCTTCACATATATATATATATATATATATATATATATATACAGAGAAAGAGAGAGAGAGAGAAGAAAATAGAAGAAGAAGAAGAATGAGCATGTGACTGAGTGATTAGAATGTTGACTTTCTGACAATGAGACCTGTGTTCAAATCTCACCATGGCTGATTTGTCAGGATGGAGACACTTATCGTTATCCTTTTAGGGAGAGAGAATGATCCCCTAGCATGTGGCATTTTTGGAAATTGCCTGAAAAATGTACCCCCCTCCCACAAGTTGACCCAAGCTTTGTTAGTGAAATTGAGCAGGACTGAACTATTTGGGAGCTGCTGAGGGTTGTGTTAGCATGAAGTCACAAGATATTGTAACTGAGGGTTTGAATGTTCTGGCCTTCTTCAGACTGTTGATCATGACAGATTATGCACTTCTTTTCCAGAAACAGTAACTAAGATCTGCTCAGCATATTTGCAGTATAAACCATAGGTGGGATCTATGGATGTTGAACAAACACATTGCCCAAGCAGGTTTCTACAAAAGGGAGTAGTAGTAGTAGTAGTAGTGACATTATATGTATATGTGTATTGTTGTGCCCATTGTAATATCTGATTCTCATGTACACATAAACACATACTTTTATATTGCAAAAACTAAGAACAAGTTAAATGAAAACTTATAAAATTGTGACATTTATTTGTAATATTTTATAAAGTACTATTATGATTTCATACTTTGAAACACACCCACACAAATATTTAAACAAATTCTTTCTATTCAACTAGAAATTTCTGTCAATAATGTTTCACTTTGTTACTATATTTTCTCAATTTTTGGTTAATTTTTACATCTGTCGATCAAAATTGTGGATTAACTGTACAAAGATGATATTTTTATTGTCCTCATCATTATTGTTTTATTCACAATGTTCTGGCTTTCTTCAGATGAGATATGATGGAATTTCGAACTGACCCTTTATTTCATACACTGGAGTAGATTGTTCTCAATTCATATGCCATGGCCCAGTGGATAAAAGGGTTGATTGAAGTAATTCAATAAATTGATCCAAAGAGTTGCAAGTTCAATACCTGGCCACAGCAGAGTTGAAAAATAAGAGTTGACATAATAACTAAAATATCCAGAAAAGACATGGCACATAGAAGTAGAACAATCTACCCTGGTATTTGAAATAAAGAGTTGTGTTCAAAATTGCACTGTATATCACCTTATGAAAGCCAGACCATACAATAGCCAAAACATTGTGAAAATGACAATAAAGATGACGACAATAGTCCGAACAATTTAAATAGTGTAAATAGTTACAATACCTCATCTTAGAAATATAGACAGATGTTGATATTTTTGTTTTTTGTTCAAGTACTTTTGACTGTCTCTGTCATTATGGGTGTTGTCCATTTGGTAGGCAAGATTTTATTGACTATAGCCTGTCATTTTTAGAATGCTACATTTCAAATATACATTTATTGTATAAGAGACTGAAATAATCTCTTGTTTTTATTAAACATATTGATTTTCATTTATGCTGACTTAGAACCATTTAATCTTATTCTCATGTTTTTAGATTGTATATATTTTACTTATATAATCCTATTTATCAGTTTTAAGTTGTATATATATGTGTATGTATATATATATATATATATATATATATATATATATATATATATATATATATAATATCCAAATATAAAAGAATGGAGAGTAAGATTTCAGCATTCAAAACATTAATTTAAAACAGGGCTCAATACAAAAGTAGAGCAATAAATATTTATTATTATAATGATCATCATTTCCCACCTGATGAAATGTTAAAAAAACAGATTTTTAATGTTGAAACAAGATGTACTTTTGTAGTGGGTATGGACACGTTCTAATGTAACAATGCATAATATATATATATATATATATATATATATATATATATATATATATATTAGGTTGATGCAGAAATAATGTCGTTTTCTAACATAGTAAGATATGTGCGAAAACGACATTATTTTTGCACCAACCTAATATATATATATATATATATATATATATATATATATATATAAATAAAAAGAAAGAACAGTAACATATATAATGTAAATTTACAGAGTATTAATATTATAAATTAATTGATTTAAAACAGTTCTACACAGTTCTAACCATGTTTCAAAAATGGAAGCTGAAAGCTTTGAATTTAATTTCATAATTAAATTTAAGACATTAGTTCCATTTCATCCTCAAGGGAATTTTGGAGTAACTTTTAAAATTACTGGGTTTTAAAGATACAGCAAAAATCATAATTCACATTTCCAAGGATACAGAGAAATCCAATTCAACCACCCAAGGGGTGTTTGTGTGTTCATTATTGCTGTATTTAGATGTATCAGTTATTAGTTATGTTTTGGTAGGGGTAGGGATATATTTTTCAATGAAATCTGACATCCGTTAAATGCATGTCGTCTGGATTTTTTTTTTAATTTTATTGTTAATGGCAAAAATTCTTACTGCATTTTTTTCTATTTGTATATTTAAAGATTTTTGTGGGGTGTTTAGGTTAGAATATGTTTTATTTAACTATGATTTGAAAAATATTTTCACTTTTAATTTTTAATATACTATATTTCTTTTAAGAACAAGTAAATGTATTAGAATCACTTACAGTATGTAGAATTATTTTCACATCAAGTATAAGTATGTATATTACTAAGTCACAATATTTTTTTTTTTAAATTTATATTTAAATATTATTTAAGTAAAATTTATGACAATGACGGCAAAAATAACTAATTAATTTCACTGATTTAGTAAACTTTTATTTTTTATATAAAACCTAGTAATATATTGTTTCTCATGTAAGTACAAAGGACATGGGTAATTCATGGCTTACATCTAGCTTTTTATATTAATTTCATTTAACTGTAGGTGTTTTAAGTGCTTGTAGTACTTTGAGGGAGGTGTTTAGGTTAGAATACATTTTATTTAACTACAATTTTAAATGATGTTTAGGTTAGAATTCGTTTTATTTAACTACAATTTTAAATACAACTTTAAAATATGTCATGTTGTTATGAGTTACTGAGTGCAAGAAAATATGAGAAAAAACACTATTAAGAAGAAAGAACAATATAAGAATAGGAATTAAGAAAACAGAAAATAATGAGTGACAGTACATTTAAATTTTTGAAGATCAAAGTTGAATGGGAAGCAAGAAGCTGAAAGAGAATTCCACAAGTGTGAAATGCAAAAGAAGAAACTGTTAGCATAGAACTTGTGATTATATATAACCATTTCAACTGTAAAATGATGAGTCCTAGCTATCAATCTAGTACAGCGCTTAAATTTATAAAGTCTAGGTACGAAAGAGGAAAGCTTACCAGAGCAATTACCATTAAAATATTTATAGAAAAGGCACAGGGAAGCTTTGTTACAGTGGTAAGAAAGGAACTGAAACTGAGATGCCAGATCAGGATCAATGACATTGCAGATTCTTTGGATTTTATCAAAAATCTCTAAGTATGTAGCAGGAGTATTTGGATGAATGATAACTTATAAACACACACACACACACACACACACACACACACACACACACACACACACACACACACACACACACACACACAATGATATTTGATGAGGATGTTCTTTTTTCAAATATATTTTATGAAAAGGATACCAGGATATGAAGCACTCAGCTTAGTGACAATTTGATTAAGGGAAGCATAAATTAAAATATTTTATAATAATTTTACTATTTAAAAATGATCATTAATCTAAAAAAGAACAACTTTTAAAAATAGTAAGCTGAGAAATTCATGAAATTATAGGCAATTAAGGACTTCATGACAAATGATGACAATTTTCACCAGCTAAGGAATCATTTATCAGTTTCTGGGATATTTATTTTATTATATTTTCTTTTTTTTATATCTGGAGTCAATGTATTGCATTTAAAGGCCCACATATTTGATGAATCACTGTTTTTCTTATGGTGTTTAAGAGTCTTTAGTTCCATTGAAATCATCTTTCTTCTTAGTTTATCTATATATATATCTATTTTGTATGAATTTAGTCTCAGGTCTTAATTACAAGATCAGACACCAAAGAATACTTTTTATTTTTTTATTTTCTCTTAACTCTGAAATTATCTTGAATTTTAAATTTGCCATTACACAATGACAAATATAGATATTTTAAGTTTTGTTCAAAATAATTGAAAACTTAAATTTTACTGATATTGATTCAGGATCTTATTATGATTCAATTATGCCTGACATCAACATTGTTTTTAAGGAGACTATTCATTTCCTATTGAGTTTTAAAATGAAAATAAATAAAAGTTGGAAACCATTTTTAAGGTATCTGAAATAAAATCCTGAAATGATTTTAATTTAACTTCTGATTTAATTAAAATTTTCAGAACACTTCTATGACATTTTTCTTTTGTATATAACTTGATTAGTGCAAAACTGAATTTGGATTCCCAAAAAAAATATTTGATTTCCATGTGAAATTTATGCTTTGACCAAAACAAAGAATCCAATGGTTCCAAGATTGGTGAATATGTTATGTGAAGAAGAATTTCCAATCCTATTGTGATTGTGATTTTTTTTTTTTATAAAGCACCATGTGGACAGGCATTGTCAAAAAGATGTTTGACTTAATGTTCTCTGCATAATATATATCCCTGTTGTGGATTAGCTGGTGATGCATCAACCTTGTATGAATGTATTTCTTTTATATATATATATATATGTGTGTGTGTACAATGGAAATATATAAATTACAAACTATATACAAAATCAGTCAGTCAGTTATATGCCATAAGGTAGATTTTTTCACACAGCAGGTTGCCATTTTTTTCTGTGGTAGACCAATTGCCATCCAAGGCTATAGAACCCAGTCTTCCCTGCTATTTACACATCCCAAGGGTATCAGTACATAAGTGAATGTATTGGATTCGAATTCGGCTCTCCAATTCCTCAATCCAAGCCTCTATACATTATACCACCATGCCTCCTTATACAAGATACAACACAATAAGCATAAACAAAAACAATAAAAAAGGTTTTTGTATACATTTAAGAGAAAATTGTATATTTTACAGAACATATATGGTAAAGACATGAAAAGTTTTTGCTTATCCGGTGGGAGCCGCATGGTCCTGTCAGAGCTCTGTCCTTGGACATCTACTTCATTTGGCCATCGAAGATGAAGAGAGAGAACATTTGATTTCTGTTTCAATTGGCAGCAAGAACATCTCTTCAAGTGCATGATGGGAGTTTTCATATTTATTTAAATACATTTTTTATAAGCTAACTTTCTTTATTCTTAATTATTATTCTTATATATATTTTAAAGTAACTTTATTACTTAACTTTTAATTTTTCTCTTATTATTAATTATGTATTATTATTTGGTTTCATACTACTACATAGTCTAGTATGAATAGTTAGAGGTTATTTAGTGATTTATTTGTTGCTATCATTACATTGCCATTAAATTCTATTTCAACTCTATACTTCTAACATCTTCACCTAAACTCTGAAATTTATACTATTTATTTATCTATTTTTATTTTTATTTCCTCAATAGGAGTAAATAGATTCACTTATATTCTGGTTCACACTCTTCCCTGGCCTTTTGAAAAACAATAAAGATTTATTTTTAATTTCCTGTTTAGCTCTATACTTCTAACATCTTCACCTAAACTCTGAAATTTAATCTACTAGTTATTTATTTTTACCTCAATATGAGTAGATAGATTCACTTATCACACTCCTCCCTGGTCATTGTGTTTCCTGTTTAGGCTTGAGTTTCTGGTTCTTTTAATGTCTTTTCCTTTTCTTTCACTTTCAGTGGCCTTTTTTATTTTTTTAGCCTTTGTACAATGTTTATAATTTTTTAGCTTAAATGATGAGTGGATGGCTATACCTTTCTTTCTTTCTTTTTATGTGCCATGTCCTTTCAGGACACAGACGATCATGGCTCTCCACCTCCTTCTATCCGTTGCAGCTTTTAACAAGTTCCTTCCCTCTGCTTCCTCCCCCAGATCACGTTCTGTCATCCACTTGCTTAAGCCCGCCACGTATGTCACGCGTTGTTTTTCTTTGTCTCTCTTTCCCTCTATTTGACCCGTAAGTATCAGATTCTTCAGGCCTCCTTCTTCATTATGTGTCCCAAAAACTTCAGCCGACTTTTCCTGATATTAAGTATAAGCCTCCTCAATAATATGGCTATATACCATCTTTTCTTAAATTTGCCTTTCGTACACCCAAAATATTTTGGACTTTTCATTCTCTACCTCTGCCTAAATGAAACTAGCTAGCCACATGTGGGAGCTAAAAGAAAAACAAATGGAAAAAAAGCCCTAATATATGTTGGAGTATTAAAAAAAAAAAAAAAAAAAAAAAAACAAGCCGTAGAAGGAAGAAAAGCTGGCGATTAAATCAAGAACAAGACGACTTGTTAAAAATGCGAGATATGAAATAATAATGGCAGCTTGCAAACATGCCAAAAAAAAAACTACTGGAACAATATGGACCCGGATGAGACCATTTGTACCGAGACGCGCAGAAAGAGTTTAAATTTATTTATTTTTTTTAACCTTTTTATCTACTCTCACGGTCTACCGGATGTTTTGTTTTGAAAAATGACCACTTCCGTCTGTGCCTCTTTTCCGCACTTGTCCCCGCCGCAGTTTTTTTTCAAGCACAAAAAAAGCCCACAATCCAACCCTAGCGAAAACGAATAGAAAACGTACCTTCCTGGAGAACTTCTTTGAAAAGACACAACTGCTAAAAAAAAAAAAAAAAAAAAAAAAAAGGAAAAGAAAAAAATGAAAGCAGCATTTGAAAGAAAATAACAAGAGTCTCTACTTAAATTACAATACATGTTCATCGTAACAGGTGATTCACATACCGGGACGACGACCCAGTCCATTTTTAGCAACCGGTTATCCATTGAGGTCATGATGAAGCCTTCAAAATGCTTCACCAAGTGATACCAAACACCCTGCATTAAAAGACAAGATTTTGGAGGTTTTTTTAAAGAGAAAAACGTGAACACAAGAGGAAGAAGTAGTTATTGAAGGCCACCATATCATCAAATGTGTCTGTACTGAGAGCATCATTTTTAGCAGTTAAAGGCATCGCCAAAGCTGAGAAGCCCTTTCACTGTTGATGAAGAATTGATCCTGTCTGCCATTAAGAACATTTGCCGGGAAATTTTAGGAGAGGCTGCGGTTAAAAAAGTAGTGTTGGGGAAAGATTCCGTGGGTCACCGTTTGTTGAAGATAAAAACGAGAGAAAGGACTGTCGTGTGTTCAAATAAAACGATTATATTTTTATTTAAATGTAAGATGCACATATTTTAACTGTAATTACTTATGAAATGAAAGTTAGAAAGTTCTTCTCTTTGATTGTAAGGAAATGAACATAAATAATCTTTCAGTGAGGAAGAGAGAAAGAGGAGTTGGGAGACAAGATCAAAGGGAGTCCGCTGTTACTTTGGTGAGAAAGACAGGACGACGAATTGACTCTTGTCTCTTTACTACTGTCGATCCTCCTGCCGAGTTGAATGAATGTTTGGTTTATATGGCTTAACGTAGGCCCCAGAAGCCTATGTTTATTTATTGGCTGGAGCTGATTTTATTGACTATTTATTTTTATTAAATTGAAAATGTTTGAAACCAGAAAGGCTGCGCGGAGCCCTTACGCAGTGTGTTTAATTTTGTCATTTGTTACTTTATTTGATACTGTTCACACTTGCTTACTCTACAGTAGCAGATGTTCATTTTTTCGGCTAGCACCATAACTAAACGAATTAATGAAATAGTGGAGGAAATTAAGGCACAATTGTTACAGAGTATAAATGAGCCACATTGGTACACAAATCCAAAAATTGACGAATCTACTGACATTGACAACGAAGCAATAAAGCTTGTTTTTGTGCGGTATATTTTCCAGGAGGATTTGAATGAGAATATGTTATGTGCATTATTGTTGCTAATCAACACTACAGCTATAGAACTATTCAATTTTTTGGATGATTACATATCAGGAAAATTAAACTGGTCATTTTGTATCGATGTATGCATGGATGGTGTTGCTGCCATGACAGGACATCTTTCTGGTTTCATTATTCGGATCAAACAGGTTACGACTGAATGTGAGTCTACGCATTGTGTCATTCAAAGGTAAATGCTGGCGAGCCGTAAAATGTCGCCTGAACTTAACAGTTTTGGAAGGTGTGATTAAAGTTACGAACTCAAAACACATATCCGTAATTCACGTCTGTTTGAGCAACTCTCTGAGGAGATGGATGCGGAGTACAAACCTCTTCTCTTATACTCACAAATGAGATGGTTTTCTAAAGCTAGATCAATGTGCAGGGTTTTTTAGTTACAAGGTCCGCTTCATGGATCTCTTTTAGAAAAAAAAAGTCACCACTTGCAACGCATTTCAGTAGCACAGAATGGGTCACAAAAGTTTCTTACTTTTGTGATATATTCAGTCTGCTCAACAAACTTAATATGTCACTTCAGGAGTGCTAGGAATTTTGTCCCGGCTTTCCCGCATCAAAGGGTTGAGGTTAAAAATAGGGTTGAAGTTTAAAAAATTTGCGAAAAAACGCAAGTAAAACTGCAAGATTAGAGCGGACAAACTCTCTCTTTTAGGTGCATACAAATAAAGAAAAAACTCCTGCTCGGTGAGTAACGATAAAAGAAGAAAGTTTTTATTTACGACATATACAGAAAAAAAAAGGTAAAGAGATAAAAGGACGATTAGTAGAGAAAGAAAGGGAAAAGAGAAAATGTTCTTAACTTAAAAAAGGCTTGCTCAAAATATTTCTCTGAACGCCTAAAGAGTTCTTCAAGCAATTAGATGTTATTTATAAAGTTCTGATAGAAACACTCACAGTTCTTGTAGAGTTGGAAATTTGTTCGCAGATGAAGGAATCCTGCAGTTGAGTGAGTCTTTAGGTCGACAACAGAAGTCCAGTGGGTTCGTCAGAAGGAGTGGTGAAGGAATGCAGCTTTTTGGATTGGTCTTGAATAGTGGACCGACGTTTGTTTTTGACAGCCATTTTTAGTAGTTCTTCTTTGGTGAAAGAGGTACTGGAGCTTCCAAATGTCGACCTCACAGACGGTGGGTAGAAATCTTACTGACGAAATACGCAAGATTCTCCAAATTTATGGAGTTTTGGGAGGCTCCGATGGATCGAAGATTTTTCCCTCCAAAATTGTTGTACAAATTTCCTGGCCCCTCTATTGGTCAGAAAACACATTCTTATCTTTGATAAGAATCAGGGTCCTGGGAGCCGGTTTCGAAGTTACTGAAGACAGTTTGAAGTGAAGAAGCTGTGCGGTTTCTCCCAGACTTTATGGCTCCATGGAAAGAATAATGATGGTGGAATTCCTTTTTATTTTCCAGCTCTCTCGTTAGTCAGAAAATATATTCTTATCTCTGATAAGAATGAAGGCCTTGGGAGCCGGTTTTGAAATTAAAAAGAGATGTTGGAGTGAGGATGGAAAAAATAGCGGGAATGTGAACTTGTGAAAGTGTTGTTCTCAAATTAAATTCTAACACTAGAGAACGACAACTTTCTTCATGTTGTTATTAAGCTGGTGCAAAAATAATGCCGTAATAATGTCGTTTTTTGACGTCAAAAAATGCGCCAAAAAACGACATTATTACGTCATTATTTTTGCACCAACCTAATAGATAAAGTGTCTGCATTCAAAGCCAATCTGGAAATGTGGGGGGACGGTGAATGAAAATAGGTTTATGTTTCAAACATTACTAAGAGTTTTGAAAGAGACTGAGTCTGGATCTTCATCCTCCCAGCTGTTGCACGATCATCTATTTCATCTTTGAAAAGAGTTTGATCGTGTTATTTTCCAACCACAAAAGACTCGTGGACTAGGAATGAATGGACCTGCGACCCATTTATGAATAAGCCGGTTAAATCGACCTTGTCCGTCCTGGAAGAAGACCAACTACTTGAGATGACAGCCTTAAAAGTATATTTCAGATTTCAAAAATCTCTCAACGTTCTGGATTAAATTCAAGGCGGAATATACTGAGGTCGCCACAAAAAGCACTGAAAACCTTGCTTCCATTTCTAACCATCCTATTTTTGTGAAGAGGGATTTTCTGCTGTGACTGCAACTAAAACGAGGCCACTGAACTCGACTTGACATAAAGAACACACATCGGGTATCATTGTCTTCCATCACCCCTAGATTGGACTGTCTCATTGCAGACAAACAAGCTCTGGATTCTAACTGGATTATGTATTATGGAGAGTTTAGTCTCATTTACATTATAAATGGAAAAATTCTTGCACGACACCGGTCCGTGGCGCGAAAAGGTTAGGGTATCTCTGCGTTGGTAAAATTGTAACGAGAGTGTTAGAAAGAAAAATTTATTCTCTCATTTGCGTTTCATCCGTTATGTGTATTATTATATCCATGATATAACAACAGCGTAGTTCAAGGATAGGACAGAACGTAATGGCTGAAAGCAAAAAAAAAAATAAATAAATAAAATAAAATAAATAAATAAATAAATAGACAAGACTTTGTTTTCAGAGAGACTTTTATATTACTAAGACATACACAAAATCACTACATATGTACACGTGTCCCACGCGGAGAATAATATTTCACTTATATTTACACAACAAAGTGTAAGGAGAAACAAAAAGAAAAGTTCTTACATATGGAGATACTCCTGATCTGGGGGAGTCATTTTTAGGACTCCAGGTTCAAATGAACCGGATTCATCTATATCCCAAGCGAAGGCATATTCCACGAATGGGAAACAGCGAGTCTTGGGACTTCTCAAATTGAGAAATGCGAGCTGAAATCTCATTTTATATCTGCCTGGGCCACAGGGGGCTTAGGCTAAAAGAAAGCAACTTTATCATTTGGCTGCTGTCAATGACCGCCGATTTCATCACTGAGCGACCATCATGTGACCCACGTGACTTATCACCACCAAATGGAGATACACGCCTTCTGTATCCTTAAAAATATTTACTAAGCTTTGCTTATTTTTTCTGTAATGCCACAAATACTGTGAAAATTGATCTCACTATGAATTATTAGCGAGTTCATCAATGTGCACGTCGACATTATGAACTTTACTGATAGAAAAGAACCAAAAGGTTTGTGAGTCTCTATCCCAAAGCCAAATATTCCACTCGTAATGCAGAAAAAAATCTGTTCGTGGCTAGTTCGACGAAAGCGTTAGCCACTGGATGAGACAAGATATGAAGGGCGAAAACAAAAGTTCACTGGAAAATCACAGCAATGCTGATATATATGTGTGTGTGATAAGATAAACGAATAATTGGTAGAGATATATTTACCTTAATTTCCCATCAGAAGCATTACTTTGCCTACGATAACATGTTTATGATTAAAAACAGAGAGGGATGTATATATATATATATATATATATATATATATATATATATATATATGTATATATATATATGCTTTACAAAAAAACAAACACTTTATATATTTACAGAACTAGAGTGTGACAATAGTTTGTTCAAGCAGTGAATATTGCGTTCGTAACCAGTGAAAAAAAATGAAAGTCCGGAAAAGACGTGATGTCAATTTGATGGCTAGACACCAACAGGCGAGGTGACTTACATTCCTCGCCTCTTGCTAGACTCTCATTGATGCATTTTGTTGAATTTGTTTCCGAATATGTAGTGACGTAGATGCTCTTACTAACAAAAAGTTTCATTAACTGACAGAATAAATCAGGTTCGAATTACCATTCTGTCTGTTAACGACAGATGGCCTACCAAAATGTGATACCCATTGAAAAATAAAAGCTTTTGCAGTAATATATGCGGCAATGTCCGCTACGGGCAATGTTTCACACTAGCGGAAATATGATCTATATATGTTAGCAAACAGGTGTATTGTTCACAGGGGAAGTATAAGGTTGGTGCAAAAATAATGTCGTTTTCTCACATATGTTACTATGTGAGAAAACGACATTGTTTTTGCACCAACCTAATAGCAGTACTTAATGACGACGTGTACTTTGATGAACCGCTCATCAGTTAACGGAAAAGTTCAAAAGATATGAAAGTGTGTCTTCCTATTTTAGCTTTTTGACATTTAGCGCTGATCTTTGTCCTAAGGCGAATATTCCTACTCACTGCGCTGACAAACAAATAAGGATAAGGTTATGAATTGAAAGGCGAAGACAAAAGTATACAGGATAGACTCAGGGACGAACGGACGTAGTTGTCCGATGTTACATACAATTTCTCTGTTGCCGTTAGGAACATGAATTTTTTTTTTAATTTCAAGGGCGAAAAATTATTCAAGAGAAATGATTATAGTTGCTGATCTTTTGTTTTATACTCAATAAATGACTGATATTCCGTACAAGGTACAAAAAGAGTATAGAATCCACGAGGAAACTCTTCATTTCGTTAATAAAACAGATATCTACGTAAAGGGGAGCAGACAATTGATATATCTTTTCTTTGAACGTTGATTGGTCTTTGCCCGTGTAACAGTTTATGATCAGTCACGATATTAAAAGTGTGACCCGACAATAACTGGCGAAAATATCATATCTCTGAATAAATGCTCTCCTCTGAAGGTACTGTATCTGGCCCTCTTAAAAAGAAAGAAATTCGTTGTTCATTGGTTGTCTTCATCTTTTCGTGCAAAATAACACACACACCAGTGAAAGAAGCGTCAACTGCCAAACACAATTCCTTTCCTGACTCAAAATTTCACTGTATGAGAATAAAATGATATATATAGATTATATACATTGATTTATAATTAAAATTTATAATATAAAATAATTAAAGTATCCATAATTGAAATCTATGGTATTGTAGTGAGTCCCGATAAAAATAAAAATATGAAAATAATAATTAAAAAAGAATAAAAATAAAAATAAGATAATTGTGCTTTCCTTTAAAACCGTTTGCTTCTTCTTCTTCTTCTTCTTCTTCTTCTAGACAACAGAAGGGATGGCAAGAGGTACTACAAGAAACGCGGCACCGGACAAACCAGCCATGTCTGACGCGTGAAGAAGAAGTTAAGAGATCATCTGCTAATGATATTTCTTCCCTGCTTAGGGCCGAGAAAAAGACAGTAGAATGACCCTGGCCTATTTCTAGGCCCTGTGATGAGAGATGATGAACCAATTAAGCATTGATTAGGGCGTCTAGGAGTTTCACAAAAACGGGTAGAAGGTTAATAGGCAGATAGGTATATGGGTTGGATGGTTCAGCAGAGTTCTTAAAAACTGGAACAACAAGCGATGACTTCCAGCAGACAGGAAAGCAAGAGGCAGTGAGGCATTTATTATGCAGTTTAGAAAGAACAGGAGCCATTTTGGGAGCACACTCCTTAATGACTATTACATGGATACCATCGAGTCCACATGCTTTGTGGGGATCAAGGTTAGAGATATTTGCAGAGATCATGGAAGGGGTTATATGAATACCACTCAGCAGAGAATCTTACTTATTATAAAACGCAGATTGTGTGTGTGTCTGTACGTTTATATATTGGATTTGATTTCCTACATTTTTCAACCGATTTCAACAAAACTTCACAGGACTACGTAAAATTACCTTTCGGTGGTTCTGACAGCACCAAAAATTGGAAAAATACAATTGTTTTTGCACGAAATCAATTTGAAAACACGATTAAGAGGCATCGCGAGAATGAAAGGGGGACAACTCATGTCGAGTTATACTTATTAATATCGAGTTATCGAATTATTATAAAGCCCAGGTTGGTTGGTTGTGTGTGTGTGTGTGTGTGTGTGTGTGTGTGTTGTTTATATATGGAATCGGATTTCCTACATTTTTCAACCGATTTAAAAAAAACTTTTTTTTTTGGCAGGTAGTGTTTCTCATTGTCTTGCACACTTTTTTCTTTATTTTTACATTCAGAATGCTTTAAAAATTCCATTTACAAGACAATTGTTTATAATAAAATTCTGTTCAATCGGTAGACTCATAATGATTGAAAACAATGTTTTTGTTTGAATTTGGGTTTGACCAATTCGTAAAAAAAAACAAAACAAAAAAAATAATTAAGACATGCGTGTCCGTCAACCTTAAACAATAATCTTTGTCAATTTTATTTTTCAGTCTTTATGATGGTCGAATGAATACCCTCTTTATTAAGCACGGTGGAACACAGTATAAGAAATACGACTCGGCGAGCTAATGTAAGTATCAGGATTCACCTGGCAACGTGTGTATAGGTAAAGTTTAAAACCATATTTGTATAAAATATCTGCAACCCATACGACATTTTCAGCAATTAAAACCCGATATAATCCAAAATTTAGGGACATATCATTTCTCTCTTATTTACCGTAGTAGCAAAAACTAAAGAAATATGTTCCTCACTGTCTACAAGAAAACTAGTATCAATTACGCAATCACGTGCAAATTTAATACGACAGGCATCTCAATAGCTGACACACTGAGTTGTAGCCAACGGGTAGCGTAAGCTTTTTATATGGGACTTCTCAAAGGTGCAGGTCGACACGAACGTGTATTATCAATATATTTTTGTGTAGATAACACAGGATTATTATTATTGTTACTATTCTCCTCCTCCTCCTTCTCCTCCTTTTCCTCCACCTTCTCCTCCTTCTTCTCTTCCTCCTCCTCCTCCTCCTCCCCTTCTCCCTTCTTCACCTTCTACTCTTCCGGCTCATTATTTTTCTTTTCTTCTTCCCCCCTCCTCCCCCTTCTCATTCTCCTCCTCCTCCTCCTCCTCTCTTCTTCTTCTTCTTCTTCTTCTTCTTCTTCTTCTTCTTCTTCTTCTTCTTCTTCTTCTTCTTCTTCTTCTTCTTCTCTCTCTCTCCAGAGAGGAAGAAACTCTACTAAAAGAGCGATCGAAAATAAGTTTGTCCAGTCTACTAAACAACTTCTCGTCTCATTTTTCTAATCTCTCCCTTTCCAATTTTATGGCTAGAGTTTCTGGCTTAGAATTACAGACACAACCTGATATAGAGAGCGTTCGTGTCACAGTTAAATTTGCGATCTTCATCAATTTTTCATGGGGTGTCTCCAAATCAACCGCGGCTAAAACAGTATAGAATATATAGACGTTATGTATTCTCTTATTCAAGATTACTGTTAATATATATATATATATATATATATATATATATATATGTGTGTGTGTGTGTGTGTGTGTGTGTGTGTGTGTTTGTGTGTGTGTGTGTGTGAATGTCGGTGTGTCACTGTGTTACACTTTTCAACTTCACTCCTAGAGGTCGTAGCTCAGAATATTATACCATTTTGGAATAAGGCCGATACCAATAATTTTTATAACTTGGAAATAAATTTGGCAATAATCAAAATTAATTGGGAAATCCAGCGGAAGTTATCCATGAAATAAAAATAATTGTTTGTACGGAAAGTAAGGACCTACGTACCTCAAACTGTCTTTAAATTAAGTGGCGGTAGAAGAATTATCGTTGAACTTTTAAAAGGTAAGCGTAAATATTAATGCAATACTTAAATGCATCAATCAATTTTGAATTCTTCTGTAGTTTATTGTTGCCTATCAAATCTACTCTTCACTACCTATTTTGATGAAGGTTCAATCAAAAGCCCTCTGCAGGAGCTAGATTAAATGCTGTCCGATAGGGCGGTTTTTTTGCTAGTATATATATATATATATATATATATATATATATATATATATATATATATATATATATATATATAACCGTTAATAAAATTTGAGGAATAAAAAAACAAAAAATGATAACAATATTGGCAATAAAATTGGTGATATTTGTTACATATTTAACTTTGCACTAAAATGAAGCACAAAGAGAGATTTTAAAGTCGGAATTTTCAAGCAGAAAAGTCGGGAAACTGTTGCGTGGAAAGCAGCACAGAATAACATGGTAAAAGCTGTGATTTTTTCCTAAAATATATAAACGTTCTAAATACTACATTCATTCATTTCTTCTGATTGTCCTACACGCATACCGTCTATCACATACAGTAGTTTCTATCCTCAACTACTGGACAATCTGTCTTTCCTTATTCCCTCTCATTTATTTTCTCATGTGGTGTTACAAAACTTAATTATCTGTCCTTGACTTAGTTATAATTTATGCATATGTCAAAGGGTAATAAATTCTAGCGAAAAATGTAAGTCTCGCTGTGTACTCAATAGGGCGGCATCAAATAAGTCATAAACTCCCGTTTTCTTTTGTCTTTAAGGGCCATGCTTTATTGCAGGTTTAATATGGCTTTAAGCCAACAATCAAGTAAGACATTAATTTACTTTTCTTTTCCATATCTACTAATATATACCTGATACGCTTTTGAACAAAATATCGTCACATCCAAGTTCTGTAAATAAAATAATATAAATATTGATAATTTATTTTCTTTCAAACACACACACACACACACACACACACACATATATATATGTATATACGTATATACAGTGTAACCGGGATATAAGAGAACTGTCGGGACCGGAGAAGAAGTATCTTATATCCGGGTTTCTCTTATATCCGGGTTTTGTCTATTTTATATACATTAACACAGGCTCTAATTTGGGACCAGAAAAATCCCTCTTATATCCTGGTTTCTCTTATATCCGGGTTTCTTTTATATCATGGTCTCTTATATCCGGGTTACACTTTATATATATATATATATATATATCATTATTATTATATTATATATTCATTATATATATAATGAATATATAATAACGCGATTCTCTGTAAACTTCACTACTAAAATTTGTACTGCAGTCAGAGATACAATGTCAGGTATTATACACACACACACATATATATATATATATACAGTAGCAGCCATAATATAAGGAACGGAAACAACAAAGACATAAATATGTGTACAGTATTACTTAAAAAGTAATGCATGATTAGCAATTAAATTTTTACCGAATAAAGATTAGAATAAAGATTACAAATATTTACACAATAGTTTTTTTTTAAAATAAAGATTAAATGGAACAAAGGAAATAAGCTACTGGTCAAAAGTTATGGAACGATCTTGTTAATACTTGATTGTGAACAAAATATCAACAAAATTTAATATTTGGAAAACATCCCCTTATTTTCAATGACTTCAATGGCAGTAATTCCCTCTCATTCGTCTTTCAATAACTCCCATAGGTGATCCTGGTTTTTCGGGTTTCTTTTCTGAGCCCTTTCTCCAATTATCTTCCAAACATTTTCTATTGGATTCAGGTCGGGGCTCTGGGCTGGCCATTTCATTAGGGCGATTCCTTCTTCTTCAAATAAAGCCATAACCTTCTGAGCCTTGTGGCAAGGTGCATTGTCCTGTATAAAAATAGGAGATTCATAAAGATTATGCTGTAATCTTGGTACCACATGCTGCTGAAGAAGCCTTTTGTAAATCTCAGCATTGATATTGCCATGTACGCGGATGATAGGGCCAACTCCTGTAGATGAAATCATTCCCCACACCATCACATAACGGTTTTCTTGACACATTGAGAAGACAGTCTTTCACCTGTTCTATGGCGTACGTAAGTTTTACCCTCAGAACCAAATATAGTAAACTTAGACTCGTCATCGAAATGAACTGCATCCTATTGTGTGTCAGTCCAAACAACATGTTCTCTCGCATACTCCAGGTATGCCCTTTGGTTTCGCTTTGAAATGAGAAGCTTCGAAGCTGGAATACGGGCATGCAATCCTGCATTTTTTAACCCGCGAGCAACCGTTTTCCTTGAGATCTTATTATCTGTCTCTTCATTAAATTTACAGGCAATTGATGTAGCAGTTTCAAAACATTTTTTTGTAGATATTCTAACAATTCTTCGATCTTCACTTTGCGATGTTTTTGGAGGTCTGCCGGTTTTTGGTTTTACATCTAACGTTTTATCGGTTTTATACCTGCTAATTACACGATGAACGACACTTTTAGACCTCTGAACAATATCAGAAATTTATGAAATTGAATTTTAAATAGCGATAATGAGTTTTTTCTTCAAAAGAGAGCGTTTTGCGTGTCGAATTTGCCATATTGCTTGAAAATAAAGTCTTAATGATAAATGATAAATGAACTTTTACTTATTGTTGAAAAGCTCCATTAAGTGTTTTAACAATGTAAATTCAAAGTTCATGCAAATTATTAACATCATTCCTTAACTTTTGTCCAGTAGCTTATTTCCTTTGTTCCATTTAATCTTTGTTTTAAAAAAAAACTATTATGTAAATTTTTTAACTTTGTATAATATTTATGCATTACACCCTAATCTTTATTCGGTAAAAATTTCATTGCTAATCATGCATTACATTTTAAGTAATACACATATTTATGTCTTTGTTGTTTCCGTTCCTTATATTATCGCCGCTACTGTATATATATATATATATATATATATATATATATATATATATATATATATATGTGTGTGTGTGTGTGTGTGTGTGTGTGTTACAAATTAAAGCAAGCACAACTGATTATTAAAGTATGAAACATTTTCTCGGATTGTAACGTAATTCTGTTTTTTTTTCCGTTCAAATCCGTGGATTTGTTTTGTACATGCTAAATTTCGAAAAAGTAAACACTATATAAAATTCACTATTTTTTATTTATAATGTTAAATGCGTTAAAATTATTTAACCTTTAACATGAAAAATCTCAAGTTGATGTTAAAAAGTTCCGCAAAACTTTGTTGATTTAATTAAGAAGATGGAATTAGGACATGTCTTTCATTTGTATTTGGATAAATTGTATTTATTTCCAAATTTTCTAGTTGAATTCTTCCCCTATATTGCATATGATCCATTATTGTACATAATTAAATTACAATAAAATTTGTCTTTTATATGAATATTACCTTATGAAATTTGAGATTTAGTAGAGTGTGATCCCCGTATCATAAATGAGTTGTGGGTATCATAGATTCGGTGGAGGCCTACGAGACCCCTTCCACCAGCCCTGGTTATTAGTAATATATCATTTTACTTACAGATACATTCTTTATTAATGGGATTTATTAAAAAGAATAATTATGTTAGCAGACATATTTTAAATAGGATTAAAATAGCAATTATTCAAATAAAGTATATCGATTAAAAAGAATAATTAAGTTAGTACACATCGTTTATTGCATTAATATGATCACTGTAGTAACCAGCAAAAATGGCAATATTTGCTTCCAGTTTTGTAATATTTGCTTCAAACTTTGATAACACCACACGCTGTGTTGATTTCATCCATTTTTTTTTATTCTATTCAACCTAAACAGTTGGAAGGTCCTTTGCAATTTCCATAAAACCTTAATCTCAGTGATTCATTAACAAATATAACTGTAGGGCTACGCGTGTTTCTTGATTCCCGCCATTAGTTTTGCCAGCTAGGAACAGTTGTTCTCTAAATGGAAGTTTATCAAGGACTACCTTAGGATAACAAAGCGTCAAACAAGGTTAAATGATCTAGCAATACCTTTCTATAAATTGAAGTGGACCCAAACCTTAAATTTGGCAGGGTTTTGACATCCCAGTTGAGCCTATTTTTTGTAAAATGTTGCCACAGAATTTTTACAAACGTCTGGTTTGCTTCATTTTGGCATGAAATTGGAAATCCCATTTTTATTTTGAAAATTTTTATTAACTTTTTAAAAATAAGCTGTCTGGATTCGTTTTAGTAACATTATAATTTTGGTTAGTAACATTATAATATTCTTAATTACTTCTTCATGCAGTTAATGTTATCTATTTCTCGTAATTGAGAAAATCTCTCTGATAGACCAATGCTTTTTGAGTACAGTTTTTCTCTCTTCTGCAATGTCAACAGAAAAACATGAAGAAGTGCTTCTTTAATAATGAAAAATACTGTCGCTTGTTTTGTTCCAGATCTATTGAAAGTATTTCTAGTTTTCTTTGAAAAGTTTTAATACGCCCAAACATCAACGATGCACTTCCATTACCTTGCAATTTCTTATTCATGTTATTGATGACCCCAAGAAATGAAGTGTGAAATCTGCAAAAAGATTTAAGTCATTTAACCATTTATATCAGTCAGTCCCGGAAGATCATTTCCTTTTCCGTTTATTTCTTTAGTAACTCCACAAATCGATTTAACACATGGCTACAGCTTAACCATCTGGCATTGCTGTACATAAGTAAACTAGAAAACTGACTGTTAACTTTATTCAATCGCTTGGTGAATTGACGTTTGTTAAATGTATGAGCAGCTATAAAAGGTCATTGGCACACAGTATGGCCGTGAGATACCAATTGAAACTGTCCAGATTTGTGAGGATATATGCAGATTACATGTAGATATATGTAAATGAAAGGTCTTCTGCTTCGCCTGCAATGACCAATAGGGCTGTTTGGGCGCTTGCCTTAGTTGGCCTTGCATTTTTTGCAGGTGATGCAGAAATCAACTTAAGCTTTACGGAACTCCCAATAGTATCTGAAAAGATGTTCACATATACGGGTGATACCAGAGTGGTTTGTCCAGTCATGGTTTGACAGAGATATCAGGCAGAGAGTTTGTTTGGGCGTGTTATAATCGTCCTGGGGTTATCAAGAGGGAGGTACTGTGTTCAAAATAAAATTGGTAGAAGTGTATTTAGAAGATTGGTGTCTATTTTTTTTCTTTTGGCTTCAGGTACCTCGTTTGAATCATCAATTTGGATGACATTGATTATATTTTATATCATCTCATCGAGTGCTTGATCAACGGCGACGTTGAGATGAGCGATAATCTTATCGGTCGAGATGATTCAGATGGCGTGGATGGCGAAGAACATTTCAGCCGGATTTTGGGAATAATCCTGAAACGTTTCTCGTTTCTGTTACGTTGGTATCTGTGGTCGCAACATGTATTTAATCTTGAAGCATGCACGACTCTTCATGTAATTTCTCTACATAGCGAGGCTGCGATTAGTGATTTGTCTGTGTGTCTGGTTCCGATTCTGGTTGGATGGCTTCGGGTTACGCGTATTCACGTTACAGAATTGCCTGTTTATCCGAATCAGTTGCTGCCTTATGACGACCAGCATTTGGTCAGGCTCATTGGAATAAGAGATTGTTTTGTCCGGTCGCTGCATTTTATATGCATAGATTACAGTGTGGTCAAGAGTGGTTGTGGTGTTAGTTCTGATTCCCCAACTCTGTAAATTGTGGGGGGAGGGTCTACATTTTAATATTTTCGCTATTAGAAAGAAGACAATATCGACAGTTATTTCTGCATTCCTGTTGTTTGTCGAACTTCGCTTTGATATGGATGGCGGCTTCTCAAATTGTGTTTCCGAGCAGGCCTGAGAAGTCTGTTAATATCTCACCGTCTTTTCTTTGGAGGTCCTTTACTCGGATTAGGTGTTGAAAATTCATGAGTAAGGTAGGCCTTTAGCTGTTCATAGGTATTTGTTGCGAGTCTTCCATCTGTTGGAATAGGCCTTCGTTAAGGGCATATTTGGCCGTTTCGATGAATTCATTCTCCATTCGTAGGTAGATGACGAGTTCTGGTTTGGCTTGGATCATATTTTGTTCAGATCCGTAATGAAGCAGTTGACGTTGATGCCTGGTTCAAATTATCTGATAACTCACATTGCATCACATAGTGATTGCTGCTATATTATTAGTTCGTAGTTTAACAACCGATTATGGAGTTCGTTTGCTTTTCTAGTAGCAGCAGATTTAGAGCGGTTAAGAGCGGCTAACATTCATTGTAGTTCTGATTAAAGTTCGTCAATGGTAGCTTTTGTGCGATGTTCGTCGGTGTGCGTATAGTCGTTTTTGAGATTCAGGATGACTGTCTATTGCTGCTTGATGAGGTCAAGGATTTCAGTGCGAGTGGGGCCAGTGGAATAACCGTTTATAATTGGCACCTTTTATATTGTATTTTTCAATTTTTTTAGGGGGATTTGTTTTTATGATGCTCGACTTTTTATTTTTTATTTTTGCTTTCTTAGTGTCCACATCCGGACAGTCAAAGTGTAGAGTGAATTAGAAAGAGATTTAATTTAAAGCAGAGTATAACAGTTTCATTGAAACAAATTGAAAACACCTGCATTTGTCAAATCTAGTACAAGTCGATCAGTTACACTTTTGTTCATAACAATTATTCTCTCTTTGATCATATTTCTAACGACTGGAAACTCATTAATTCTTTTGAGGATCTCATCTTTATTCTGAAAACCAGAGCTATTCAAAAAAGCCCTGTTTAAATAACTACCATCAGAAATTGGCTTTTCATGCTTAGCGAGAATAGAAGGTGACTAAAACCTGGCTGCAGAAATAATGTTCTTGTTTTTTTTTTGTTTAAACATCCTTTTGAAATTATTACATCATTGTTTCTGTTACTTTACTTCTCTCCGAATAATTAATTCTTTCTTCATCTGTCCTTGAGCATAAACGTTATGAGTGCGAATCAGCGAAGATATGATCAGGTATACACAACTATTTTGCTACCTTTCACTGACTTTTCGTAGGTCGCTAAAAAGTTGATGATAGGTTAGTTCATGACTTGCGGACCAGTGGTCCACCATCTCGGTTGTAGGCAATATTGCAGAGGTGTACTTTGTAATCTCAGAATTTTCATTTGAGACCCAACAGTTTCCCAATGCTTATTTGGTATTTTATGAGTGTCACTAAAGGTAATAAAAATCTTATTTAAAGCACCCGGAAAATGAAACCCAATTTAAACTTTTTTTTTTCAATTAGAACTGTTTGAACTGCTAGTTAAAAAAAATAATCTTGTTAATTGTTTAATGAAAGGACATTGCACATAGAAGAAGAAGAAGAAGAAGAAGAAGAAGAAGAAGAAGAAGAAGAAGAAGAAGAAGAAGAAGAAAAAGAAAATACATTGTGCTTATTCTGTTTTTATGGTTTCTTTTCTCGCATTCCTGGCCTATGAAACGCGCTTTCAAATTCTTGCTTTACTGTTATCTAAAATCTTCAAAAATTTAAATGCAACGACGATCTTCTTTCTTTCCAAATCCTGTCCATTTATTATTCTTTCACTCACAATAGCCTCTTGCATTCTAGTGGCATTATAGCCTTTCTTGGGGTGAAATGATAAAACATGTTTGTATAGTGTTAAGTGATTTCATATGAATAAAATCAGTGTAGGTTGTGTAGTGAAGATAGAACCAAACTAGTTATATTCCATCATCGCTGATCAGACCCTAAACTACCGCCGGTCTCGATTAACGGGTGTCCAATCGAGGGGGGAATCGTGCCTTGAAAAAATATTGGGTCTCAAACTCACACCCGACCTCAAGTGAAATTCCTATATAGGATCCATCGCTAAATATGCAGGTAAAATGATCGGCCAGATCAGGCCGAAAATGGAGTACTGTTGTTATATTTGAGATGAAGCTGCCCATTTATCACTTTCCAGTCTTGATAGACATCAAAAGCGTCTCCGAGTCTTTGTTAGAGAAGAATTAGTTTCTACCCACCAATCACTCTTACAGGTGGAATGTGGCGAGTCTCTCACTGCTCTATCGCTATTTCCATGTAAAGTTCTTAGACGAACTACATACCTGGTTCCGCTAGGCCTAACCACAGAGCAAGCAAGCGCCATGCCACTTACACTGTAGAAAGCACTCACATAACCTCCATATTCCATAAGTTAGAAGTAAGTTCTATTCGAACAGCTTCTTCCCGAGAATCACTGCTCTGTGGAACCGCCTCCCAAGAGGATGTTTCCCTGAGCAATACAACCCTGTCTAAAGCTAACCGTTAACTTCCCCACCTATCCATATAAATTACCCGTTTCGTATATTATGAACAGATTGAGAAAATGAGTAAATAAATAAATAAATATATTGATTACTTTTTACTAGCTTAAAAAATGATGACAACGTTTACATCGTTACATCCTGCAACCGTTTTTAAGTAATCAGAATTGATCACAAATAAAATATTAACCCCCGAAGAGATTAATGAAAAACAATTAAAAGTAAAAATACTTTATTGAAATATCTGATAGAGATAAACTTACCTGCTCATCTTAATACAATGAATACCCAGGATATGGTAATCCTAAGTACATGTTTGAAAACACACAAGGATTGCGAGAAAACCTTTATGTTCATATTTATAGAATATGAACGCGACATTAGTTCGACGCATATTAAAAGACATAAAAAGGAGAAACATATTAAGGTGTGTTCATGAATTTGCTTCGGTCATATAAAAGCGGGAGAAAATGGAGATCTAGAAATATACTTGATATCACCTCAACTGTTGAGGTGGATTAACTTTCGTACCATTCGTAAGACTGTCGCATAATGAGAAAAAACTGGGCCTCAAACTCACACCCAACCTCAAGTGGAATTCTTATATACGATTCATCGTTAAAGATGCAGGTAAAATGATTGGCTCTCTATGCCACTCCAGTAAGTACATGACTCCTCATGCTATCCTCTAGCTTTATAAGAGTCAAACCAGGCCGAAAATTGAGTAATATTATCATATTTGAGATGGAGCTGCCCAGTTCTCAGTTTCCAGTCTTGATAGAGTTCAAAAGTTTCTCAGAGCCCTTGTTCTAGAAGAAATATTTTCTACCCTACAATCCCAGTTTCACAGGCGAGATGTGGCGAGTCTCTCACTGCTATATCACTACTTCCCTGGAACGTGCCCGAAAGAACTACATTCCTTAGTTCCGCCAGGTTTAACCTTCACCTCTAGGACCCGTCGTGCCACTTACAGTGTAGCAAATTTCCATATTCCACTGTATTCCATCGACGAAAAGTAAGTTTGACTCAAACAGATTCTTCTCGCAAACCATTACCGTTTTAAACAGACTCCCAAGAGGATATTTATCCGATCACTACAATTCACTTCAATTCTACTACCTGTTCAAGTCTAGAGTTAACCGTCATCTTCCCCTCCTATTTATATAAAATTTCCCTTGACGTAACTGTCTAACACGAGTGGTCTCCGAGCGTTTTAGAGGGTGAACCTTATTGTAAAAAAAAAGATGAACTTCATTAATTCATTATTATTTAGCCAAATTATCAAGAGTTTTATCTTTCAAGTGATTTCATGTGATCAAAATCACATCAGAGAGCTTGTGAAGATAATAGTTCGCCTTCAGTAACATTGATTGATTTTTCTTTGGTCTCTTAAGAGATTTCATATCAAAATTATAGCAGATATATATGGGGAACGCTAAACATATTTAATTGCCGTCCGTTGACATTTGATGAGTTTATCAATCGTATTCAGCTGTAGTTATTTCAGTGATATATGATTAATACCAGAATAGATATTCTATCAATTATAATTATCATAATTATTATTTATTAATTATAATTATCATAATTATTATTTATTAATATCAGAAGAATTTATCCAGCATACCTAACTATAGTTCCTAAAATGATTACACATGAACAAAATCAGAGCAAATGTTTAATGAAGATAATAGACGACAACATTAGCATTCATTGATATTCAATCAAATTATAAAGAGTACCCTTCTTTAATCTGTAAGGATTGTTCCATGTAGTCTTCCAGACCTGGCGTCGTATTCAGGGATATAAAAAGAAGAGTCATAAACCCATTTTACTCTATTTTTGCTCACTCAAAATGTTGTTCATGATGACGGTCGTCTTCGAGTATAGAATCCAGAGGTTAGCAGTGAATATTTCGAAGACAGTAGGAAAGCGTTGTTCAGGTTAGCAGTGGATATTTTGGTAAAAGTAGCACAGCGTAGTTCGTCCTTCTGTTTCTCTTCGCCTGACAAGCTGGACTGGACATTCGGGTAGAGTAGACAAAATGGCCGCCTTTATACACGACGGGTTGAATGTTCTACGCTAACCTTCCATTAGTGGACTATAAAGTGAGTCAAATCATTAATCTGGCTCACTGGTACATAATATATACAAAAAACTGCAACACAAAATGCGTCAGGACTTCCCCACTAGACAGAATTAGGCAACTGTCAACCGAATACAAATTTCAACCCAACGACGTAGCATTCGTTATGAATTGGTAGCTATTCCTACATACGTAAATATGATTATTTTCTTTCTCTTCTTTTCCTCACTCAAAAACAAGATTTACCAGGATTTCCCCACCAGTGAGATTCTGGCGCTCGTCAACCGAAAACAAATTTAAACAAAATGACATAGCATTCGCCATCATTTTTCAGCTATCCCTCTCCACGTAAATATGGTTGTTTTCTTTCCTTTCTTTTGCTCAATTAAAAACAAAATGCGTTAGGATGTCCTCACTAGACAGTATTAGGCACTTGTCAGCCGAAATTTCAATATAGTGACGTAGCACACATCATTACGATTTAGATATGTCTACGCACGTGAATATGATGGTTTTGTTTCTATTATTTTGTTCACGTATAAAACATGATGTGTTAGAACTTCCTCATAGACAGTCTCAGGCACCCGTCAACCGACGACAAATTTCCACCCAACAGCATAGCACTCACAAACATTTTTCAGCTATCCGTATCCACTTAAATATGGTTGTTTTCTTTCCTTTTGTTTTTTGCTCCCCTAAAAACAAGATGCATTAGGACTTCCCCACTGCACATAATTAGCCAAACGTCAATCGACAACAAATTTCAAGCCAATGACATAACACTCGCCATGATTTTTCAGCTATCCGTATGCACGTAAATATGGTTGTTTTCTTTCCTTTCTTTTGCTCAATTAAAAAGATGTGTTAGCACTTCCCCACAATATAGTATTAGGCTCTTGTCAACCGATGACAAAGTTTCAACCAAATAAATTTAGCACTCACCATCATTCTTTAGCTATCCCTATCCACGCATATATGACTGTTTCCTTTCCTTTTTTCTGCTCACTTAAAAACAAGATCCGTTACGAGTTCCCCACTACACAGAAGTAGGCTTTTGCAAACCGATGTTAAATTTCAAGTCAATGACATAGCACACGCTATCATTTTTTAGCTCTACTTTCCACGGATATATGATTGTTTTCTTTCCTTTCTTTTGCTCACTTAAAAACAAGATGCGTTAGGACTTCCCTACTAGACAGAATTAGGCACTTCTCAACCGACGACAAATTTAAAGCCAATGACACAGCACTCGCCAACATTTTTATGCTATCCCTATCCACATAAATATGGTTGTTTCTCTTTGTTTGCTTTCTCAAAAATAAGATGTGTTAGGTCTTCACCAGGCAGATTTAGACACCCGTGAACTACTCCGAATTTCCACCCAACTAAGTAGCACCCATAATGTTTTTTTAACTATCCCTACCCACGTAAATTTTTTTCTCTTCCTTCTTCTGTGGAATTTATTGTTCTTTATATAAAAATTCACCACATATTGAATTAGTTCATTTTGAAAATCTTTTCTTAATTCTGAAATATTAATTCTCATGAACAAGACTTCTCTCCTCTCCACTACAAACTGGTGGCCAAGAGCAATCTTGACTACCTCAATTCTGTAGTATCTCTTTCCGCTCAAGTTTTGTATAGTTATACTTCTGTCTATATGGCAGCTCATCTTCTGCAATGGTTTGTGGTCTACTACACTCAAAGTCAAACCAATGACTATGCCTTCTATTTCTTTACCATCCTGTGTATATTTCATCTTTTGCCAAGACACAATGCGCATTGTAATGGCTGAGCATTCTGTTGTAAACAGCCATCTAAGCGATATGCTGACGCATCACACTGAAAGAAATTTAAGTGTTTTCTTTTGGATCAAAATAGTGAAGCACTTGTAGTTAGTTGAAGTGCTATTTCATGAATGTCAGGATCTCATCTAAGGAATATATTTTTATAACTCTCTCGTTGAAGCCGCTTCTTTAGATAACTTTGAAGCAAGCTTTTAGCTATAGCCAACCACTCCCAATAAACTCTGTATATCCTATTTTAATTGTTGGATTTGCAGATGCTGAACTGTTGCAATCTTCCTAGGATCCAAGTTGTTTCAGATCATACTGCTGCCACATCTGTGTTAGTGCTCCTGTTATATATTCACAAATTCTTGATAAAATCCAAAGAAAAATCTGCAATGTTATTGATCTTGACCTGGCATCTCGGCTTCAGTCATTTTTTCCACCGTCGGAACATATCTTTCATGTGCCTTTTCTATAAATATTTTCATGGTATTTGTTTTGAAGAACATTTCCTCTATGGTAAATAGATTTTTATGAGTTTAAGCGAAGTACTAGATTGGGAACAAGCTCTCATCAATTTACAAATGAAATGTTTAGATGTAACTGTAAGATCTATGTTAGAAGTTTCTTCTATCGCACTTCTCGCTTGTGGAACTCTCTTCCGGCTTCTGGCTTTCTAGTCAAAAATTTAAATAGAATGCTAATCGTTATCTTCTATCTTCTAAATTCTTGTTCTTTTATTGTTCTCTCTCCTTAACAGTGGTTTTTCTCATATTATCTAATACTCAGTAATCTCTTGCGTCTTAGTGGCTTTATTGCCTTGCTTTGGGTGAAATGATTAAAAAAAATTAAAACTTTTCATTTTTTGAGCTTAATTCCCTTTCTCATGGTATCACTGTAGCAGTATCTCAACATGTTCACCACATCCTTTCTTTCATCTTCATCTTTTTATCGATCTCTCTCTAGAGAATAATATCATCATGATTGATTTATTTTTTGTAGCTTATCAACTTTTGGCAGTGCATTTAAAGCCATTAATTATTTTCAGATTGTAAGAATTTTTTTAAACATAATAATAATTTACTGTTATAAGTCTTACTACTTAACCCATAGCTGGGAGGGAATAGATAGATTCATGCCTTTCCCAAGGCGTAAGTGAATATAACAAACCCGACTGAAATTTTCAGCTTCCCGATTTCCGATTCCGAACAGTTATCCATTACACCACCTGCACATCCAAGCTTACAGCACACGGTATTCCCAAATACTCACCCATCTAGTAACTGACCAGACCCAATGTTGCTTAAATTCGCTGATCGTATGTGAACCAGTGTTTCAATAGATAAAAAATATGAACAGCATACCTTCCTGGTACTTCAGCGAATTCTTCATATACTTTTTAAAGTTTCGAACAACAGATATTCCTAATAGAATTCTGTTCCCTTTGTATTTTCCGCATGGAGTTTCAAAAGTTATTAGGTAACTGCTCTTTTCATCCAACTCCAGATGCGAGAAATATTTGACATGTTTTTCAATTTTAACAGAACATCACCTAGATTTTGATTTGAACTGGGTTCCTTATCCGTTTAAAACGAAGCTTTCTTTTGAATCTTCCAACTTTTTCGTAAAAATCTTCATATTTGTCAAAAATACTGCTTTTAAAATGCTTGCAATATTTTCTGTTGTGGCAAATGTGTTCACATCTGAACGTTGCCCATGTGTATAGGCAGTAGGATAATTATTTTATTGGAAACTTTGGGAATACAATAAACTAACTCAGGAGTTTAAAATAAATGATTTTTATTTATTTACTTTAGAAAGATGAGTACTTTGGTATTCGGCGTAGCAAAAAGTTCGTCAATCAGGCAAATATTAATAGTTAATAATTAATAATTAATAATCTGGAGAAATATCCGTTAGTGGTCGTTAAGAAGTAAGATCATAATAGGGATAGTAGTAATATCAGAAATTAGGTCCGTGTCACTCTACTGTGTTCTTTTTGGCCCAGAAACGGGACGAAAATGACAGTAGCCGATGACTGCTTCTTCACGCGTCACGCATGGCTGCGTTCTTTTGTTCCGTCTTCTAGTGTCGTTTTGGTCCCAACTCTGTGGTCCCAACTCTATGGTCCCATCTCTCCATCTGGCCTCCAGATGCCATTTTCTTTTTTTATTATTTTTGAATAGGCTCGAGATTTTGGCGCGAACATCAAAGTCTCTTTGATAAGTCAGTTTTTTTGACTGGCCAAATTATGTCATTTTCCGGTGTTCCATTGTTTTTCATTTTTTATAACGGAAGTTATGCGTGGAACCTGCCTGGTTATAGGTATTTTTAGTTACAAATAAGTCAGCTCTTCTCCTGCAAACTTCCATTGTTTTGGGTCGGGTTCAATTTTTCTTTTCTCTGTTTTTATTTGAAGGTTGCCTTCTCGTAGGCTGAGAAAAGTATAGAAAGAGAAAATGCAACTGACTTATTTTAATTTGAATTGTTTTTATTTTTGTTTATATATTTTATTTTTATATTTTTAATTTTATCGGGACCCACTACACCAGGAGTTCTCAACCTTACTTTCCCAATTCACCCCTTTCATCATCTCACAGAATGCCATTTCCCCACTCATTTTCACGGTGACAGGTCATATAGGTCATCTCTTTCCTCCCTTAAACTTGTCCCAAATTCACCCCCGGGAGTGAATTTCACCGCTGTTGAGAACCCCTGTACTACACTGTATTAACAAAGATAACTTATATGCCTTGTACTGCTGTCAAGATTAGTGGCAGAGAGCAGGTGTGGTGATCACTTACATGTGCTACACCTCCGCTTTCTTTAATGTCATTGGTTCATAAATATATGATACTTATTATATGACAATTTTGCCATCGCACGTAATTTGAATTTTTCTCTAAAATCACGGATTGGTCCATTTCCTGACCAATCGCGTATTTTAGTATCTTTCTATATTGTTGGCGCCAAGCTCACTGGAGCCTATGAGTAACTATATAAACCCTCTCGCTGTTAGCCAACAGCCAGTAGCAGTTCAATTCTTGGAGAATACGGCACGGCGCATATTCTTATGACATTTTAATTCTTAATTATTACTCATTCCAGTAATCATACTAATTTCTATTATGAACATTACATCTTTCTACACTGGTAATACACTGTGGAATTATTCTTTATTTAACTAAGACTTCAATTGAACTTGTAGTTAAATAACATTCAACATTGTACTCAACATTAATTAGCTAAACTTACCGTTTTTATTACGGAAAAAGGGAAGCAACTTTCTTTATACTATTGTTGATTTTTGTATATCATTGTTAATACAATATTTTATTAATGTTCACTGAGCTTGATTATTTTTCTCTCGTGTTTCATGTGGGGTGTTGTTTTACAAGAACACAGCTTTCCTTCTTGATTATATTCACGGTGACCCTAGCCAACAATCCTTACAGCACCACTACACAGGACTAATCTATTGTAACATATTTCTGTTTATAACTATTTTCAATCTTTATGTTTATGATTTCTCTACGATTTCTCATCGCCAATTTGTTGAACATGACTATCTTCTAGTTTTCTTTATTTTCTTCCTGTCTTCTTTGACATTACTTTTGTAGAACCCACTACGTCTAGAACAAATCTGGTTTCTAATGAAAAGTTGCGGGGTTCAGCGTACCCGGATTAAAAGGAGAATTTAATACGGGATACCCTGCTCACAAAATACAACGCAAATTTCAAGAAGAAACAACACAATAAGGAACGTTTGTAGAAAATAGAACATTGTATATTTATTTTCTTGTGAATAGGGTAAAAAAAGATTAATGTTTTAGTTCGTTTAAGCAAAAATGTGATTTTTACAAAAATGTCTGTGTTCGCTGTCTTTCAACAGAGTAGCAGAGTAATGTCTGTTTCTTTTGTTTTTGTATAGGTGTAAAGGAAAAAGGGGCGATCAATTTAAGTTGAAAAAGAGAGTGTGGATGAGGAATAAAAAGATAAAAGGAAAATGTACTTATGAATTGTTTTGGAGTCAGTTGTAAATTTGTTGTTGTTGTTGTTTTCCTTTCCTAATCCACTTTCGGCTCTTAGTGTCGGGTTGAATCAGTGATGAAATTTACTGTCAGTCTTCTATGATCTCTGCGCCCTTATGACTGGAGACTGACTTAAACTCTGTATTTATTGTTGACTTTTTTCCACGCTGGCTCGTTATCTTTTTTTTAGTTTAGCAAATCGCCTCCTTTCATTGGTCAGAAAATTAATTTCACACCTTATTGCGAAATCTGTTTTTAATCGTTTTGATCCGATTTTGCGGGTGTGCAAATCTACTTTGTGTTTTTTAGTCATTTGTTGGAATGATATAGGATTTGTATCCTATAACCCCCCCTGCAGATTGATAAATATTGAAAATATTTCTCAATATCTAATATATGTTTTAAAATGAGTAGGCCAGTGTACGTGTCTACCTGATCTTGTGGTAATGATTTTAGGTGTGTTTGGAGGTGTAGAAAATGTTTCACTTACGTTGGTATTTGTCGTGGCTGTAGAATGTTCCGACGTACTTTCCTTTGTAGATAAATCTAAGTACGCTGGTTTTAGTCTGTCTATAGTAACAATGTCTTGCTTGCCTTTTGCTACAATTATGAAATATTTGGGTTTTCTGTTGACTACTTGGAAAGGTCCCGTCTAAGTAGGGCAACGAGGCTTTTTTACTGTGTCGTTTCGTACGAAAACATATTCACAATTGTGGAGGTCTTTTGGAGTGTAAAGGTCTTTTGTTTGTGTTCTAGTGGGTAAGAAAACTAGTTCATTCATTCTTTGCTTAAATCTTTGTACAAAAGATGTAGTTGGTTGGAGTTGACTAGATTTATCACAAAACTGTCCTGATAACGTCAAGGACGTTCCAAAACCATTTCGGATGCTGTACATCCTAAATCTTCTTTGATTACATTCCGAATGGATAGTAATATTAGCGGTAGATTTTCTAACCACGTCTTGGAATCATTATTTGCTGTTAATGCTGTCTTAAGTTGCCTGTGGAAATGTTCAATTAAGCCATTGGCACATGGGTGATAAGCCGTTGTTGTTATATGCTTAACTCCCAATAGTTTTGTGAACTCATCAAAGAGCGTAGATTGGAACTGCGAACCTCGGTCTGTAGTTATTACTGAGGGACAACCATAAATGGCAATCCACTCATGTAATATACTTTTAGAGATCGTTTCTGCAGATATATCCCTTAGAGGAACAACGACAGGCCATCTTGTGAATCAGTCGATAATAGTGAGTAGGTAACTATGTCCGTTTGCTTCTGGTAAGGGACACAATATGTCCATGTGAAGATTCGTGAGTCTACCATCTGGTTTTAGAAAATGCCCAGGAGGGGACTTAGTATGTCTGTTTACTTTGCTTTTTTGGCACTTTAAACAAGTTTGAGTCCAGCGTTTTATGTCAGTATGCATGTTTGGCCAGACAAAACGACTGCTAATCAACTTGTCGGTTGCTCGGTGTCCGGGATGTGAGAGATTGTGAAAATGCAGAAATATCTTTTTTCTCAATGAAGGTGGAATATATGGTCTTGAATAACCAGTCCCAACGTCACAGAGTAGTGTTTTTGTTCCAAATGGGACGGAGTGTTCCTTCAATTGTAAAGAAGTGTCCTCCTTTATTTTGTCTAATGTGGTATCTTCCTTTTGTTCATCTGCAATGAGGTCGAAGGTAAGGGTTTCAGAATCGATAGATTGTATCGTGGAGCGCGAGAGTGTATCTGCCACGATATTGTCTGAACTTTTAATATAGCGGATATCGGATGTAAATTGGGATATGTAGTCCAGTTGTCGGGTATCTCTGGGTGTGTATTTATCTGTGTTCACATCTAAAGCGTAAGTGAGGGATTTGTGGTCTGTGAAAATAGTAAAGTTTCGTCCCTCGAGCAGATGTCGAAAATGCCTTATTGCTAAGTAAATAGCTAGTAACTCTCTCGAGAAGGTACTGTACTTCTGCTGCGCTTTGTTTAATTTGAACGAGAAAAAGGAGATTGGCTTTTCTGAACCATTTAGCTTCTGATGTAGAACTGCTCCAATTGAATCTCCTGAGACGTCAGTTGTCAATGTAAGTGTTGAGTTAGCATCGTCACTGGAGAGCTTGGTAAAATCTGCTAACACTTTTTTAGCATTTTGAAATGCAGCTAACGCTTCTCCGTCAATTAGTATTTTTGCATTTTTCTTCTGTTTTTGCAGCAAGTTTGTGAGTGGGGTCAAAATTCTGGAACAACCTGGAATAAATCTACGGTAGTAATTTATTAAACCGAGAAATCATCTTAATTGGCGCAGTGATGTCGGCTGCTGAAAGTTTTGTATTGCTGTTACTTTCTCTGGGACACGTGTGATTCCGTTTTTGTCGATCACATGAAATTTAACTTTGAAACAGCAAAATCGCATTTGTGGACACTTATCTTTAAGCCAAAATGTGCCAGTCTCTCGAAGACTTGTTGAATATGGTATAGGTGTTTTCACATTTGCTTGTGTGAAAATCCATGGAAAAGATCTTAGACCCAAATCGAGCGTTAGTGATATCTCGCCGTATGTTTCTATCTTTGATCCATTTACTGTCTGCAATGTGTATGCGGAGAATGTAGGTTTTTGTTTTGTATTTGGTGGGATAACACTGATCTGAGCGCCGGTGTCGACTTAAAATAAATATCCGTTACTTCTGTCCCGGATGTAAAATAGACGACTCTCTTGTTTTAATCCAGCAGCTAATGTCGTCTTTACTTGCTGCCCGCACAGTCGTTTCCCTGGTGTTGTGTAGAAATGTGAGAAGTTTTCGAATTGAAATTGCATGGTTTAGTGCACTTCCTTGCATTTCTTCCAAATTTATAATGATACCAACAGGTATCGTGTGTAATTTGCTCTCTGAAGAAAGAGTTCGACCTACTTCGACGTCTGTGTGGTGAGTAGGATCTATTTCTGAATGTTGGACGAGAACGCTGAGATTTCTGTGCTTGTACCAGACTCTGTACTTGTAAGCTGAGATTCGCCATTTGCTTATACAGCTGCGACAATTCAGATGACTTGTCTGGTAATGTTGCTGTATCTGTTGGTGCATGTCATGTGGCGTATACATTTTTGTCTTGGTTGTTGTCATGTATTTTGTCTGCTATTTCTGCTATTTTCTCCAGCTGTAAATCATCAGGGAGTGATGTGAGTATCTGTGTTGTATGTGTTTGTAGTTTATCCATCCACAGTTTCTTTAACACCACTTCGGACATGGTGTTGTCTCCTAATAAGGATCGCATTTTCCTTAAAAGCTGTGAAGGTTTCATATATCCCTGGTTCACATTATTGAATAAGTCGTGTAACCTTCTTTCCTCCGATTTACCGACACGTCTAATAATTGCAGCTTTCAACGTGTCATAAGGTTTTTCTTCCGGCATGTCATTAAGTAGATCCACTACCTCGGATGCTACATCTGCGGGAAGTTTTTCGACAACGTAGGCGTATTTTGAACTTTGCGATGTAATTTTCTTTGCATTGAAAATTGCATTTAACTGTGCAAACCAAATTTGTACGTTAGTTGGGTTGTAAGTTGGTAAGTTAATTGTTATAGCGGCTTCCATAGGTTCCGTAGTGTGTGTTGTCGCGGTCGCCATTAGCCGCTCCTTAGAAAGACGGCCTTGACCTTCACAACTCCTGATCTAGCAGATTTAAGTCAAGCAACATGCAAGAAACCAGACGACTAGTCCAATATCGTTGATGCCAAACCGTACCTCGTGAGCATCTGATTATGCAGCGCTTTCTCAAACATCGGACAACAATTGATATTAATTTAATATCTACGGTTTTCTACTCCATCTAGCCGGGGAGTACTTGAATAAATCGCTCCAAATATCATTAGCCCCTTTTTTTTCGTCCAAATCCAAGCTGCTCGGCCCGGGGGCCTGGATCAAAGTGTAGTACGGACAGCATTCGAAATTTCAGGGGAGAGCAGCATTTCACCAGTGCCTGTTTGCAGTCTTGTTGATCCTTGGACGAGTTTGTGTACATCAAACTGGTTGATAGCATACGTTAACTGATAAGTTGTTTATTTGATTTTACTTTGTTTTCCTAAAAACTTTGTCTGTCTTTTCAGTTTGTTTTCTTAAGATATACTTGTGTTTTTTGTTTCTTTTTTGTTGATTTCCTTTCTTACTTTTTACCCTCCCCACCGTTTTTGTTTGTATTACTTTTATTATTGAATTATTTTTTGGTTGTCTTTTTTTGTCCCGTTTTTCCTTTCTGATTTTATTTGGTTTATACTGGACATTGCTTCCGTGTTGGAATGATATTCCATTTAAAAAATAATAATTAAAAGACATCCAATCGGTCGTGGTGGTCGTTTCGGCCACCATGAGCGATGACAACATAACACCGCCGGTGTCCTCGGCAAAAAGTGTCTGGGCTGAAGATAGACCCAGGGGAAAAAACGCCGAATATTATGAGGAGTTAAGAGTTCAACTGAAGGATACGTTTAAGGAAAATGAATTCCTTACAATTGAGGAGGCATTTATGGCAGTCAAAAAGAAAACAGTATCCCTGCTGACTTCCGACATAAAAAGCCGGAAATTAATCGGAGTCAGCAGGGAAACAATGGAGGAAGTCCTAAAGGTCTTACAAATTTCCCCCAAAGTGCTGGCAAGAAGATCAAATGCCATGTGGGATATTCTTCTTCCTACAGAGCAGGATGCCAAACAAATAGCCGGAAACATATTGACAACGAAAAACCTGCGACTGCAAACGGAATACATGGACACACGGAGGACACGGATTACCGTACATGGTGTGCCCGTGGATGTATCCACCGATAGAATGGGTGCATACTTTTCAAAGTTTGGCAGTGTCAAGGAGGTGAAGGCAATAACCGGGAAATCGGGGATTGCAACAGGCGATATTGAACTACAGGTCACAATAACCAGATCAAGTTTTATGGAGATTCCCAATGTTCTTCTGTGTAGAGAAAGAAGAATGTTGGTGGTGGTGGAGGGCAGAAGGCCTTCTTGTTGGTCCTGTGGGATATCTGGCCACATGGCTAAAGAGTGCCCCGCTAAACGCCCTCCACCTACAAAGCAGCCCACATCATCGAAAACGACAACAACAGCAGCAGCAGTAGTGGCAACATCCCCGACAACTGAAGCAACCCCAAAGGATGCTGAAGGAACTTGGAAAGTGGTAGGAGGTGGCAAAAAACCCAAGAATGTGTCTACCCCACCCAAAAAGGAAGACACCCCAAGGAAGCAGCAAACGCCACCACAACAGAGGGCAAAGAAGGTGCCCCTCCCGGAACAAAAAGGCGAGAAAGAGAGGCAACAGGTGGAAGCTCCAAGACAGAAAGGAGATAAAAAGCAGCAACAACAGCAGCTGCATCAACACAAACAGCAACAGCTCCGGCAGCCAGAAGAGCAACAACCCCTACAGTCGGAGCAGCAGCAACCGGAACAAGATCAAATGGAGGTAGAACAAACACCTCCACCTAGAGCTACATCCCTCAAGAGGTCAAGGGAGGAAGATGATGAAGAACCTCCACAAAGGCATCATGACCGTGGTAGGGCGGAGAAGGTCATGGAGCAGTCCAGGGCAATCTCCGTCCCTGCTTCGTTCAAAAATACCCAAGATCCAACAAGAACCAGACGTCATTCTTCTTCCCCTTCCAGTACTACCCACCCTTCTCCCTCCACTCCTCCCCGTAATTCAGTTTCCACCTTTCCCCTCTCACCCACTTCCTCCCCTCCTCATCCATCAAGGGAAAAGAAGAAAAGAAAGAGAAAGACCTTTGCTGGTCCGGAATGGATCTGCAAAATAGATAAAGAGGAATACAAAAAGGGCCTCCCCAAACAGAGGAAAGCCCTTCTAGGTGGACTCTACAAAATGGAGACTATAGAGGGGAAAAACATCGAAGACCCTCAAAATTTCCCCCGAGCTCCAGGTGTAATAACTTGCATAAGAGAAACCGGGAACCAGCTCGAAGTATGGAATCACCTATACGAAGCGAGGGCGGCGTTCCCGAATATAAGGATGTTCGAACTGGAGAACCACAACTTAAAAAATCTAAGACAATTTTGCTCTGGGAGGGTCCCAGTTTTACTCCACCCCTCCTTATATAGAGCCATCAAATTAAACTACCCCACGGACGTCGGCGGGATTGTCACAGAAGGACGGATGACGTCGGAGTTAGGCGTGGGGAGCCTGGGACAATCCGTCGGGGTCCTTTCACCCGCAGATTTCCGTCCTGTATGTGAATAGGTTCATTGCACTTCTGCTTTTCTTTCTTTGCAGGCTTAGAAGATGTCTATTAAGATAGCAACTTTAAATGTGAGGGGCTTAAGGGATCGGGGTAAGGCTGCCCGCCTGCTCCGGGACCTTCTGTCCCTGGATGTGGATGTTGCCGCGATCGAGGAGACCCACTTTGTTTGCAGTTCCGATGCGTGTGTGCTGGAGGATGACTTTGTCGTCTATTCAGCATATGGGGACCGTTCTGCCGGAGGAGTTTCTTTGCTTGTCAGGCGTACACTTGATGCGAAGGTGGACCTTGTGCATACCGATGCCGAGGGCCGGTTGATCGTGGCCGATATTGCCGTGAAAAGTGGTTCGTTCCGGGTCGTTGCGGTTTATGCGCCCAACGACCGGGAGGAGCGGGTCTCGTTTTTTCGGCGGTTGGGGCCGTTCCTGGTGGATTCAACGCGCCTAGTTTTAATGGGGGACTGGAATGCCATCCTGGACCCCAAGTTAGACAGGGGGCGGGGAGCTAGCGGGAGAAGGGGCGATCGTAGCCTGGTTGATCTGATCGTCGATTATGGTCTCGTCGATAGATACCGGGTCGATCATCCCGGGGGGAAAATGTGGACGTGGGCTCTTAATTGGCCTTGTGACAAGGTAGTCAGCTACCTTGACAGAATGTTAGTTAGAAGAGCCGACATAGATCTGTTAGATTGCCCTACGTTCCACTGGGTAGGCTATTCGGACCACAAACTCGTTTGTGCCCGGGTGGCGTTAGACGGTAGGCCTAGAATGGCTGGCTACTGGAAGTTCAATCTGTCCTTACTGGACAGGGAGGACTTTCGGGAACAGCTAATTAGACTAGTGCAGCGGGAGCTAGTGGGGGCGGTTATCGGGAATAAGTGGTGGGAACGCCTTAAGTGTAGGATTAGGTCCTTCACCACTGATTTCGGCAAACGGCTCGCTCTAGATAGAGCTGATAAGGTGAAGACACTCAAGTCTAGTTATTCCCGGGCGGTGGCTGGGGGGGATCCCCTAGAGATAGCCTTAGCTAAGGAGGCCCTGGATCGTTCGAATAGCGAGCGGTACATGGGCCAGGTAATTAGACATAAGTTAAGCAAGATGTCTTCCGAAGCGGTGAACTTGGGCGCAGATCTGCGCAGGGAAGAGGTCCGTCGAGGTGGCGATCGTTACATTCGTGAAGTCGAATCCCCGGAGGGGCGTACTCTTCGGGCCACTGACGACATGTGCGAGGCGTTTCGGCGCCATTTCGAGAGCCGGTTTACCAAGGAGCCTGGTCTCCGTGAGGAGGAGTTTCGTAGCTATTTGGCTGACTTTCCTCGGCTTTCGCCGACTGAAGCGGCTAGCTGCGAGGGAGAGATCACGGAGGGCGAAGTCTACGCGGTTTTGAAGAAGGTCGGCAGAGGCAAGTCGCCCGGTCTGGATGGTTTGCCCTATGAATTGTACTTGAGGCTGTCGCACATCTTTGTTCCGATTTTGACTGCAGTGTTCAACAACTGGTTTCGGTCGGGGTCCATCCCCAATCGGATCACCAGGGGCGTGATCACTCTGTTGAAAAAGGGCAAAGGTGGTGGGGGGAAACTAGATGACTACAGGCCCATAACTCTGCTAAACACAGAGTTAAAGATTATGGCCAAGATCCTGCAGGAGCGTTTGCAGTCAGTTGCCGAGTCTCTGTTGGGACCTGAGCAGACTTGTTCTGTGAGGGGCCGAACAATTCAGAGCAACCTGCATCTGATCCGCACGATCATAGAGGGTGTAAAAGACGACGAGCAAGCCGCGCTGATCAATTTGGATCAGTCCAAGGCATTTGATGGGGTCGACCATCGCTACCTTGCTACGGTCCTGCAGGCCGCTGGATTCGCACCAAACTTCTGCCGCTGGATTAGCCTCCTGTATCGCTCCCCCAGTGCTGTGGTACAGGTGAACGGAAGGTTGTCGGACGCGTTCGTGCTGTCTAGGTCGGTTCGTCAGGGTTGTCCGCTGTCGCCTCTCCTTTATGCTTTGGCGTTGGAGCCTCTCCTTCGCCGGCTGAAGGACGAGACCGGCAGTCCGGCCCTACGCGGAATCGCCGTTCCTGGAGGGGCTCGAGCCAGGGTTTCCGCGTACGCCGATGACGTATCTGCTTTCGTTTCGTCCCGGGACGATATCGAGGCGGTACAGAAGGCGCTTGACCGGTACGAGAAGGTGACAGGGGCCAAGATAAACCGCGACAAGTCTTCCGGCTTGCGGTTAGGTGCCTGGAAGGGGGTCGCTCTTCCGGGCCGCTTCGGTTGGACGGATGGACCTGTCCGCATTCTTGGAGTGTGGTTTGGACCGGACCTCCAGCTGGAGAAGAATTGGTCTGAAGTACTTGCAAAGGTCGATTCTGCCGGCAAGACTTGGAATCGACGGCGGTTGTCCGTGAAGGGCAGGGCGGAGGTGTGTGCTATATACATTTTCCCCCTGATTCTTTATCGATTGTCTGTACTTCCTCTCTGTGAGACCCATTGGAAGGCGCTCGAGCGATCGCTATCCTCCATTTTATGGAGGGGACGCGTGAACAGGGTCGACAGACGAGTCTGCACTAAACGTCCGTGTCATGGGGGGCTGGGAATGCCGCACCTCTTGAGTCACGTCCGTGCCTCTAGGTTGGCTTTCCTACGCCGCGCATTGACTGGGAGAGATCCGATCCTGGAGGGGATTGTTAGGGACGCCTTCCCTAGCCTTACCATCAGACCCCCCATCTCGTGGGTTGAGCGCCGTCGTAAACCCCGGGACGAGTCGGATTTCATCCGCGAGTGTCGGTCGGCCTTGAGGGCCATTCCCCGGTCCAGTGACCTTTCACGGCCTAGGAAGGTCTTCTATCGTGGATTAGTGGAGGGGCCCGCGAAGGATTCTCTACGTGATACGCTCGGCTTGTCGGAGGAGGAGTATCGCTCCTACTGGTCTTGGGCGCCAGCGGCGGATTACCTCAGTAACCCTGAGTTTTCGCTTACCTGGCGATTGGCTCGGAATCGGCTGCCTCTCAACGACAAGGCTTTCCTATGGGGTTTGGCGGATTTGCCAGACTGTGAACGGTGTGGTCTTGGCTTAGAAGAAACGGCTCCGCACGCCTTCTACCATTGCCCCCGGGTCCGCTCCTTATGGGACCATGTCGGCGAGCTGACGGCTCGTCTCGCTCCCGAACAGCTTGTGTCCATTGATCGCGCATACGCGTGTGACAATGTGTCGCCCCCGTATTCCGGGGTGAAACGAATGGTGTTTCTGACGCTGCTGGCCACGGCTCGAATGGTGATTTGGACGACGCGAAAGGAGGAAGTCTTGCGGGGCAACCATCTTTCTCATCAGCATCTAATCCTATTCTTTGAGCATCAGCTCAAGATGAAGATTAGATCTGATAGAAAACGATTGCATTCGACAGTCTTTAGCGAAAGGTGGGTAAAAGAGGCGAGCTTGGTTCGTGTGACCGGGGCTAGCCTTGATTTTCTCTTCTAGGTCAACCTATTGCACATCGGGGTGGCTTCCTGTGGAACCCTCCCCTTGGTTAGGATTAGACAAGCTTCAGTGTACCTAGTTAATGTGAGTAAGTGTTGTTCCTGGCCTGTAACCCGGCTACTCTTTGGTTATGATCCAAGTCGAGATTCCCAACCTCCCCAGTTTGTTTTTAACCCTCCTTTTCATCTCGACTGGGTCAGCTGTATATTTCCCCATTCCCGCATAATATTTTATCCCTTTTCCCCACTCCCTTAGCGAGAGAGCTTCTTGATTCTGTCCCCTGGGCAGAATACAGCGGCCTCTCTATTTTGAGGGTTGGACGGTCCCCTACTAACATCTGTTATGTTTAGTTGATATTTTGTGTTTATATTTATTTGATTATTGGGTTCATCTCCCCTCCCCTCTCATTCTATCATTATTAGAATTTTAATGTATAGCATGTATTTCATCATCAAATTTTTATGGTGTGGGGCGCGTTTTTTGTAGGACCCCCTGGTAAGAATGTGGTATTATGGTGCATGAGAGAACGATTGGTGATGGATGAGTTCTTGTGGTGAATGGGTAAATTGTAATGTATGAATGGGTCGTGAATCTGATTAGCTAGGTATAGGATAGTTAGTTTGGACCAGCCTTTACCCCTCCCCTTCATCGGCCACGTGCCACAATTGTAAATTTTTACAATAAATACCCTGGATCAAAGTGTAGTACGCTGCCTTTGTGAGGTTCCGGTGCTTTGTCGAGAGTGTTACTCTTCGGCGCGATCCCGTCTCCGCGGTCGATCCGCCCTGGAAGACGTATCACCTCTCTGACCGGCTTCGCCAAGTGATACACTTTGGTGCGATCCCGTTTCCGCGGTCGATCCGCCCTGTGAAGTCTATCACTATTCTGACTTGGCCCTGTTTAGGGACTCCCTCTTCGCCAAGTGATACACTTTGGCGCGATCCCGTTTCCGCGGTCGATCCGCCCAGTAAGTCGTATGACTGTTCTAACTTGGCCCTGTTTAGGGACACCGATCAACCTGCTGCTGTTCCCGTCTATTCTCCCATCCGGCAGTCGACCAGCTACATCCGTTTCGCCGATCAACTCTACATTCGTTTTACCGATACGACCGAAAGCAGCTACCCCTAAACAAAACCAGTCATACCGGACCCGACACCGACTTGAACACATTTCTTCAGAGTACAATTGGCATTAATAAAATCGATATTATTGTTTCATAAACCTACGCCTTTGTCCCCTCATTGTCTTGGCTGTTCACACGTTTCTTCATAAAGCTTGCGGGGGCGACATCCTTATCGGCCCCGCAACAGTGTATCCATTTTCTGTCTTGATGATTATGGTTATATGTTTAAAAAATGTGTTGCATATTTTGTTGAAGCTTTTCTTTCAGTTGGAAATTTGAGAATTCATTTCACGTCGATTGGTCACCACTTGTTGGGTTCAGCGTACCCGGATTAAAGGAGAATTTAATACGGGATACCCTGCTCACAAAATACAACGCAAATTTCAAGAAGAAACAACACAATAAGGAACGTTTGTAGAAAATAGAACATTGTATATTTATTTTCTTGTGAATAGGGTAAAAAAAGATTAATGTTTTAGTTCGTTTAAGCAAAAATGTGATTTTTACAAAAATGTCTGTGTTCGCTGTCTTTCAACAGAGTAGCAGAGTAATGTCTGTTTCTTTTGTTTTTGTATAGGTGTAAAGGAAAAAGGGGCGATCAATTTAAGTTGAAAAAGAGAGTGTGAATGAGGAATAAAAAGATAAAAGGAAAATGTACTTATGAATTGTTTTGGAGTCAGTTGTAAATTTGTTGTTGTTGTTGTTTTCCTTTCCTAATCCACTTTCAGCTCTTAGTGTCGGGTTGAGTCAGTGATGGAATTTACTGTCAGTCTTCTATGATCTCTGCGCCCTTCTGACTGGAGACTGACTTGAAACTCTGTATTTATTGTTGACTTTTTTTTCACACTGGCTCGTTACCTTTTTTTTTGTTTAGCAAATCGCCTCCTTTCATTGGTCAGAAAATTAATTTCACACCTTATAGCGAAATCTGTTTTTAATCGTTTTGATCCGATTTTGCGGGTGTGCAAATCTACTTTGTGTTTTTTAGTCATTTGTTGGAATGATATAGGATTTGTATCCTATAAAGTGATGTTTTTGCTTTAACATTTTTCTCTGCTGTTTTCTTCTCTTCTACTATCTAAACTTCTTCTTTGTCCATTTCTGATAAAATTCCGAATTGAATATCTTCGTAATTCTTGGATGCTTGACAAACCAAAATGTTTTTTCATCGTCAAATTAGATTTTTTTCAAATGCAAGGTATTCTTTTTTCTTTCTATTTTTCAGTAAATAGTATTTCTTCCCGAAAGCTTGCTCTTTCTGTCTTTAAAAGCATTTATATATTTATCATCGGTCTTCAAATTTTCACCGTTAGATTTTGCTCTTGTCTAATATCACACACTCTGCAAATGTTCATACAGTTGATTGAAGTCAGTTTCTTCATTCTAAAAGTTTAGTCCTGATGCTTTCAATTTTCACGCCCCGTACAACCTGGTTATTAAAAAAAAGATCTTTCTTTAAATTCAATTTTGTCAAAATCGCAGGACTTGTTGAGCTTCATCAAATCAAACACAGTTTTTCAACAGATTTTCCTGTATGTTCTTATAAAACACATACGATTTGTGTTTCATTATTTTTTCCAAAAAAAACAAAACAAAAAAAAACAAACTTCTAAATTTACAGTATCAGATTAAGATTTTTAAAAATTTATCTTCACTCGCAAATATCCAAACCTTCTAATTCTACTCAGGGCTGTTCTAAATTTTTTATTTGCTTATTTCAAATCCGTACCTAATTTATAGCTGTCCTAAAACCTTCAGAACTTCAGTCACTTGGTTTGAACCGTAATGGAATAGTTCTTTGTCTTCTAATTTGCTTTAGTCAGATAAATTGTCTTTTTTTTTTTTCACTCATGGGGACTGATGCCACTATCCTTGCTACTTACAGCCCAAGTAAAAAAATAATTTTATTCTTTTTGGGAAATAGAAAACCTCTTCCACGATAAAAACTCATCCCACATCTGACACCGAGTATCGTTTTCTAATCTGTTCATTGAACAAAAAATCTTTGTTCAGCCGGGATCTCGAACTGTCGGCATTTTCCTTAGTCACTTACGCAAGGGAAGTAACTTCTGTCTCCTTTCCAAAAAGGAGGTCAAATTAGAGCAGATGTTACACGCGTGAAGCGTTGTGAGTTAGCAAGTCCCTGACTAAGAAATCCATTACAAAATTTGTCCATCAACCTTATTCACTAGACTTAGCCACCCTTGAGAATTTTGGCTACTTCAAAAACTGAAAAGATGCCAACTAGTAAGACATGACTACATTATAAAAAAAAGGATTTCCGGGAAATGAATTCCAAGAATGTTTCTAGCCATGATACCATCGACTCACGAAGTGCATAACTTCACGAGGGAGAGTACTTTGATGGAGAGAGAAGCTAATCAGTCAGTCAGTCAGTCAGTCAGTCAGTCAGGGGATCATGTAGGCGATCATGTATCTTTCGATCTTTCTGACAAGGCAGATTTTTTCCCGCAGGTTGGCATTTCTTTCTGCGGTAGCCCAGTTACCATCCAAGGCTATAGAACCCGGTCTGTTCTACTATTTACCCATAGCTCGGGGGTGGGGGGAGAAAAGGATTAATACCTTTCCCGAGTGTATTTACACATAAGTGAATGTAATGGATTCGATTGGGATTCGAACTCGGCTTTCTGATTGCTCAATCCGAGACGCTAAGATGAGATGCCTTCCTGCCGAATCTGAATATTCAAGAAATCTTATTAAAGAAAAATATGCGCTCTCCGGAAAGACTTGAACCTGCGTTCTCCTGGGCATAAGAACCCATCTTTAGATCCATTGTTCTTATACTGATACAGCCACAGTGGGTCGCTGAATAAGCAACGTCGAGGGGTGACGTAAGCAAACTTTACTTAAACAATTAGATCGTTACAACGTATATATATATATATAAATATATATACGTGTTAGGGAAATATATATATATGTGTGTGTGTGTGTGTGTGTGTGTGTGTGTGTGTGTGTGTGTGTGTGTGTGTGTGTGTGCAGGTATGTAGAAAAATAGGAAAGAACACGTTAGGTAAATAATTCAGGGTTCTTTAGTATTTTTGATTTTATTTTTAAAAAACAGTGCCCCATACTGAAGTAGAGCTTAGATTACAATTATTTTTTAAAAATATGATTCCTTCGCTACATGAGAGTTCTCATGTTTCAAAAACGAGAGCCAAAACATTATTAATACAAATCCTAAACTAAAATCATACAAAAATAATGAAAAATTATATGATTGTAGAAACCCTGAAGACTGCTCGTTGGAAAATAAATGTCTCATAAAATCCGTAGAATACCAATGCACTATCTCATCCATTGAGAGTCCTAACAGTGATAGGATATACATTGGGTCAACGAAGAATAAATTTAAAATTAGGTGGAGGCAGCATAAAAGCTCCTTCAAAAATATTAGAAGTAGAAATCAGACATCTCTATCCAAATATTTTTGGCATTTAAAAGAAATGAATAAAACACCAAAAGTAAAATGGAAAATAATAAATAGAACAAGAACTTGTAAAACCTGGGATGACCCATGCCCTTTATGCCTACATGAAAAACTACGCATATTTAAGTTTCTAAATAATGGAAAATTATTAAATGATGAAACATGAGTTAACGGTTTTGTGCCGACATTAACAAATTTTTGCATTAAATAATTAGCATAAAAAAAAATGCAATTTCATAGTTTAATAAAGGGCTTAAAGGCTTAACCAATCATTAAATAGAAAAACCCTTTATGGAGTTGTCAAAAAAACAAACTGTAGTTCAGTGGAACGCATTTATATATGAAACAGCCCGTTGAAAATAAATTAATAAATAAAATAAAATGAAACAAAATTATCCAGACACTTAACAACATACTATGGTGCCAAAATCTATCTTTCTCTGTGAATGAATAGACGATGCGCGTACAAGAAAGACATCATTCGCTTTGAAATAGATACCCCACCCTACCTCAGCTTGACCTCTCCCTGAAGGTGACTGATATGTGGATAAAAATTAACTCTTAGGCCCCTAATCGAAAATGTTCGCCCCAGCCATTTCCATAGTAACGAATGAAAATGCTTATAACGATACGTAAATTTCAAAATTGGTTATTCCTAAATTTTCGGTTGAGGATGAAACAGGGCTTGTTACTTTAATTCAATTTAATTTTAATAATTGTATTGATGGTTTCGGCTCTCGTTTTTGAAACATGAGAACTCTTATGTAGCGAAGGAATCATATTTTTAAAAAATAATTGTAATCTAAGCGAACCTCTGTACTGTCATTTGATGAACCAATTGACACCACCTTGTCATTTCTTCTGAGTTTAGCGTCAAGTATAGTTCGTACCTGTCAGCCTTGCTGCAGCCTCCCCATCAAGGTGAAACATGCTGTCTGCATTGGCAGATGAAAAATGGTTACAATTCCTGTGGTAACGCTTGCCAATTTAGTAGCATACTCTCCGTTGTAAGAAAATGGTGAATACGTGGATAAGTAGGAGTTAAACTAGATGGAATGTTCACCATCTCTTGCAGTAAAGGTAGGCTTGAGGTCTCTGTGTCTGTAGTAGAAACAGAAACTTTTGAGGGAGGCACACACAGGGATAGTTTGCAGCAGAATGCAGACCATTTTTGACTGGGTACTTAGCAATTCACAGACCGTGAGTTAAGTTTCCTCTGGTCTTTTTCATTAGTGTTTGTTCAAATGTTTGGTCTATGAAAATACCAGATCAGAATCTATGAGATCGCCTAATTGTCCAATATCCTTCCGAAGTATACTAGGCAAACAGGGTTTCACTTATAACCTGTGGTAGTCGCTTCATTTGATCTAGGTAGAATCTTGAGCACTTTACAAAGACTGTATACCCTCCAGCACAGAAAATCAGGATCATTCTTGAAACACAGAGTAAGTGATGTTGCCAATTCCCTGTACGTCCTGCCCGAATGAAGAGCAATAAATATGTGATCATTTTCAGGTACTGGATCATGAGCTTCCCGGTTTTAATGGATTGGGATAGTTTCTCTTGTAGATCCGCGACTATCTGGGGTACCTGAATTTGGTTTCATTTTTTTTAATATAGATATCTTCAAGAATTTTTAGTTTATGTTTATTATTTTCATGAAATAGTATAGATGTATTTTCAACCAGAATTTTCCTAAATTGTGAATGTGCATAGGCATGCTGTTGTAAATTTAACTCTCAGATGAACACAGTAATTTTGCCTTAGAAAAAAAGCAACAACCTTATGATGACATTGGCTAACGTGGAAAGTACTCGAAATAAATGAATACGTATCAACATGTTAATTTTCCCTCTTTCTTTAATAAGGATACTACGAAATTTGTCCATGAATATGAGAGGATCCTATTGAAAATAAGTAGACAGATCTTGTCTAAATTATTCAATGAGACATACCTTTATATATATATATATATATATATATATATATATATATATATATATATATATGTATGTATGTATGTATGTATGTATGTATATTATGACAACAGAATGCAGATTTTGTACACAGCTGGGAACTGCTTGTAAATCACTTGATAACACATTAGAAGTGATGAAACAAAATGGCTATTTTTGTAGTGATTTTTTATAACATATTTATGTTATAATTTTCGAATAAATTATATTTGCTCGACTTAATATTGAGCACTCTTTTAAGAATAGTATTTTTTGTTTATTGAAATTTATTCCGTATACACCAATCCTATATATATATATATATATTTCAGTTGGCTAGCCGCGGTCAACGGGCCTCTTCTCATACGGTCGAACGTCAGTAAAGAAAAAGTTCACACCCACCTGTAACGGTATCAAAAAACTACATGCAGCATGTTGGCACATCAGGACCATACTGGACACGCTCGACAGTGGTCGACCAGAACGTCGCTCTGCTCTAATTGAAAATGAATTTACAATATTATATGTTGACATCGCTGCTCTCAGTGAAAAAGGCAGCCTACAAGAGTTTCGGCTCCGGATATTATCCTCTACTGGTCAGGAAATTTAGTATCAGCGAGTCGTCTTTTAGGCGCGTATATTTTGTGATCAGGGATTCCATTGCCTCCAAACTTGATGACCTGCCATCAAGTTATTCTGACCGCATCACCTCTAAGCGTCTTCCACTGAGTACTCTTCAATATATCACACTAATTAGTGTGTACTCTCCAACTTTGTAAGTAGATCTTGTGGAAAAAAAATAAATTTTACTCAGATGTCCGCAGCCTACTACGAGACACTCCTGCAGATGATAAGATTATAATCCTTGGTGATTTTAACCCCAGAGTAGGTCAAGATTTTGCGGCCTGGAAGGGAGTGCTTGGGAAACATGGTGTTGGCAACTTTAACGACAAGGGGCGTTTGCTACTAGAGTTCTGCTCAGGGTATCAACTCACCATCACAAACACCATCTTCCAACAGAAAAACACATTGAAAACAACGTGGATGCATCCTCGGTCTAAACATTGGCACCTCATTGACTATCCCATAGTGAGCCAGTGTGACCTAAAACATACAATGCATCCAGTGAAGAATATCATATCGACCATCACCTTGTTCGCTGTAAACTGAAGCTTCACTTTAAACTCAAGCCAAGAAAAGGAGGGGCCCTCTGTAAAAATTCAAGGTTGGCAGTTTTAAACCAGATGAAGTGAAAGCTAACTTCCAAGCAGCATTTGAGTCAATACTTGAAGATGCGAGCATCCTTGAAGATTCCTCTCCTGAAAATCTTTGGAAAAAACTCAAAATTGGCATTCTACAGACATCTTCAAGGAAGAACAAAGACTGGTTTATGATAGCAACATGAAAATCCAAGAACTGCTGGTGAGGAAGAGAACAACTCATCAAGCACACTTAGCTCAGCCAGGTTGTCCTGTAAAGAAAGCTGCGTTCCGTTTCGTATGCCGTGACCTCCAGCAAAGGCTTCGAGAGATTAAGAATACATGGTGGACCAAACTCGGTGAAAAAATTCAGCTTTATGCAGACACTAGAGACTTCAGTGGCTTCTATGAAGCTTTAAAGGCAGTGTACGGCCCTATGTATCAGGTCCAGAATCCCATGTGCAGTGCAGATGGTCAGGAGCCCCTTACAAAACCTTTGATCGGAACATTTCCAGGCCCTCTTCAGTGCTAATCGCTCGGTCCAGGAACCAGCAATTCTCCGCGTACCCCAAACAACCAGTAAAAATGGAACTGGATGAGTTGCCCACTCATTGAAGAGACTATAAAGCAGCTGAAGTGTGGCAAGGCAGAAGGAGTTGATGGAGTCCCACCTGAAATCTGGAAGATGAGGGTCCAATGTTGCATATAAAACTCCATATGCTCTTTTGCTGTTGTAGAGAACAGGGAAAATATTACAAGATCTCTAGGATTCAGTCGTCATTGCCCTGTACAAGAACAAAGGGGAAAATCTGAGAGCTCCAGTTACTGAGGGATTACTCTGCTCTTCATCGCAGAAAAGATAATTGCAAGAGTTCTGCTGAATAGACTGGTACCCTCCATCGTGGAACAGCACCTTCCAGACAGTCAGTGCGACTTCAGAACCAACAGGAGCACAACAGACATGATGATGTTTTCCGGCAGCTGCATGAGAAGTGTCGGGAGCAAAACAAGGGGCTGTATGTGGCGTTCATTGATCTGACGAAAGTATTCGACACAATGAGCAAAAGAGAAATATGCTAGATCATGGGGCGACTCCAATGTTCCTGAACATGATAATCCAACTGCATGAGAATCAGCGAGGCCAAGTTAGACACAACGGCGATCTCTCAGAGCCCTTCTCGATCACTAACGGTGTAAAGCAGGGTTGTATTCTGGCACGGATAGTTTCACTATCTTCTTTAGCATGATGCTCAAGCAAGCCATAAAAGATCTTGATGATGAGGATGGAGCCTACATCAGGTACCGTCTCGATGGTGGCTTGTTTAATCTACGACGATTAAAAGCACAGACAAAGACCCTGGAGCAACTTTGCTGCCCTTGTTGCTCACACAGAAGGGGCATTGCAGTGGACCACTTCCTGCTTCACAGAGGTTGCCAATCTTTTTAGGCCTGAAGTCAGTTGAAAGAAGACAGAGGTACTCTACCAGCCTGCGCCTCGGGATGGGTACCACCCTCTCCATATTATCATTAGCGCAACTCAGTTGAAGGCAGTCCATCGGTTTACGTACCTTGAGTGTGTCATCACATCGGATGCTGGGATCAGAAAAAGGTGGACAACAAACTGGCAATGGCGAGCATTGCATTTGGCAGACTGTGTGTGGTACAACAGACACCTGAAGAAGGACACAAAGATTAGTGTGTATAGAGCTATCGTCCTCGCCACTCTCCTATACGGCTGAGTCATGTATCACCTACCGACACCACCTGCGACTCCTCGAACGGTTCCGCCAGCGTTGTCTCAGCACGATCCTTTACATACACTTGAGTGACTTCGTCTCCAATATTGAAGTTCTTGAAAAGGCGAAGGTCACCAGCATTGAGCCCATGATGCTGAAGTCCCTGCTGCGCTGGGCATGTTTCCAGGATGGAGAATCATCGCCTGCCTAAAATTTTATTGTACAGCGAGCTCTCCACTGGCTATCGCGGCAGAGGTGTAACAAAGAAGCGATTCAAAGATTGCCTGAAAAAAATCCTTTGTTGCCTGTCATATTAACCATTGCCAATGGTCAACCCTAGATGAGAAGCGTGACGCCTGGCGTCTCACCACCAACCATGCTGTCTCCTTCCTTTGAAAATACTTGCAGGGCCGCTCTCAGTGACAAGGGGCAGAGGAGGAAGTACTGCAATGCTATGTCATCGAGTCCAGGCTGGACTTTTAGCTGCAACTACTGCGATCGACTATACCTGTTCGGCATTGGACTTATCAGTCACAAACAAGCGATGTGTACAGACTCGTTCTTGATCTTCGTTTTGCGAAGCCAAGCCAAGATTATATATACATATATATACACAGTGTAACCCGGATATAAGAGAGTTGTCGGGACCGGAGAAGAAGTCTCTTATATACGAGTTTCTCTTATATACGGGTCTCTTATATCCGGGTTACACTATATATATATATATATATATATATATATATTACAGTACAGCAAACAAGATAACTGATAACTTCCGTAACAAATTGATGATACCTAAATGTCATTACAAGTTTCTCAAAAAAACATTTGCAAGTTGCTTTCTCAATCAGAGTATAAGGTTAGTAGTTTCTTGAAGAATGAATTTGTATCTATCTTTCTGAGGTATGTTATATTCAATTCTGTAAATATATATATATATATATATATAAAATCCATCTATCTGTTGAATTAACTTATTTTGAGGTTATTGAAATTTTCAACCTAATATTGTAAAAATCTGTAGACTTCGACACGATTTGAGCCTGCAACTACAATAATCATCCCGTCACACATCATTCTCAGGCTATACTACTCCTTTTCTCTAGACTAGTTCCATGCAATTTTTTTAGATTGCTACCTTCCATTTATCTAACTGGAACAGTACTTGTTTGAATCAATCGTTTGCTTTTATAGACAGATCTCATAATATATATTTATAATCTCACCATATACATAACATCACTTTCTTTGGGTTGAGAACTGGTACGGTCAGAGGGGATTCATTTCACTTGTAAAATATCCACATCTTATTGCTCAATATAGTTTATTTAAAAACAGAATGTTTTTATCTATAAATATCGAATCTTCTATCCAGTCTAAAGTGGGAAGACACACTTGCACATCTGTTTTTTTTCCGTTACCTGATGAGTGGTTCACTCACGTATAGTTCGATCTTACGCTATCTCTATCCCCCTGTGAAGGTTACACCTATTCACTAACATGTATCGATCGTTTTTTTTTTCCCCGCTGGTGCGAAGCATTTCCTATGACAGCCATTTCCGCATATACTACGGTACAAATTTTTATTTCTGCTTGTGCATTCCTTTTTGTTGTCCAAGTTGCCATTACCAGAAAAAGAGGTCGGCAATTTGAATCTGATTTATTTTGTCAGTTAATGAAATTTTTGGTTAGTAAGAGAATCCGCGAAAATTTTCTATCATTCTGAAGCAAATTGCATGATGGGAAGATTTCCCTACATTTTGAAGTTAGTCCTGAGAGCAACGTTGAAATCGTTTAATTACAGGGAGCACCTTCTGTTAGTCCTTGTATATCACCTAGCCCAGTTTTCCTGGACTATTTTTCTTATAGACTCTACAGAAATTCATGGACCCTTTTGTCGAACGCTTGACAACCAAGAGTGCGTACTTGGCACAGAGCCCATCTACACATAGTCCAAAATTTGCGTACATGTCGAAAGATTTAGATTTGTAAACATGTTTTATATACGCAACTCAAAGTCGAATACCATGAAGCGACTTTATAGAAGATCATTCAAGGTCCTCAACAGCATCCCAAGTACTTTAAATATAAGAATTTATATAATAAAAAAGATGTAATATTATAAAAATAATTAAGTGGTAAATTAAAAATAATTAAATGTTAAATAAAAAAAATAGTTGGTTTGTTTATTATACTTTCTTTCTTGTTTATTATATTTTCTTTCTTTGATGATAGTGTTTAAAAAATTTAATACTAATATAAAGAAGTTGCTAAATCAATTACTTTAAATAGAAACTGCTAAAAATGAAACCAAACGGTTAGTAAAGATGGTTTGAATAAATTTTTTGTGTATAAATTTTTTATAAATAGGCTTAAGTCTGATGGTCTCAAAATAATGTTTGCGAATAGGCGTGGTTTAAAGAGATATATTTTGTGACTTTTAACCAATAGGGAAAATAAGTTATGCCCCATAGTTTTCAATTTTTGATTCAATTATGGAGTTGATTTGTGGTTATTTAAGAAGGTTGATTGGTTTAAAGACCAGGAAGGATTTGACTTTCACATGTTGACAGTTGACTGTTTCTAGGATCTGAACAAATAAACACTAAAAGTTGATGACGACAACGTAAAGGAGCTACCAAAAGAAAAAGAAAAGAAAGAAGGAGAAAGAAAAAGAAAGGAAAGTGCAAAAAAGAAGTTTCTACAAATTTAAAGATATATACCATTATATGTTTATAGTTATTTGTGAAAGTTGTCACAAAATTAGAGGTATATACCATTATCTGTATATAGTGTATAAATATATATATATAGTATCTGTATATATGCTATTATCTGTTTATAGTCATTTGTGAAAGTTTGTCATAAAATTAGAGGAATTAACTATGATTCTGAACTTTTCATGAATTACGAAATTTATCTCATTTTTCAATCTCAATTTGTAAAATTAAACTATTGTCTTAAAGAAACCCAGCGACGCCTGTGAATTGCGAATCTTTCGACTGTCGAATGGAATGAAGTGAACATTTTTAATTGTGTTTATAAACCCAAATGTATTGCATTTAGAATTTTTTATCTTGCCAAATTGTTTGGCGCGAAAAGGAAAAATTATATAAGTTTGTTTTGTAAATTTTGTTGTTTGCATTATTATTATTATTATTATTATTATTATTATTATTATTATGCCTTTTAATAAATGTAAATTTATTTCAAATTTTGTTTGCGTCATTCATAATACCCGGGATAAGATATTTGGTGTCCTCTCTTCACCACATGTAAAAAAATCCTTAAAGTGTGTCAAAAATGTAAACCCAACTATCTCTTTGTACAGGCTGAAAATTGCCTTCTTAAGGCTACATAGTTTGATGTGGACAGTTCGATTATATTTTCATACCATGCAGTGCTGGAAGTGCCAAAACAAATGGCACAAATGTTTGATATGCTGATGTTTTTTGTTTATTTTTTATTTCAGTTGCAAGTATTAGGACGAATTCTCATATAATATTGATGCCAGACTCGAATTTACCAAATTTTTTTCTTTTTTTTCTTCTTTTTCTTACTACTTGTGCATAGACAATGCAATGATTAACTGCTTACTTGTGCAGTTTTTATACATTTTGTATGCTGGTTTTTCAGTTTCAGGCTAACTGCTCTTCTGCATCTTGATACCATTGACATTAAGTAAAAAAATTTTCAAACCTTTTTTTTTTTTTTCGGTGGGGACATGTAGCGTTATGAAACTTAATTATATACCCTTGACTCAGCTATAATTTATGTACATGTCACAGGATTAGAAAATACGTCACGTGATAGATATGTAAACAGGCCTACGTGGGTGTGCAGTTGAATTTAGAAGGCAATTAACAAAAGGCGGTTTGTTTGCAATGCCCGCGATCAGACAAAGGGAGTTAATAAATAAAGCCTTGGTGAAGGGATGCGTTACAAAGCAGGCGTTGTGACTGTTTCTGCTTTGTTTGAACGTATAATAAAAGTTACAGTGTAAAACCGACGCTTATAAGTGTTTTCCTATAAATGAAACACTTGTATTGATTGTATCACATTAAGAGGAGAATGCACTTTTCTATTTAATTCTATTTTGGCTTATGTTTCAGTCATTTACGTTTTACAATATCCCTTTTAACGCTTGATTTAAGTCTCCAAATGTAATACCGCTAGTCGTTGTTGTTTGTAACATATGTGGATATATCACGTCAATAGTATGTAGATGCTTGACAAATTATTAATTTATAAATCAGATATTAACACGCGTAAAACTTTGGGTTGTGATCAATGAATTATCTGTGTGCTCTTTGAAGAATGTCACATACAATATAGCCATCAATTGCCAGTTTATTTCAACAAAACAGGATTAGGGAAAGTAGGGTAGAGAATGAGGGAGGCAAAATTAGAAGACAAAGTAAGAAAGCTAGATGAAAACGAAAAGAAAAGCGGAGGAAATAAAGGAAGTACATATTGAGACGAAAAACAGACAGTCTTGTCTTTGGGATGCAACTTTTGAGTCGGAAAATCTTGGAAAGTGGGATGCATTCTTACATACGCAATGAATTATTTTGTGTATGGATACAAAATACTCAGAGATGAGACAGATGTAGAAATGTGGGAAAAAACCCACCATTTAATTCTCACTGAATGACTTACGATTGTGATATTTCTGGTGTTTTCTCATTTGGTAGGAAACGGATAATTTTTTTAGCGCCCCTCTCATATAATTAATATTTGTAAACATTCCTGAAGTGTTCGTTTTTACATTACAAATATAATCAGTATTCGAGAAGTTTGTTTGCATTAATCTATACTCTTTTACAACAGTTTTATTCCCGTTATCAAACAATATCAATTAGTATTTAGTGTGCATCAAAAAAATGTTTTACTCGAAAGCTTATTTCGTGTGCACATCTAAAGATTATGTATGACGTCACATTTATATATTAGGGTATATCAAAAGCATTTTCATTTATTACAGACCTTTACTCTAAAGCTTATTTTCTTAAGAGTATCTATAACTTATTCACCTTATTTTTTTTTTCTTCTTGTACTTCTTGTTCTTGTTCTTGTTCTTCTTATTATTATTTCGATTTCTGCTATGATCACATGACCTACCAAGTCTACGGGAAGACCTAAGGCAGATAGGGGTGTATTGTTATGGCTACATTTCATGATTTGTTTTCATAACTCCCATAACATCACTAGCATTACATGGACAAAATTCTTCTTAATGTATGGGCTTTACTTATCAAGACATTTTTTTGTATTTAGCTTAAGTTGGATTTCTAGGGATTTTTTCAATGTGTTGTTGCGTCCCTTTTTTTTTTTTTAACATTCTATGACTAGTACTATTCTTGTTTTCAATTTCCACATTTTTTCTATTTCGATTTCCAGGTCTTTATACTTCGATAGTTTTTCAAATTTGTTGGTGACTGTGTTGCAGTCCGTTAAGCAAGCCTTATCAATTAGTTGGCAGATTTATTAAAACTTAGAGAAAAGCGTGATTTACGAAACGTGTGGGATCTTCCACAACAAACCAGCCTTACCTCTTTTTAGGAAATGCACTCCTCCTATCTGGTAAGTAAAATCCTACTTTCACATAAATATAACAAGTATTCATTGGTCAATCACCTCCAATCTAGCTTGCTGATTGGTCAATTTCGGCCAATCTATTTTCCCGCTCATATGCTGTGATCCTCTCACGTGGTACACGGCCATTATATAAACCGAACACGTGTGAAATTTTTGGAGTAGTACTTCTCATTCCTTGCTACCAAGTGCCAAGATGTAACCACCAGGAACTCCCACCTTAGTCATTGCTGACCAGACGTTAAAGATAATTACCAACACTCACCAACCTCTGAAATCACTCCTGAACTTTTACCAATTTTAGAACTCACAATTCCAAACTTTATTCTTCTAAATTACAAGTTCAATATTACTTCTTCTTAATATGAACTCCGGTACAACTATTACCAAATCAAAAGGACACGACTCTGTCCTACCTTTTCAGTTCGCATGCTTGTACATCAAACATTAATAAATCTAATTGTTATGTTTTGGAATCATTCAGTTCAGTTTTGTATTTTATTCTGTGTGCTATTTACGTCAAGTATAAATTGCATTGTGCTCACGCATTGTCCTGAATCACATTTTTCTTAGCCATCACACATATTGGTAACACATATTTGCTACATACAAATGGCAACTCCAACATTCGTCGTAGGACCATACCACTTCAAATGGTGATTCCATCGGAATTAAACAATAAATGGTAAGATAAACCACTACAAACGCAAAAAGAAAAGAAAAATCATAGTGTTTGATAATGTTCAACAATATTTCGACAGTATGTTGATTTCCTCTAGTTATGTTTAAAACATTTTTTACAAGCATAAAAAACTACAAAAAATTATTTTGAGAAAAGTCGTTTGTCTTGAGAAAAACGACAGTACTGGTAATGAACATGTCAAAACGAATGAAACGAAAAATTTCAAGATGAGCAAGATCACGATCATATTTATGTTTCAGTTGCATGCCATTCATGTCGTCTGCGTATCACAAGTCCCGTTTTTAATCCTGTTCGGTGTGTATAAAGTAATATGATGTTTGCTTTGATGTAACTATTTTTTAAATAATTTTTTAAGTTTAAAATGTCACCATTCCCTCTGCTTCGTGCGCATGCGTAGGGACATCAACGGAAACATAACTTGAGTTCAATGAAGTCCTAAAGGAAGAAACACGTCGCATGAAAAACGTTTTCCACTTTTCATTAATTTTCCTAGCATTGTTCTGGTATATATATATATATATATATATATATATATATATATATATATGAAGATATATTATTTCCTCCCATAAACGTCTTTTCTAGTTGCTATTCGTATTTGCGTAGACACTCAAAGGCGTAATAGGACCTTACTTTGTTATAAAACGCTTCATAAACGAATTGTGAAAGCACGTCACATCAGACGGTGGTTCCTCCTGCACAGGGGATGCAGGTTCGAATTCTATCGGAGGGAACATTTTCTTATATATATATATATATATTATCTATCTATCTATCTATCTATCTCTCTCTATGTATATGTATATATATATATATATATATATATATATATATATATATATATATATATATATATGTAATTATTGGTTTTTAATTTTTAATCCAACATACGGGTATCCTCTAGAAATAATAAAGGTATGTTGGATTAAAAATTAAAAAACAATAATTATATATATATATATATATATATATATATAATTTATCACTTAGCTGATTGATGTTATATTCATAGATGATCCCTTTTGTAAATGTTCAGTGTTCACTCGTCAGGAGGTTTCAGAAAACGTCAGTTTCAAAGAGTCTAGCTCATTTACTGGCCTGGAAAACACATCCGTGCTGCTCACAGATGAAATCGATTCGGGAGTGCTTCAAGTAATGCCTATATTTGAGAACGGGGAAACCCTCATTTGTAAATAAAACTGATAGAAATCACAGTCATTTTTCTTCTATCCACTTACTGAACAACTTTGTAAATGATTTTGTTGTTGACTTATAGAAAAATCTTTTATCTGCGATGAATAATGCTTGGGCAACGTTAAATGCACTCTTTTAGATTATTAATACTATTTTCATACATGAAATAATTACTTCATGTGTATGTTAAAAAAATATAAAGACAACAAGAAAAATCTTTACTCTATCATTCATTATCTGATAGGCATAAAAATATAACATGCACGTTAACAATCAAATGTGATTATGAAACTTTATGCAATATGTTAACCAAATATAAACTAATGTTGTTGGAATACGACATATTCAAATATGAGTCAACGAGAAACCAGTGTATAATACCATGTTATATCAATGGATATCGCACTAACTATACAAATTGTAACAATACGACAGTACCAGTTTCTATATTATTATTTTGTTTGTGTGTAGATCCTATGAAGGATTGTTGTCACATATGGTCTGTCGCTCCTGCCATTTATTTAGAGATCCTTGATTAAATCCAAAAAAGAATCAACAATCAACACCTGATCTGGTGTCTCGCCTTCAGTCACTTTCCCACCGCCGTAAAGTGGCATCCCCGTGTTTTTCTATAAATACTTCTATGGCAACTGATCAGATAAACTCTTCGCCAGGACACCTAAACTTTATGAATTTAAGTGCAGTAATAGTCTGGTGACGAGTTCTCACCAATACAGATTTGAGCTGGCTAGATGTAGCTGTAAGTTCTAAGCTGACAGTTTATTTTCTTGCATTTCTCGTTTGTGGAACTCTCTTCTGGCTCCATACTTTCTAGCCAACTTTAATCTTCAAAAATTTAAATGCAGTATCAATGACTGCCTACTGCCCTCCTGACTACTCTTTTTTTTGTTCTTGCTCCTTAGTAATGTTTCTAATAATTATTCTTGCCAAAAATCTATTTCGTGTATAGATTTACCATTTATAAGTCTACCATTCGTCCATGAAATGAATATTGCTGTCACATCTGGTCTGTTACTTCTGCTATATATTTACAAATTCCTGACAACATCCAAAGATGAATCTGCAATGTTATTGTTCCTGACCCGGCAACTCGGCTTCAGTAACTTTTCCACCGCCGTAATATAGCTTCGCTGTGCTTTTTCTTTAAATATTTTCATGATAATTGTTCAGATGAGATTTGCTCTTTGGTATCTCGACTTTACGAATTTAATCGCAGTACTAGATTGGCCTTATCATTTTATAGCTTAAATTGTTAGATGTAACCATAAGTTATATGCTAAAAGCTTATTCCATCGCACTTCTCAATTGTGGAATTTTTCCGGCTCTTTCCAATTCTTCCACACCCAGTAACCCTTCGTGCTTTTTTGACTTTAATGCCTTACTTGGAGTGAATTCGATTAAAAAAGAAAAAAAAGAAAAAGGTATACATTCATTTTGGCGTATTTTCTAAGCCGGAAACATTTACGCTTTCTGGCCGAGAAGCTTACATAATAATGCTAAGCTAGAAGAAATTGGTAAAAAGCAGGAGTAAGTGGTACGCCATTAATTATTATATTGATAACAAATCAGATGTTAGCAGGGCCGGATTTAGATGAAGACAGGATCTCGCCTATTCCACTTGTAAAGCTCCCACAAAGTCTCACGAGTCTAGGAAAAAGGAAAAGTGTTAAATTAAACGATTTCAGTAAAGCCAAGGATGATGACGGGTATTTAAAATTACTTTATAATGTTATATTTAACCTTTTGAAATCCATTAAACTCTCGTAGCTCAATCAGTAAGAGCGGCTAGATCATAGAAAAAAAGGAGACATACTTGAATCTCATCAGAAGTTTTTTATTTCTAATTCAAACTATTTACTAACAGATCTGAGTAGTTGCAATAAAAAAAATGAGATTAACATGGAAGAAATGCTAGCAAAAAATTAATAATAGTTGATAATGTTTCCTCAAATAAATTCAAAATTACTAATGGCTGATAGAGATAAATTTAGATGGAGAGGACCTCACCTATTCCACTTGTGAGGCCTTTCCAAATCCTCCCTTCTCACAAGTAGAGGAAAATGAAAATGTGTTAAATTAAACAATTTAAGTAAAGCCAAGGATGATGGGTATTTAAAGTTTCACAGTTGACACTTCCTTCTCTAAAGGATATACAATGTTATTGCTAAATACAGTAATATCAAAAATATTATACAGCTTGGCTGGAGGCCCTCTTGATTTTGAGGCCCTAGGCTTCACCCTGCTATGCCTATAGGTAAATCCAGCATTGGATGTTAGTAATTTTCTTCAAAATAACCAATACTAACCAATACTATTTATGTCTTCTTTAATAATATACTAAATGTGTCTCATGCGGCGTTTTTCTATCCACCACTCTTTTTTTTTAGCCAAAATTGGTTGTAATAGTTAATGAGAGACTTCAGTTTTGAACTATCTATATGTGCTGTCATATCTCTTATTGCTTTTATTTTTCTTGGTTCAACTGTTGTCTGTTGATCTCGATATGTGGACGTATAATTTTAATATTGCTAGTGTTAATAAAAAATGACAATTTTCTAGTTGAATACTAAACTCAAGTATTTGAGTAAATATCTGTTCTAGATTCATCGAGTGGTCTTTGATATTTTTACTTGCATTAATTATAGCATTCATGTAAGTGACAGCAAATGGAAAAGCTGCCAATATTGCTGTTATAATTCCTTGGAAAATTGCCTGTACACACTTAATATTAAAGTGCAATCTACTGCATTGATACAAACTTCAATGTACATTTATTGTTAGTAAGGATTTACTGTTTCTTTTTAACTTCTACTTAGATGCTTAAACTTTCCAAACTAGGACCATTGCCGGATTTACATATGGGCTACTATAGGTTGCAGCCCACTGTCCCTAAGACTAGAGGGCTACGGACCTTCTATTTCTGGATCCCTGATATAATTAAACAAGTAAAGATATAAGAATAGAGGTAATGTGCCTATTTTCAGATTTAATAGGCTTCCTTTGAACTAATTTGAAACAATTTAGAGTATTTTGGGCTCCTCTAGTTGTTTTTTTTTTCTTAAATTCAATTGTGGCTGTTGAAGCGGCCTCATTTAGATTGCATTGTAATACAGGTCCTTCATTCTAGATATATTTCTGTAAGATTTAAAGTTCGGATAGAAAATATGAAATTGTTAGTGAACTAAATTGGATGAGTTCCAAAAAAAAAGTCGTTTAAGAGGAGGGGGCGTCGAACATTCTATTAGCCCGGGAGAGACTTAAGGCTTAAATCTGGGCCTAACTAGGACCATGACTTAGATTTACAAATATTGCTCCCTGTGTTGGTAATGAATGCATATGCTTTTGCATATTACCAGATTGGCGAAAAATAAAGAGAAAGAAAAAGAATGAGTAACGTATAAATGTAATGTATTATTCATTTTTAATATAATAAGCAGGCCCCCAAAAGCGGGCGCAATATCCCATTAAGCCAACAATGGTGTATTATGCCATATTTAGGCTGGAATCGCTCAATTTTCACTTTCCAGCATTATGGGGGATTCTTCTTATTTAATTTACATGCTATTGGCTTGGTGCATAATTATCAGGCGTTTTTGTAGGCGTTTTTGTTAATAAAAATGCTGTTTTGTTCAGTTTTTTAATAAAAATATTTTATTTTCAGGTTATAAAAATGCGTGTTAATCATTTAAAAATGTTATTTCTGAATTCTTATGCTTCTTTTATCATAATAAATATTGTTTAAAAACGCCTGATAATTATGCACCAACTCAATATTTCCCACAAAAGCATCATCGTCAGCCTGTTCTTACTTCATTGCTATTTCCATAGTATATTTGTTCTATTCTTTAATTTCACTAGTTCAAACCTTTACTGCTACGACAAACCATGCCATTTCCATGGAACCGAATCACACCTATTTCCTCGTGTTCTATTTTTTTTCTCAAGAACTGCCATCTTGTAGAACAGGTTCCCGTGTGGTTGCTTTCCAGAACACTACAATCTTAACCTCTTCAAGTCGGGGCTCAGTCGTTATCTATCCGCCTTATCCTTATAATCTTCACATCTTAAAACCTTCTCTTCCGTTTATGTCATACACCTTTTATTCAGCTTTACCAAATCGACTGTACAACTTCTTTTCTCACAGACGCAATAGATGCCGCTTTATTGTTATTTTCATGGCAAATGTTCAAATAATATTCACTCTTTAACTCCACTAGTTCTGACTTTTAGAACTAGAACTCATCATGCTCAGTTAATGGAGCCGAATCACACATATTTCTTCTGTATTCCATTTGTAAGGAAAAAGTTTCTTTCAAAGAGCTTCTTTCCGGAGAACTGCTTCTTTGTAGAACAAGTTCCTGCATGGGTGCTTCCCTAGATACTATATTCTTAACTACTCAAAGTCAAAGGTCAATCGCTATCTATCCTCCTTATCCTCATAAACTTCACTTTTTTCTACTTCTTCTTAAATCCATATCACACAACTCATTCAGTAATCCTCTATCATGAATGACACTTGACTTTTATTTTGGTTGAACTTTAGGCTAAATATTAACCTCTACCTTGAGTGACTCTCGAGTTTTGTATTTGGTGAAAGTTAGCAGAAAAAAGTGAAAATCCCTGCACACGGATAGAAAATAAATTGTTACTCAATTCATTTTCTACCTGTGTGCAGCAGATACAAAAATAGAAAGGGGTACACAAAAATAGAAAGGGGTACACAAAATAGAAAGGGGTACACAAAAATAGAAATGGGTACACAAAATAGAAAGGGGTACACAAAAATAGAAAGGGGTACACAAAATAGAAAGGGGTACACAAAATAGAAAGGGGTACACAAAAATAGAAAGGGGTACACAAAATAGAAAGGGGTACACAAAAATAGAAAGGGGTACACAAAAATAGAAATGGGTACACAAAAATAGAAAGGGGTACACAAAAATAGAAAGGGGTACACAAAAATAGAAAGGGGTACACAAAAATAGAAAGGGGTACACAAAATAGAAAGGGGTACACAAAAATAGAAATGGGTACACAAAATAGAAAGGGGTACACAAAAATAGAAAGGGGTACACAAAAATAGAAAGGGGTACACAAAATAGAAAGGGGTACACAAAATAGAAAGGGGTACACAAAAATAGAAAGGGGTACACAAAAATAGAAAGGGGTACACAAAAATAGAAATGGGTACAAAACATATACTCGGTGTATTTACTCTTTACAGTGAGGCAATCCTAAGGGAACAAGAAATATTACCAGCATTTATTATTGGTGGGGTACAATCTTACCAATAATAAATTATTATCTTACCTTATTTTATCTCTCAGTATCTTCTTAATTCGAAATTTTCATATTCTTATACATAGAACTTTCATAAGTTACTAGTTTATCTCTAAGCTTCTTTATAATTTGCAACTTCCATATTTATATTGACGAAATTATCACATATGACTGGGTTTATTTCAACGATTCTTTCTAATTTGTAATGTCCATATTCTTATTTAAGGAACGCTTTTCATAAATGTCTGTGTTACCTGTAGAAACTATTTTTAATTTCATATTCTTATTTACCGACTTTTCAGATGTGACCCTGTTATCTTTTGGACTGATTTTAATTCATTTCCTTATTTACATAACTTACATAAATAACCCTGTTATCTCCAGGGATCTTGTTTAAAAGACTGATATTTTTTATTTACAGAATATTCATGAGTAAAAACGTTATCTTTAGATTTACTTTAAATCAGGAATGTTCACATTTTTATTTACACAACTGACATGAGTAAAACATGAAATCTGTATTAGGTTTTTATTTGAAATGTTTATATTCTTACTTAAACTGATTTAAGATGTGACAATATTATTTTTAAAATTTCATATTCTTAGCTGCAGAAATTTCATAATTGACCATGTTATCTATGATATATTTAACTTTTAAAATTCTATATTCTTAATTACAGAAATGTCATAAATGAATACGTTATTTCTATGATTTTTTAATTTTAAAATTTCATTTTCTTATTTACAGAACTTTACTAAAGGACCATATTACCACTAGCAAATGTTTAAAATTTAAATCTTCATATTTCCATTTAAAAATCCAACATGAATGAAGAAATTACCTTGAACACATTTTTTAAAATCATTTCACCTAAAACAAGTCTATAAAGCCTTTAAGACGTAAGGGGTTACTGAGTGTGAAAGAATCTGAGAAAAAATCATTATTAAAGAGAGAGGGCAATAAAAGTATAGGCATTAGTAGACAGAAAATAACGATTGACATTGTATTTAAATTTTTGAAGATCAAAGTTGACAGGAAAGCAAGAAGACAGAAGGATTCCACAAACGAGAAGTGCAAGAGAATAAGCTGTTAGCATGTAACATATGGTTACAACTAACAATTTAAGCTGTAAAATTATGAGACCTATCTGCCAATCTAGTACTGCGATTAAATTCGTAAAGTCGAGATACCAAAGAGAAAATCTCATCTGAACAATTATCATGAAAGTATTTAAAGAAAAAGCGCAGGGAAGCTATATTACGGCGGTGGAAAAGTCACTGAAACCGATATGCCGGGTCAGGATCAATAACATTGCATATTCTCCTTTGGATATTGTCAGGAATCTGTAAATACATAGCAGAAGCTCCAGACCAGATGTGGCAGCAATATTCAAAGCATGGACAAATGGTAGACTTATATGTAAAATAGATGTTAACGAGAACCAATTATTTTATATTTATTTTTATATTTGAGATTCAATATAATCTTTCTACTTCCTGTCAGAGAAAAACGTTAGCCCGAGAAGACGCAATGAGTCACTCTCCTGGCGGTTAGCATCAGCCTTATTAGTGGAAGGCAACAAAGATCCTCTAAGAAGATTATGAGACGTTAAAATAAACAGTTTCTTGCCTCAGTTAATAACAGATCGAAAGTAATTTTTTAAAATTATCTGCACATTTGACCTTATAGAACCTATCAAAGTTACCATTAAGACAAAAGTACACAGTTATGTCATCAGCATAGATACTGAGTCGAGAACTGATGACATCAGGAAGGTCGTTGACGAAAATTAGGAACAAAGTAATTCCAAAGATTTAGCCCTGGAGGACCTGCATTAATATAAAAAATATTTAGAAGACTAGTCGTGATTTCGTGATTATATAAGAAAGATTGAATCAAATTAAAAAATTCTTCCAGAAATACCATAACCTTTCAATTCGTGAAAAACAACAGCATGACAAAACCTGACAAACGCCTTCGAGTTATGGAAAGCAACAGCCTGTACTTCACCATTTTTATATAAAGTTTGACATGTTCTTTTTAATCCGTTAATACATCAGTTGATCTAGAGAAGCGAAAGTCATATTGTTTAACTGAAAGAATACCCTGTGAGGTGAAGTGCTTTTTGGAATTGATTAGAACCTCTAGTACTTTGGAATTGATTAGAACCTCTAGTACTTTGCGAAAAAAAGAGGTAGAAGACTAATAGATTGACTGAACAGATTGTTCACCTGAGTTCTTAAAAACAAGAACTACAAAATAGATATTCCAACGAGCAGGAAAGCAAGAAGCAGCAAGGCATTTATTGTAGAGTTTATAAGGAAAATAAGACATTTCAGAAGCACATTTATTTAAGACTATTGCAGGGATACCATCAAGACAGCATACTTGTGGGGTTCTAGTTTAGAGATGATAACAGAAACATGGATAGAGTTATATGAATATCGCACAGTAGAGACTAAGTTTGGAAAGCTAGGCAAAGATACTCCTGATGAATCAAGAGTAGACCTGGAAGAGTATTTACAAATAAAGCATTCTGCTTTAGCAGTAGAAGATGATACCAACTCAAATTGCGTGAAGAGTGGAGAAATGGAAGACTTACTCTTATGTAACACACAAAGGCTCCAGTTATCACGAGAACCAAACATACTAGAGGCTATTTACTGCCTCATTCTGTAAGCGAACGAAAACACGTTTACAATTGTTATAAGCGAGCACAAAGTGACGTCACTTGTGATCACATTGGTAGAGCCAGAAAAAGTGATTCCTGCGGACTATATAGCGGCTGAACAGACAGTTGTGAACCAAGTAAAAGATTGTGGTTTCACCTAGTATTTACGAGAAGGCACAAAAGCATGGATGTCTGCTTTTACTCAGTAAGATTCTCAATGGCATAATTCTCAAAAGAGGGTTAAAAATCTAACTCCAAGGAGCATCGTGAAGAAAATCACGAAATGATTCCTAATCAGTACGCTGGTAACAGAAAGAAATCTTGTAAATATGGAATTCATGTTTAATAGATGAGTTAAAAGAAACTAGATACCGAATGGGATCCGAATTATCAAGGAGTTATCAAGAGTTGTGATATTCGATATGAACTCGTAGTGGAGGTAACTGCCATGTCAATAAAAAGCATTCTTTGACCACTGTATCTGGGCGAATAGCTTTCATTGTTCCGTCTGTGTGTATACCGTTCAACCTGATAGAAAATGGTCAATGTTCATCACAGAATCTGCATTTGGGGATCAATAAAATTTTTCACTATGTCTGCGTGATAATTTCTATTTAACAAGGATTGGTCCTATGCAGTAAGAATAAAACCTTCAGTTTCAGCTTTTAATCCTGCCCTACACAATCACTCATGGATACATCAGCTTGTTTGGCACGGGAAGAGTATTGACCATGAAAAGGTTTGTCTAGTCATCGTTTCTGTATTTGGTCTATTGCATTTGGTTCTACCTTCTTTTTTGGTTCTTCGACGCAGCAGTGGGTGTATTATGGTTTATTGCTCATTTTCATCCAATTGAAATTCCATTTTGAATTTGTTGGCTTCCTTTATTACAGAAGAACTGTCCAGTGGAGCAATAAAATTTAGAAACTTCAAAACAATATGGAATTTTTTAAATCAAAGTAAAACAATAAACTCACAATAATTTTCAAGACATTATGGAAGTATAACTCACAATAAAATAGGCAATAAGATAAACACAAATATGTAAACAAGAAAAATGATCTAAGCGACAATGATAAAATGATATATGCAGGCATTTCTGAAGTGACATAAAAAGATGACGCCTGAAAAATATACAATTACAGATATTTAAAATTTTTTAATAATTTTAATATTTTTTAATAATTTTAATAATTTTTAATAATTTTAATAAGAATTTTAATAATTTTTAATAATAATTCCAATAATTCTTAATCTGTGATACAATGAGTTGATTAAATATCAGTGGGGATAAATTGAGCAGAAACGTGTTTGGTGCGTCCATTTTTATTTACAAGACTTAGTAGTAAGCATCTCTAAACTATATTTTTACCAGAGGCGCCAAAGATCTTTAATTTTTTTTCATATCTTTTACTTCGTTCGTACGACCTTACTGTAAGGCACGTACAACTATAATTATACAGAAAAGAATCATTATCTTTATTCTTTAATTTGGATGAGTTTCATTAAGAACACATTAGAAATAAGTTATTACAAGTAAAAATCTTTCTTTTTTAAATAATATTTTGAGAAATCTGTTTAATTAGTCTCCGTAATATATGATATAGATTAATTATTTAGATTTTAGACATAAGTTTTTCCTTAGTAAAAACAGTTAAATTTACGCACATAACTCGCAGACATTTTAATTGGTTGAAATATTGAAATAATTGTCTAAATTTTATCTTTTGTCGATCTTTGATTTTTATTTGCGATATTCAGAGAATATGTCAACGCAACATATTAATTACATTAAATAAAAAGAAACTGTCTGTTTTTTGTCACTTTTCTGGGGTGTGCAGCATCTAATTATTTTCTAGTAGACTTCATGCAAATTCTTTACCAATACCAGATATTGATTAATGAAATGTATACATTTTAATTAGTAAGTTTTGACACTTTACTTTCAATATATTTTTGCCAGTTCATTAAAAGCCGTAGATTTTATTATTATTATATAACTTTATTTAAAAAAATTTATTCGTCTTTCAGTAAAAAATATTTTTTCAGCTTAGACAGCAGTAAAGCTTATCTATTATAAACGAATTTCTGTAACAATTAACATTTACTTAACTCACCAACTTAAACTAAACTTAACTGACGAAGATTGCAGTATTTGCATGGTTCCAATGCACACGTACACATATGCATGCAAATACACTGCCCATTCATACATATATGCACGCACAATAGAAGATAGATTTTTAGCGTTTATTGTAATATATTTTTATGATTTATTTATATATGTGCACACGCATACTGAACAAAAACTGTCAGCGACACACATACTACATATTTGTATGATGAACACAAACACGCACTCAAACAGATTTTTATTTGATTAATTGTGTAATTTCGTAGCACTATTCAATGATTTATCCATATATTACCCCTTTTCCTATTCTTTGTAGGTGTGGATGGTGGCTGGTATAAATTACCAAGGGAAATATGTTAATCTTAAATTCTTGGCGGAATTTCAGAGGTATCATTCCAACGTTGATTACCAATAATTGGTCTGTCATTTTGTGTGGTCAGCTTTTATTTAATATGCAAGGAGCTTGCAAGTGATCTTTTTCAATTTTCTTTTTTTCTTTTGTTTTTGATTTCATTTTGATACTGAGAATTGGTAGTACAATTATGGTCCATGGGCGTTTATACATAAAGCTTCATAACCAATCAAAATATTTTGTTTTATATCTGGAAACTGACTGACGATGTCCGTAATTATATATACTGGAAAGTGAATAGTGGCTTAAAAACTGTAAGATATCTGCCTTTTTGAAAAATTATGAATGAAAATGAATTAATGATAGATTATATAAAATAATTTATACTATATCAAATTTTTATGCAAGCCAATGTTTTTTCAATAAAATTGGTTTTAAGAATTTTCAGCATATACCCTTTTCTTTAATCATATCACTCCATAAAAGACAAAGCCACTTTAAGGCACGAGGGGTTATTGAGTGTGAGCGAATAAGAACAAAGTGAAACATTATTAAGAAGCGAGAACAATAGAAGAGAATCAAGAAAAGCTACAGATAGCGATTGACATTGCCTTTAATTTTTTGAAGATAAAAAGTGGCTGGGAAGCAAGGAACCGTAACAGATTTCCACAAGCGAAAAAAGAAACTTTTAGCACAGAACATACGGTTACATCTAGCCAGTTCAACTGTGAACTGATGAGACATTGTCGCCAATCTACTACTGTGCTTAAATTAGTAAAGTCTAGGTATGATAGAGGAAATTTCATCGGAGCAATTACCATGAAAGTATTTATAGAAAATGGCACAGGGAACTTACATTACCATGTTAGGAAAGTGATTGAAGCCGAGATGCCAGGTTAGAACCAATAATATTGCTGATTCTTATCCGGATTTTATCAAGAATTTTTATATATACAGCAAGAACACCGGACCCTATGTGGAAGTAATATTCAAGGCATGGGCGAATGATATTCTTATAAATATGTTATATGTATTCAGGAGAGAAGAAATTTTTATCACGACACAGTGAATCAATTTTTTTAGCAGGAAACTTAGAAACGGATTCAATATAATCTTTGCATTTCATGTCAGCTGTGAATGTAAGCCCGAGAAGGCGCAACGAGTCACATTCATAGGGGTTAGCATCAGCCATATTGATGGGAGGCAGGTGATTAATAGAAATTTCGTTTTGGAGGTGTTAAAACTAACAAACCATTCCTTGCCCGGTTAACAACGGACTGTAGGTCATTATTTTTTTTACACCAGCTGCCAATTTGACCATATCGAACTAATCAGATTTGCTAGGAGTAAATGGTTGTGTCATCAGCATAGATACCAAGTTGAGGACTGATATCATTAGGAATGTCGTTGATGAAAATTAAAAACCAATCAAGTCCAAAGATAAAGCTCTGTAGGACACCTGCATTAGTACAAAAAGATCTAGAAGAGTGGCCATTCAGGATAACTTTCATTTCGCCATTTGATAAGAAAGACTGAATAAATTCAGAAATTCGCCCGGAACTTTCAACTTATTGAAGCATAGCAAACCCTGTTAAACGCTTTTTATATGTTCAAAGTAACAGATCGAGATGCACCAGTCTTATCTAAAACTTGATAGACTATTTCATTAATAATCGTTAGTACTTCAGCATTTAACCTAGAAAAGCGAAAGCCATATTTCTTGTCTGAAAGAAGCCTCTGCGATGTAAGATGCTAAACCAATTCAGAGTTGATTAGTGCCCCTAGTAGTTTGTCAAAAAGAGGTAGAAGGCTAGTAGGTCGATAGTTGGAATGTTCGCATGGTTCACCCGAATTGCTAAAGACTGGAACAACATGGGGGATTTCCAACAAGCAGGAAAGCAATAGGCAGCGAGGTATTTATTGTATAGTTTAGAGAGAACGACAGGTATTTCTGGAGCACATTTTAAAATTTTATTGCAGGGATACCATCATGTCCACATGACTTGTGAGGATTAGAGAAACCATGGAAGGAGACAGAACAGTTAATCTGCAAAGATCTAGATGACCAGATATTGCCTATGATCTAACTTTAACAGTTCAATGGAAAAATGGCTTTTAAAATTCAATACTTTCAAAGAACAAGCATGTCCTAGCATCACCCTGAAATTGAATCTTCTCCAGTCATGGTAAAGGATTGACCTCACAATGAGGACCCTTGCCTTGAAGGTCTGTTGGAACTAATTCTCCTCCCAGATCTCAAGTAGACATGATCCATCATTAAAGATACTGGAAGAATGTCCAGTTTCTTGTGCCGCTCCAGAAAGTATATGACTCCTACAGCCATGTTCTATCTTTACAAGTCAAATGAGACCAAATATGAAATACTGTTGCCATATCTGAAATAGAGCTGCTCAATATTCTCTTTTCAGCGTTGATAGTTCAAAAGCATTTACACAACCTTGTAGGTGATGAATTATTTTCAACTCTACAATCCGTTTCCCACACATTAAACGTTTGAAGCCTATCTCTATTCTATCAATACTTCAATGGGAAATGTTTGTCTGAGATATACTCCATCGTTCCACTAAGTCAGATATTTATACTATCGCATATACACAGGGTTGAATAATCTATTATTAAGAATGAAGCTCTATTTAGACAGCTTCTTGAGAACGGCTTAAGAAGCGCCACTTTGTGGGACAATCCCTTGAAAGTAAGCTTTCCTGATTCCTACAATTAGTCTCTTCAAGTTTAGGGACAACCGTTATATATCCTACATATAATTTACACTTACTCCCTCCTTTTGCGCCAATACAGAAATCTTACTCAATAACACTCTACCTTGAGTTGCTTTTGGGACGTGTGAATATTTAATAAAAACAAAAAAAAATATTTAATACTTGTTTTTCATCTGTAACATTGAAAAGCGTAATGTTCAAGAACTAAAACTAATTCTGTGTATTTATTTTGATCCATCACCATCAACTGTGCAGTGACTTATAACTTTATTGCGTTTAATACTAACACCAAAATATGACTCCAATTTCTTACTGTTGTCTTATAAGTCGTGTTAGTTGACAATGTATTTCTCAGCTATCAGCTCCATCCAATGTAGCTTTACATACATCGTTAAAAAAAGGACTATTAAAAAAATCAGTTTTCATGTATTTCTTCATCTATCTTACTCATCATCATTTGCGATGTTTACTTAAAGGTGTTTGTTTGGTTGTTTTTCCTGCCTTTAGCTTAATATTTATAATATGCATATAATTATGAACTTTAGCTAATGGCAGAAAAAACAACCAAACTAACGCCTAAAATTCATAATATTATGTGTCTTTTCTCTTTGTTAATATTTGCAACAATAGATTCAGCAAATATTTTCTTTACCGGTCAGTCTACATTACTTGCTTATTACCTTTTTTTTTTGTTTTTTTAATCTCTTTTTTAAGTAAGTTTTTTCCTTTCTTATACAGTTAATATTTACAATTTCTTTTAAAATTGTTCTATGATCTCTGTTCACCTTTTTTGCTGTTTCCACGATTATGCTCGTATCATGCAATAAGTTTAAAATATTTGGTTTCTTTTTCAATATTATTACTTTTTTATAATCCATGGCAATATTTATATATCTGAACATATATATATATATATATATATATATATATATATATATGGTGATCACTTACATGTGCCACACCTCCGCTTTCTTTAATGTCATTGGTTCATAAATATATGATACTTATTATATGACAATATTGCCATCGCACGTAATTTGAATTTTTCTCTAAAATCACAGATTGGTCCATTTCCTGACCAATCGCGTATTTTAGTATCTTTCTATATTTTTGGCGCCAAGTTCACTGGAGCCTATGAGTAACTATAAAAACCCTCTCGCCGTTAGCCAATAGCCAGTAGCAGTTCAATTCTTGGAGAATACGGCACGGCGCATATTCTTATGACATTTTAATTCTTAATTATTACACATTCGAGTAATCATACTAATTTCTATTATGAACATTACATCTTTCTACACTGGTAACACACTGTGGAATTATTCTTTATTTAACTAAGACTTCAATCGAACTTGTAGTTAAATAACATTCAACATTGTACTCAACATTAATTTGCTAAACTTACCCTTTTTATTACTGAAAAAGGGAAGCAACTTTCTTTATACTATTGTTGATTTTTGTATATCATTGTTGATACAATATTTTATTAATGTTCACTGAGCTTGATTATTTTTCTCTCGTGTATGTTGTACATGATTCATGTGGTGTGTTGTTTTACAAGAACACAGCTTACCTTCTTGATTATATTCACGGTGACCCTAGCCAACAATCCTTACAGCACCACTACATAAACAATAAATTTTCTAATAAAATCTCAAAATAGCTGCTAGTTATTTATTACCGAGCAGAAGAACTTGACACGGTACATCTTTTCGTGTGCCAGTGCTGCCAAACTTTTGTTAAAAATTCGTCAAAATACATGTTGGAAACCTGAGGAGAATTTTAGAAATGCAAATTTGAATTAAAAGTTAGGACACATGTAAAAATATGTCCCGTCACTAATAATGCTCAAGGCTTTACGGAGTCCTCCAAAAAGGCTCCTTTTTATTGGAGAAAAGGAGAAGAATGCTCATTTTATATTCAACCGGAGTGGAGCGTGAGCAGCTCTATTTGGGACTAAAGAGCGCGGGGGCGGTCTTCGCTCCAAAAGTATTTGAATTTTTTTAAACAGTTTGTATTCAACAATAAAAAAAGAAAGGAAAATCTGAGCTAAACCTTTGAGTTATTTTTTCGTATTATATGTGGTTAATGTATGTGTGTGTGTGAGAGAGAGAGAGAGAGAGTGCGCGTGCGCGTGTGTGTGTTAGTTACACATGAAAATGGAAACTATTTTAACTTCTACTCGGGTTTTGTTAAAGAGGCAAGTGACTTTGACACCTAGGTGTTACCGTTCTGAACGCCCGGGGCATTTCTTTTAAGTTGCAGGAGACAAAATGTCTTCAAAAAAGTCAGTCACTCTTAGAAAGACTTTGATGTCATTCTTTATTAGATATGTATGTGTGTGTGCGGTGAAGAGAGAGAGAGCGAGAAAGAAAGAAAGAAAGAGAGAGAGAAAGAGAGAGAGAGAAAGAGAATATAAAAGCTGTCTGTAGATATTAGTGTGTGGGGGGGGGAAGAAAGGTATGAACTTTTTTGTATTTATGACAAATTTTCATTGTTGAATGAATAAATAAACCAATGGTTTCTTTACTGACAATTTACTTTTGTACACAATTTTGCCATAATCATCACCATCGTCGTCAACATTATTATTATTTAAAGAAAGTTATTAAAAAATAAATGAAACTGGTAATAACTTCCGTTTGGATTTTCTCGCCTGTTTCCGTCGATATTCGTCTAAATGTTGAATAAAATTAGGTACCTCCAAAAATTCGTACACCTAAGGTATACCTAAGGTTTAAATGTATATTTCATAAAGGAAAAATCCTTTTCGAAGATTTTCCCCAGTTTCAATTGAAAGCTAAAGGATTAAATAATTTGTGAACTGTTTGAAATTCTAGAAAAATTCATAAAATTAATTTAGTGGGGTTGGTAACAGATGTAAAAAAGTACTTTTCCAAGATTTTCTAAAAATAAAAATTACAAAAATAAATTCATTCATTTTTAAATAAGTCCTGAAAGTTTTATTAAAATCAGACAATTATTTGATTTTTACAAAAATTAATGGGTTTTCCCCCGAAAACTGCTGCACTAAAATGGCCATTACCATAAGTGGTACAAAGTTGACATCCCCCCAACCCCAAAAAACAAGACTTTTGACCCAAATTTAGAACGTGTTAGAAAGAAGAAAAAAATTTTTTTTTAAATAATTAAAATTAAAAAATCCTTTGTTCTTTCCTCTTAATAATAACATAAACGTTTTAACGATAAAACTTTGTTCTTGTTAATTTTGGTGGGGCCTTATCATTAACGAATTACTGGATAATAAAATTATCAAATAAAATTGATTCTTGGTCTGAAATGATACATTTTGTCCTGAAATAAAATTCTAATTTACTTTTTAACGTATATATATAAATCCCTAAACCTCCTTCTTGCAAGCATGGCTCTGTTATTGTTGTAGTTTTTTTCTGGACCCCACGATATATAGGACGGGGGATTAGCCCCCAAACCCCCACTCCATAAGTGACCTAAAATCAATTTTTATGGACTTTTATTTCCTAGTTACCGGATTTTTCCTACCCATTGTTGTTCCACGCTCCAGAGAAGTAATACGACATATCGCCCCAACTCTTGACAACAGAAGATTTGTGTTTCTCTGTTCAAAGTGTAGTATCTTCACAAGTTTTCTTTGACAACTGGAACACTGACGAGAATAACGTTTCGCCCCCAAACTGTAAGTTAACTAAAGTTTTACAATACATTTATCTATCAAAATCTTTTAAATGCCTATTTGTATAACAAACTACGATAATGGTTGCTTTCGACGCTGTAAAATATTTAAGTTGTGAATTAGTTGAAAACAACAGATATTTTGTGATGTGTTCTCTACAATAAAACCGAGATTTTCTGAAAAAGTATGTTTTATTAGTTCTTAGTGTGCGAGTCTATCACGCACGAACATACATACATACATACATACAAAAATACAAATCCCATACAATGCCAAGCATTCATTGGTTAATTAATCACCACTACGTTATTATAGACAATTTACAAATCGCAGCTATGCGACAATTTTGTAATCGCTCTATTTTCATCGTAGTCCGTTTTGTGCACTTTTGGGAGAAACAGATCACAGAAGTCTCCCCAAAGCTCGCTCGCTGATTGGTCTATGCCAACCAATCAGATCATTTGCACGTAAAGAATAATTCTTCCCGCGCAGCGATCTGGAGGTTATAATCACTTATTTAAGCAAGAATTTTTCTTAGCTAAGTAAGAATTCAGCTGCCAAACGAACCCACGACAGTTGAAAGCATGCTTCAACCTCCTCACTCACCATTTCCACTCACTATCGCATCCTGGACGGCGGATTACAACGAAGTTAATAGGTGAACGTTTCGTTTGGCCTAGAATATGTTAGCCGACGAGCCACAAAGGAACGACATTCTGCCAAACCTAAAAGAAGATACATCTTTACGGAACGCGCACCTCAGCATCCCGTCGTCGACCTAAACGTCCAACTGTCGACACGTTCGCAATCTCTTTCCAACCGTCGACACGACCGGAACGTCCGCCGCATTAGCATTGATTTTAATAAGAAAATTTAATAACCATAATTTAATACTTCATTTTAGTTACATTCATTAGATAAAAGTAGGCATGTTCAGTAATTCGCCAAAATTCATAGCATTATGAAAATTGCCCCGAACTTTAATAAAAAGAAAGTTTTATTGCGAAAATGTTTATTAAGAGGGAAGATCAAAGTATTTTTAATTATTTAAAAAAAAAATTAATTCTTTCTAGCACGTTCGAAATTTTGGTTAAAAATCATGTTTTTTTGGGTTTTTTTTATGTCAGCGGCAGCGTTTTTGAGACAAGGTACATTTAAACCTATGAAGCATCGAAAAAAAGCCGCTCTTTTTTTTCTAATAGAACGGCTCCTTCTTGAAAATGGGGAGCGTGAGGGGAGCCACCTCTAACTTTGATTATGGGAGCGGGAGCGATAGCAACTCCTAAAATAGTGGAGCGCGTAAAGGCCTGGTAATGCTCCGTGAGATTATACAGCTAACCAATGTTCTTTGGTGATCTATGGTTCCTGATATTTACTAAGAACAAGGCCAGAGTAATAGGGCATCCAGTGAGGATCAAACTCACTACAGTAGTAATGGTCTGTGAGACTAGATTGATAACCATTGCTCTATGGTGAGGTGCCCTTATTGATATTTACTAAGCCCAGTTTATTATGGCACAAGGCCAGAGTAATAGGGCATCCAGTGAGGATCAAACTCACTACAGTAGTAATGGTCTGTGAGACTAGATTGATAACCATTGCTCTATGGTGAGTTGCCCTTATTGATATTTACTAAGCTCAGTTTATTATGGCACAAGGCCATAGTAATAGGGCATCCAGTGAGGATCAAACTCACTACAGTAGTAATGATCTGTGACTAGATTGCTAACCATTGCTCTATGGTGAGTTGCCCTTATTGATATTTACTAAGCTCAGTTTATTATGTCACAAGGCCAGATTAATAGGGCATCCAGTGAGGATCAAACTCACTACAGTAGTAATGGTCTGTGAGACTAGATTGATAACCATTGCTCTATGGTGAGGTGCCCTTATTGATATTTACTAAGCCCAGTTTATTATGGCACAAGGCCAGAGTAATAGGGTATCCAGTGAGGATCAAACTCACTACAGTAGTAATGGTCTGTGAGACTAGATTGCTAACCATTGCTCTATGGTGAGGTGCCCTTATTGATATTTATTAAGCTCAGTTTATTATGGCACAAGGCCAGAGTAATAGGGCATCCAGTGAGGATCACACTCACTACAGTAGTAATGGTCTGTGAGACTAGATTGCTAACCATTGCTCTATGGTGAGGTACTCTTATTGATATTTACTAAGCTCAGTTTATTATGGCACAAAGCCAGAGTAATAGGGCATCCAGTGAGGATCAAACTCACTACAGTAGTAATGGTCTGTGAGACTAGATTGATAACCATTGCTCTATGGTGAGGTGCCCTTATTGATATTTACTAAGCTCAGTTTATTATCTATGGTGTGATGCATATTGATATTTATTTACTAATGTCGTTTTAATAACTTAGTTCAATACTGAATTATCATTCATGGTCATATTCAGATTTTTCAACATTTGTGATAACAGGATACTAATATGCAGACTAATTCTAGTCAAATAGTGCTATTAGTGGAGAAAATATAATTGAAGATAATATTATTATTAATGTACGTAGTGTGTTGGGGATGAAGACCAATAAGGTGAAAAATTTCGATTTGGAAAATTAAATATCTGTTTCTTTTAATTTTTTTTTTCAGGCGCGGTATATCACAAAACACTTCTTCTTCTTCTTCTTGATGATGCTGATAATAATAATAATAATAATAATAATAATAAATATCGTTCTGTTGTGGTGTTGAAACCCCTAAGCCTTGTGCCTGTTTAAATGAAAATCTCGGTAAACGCAAGTAGCTTTCAGCTACCGGCAATTCCTCTCTCACACTGTATACAAATCCTCGTTGTCTTTCTCTCTATATAAAAATCCCTCTTTTTTTCTCTTACATACTGACTTTTATTTGAACTCAAATATATGAAAAGAAGATTAATTTTATGCAAAACTTTTCTTTATCAACAAACTTTAAAATGCACCAACTTTCTTTTTCTGAATTTTTTGTATCTCAATTCACAATTGTTTTGTTTGAGCCATACGTATTAGAATATCATTATTTTTTTTATTGTGTTTACTGGTTTTATGGATATTTTGAAAGAGGTAAATAAAATATTAGAGAATTCATGGTTAAACCGAAACGGGTCTCCAAATAATTATTTCCTGTTGACGTCACCTATACGCAAAACCAACTATCAGACTGTCGAAAACAATAATTAACTGGTGTCAAGTAAACGAGTATTAAAGAATTTTTTGATGTCAATTCTTACGTTACGGTTACAGTACACCGGTCTTATTTGAGTAGGATTTTTTTAAATTTTATTTCTAGCAAGAGAAGCAATGTGACGGGATGCCCTTTTGACTGATGAAATTAAGTCTCCATTATCTTTTTAACAATTATTTATCACATAAAAATAAAATCAATTTTTCCTTTTAAGAAATCTCAACCTAATAAATAATTCTTTATTCTCTTTCTGGGAAAGAATTATAAATGTTGTATTCAAGTTTGTCCCACACTTGACCAAACAAAGAGCTATCTTCTTACTCTTTTTCTATGTGCTGTGTCCATTCAGGGCGTTGGCAATCATGACTCTCCACAATTTTCTGTCCTTTGTCTTTTGCAATCTCTCCGCCACCCATTCGCTCAAGCTTGTCATGTATGTTGCGCATTGTTTTTTTTGGTTTTTTTCTGGTACTATGTTCAATCTGTCCTGCTAGTATCAAATTTTCCAAGCCCTCTTTCCTCATTATGTACTCCATAAATTTCAACTATTTTCTTCCTGATATTAAGTATAAGGATCGTTTTGTTGTTTTTGTTTCTTGAACTTCGTCGTTACTCACAGGTTCATGGTATTCTCAGCATCCTTCGGTATAACCATGTCGAAGTTATCTCCTCCTCAGTTCCTTAATCCTTCACCAGGGGTCTCTCTCCGCTGGCTATAAATACTGGCTGACCCTTCGCTTCGATCTCATTTTCCTTAGGACTTGGGTCTTACCACCTCGCAGATGTGAGCTCTCACAGATACAGCGTTTCCCAAATTCTGGGAACACGCTAAGAACAATACACGTACGTACGAACACTCACCACAACACACACACACACACATAATATTCACCACACGCACCATGTCCATGTGCTTGTAACTTGTTATTAATACATATATTTGTTTACATATATTTATTGGTCTTGTTTGTTTTTCTTTAGACTTAATTAAAGTCCAATATTCTCATGTGGTTGGACCGGTTAGCGGGAAATTTTAACTCACATGTGTTCTTCATATCTTTACGCCACGGTCCGCTACAACCACATTTCTCTTGCTTCAAGTCTTTCAAGGAAAATGTCCAGCATTCACTACCATAAAAAAAGAACTGGTACTACATAACAATTCAGTATTCTTTTCCTTGTTTCTAACAATATTTTTCTGTTTCTTAATATTTTGTTTAGCTTTTGGAAGGCATCTTTCGCTATCTCAATGTACTTTCGGATATCCATGTCGCGCTTTCCGTCCTCAGTTAATACGCTTCTCAGATATCTAACTTGTTGCGCCTTTTTAATTCCTGTGTCACGAGTCTGTAATTTGACTGCTGGGCTGTTCCTTGCATTCAGTCTTTTTGTAGTTATTGTTTAGTCCTTTCTTCTCACTTTCTTTTTCACTATCATCGTTGAAGTTCTTGGGGTTTCTTTTCTATGTCCACTATCAACACTGTTTTTTGCATATCTTTGTTGTTAAAATTGTTGTATGTTGTTAAAATTGTGGCCATCAATAATGAATCCTGGTCAGATTTTAATTCTCTCAGAATGGCTTCACTGAATAAGTCCAGTGAGAAGACACATTCTTGTCTTTCATTCCCTTTCTATTTTTGTATATTTACTGAATTTATTTTCTATCCATATCTTGTCAGTTTGCTTCCAGTATAAGTTCTGGATTATTCTAATATCCTTCCCAAATGTGTCAAGGTTACCTAGCAGTTCCAACAGATCTTTGTGAGATTGCTTTTGCATAATCTATAAAACATATCAATTGCTTTTGCATAATCTATAAAATATATTCTTTTGCATTTGTATTGATATTTTTTTTTATATCATTTTGAGCATAAATATAGCATTCCTTGTTCCAGTGTATTTAACGAAACAGCACTTGTCCTATTTCCGGTTTAATTCTGATTCTATTTTTCAAGATTTGGGTGATAAGTTTTACTATATAGCTCATTAGGCTAATTGTCCGATAGAGTTCACATTTGTTTTCACCTGACCATGAATATGGATTTACTTAGTTGTACATTTCACTTATTATGTCTGTATTCTTGTCAATAACAAAATCATCTAAGGCTGCTAGCATCTCTATTACGATTCCGTCTGGTCCTGCTACTTTATTTCTGTTCAATTTGGCCAGGAGGACGAAAAGAACGTTTAAAAAGAAGAAAATGTCCGGGTTAAGGAGGGCAGAATGTGACATAGAACATTCAAAGTCCCAATACGTCATTGTTTTGCCAGTCAGAAAGGAAAGCCTATACGCTGCCAAGGACAGGAGCCTCCCCGCTTCTCCACAAATCAGCTTTACATAAGTAGCAGAAAGAAACGGAAAAAAGAGTTAATGGGATGATACAAAATGAAAAAAATGAAGATCTGAAGTTTCTGTTTTAAAAATGGAACCGCAACATGACAATTAACAAAAATGGCCAGAAACTAAAACTGAAGCGAGATATACGTTGAGAGAAAACTTTAGCAACAGAATCGCCAGCAGCAAAAAATACTGGGTCGGTGGCGGGGGTAAATTGCCAAAGATCACTGGAAAATTCGTGGAACTTCTTTACTTGGAATTAATATTGCCTCACAAGATTTTTTGATATACTAAAAAAAGCAACAAAATAACAACGCGGGCTTCATTTAGAAACTGAAAATCTTTTAGAACACTAACGTGTCACGATGTATTTCAACAGGAAAGGGGGATTTATTCTCAAGAAAAGAAGCGATTCTTGCAGATAAAAGAGTGAAGCGGAAATTAAAACTTCGTTCTGGTCAAATTTTAAACATAAATATTTGAGAATATCGGGGAAAAACTGAAATCGGCTGAGAAAAAACTTAAAATTAAAATGCTTGAAATTTCTAAAGGCACTGAAGAAGAAAGCAACTTGAAGACCGAAGTTGACAAATTGAAGAAGTAACTGATTGGAATGAATGAAAATTACAAAATAGTCAAATTAAGAAGACCTATTGAACTGGAAGAAGCCGCAGAAGAATTAAACGTTACTATCGAATACAAGAAAACAACTGAGTTAGCAAATGCAAGTGACAAAACAACACAAAAAGACACGGTTATTTTGAATTCATACAGTACAATGAATCTTTCTTTCTACACACAAAGCCAAGAAGTTCAGAGACGGAAGTGACAAAGTCGCTGGACTTACTGTGTGATACCCTTTTTTAATACAAGTGCCACCGGGACCATGTTGCCCGAAGAGATACTCTCTTACAAGGCTAGATTTTGGGTATCTCGAAGAAAGTCGAATCGATTCACGAGAGTTACTTAAAGATAATATAGTTACCACTCGCTACCAGTAATACTATCAATGTCCTCACTTTATTAACTTGTAAGTGAAGTGTTGCATCCCGTTGTTAGTCTCCTTATTAGCACCACATCAGCCGTTATAACAAAGACGAATGCGGCAAAGGCCCATTGGGGATACCCAAAGAAAACCCGGAGATCAGTTAAAAGCTTCTAGCACAAATGAGACTTTCCCAAATCAGCTGACTCAGGCACCTCTCGTTTGCGCTATCTTTATTAGAAAGTAACTAGCGGTTTCGGCAGTCAGTAATGCCACTAGATTAGGCCTCTACCCTTCTTGATAAAAAGGATGAGTAGGTACAATACCTTTTAGATTAGGAATAACGTTGCTTCGCCTTCTTGGGTGAACCCATTTCCAAATGGAACAAATTTCCCCATCGATTTATGCCATCTATGACCTGTTAGAACAGGGGCCACCAAACTTTTTACACAGGGGGTCAGATAACTGAGAGAATTGTTAATATTACAGTCAAATTTGAGAAATTTGAGAAACTGCTATGTGTATTAGACATGGAAAAGTACAAGAAGAAAAAGCAATGCGTCTTCATTATGCTGGGGACGAAGTTTATGATATTTATCACAGGTCTACAGACAAGGAAAAAGGAACTTATGCAAAAATCAGATTGGCCAAATTTTGGCATTTTACTTACATTTATTTTAATTTTTTCTACACATTAAGTTTAACTACAATCTATTGACAATTCCATATAAGTAATTATAGTTTAGCTCATTTGTGGCACAGTGAAACGGCGGGCCGGATGAACTGACGTCAGGGCCCATGGGCCGCAGTTTGGTGACCCCTGTGTTAGACGCTGTACAGTGCCATGGTGGAAATGTGGGGAGGATTGCCATTCTGTTAAATTTCTTTTTGTGGGTGTCTGTGTATTTTTTCTTCCTTTCAATAAAACCAGTCCTTGTTTGAAAGGTTCTCATTATCCTCGTTGCTAAAATGCAGGGACTTACAATTTGTGATACCCAAATCAAACACAGAGATCAGTTAAAAGTTTCTAGCAGGTACGATACCATTACAGCATTGCAATGTCCTTGCTTAGACTTTTTTGACGAATATTTTTCCACTTCACATTGTATATTCTTAGCTAGTACAACTTTCATTTTGTAAATTCAAGGCTGTTCGCTTAAATATATTATTTAATATATATTATATATATATTCAGTGTATGAGGTCAGGTAAATAAGTCTAAGTAATTCAGTACTTCGAATGCGAAAATTGTTTTGGTTGGTAACATCTACGATGCTCTTTCTTTCTTTTTCTTTTTTTTTAAGAGAAAACAAAAATAGTGATCAAATTAGAAACAGCATTAATTTTGCGACTTGTCTGATTTATCGAGCAGACAAACATCAATTGTCTGATATTATGCCAACAAAACTTGTCGTTGCTGGGGGGGGGGTTGTATTGATCTTGTATTAGACGACGGTGGGGGTGTGAATATACTATGTACTTTATAGATAGAATTAAAACAATATCTGCTGTTTCAGTTCTTCATATGTTTTTTTTTTAAGAAAGGAAAGAAAAAAAAGAGTGATTTTATGAAATTATAATATTCATATTATTTACATTTGCTATTTGTATCCTTATTATGTTACAACATGCATTTTTATTTGATTAATTCCCAACTTTTTAAAATCTCAATCACTATTTTTTGCTTATTTTAATTAGGTACCGCAAAAATGGATTTGTTTTCTCCAAAATGGAAGTAAAAAACATCCCCAAACCTCTACCTCCTGTTCTTAAAAAATTAACAAATATCAGAGAAATATCCGATAAAAATGTAATTTTCAGTTCTTATTCATTAACAAATGAATTCTATACTAAATAGGTTATTTTACGAAAAAAAAAAAAACTTTGTAGAAATATTTTATATATTTTTATATTTTTATTTTTAATAAATCGTGAATACTTTTAAAAAAGAATATGAAAAAAAGAAGTGAATTAAGTTCTTATTTGTACGTTGACGTGGTTTGGCCATATAAAGCTAGATAAAATGGAAAGCTAAAGATTCCAATTGCCCAAAGCGACTTAATTTTTGTCCTCTAATCAGAATGTCTCTATTTTGTAGTCTAATAACATAGTCAATTCTCGCTCAACTGATCTCATATCTTAGCAAAATGTGTAAAACTAAGTAAATTGACTGTACAGACTTATCTCAATGAGATCTTCTACCAGGAAGATGTGTATCGAACGTGCCTAGTGATAATAACAACGCGCTGTTGAAATGGCCACCACGTTCACCTGGTGAATTTTTTCTATGGAGCTACGTGAAACGACAGATCTACATCTCCCCTTCTCCCGCAAGCCTAGAGGAACTTAACCAGAGAATCACTGAGACATTGAAGAATGTTACGCAAGACATGCTACAGCGTGTTTGTCAGGAGCTGTACTATCGATTTGACGTGTGTCGTGTCACAGGTGGTGCGCATATTGAACATTTTTGAAGCTTTGTGAAATCTGTTATAAAATCTACACACCTTTGAATATCTTGTTCTAAATTTGACAAATAAATTTTTTATTGTTCAGCATAAAGACTCTTTAATTTCGTTTGCCTGGGACATGTAGTTATTCAGATATACATATTTTAAATGATGTCAATATTTTGAGACACCCTGTATATTACAATGTGCATTTTATTTTATAAGTTTCCAACTTTTGGTTTAAAATCTCAATCACTATTTTTGTTCATTTCAAAAAAAAAATACTTAGGAGGATAAATAAGACGCATAAGATCAAAGCGAACGGGTTTAAAGCTATGATGGAGATAATTAAGCAGATAATCTCTTCTAAAACAATCTAAACTAAGCGCTATTCATACAAAGAGAAACAGTTCGAGAAAAAGCAACTGTTGTGAAGAAAAATAAATAAGACCAATAAATAAAATAATAATAACAAATGAAAAAAATAATTAAGTTTCCTATAATGTAAGTTTTACAGAAATCAGAAATAGTTTCTGGTCACTTATGCGATCTCATTACCCCACTTCCGGAACTGTTAGAATCTTCCTCTTTTTTCTCTTGATTAAATATATGAACCTCATGGTAAGAGCGTTCCCACTGGTGAATGTTAGTTTCCCCGGTTTACTGACGACTTAACTCTTCCCACGTTCAAAAGAGATTGTTCGGGTGTGTTTTCAGCAGCTCTATTCATCAAGTATTACTTATCTGCCTTCAGCGCGAGGCTGACTTGAGCTCAACCATCTTTACCCGTTCTTATCTTTGCTTCCCATAGATTATTTCTGAACCAAAAATGAAAACGGGCATGCTTATGAAACATTTTACTGTGTTTTAATACCGTCAACATAAAAAAAAAATAAACGTACGTAGCAGAAATTCAATTATTTTTGTTGATTCTTCTTTGTTTATATCTTCAACACGCGCCTTCACCTAAAAATACACACAAAACTTCACAAGGTTGTTAATATCCACACTGTTTTCGAGTAATTAGAAGCAGTTTTTCAGGACCCTCAAGGACAAGGGTGGTATAAACTATTCCACTGCTCCTGGGGTTGCTAATAAATGCTAATTTGATTTCTGAGAGTTCCTATTTGAAGAACATCATTATTAGGTAAGAAGATATTGTAATCACTGAAGACGATATTAAAAAGAAAAACGGAAGTGTGTTCCAAATTGGAAATTCCTGTGGCCAAGCAACTTTCAAATTTTCTGATGGAAACGCTGTACAATTCTACGTGCAATTATGGGAAATCTTTTGAATCAGTGTATCAGAAATCGGTATACATTGGGCTATGATAAGTTTTTTAGCCACCCTTGATTACAACAATCTTGGCTTGTGTAATAACATCTCTTCTTTTTTTCAGACAGTACCCTGTTAGTATCAAGCTACTCTCATCTATGAATGATAGTCGACTTATATTTTGCAATGAAAGTTTGTGGAAGTAAGGAAATTGGTGAATTTTAACGAGAGCAAATAATAGGATGGCATCAGTGTGACAAGTCAAATAGAAAAATTGCTAGGTTTTTCCAGGTTAATCATCAAACAGTTAATAATATTGTCAAGAAATTTAATGAAGAAGGTCATTTTTGTGTGGAACAACGTTCAGGAAGACCAAGTCTGAGTGAATGAAAAGCACGCTGAAGAGGGAACTCATCAGAAACCGTTGTGAGAGTGTCCAAGATGTCGCCAACAGCGCGGAAATGTTTCCATATGCAGTGAGAAAGATTCTGAAAGAGCTATGCTATCAAAGAAGAGTTGCAAGAAAGAAGTCTTTGATTTCAAAGGTTAACAGGAACAGGCGTATGGACTGGGCGAGAGAATTCAAGAGCAAAGATTATGAATTTTGGCAGTCTGTAATTTGCTCAGATGAAAGTAAATTTTGCCAGTATTCGAATTCTTCGGGAGAAATCAAAATGAGACTTGAAACATTGAATGTTTGCAGGGGACAGTGAACGTGGAAGGATTGGAGTAATGCTGTGAGACACTGTCTGGTCTGGAGGGAAATCTGAGCTGATTTTTGTTGACGAGCGGTTGAATGGTCCAAAATACTGTCAAATATTAGAGCGAGGACTACTCCCACTATTTGAAACCAATTAGATTGACAAGAATGCCTATCTTTTTCAAGAAGGAATCGCAAGGAATCAAGTAACTGCCATGGGTAGCCCAAAGTCCTGACATGAATCCAATAAAGCACTTTTAGGAGCACCTTGATGGAACACTTCCACAGCGTGCAACCAAAATCACATCAGTGGCAACCCTTAAAGAAACATTGTTAAAGGAGTGGCAAAATAAGGATCAGACGATTGTTGATAACTTTATCAAATCCAGGAAAAATCAAATACAAGTACTGAAACTAGCAAATGGAAGACCTACTCTATACTAGTTCCAAATACTGTTTGTTCATGTTGAATAGGGATTACGTAATTAAATTTTAAATTGGTTAATTTCTCCTGGCTAAAAACTTTTGTTATGGCACTGTATGCCTGAATGAATGTTGGAGGGAAAGACAAGACCAAGGGTCCAGTGATTGGTAATTAAAGACCCATTGCTTGTTTAAACCTTTTTACTAGAAGCTTTTTACTAGAATGTTTACCGAGAAAACATACGGACAATCTCCTACCTGATGAATAGAAAAGAATACCATAAAGGCCCAAAAAAGGCCCAAAGAAATCCAATGATCATCTTGCTCTCGACTAAACAATTCTAAGATATTGCAAGCGAAGGGTCACCAGCATCTGCACATGGATAGACTTGAAAAAAGTATAAGATATGGTGGTGTAATCTTTTTAAATGCCCGAGACTGTTTAGTGTTGCAGATGGCATTATTGATATTATTGTTCTGTCATCAAACATGTCAAAGTGTCAAAATATGGAGATCCGTTCAAATCAAGAAGGGAATTTTCCAAGGAAACGCTTTTTCGCTAACTACTTCTCTTTGCAATAACTTTGTCTTGATACACTGTTAATGGTATTACTGGAGGTTGGAATTGATTATCCTCGTGAGTAAAATGATTCTGTCGTTATCCCCCTTCTATTCATGGTCGACTTCAAGCCAAGAATGAGGGTCATTGACTTACTGGTTCAGGGGTTTATCACTGCTGCAAAAACATCAAAATGATGTGCTGTGTTAAAAATGTACAGAGTGAAGGAAGAGGAGAATTGTAGGACTAACCTACCAATTGATGATCAAAGAGATCCAGGAGAATATAAGTACAAATACCTTGGTATACTTGAACTGAACTCTGTTCTCAAAGAGAGAATGGAAAAACAACAGAGAATAGACTGAAACTATTGTTGAAGTCGAAGTTAAACTGTTGAAATTTGATCATAGCAGAACTCCTGGGTTGTAGTGGCGGTTGACTACAGTGCAGTCATTGTTACGCAGACTAAAAACGAGATTGGGGGAAATGGAAACTGAGGGTGTAATATGGCGTGGTGCTTTTTAGTGCTAATGTGATACAAATCCAGAATATTTAGAAGGTCGGGGCATGATTGAAATAGAAGACTATATTGCTAACAAGCATAAATCCTTAAACCAGGACATTGCTAGCAGTAAAGCTCTTGAAATATATCGCAACCATTATGAACCTGATCAAAGAAAATATCGAAGAAAAGGTGGGATTACCACAAGAATGTGAATAGGGATGGATTTGGGATAAGGGCATCTAGGTGAGTGCACGGGCTATTTGAAGGAGTCACAAAGACATTGAAGATAGAAGTACCGTTGGATTAGCTGTCGGGGGGCGATTTGAAGTGTGAAATAAAAAGTCTACAATAGCGAACATCTCATCCGAGCATTTACCACGAAAGTATTTTATATAAAAGACACAGAGAAGTAAACTTGCAGCGGTGGGAAAGTGACTGAAGTTGAGACAACAGATCGGTGCCAATAATATTGCTGATTGTTCTTTGGATTTTATCATTAAAGAAAATTAAAAACAAAATAGGACCAAGGATGGATCCCTGGGGGACACCTGCATTAGTACGAAGGGACTGGGTGAGTGGCTGATTTGCATTATTTTCATTCCACGATTAAATAGGAAAAATTGGATCAGTTTAAAAAATTGTCCAGAGATTTTCAGCTTGTGGAGAAAACATAAATGACAAAGACTGTTGAAAGCTTTCGTGATGTGTAAAGCTACATTTCTAGCTTTTTATCTAAAGCTTAATTAACTTTTTCCGCAATTATCGTCAGTACATCAACAGTTGGAGAAACGAAAGCTATATTGCTTGTCTGAAAAAAGGCTCTATGATGTGAGATGATGAACCAATTCAGCATTGATTAGGGACTAAATTAGTTTTCCGAAAAGAGGTAGAAGGCTAATATATCGATAGCTGGAAGGATCGGGCAGTTCACCAGAGTTTTTAAAAATTGAAACAACAGATGAGGACTTCCAAGCAGGAAGGAAAGCGATAGGCAGCAAGGAACTTATACAATTTAAAGACAACAGGAGTCAGTTGAAGGTCCCACTTCTTAAGGACTATTACAGGGATAACATCAGGTCTACGTGATTTGTGGGGATCCAGATAGGAGATGATAGCAGAAACCATAGAAGGAATTATATGCATATCACACAACAGACTCAGTTCTAGGTGGGAACTTAGGCAGGGATACTTCAGATTAGTCAAGGGAAGATCTTAAGGGGAATTTACGGGTGAAACAATCAGCTTTATCAGCAGATGTTAGTACTACAAATTGATTGAAGAGAGGGGTATAGGGAACTTACATTTATTTAATACACTATTGCAGAGCCGCCAGTAATCACGACAGCTAATATTTTTAGATGCAATACGGTGCTTCATTCTCTCAGCAAACAGAAACTTAGCTTCTTCGAGGACTCATCTACATTTATTATGAGCAGCAACGAATAGGTGTATGTTGTGACAAGAACTGTTGCACTGGTACAGACGAAAATAGTGGTACCTATGGGCTATAGCGGCAGAGTATGTGAACCATGGAGAAGATTGAGGTTTCACATAGTTTTTCCGAGAAGAAATGAAGACATCGATACCAGCTTTGATCCAAGAAGAAGCATCAGTGGCACAATTCTCGATTTGGAGGTTAAAATGTCAGTCCATAAGTTGTCTCGAAGAAAATCATGGAGCGAGTTCCAATCAGCATTCTGGTAACAGAATGAATTTTTTTGAATAAGAGATTCTTGAACAGATGATTGGAAAGAAATATCAATATATATTACAAAGTGATTCGAGTTTCCAAAAGAGGACAGTTTTGTGAAGCTCGGTAAGGGTGAAGAGAGGAGGTGAGAAATAAATAAAATAGAAAAGCCTGTTGCCCGGGTATGTTACAGAAACGGATAGAGAAATCCACGATTTGATTAAGGGATTAAGCAATGGAAAAATTTAATGAGTGAATACCACCAACACCAGTACCTTTAGAATGTTTCAGCCACGTGCCATTGTGAGCATTAAAGTCACTGAAGATGGATGGAGAGAAAGTGCCTTTTCTATACTGTTAGCTATTAAGTCAAACAGTCTAACTCTCTGCCTTCGGTCGGAGAGGAACCCGGACGAGGCTCCGCCGAAGGGCAGAGTCTCATTCGGGGTGGTTGACTGCCCCTGAAGCCGTTTATGCGGATTCAAAGAGAGAATATTTTTGGCCAAGCCTACGGGCTCGGAGATCCCACGTTAAACCCGGCCTTGTGCCACATGTAACCCTCGTGGGGGCGGGGTAGCTAAATAAAATTAAGTCAAATATATTACAGACCTGATAAAATGGGGATCGATAAAAGAAAAAGAGATAGCTAACAGAATGCAATAATGAAAGGCGAAAACACATATATGGGTTGTCTGGGGACTCGAGAGAAGAGACAATTCCTTTGCTATCGGAAGATTATCTTGGATGCAAACACCAAGGTCATGCATGTGAATGCTGGAATCTTTTCGTTAAAGGGGAAGATATCTTGAAACAGAGGATTAATTCGTAGCAATGCAAGAATTTAAGCTTGTTTCGCAAAGTGCAAGGATATCTGGCGACCGTCCCACGAGAAAAGGTTCTATAAGGCTTAAGTTGGAGCGGATATCGCGAACATTGGAGAAGGAAAGGTTCAAGTCGTGGGAGGTGTTTTTTTGTTTACCGGTTTTCTCGTATTTCGTTTCACTGTGTTGGTTATGAGAAGAGAATTGTGTTGCGGAGAGAAGGAAAAGGCCGACATAATTATCACTATCCATCGTTAATAGCAATACGAACCAGTACAGAGCTGGTTGAGAACAGTGCATAGTGGTCTCAAGGTTGTCCACTGGGAATACATGAAGGAACACCTACCCATGCGCGACATGACACTACAAATACTCCGATATTATCCGACTGTTGATCAACTCAGCTTCTCTAAGCTCTATCAAATCGTTCGGGCTCCTAACGACCACAGTTGGAAGCAGCAGCCAGCAAATTGCCAACCCGTTATTCTCATAATGAAAAGTCGCAAACACTGAAAGTCTGGAGGATGGCAAGAATATTTAGCTACCAGCTTACAGAGTTGGATTTAAATTTCTCATGCCAGATCGAATAAGTACCAACTCCGAGAAGTCAGGGCAGCATTCAGAGCAAACAAAACCGTACTGGCCAGAGACATACGGTATCAAGACAGGCTTGATCTTATACACGAGGACGAAAAGGCCCATTGGTGAACAGTGAAAGGGAGTAGATTGGGTGTGGGAGTGCTGGGTTAGGTGTATTATAACTGCACTTATCACAGTCACCAGGTAGAGGTTGACAGTTGGTTTACAAGTTCATTAGGACTGGCTAACCGTGGATTAAGGTCCGGAATGTGGACGGAGGGGTAAGGTGTGAACTGGGAGGGTGAAACAGCTATAAAATTTTGACTAGTATAAGTCCGAATATATATTCTTTGGGAAAGCGTCCAGATAGTTCACGGTCAGTTTACCACGCAGGAAAAAGATTTCATTAAATTTAGCGACATCGCGAATTAATATTAAATTAATGTACAAATAATTAATGCAGATGTGAGTATATATATATATATATATATATATATATATATATACAGAGACAGAGACAGAGAGACAGAGAAAGAGAGAGACGAAGGAATAAAATACAAATCGTTGCGAAGGGTCGAGTGTTTATTTCTTTAATTTTTGAAGGATGGGGCAACCAAGGCGACTTATGAGTCCTAGATATTTGGAAAACCATCTAAGCAGATTAGGTTACTCGACGTAAAGGTATTTTTAACTGAGCCCCATTTTCGAAGTTACTTGCTACGTTTATCAAAACCTGCCAACATAACGAGCATATACTATGATCAGACAGAGTGTCACCATTGATATATAGGGCTGTTGGTGTACATTTCTATCATAATAATTGTAAGTGGGATACAAGTTGGTATATTCTTTCTTAATTTGTTCGCTCATTTATTTACGAATATATGTGTGTACAATTTCATACTTATTCCATGACATAAACATGTGAATGAACTGAATACACAATGACCTACAATTGGTATTTAGCACTTTATCTTACTTGAGGTACATTACAAAGCCAATAAATTATAGATTAACACTCGCTGCTGTAGACGTATTTTTACGTCATTATGAAACTTACCTGGCCTGCTGTCAACATATATATACGTTTTCTACACACTGAGAATTATCGATTCATAGCGTTTGTTTCATAAATTAACTAGCTTAGCGGTATGATCCAAAGTGGCATGGACATATAGTAGTGTTTTTTATGACATATTTTTTATTATTATATTGTGTTAGGAGTGTCGTTTAGCTTATACTAGAGAGTATCCGACCGAAAACCAAAATGGCGATACCTGTACTAAATCGCTGCCAGTATCTTTACAGTCATTTCCATTAAATCGTAATTTCCTATTTTCCTCGATAAGGACTAAGGCAACAATTCTATAGCAATGCAGCATTATTAGTGTTAATTTACTTTAAAATTTTGATTTTCATAATGGATATAATTTATACTCTTCAAAATCCGGAGAGGTTATTTATTTTCATTTTTCTTGGTTCAGCATTTTCTAATCTTGTGCATTATTTTTATATTGTATATCTGTAAACATTTTTAATGCATAGCTGCATTTCATTCAAAGTTTATTTTGATCATATCATTTGATGATATATTATCATCTTGATATCCGTAACTAACCTGCTAACATTATGAAAGTTTTCAATGTTGATGAAAATTACATTTAACATAAACCCATGGTTCCCAGCGTGCACCCACTAGGGGGCAATTTGATTTTATGGGTGACAGTTTGGGAATGAGTTATTAACAAGGATTTTTTTCTAGTGAGTCTGTGTTAGCATAGGGGTTTCTTTGAGGGAGTTAATACATACAGCGCATATACACAGTTTGCAGACCTAAAATAATGTTTGCATGTATGTATAAGTGTAATTAAGCATGTCCTAGATATAATACACACATACACACACACTCACTCACACACTCATATATATATATATATATATATATATCAGTAACACAATACTTTTATAAGTATCGTAAAATTCTAAAATTAAATGATAATACATTATATATATATATATATATATATATATATATATATATATATATATATATATATATAGTGTCAAATTATTAACACGTTGAGCCCTGCGCTCCTGAACAATTTTAACGCTTCTGCCTGAGATCCTGAGTCAAAATACGCAAATAATTGGTATGTAATGTTTCACGGTAGATATAAAAGTATGTTTACCCACCATTCAACCGGTTTCTGGGCATTACGTCATTTCTGGGCATTACGTCATTTTTCTCCAGTAAAGCGGTGTTCAGGGCTCAAAGGGTTAAAGAAAGTAAAACAAGATAAGATTGAATGGGGTGTTGATTTCCCATCGGGAAATAGACACTCCTGCTACTATAAACCTTCAAAGAGTTCAGCACTGGGATGACTGAAAATGTTTTCTCCCTCCTCCTCTTATAATCAGAAATGCACGAAATGCAAGCTGGGATATTTTTCTTAGCCAATAAAATGGGACGGCTTGCGGTTTGACATGATCCAATCCATATCTGCCTTATCTACTAGACAGACCTACTGCGTTCGCTTGTTCGACCTTGCTTTTGTGTACCAATGGCAACTCATAGTTTGTGATTATCATTTGCCTTCTTACCTGTTTGATTTGCTTTAACAATATTGTTTGCCAGCTTGCATGATTGTTTGCTGTTTCATTCTTTTTGCTAGTTTTTCTTTTTCTTTTGAATTTTATTAATTTTTTTCCTGATATTTATCTTGCATTTTGACAATGGCTTCTAACTTACCATACTTTATTAGCCATATATTCTATTTCTCCTAGACAGTTACCCAGGACTACTTATCATGAATAGATCAGTCCACTCATGAGAGTAAGGAGGGTATCTGGCTCTTACCACAACAGGAGGCATCAGGATTTTAGAGATGCTTAGGTGGGATATGGCTCAAACAAGTTGTGAACCACTGCAATGTTTGGGAGATATAAAATGAATGAAAATATTAATGGAGAGGGCATTAGTGCGTGGAAAGGAGTTAAATCATTCTTTTGTGGTTCTTTCAATAATAATAATAATAACTATTATTATTATTATTATTATAATTATAATATAATAATAATTATTATAATTATTATTATAATTATTGTAAATGGAATACCATTTTGAAAAGTAGCTCAGTGAGCAGCGCAGATTATATCACTATGCATTGTAATATTATTGTTCGTGTGTGAATAGTCAGAGGAGACAAGGGCAGCAGAACAATTAATCTTAGCAGTGAAGTGAGAAAAGAGAAAAGAGAATGAAAGATTCTGAGGTACCACGTACCCCACAAAGAACTCCGAAAGAACTTACAAAAACGTAAAAGCAGATAATAAAATAAATCCAGTAAGACTTCCTTAAAAAATTCGAAAACAGTTCACTCACTTCGATTATCATTTTATTGGGGAGCTTACACTTCTAATAAATTACCACATATGACAAAGATTATGTTCAACAAACGGACGCCCCTGCTACTATAAACCTTGAAAGAGTACAGCAAAATTTGACAAAATTTTATGAACTTTGCTCTCTCTACTAAGTACTTTTATAACTTTACTTACTACAGTAACTCTCAAGTTTTTTTCCAACCTAACTTAATTTCTTTAGGCACACAAAATGTTGAGTAACCTCTATTTTGAACATAAAATATTATTGTAAAGAAATAGTTTTAATTTATTGTGCATTTAAAAATTTCTTAATTGATATTTTGTATATATAGGGAAATTACAACTCATTCTTTCAATTTGATATAATAAATTACCGGTTTTTATTGTAACTGTTCGTTTTAAGAAAATAAAGGAAATGGCTAAAGCAGAAGTCTATTTTACAGCATTGTTGCAACCAGCATGAAATGAGAGCACTGATTGGTCAATAGACAAGCCAATGACAGCCCTGCCACGATTCAGTTTTGGCGGAAAATTTAGAAAATCAATGTTTCACACACTCTCTCTCTATTTCTCTCTCTCTCTCTCTCTTTCTTTCTCATTATTTCTCTTTCGACGTGTAGTGAAAATATACCGATCTACTTTCTGACCAACAAAACCATGGAAAAGTCAACGGACATATATGTACGACATGAATAAATATCTATCTATATATATATATATATATATATATATATATATATATATATATATATATATATATATATATATGTGAAAATATATAGAAAATAGGAAAGAACTGGTTAGGTAAATAATTCAAAGTTCTTTAGTATTTTTGTTATTATTTAAAAAAAATAGTGCTCGATACAAAAGTAGAGCATAAATATAATTATTTATTTAAAAATATGATTCGAACACGCTACATAAGAGGTCTCATGTTTCAAAACAAGAGCAGAAGACTTCAATATAATTATTTGAATTAAATTGAGTTAAAGTAAGCTCTGTTCCATCTTCAAGCGAAATTTTTTTTGGAATAACTTATTTCTGGAATTTACGTGTTTTAATAGTATATTCACAATTTAAATCAAAATTTCCATGGTAACAGCCAGGGCGAATTGTTTAAAATAGGGGTGTTGAGTGTTAATAATTTGTATCAGCATAGAGTTACTTTCATAAATGTCAAGTCACGGTAAGGTGGAGGGGGTGTCTAAATTTAAAACGGAAGATGTTTTCGCCTAGTCTGGTTTACGTGTCTATGGAGATTTATTTATTTTTTTATTTTATTTCTTTATGAAAGGGATTTGTGCATATAAAAACTGCCGTAACATTTGCTTTTTGACGACTTCATAAAGGGTTATCTTTTTTTGTAAGGTATTTAAACTATTTATTTGGGCTATAGATTATAAAAGTTATTTTAATGTATGCTTGATTTAGCTAATTATTCAGTGCATAAATCTGATTATGTCGGCAAAAAACCGTTAACTCATGTCTATTGTTTAATAGATTTTTATTATTTAGAAACTTAATAATGTGCAGTTTCTCATGGAGGCACAAAGGGCATAGGTCATCCCATTTTTTACAAGTTCTAGTCCTATTTATAATTTTCCATTTTACTTTAGGTGTCCTGTTTATTTCCTTCAGATGCCAAAAATATTTAGATAGAGATGTCTGATTTCTTTTATTTATATTGTTGAAATATCACTTATGCTGCCTCCATCTGGCTTTAAATTCATTCTTCGTAGACCCAATGTATATCATATTAGTATTAGGACTCTCAGTGGATTAGATAGTACATTGGTATACCACAGATTTGATGCAGCATTTATTTTCTAATGGGCAGTCTTCTGGGTTTCTACAATCACACAATTTTTCACTGTTATTGTCTGATTTAAGTGTAGGGTTTTTATTAATACTATTCAGGCATGGGGGTTTGTTCAGGATTTTATTATTGTGTTTTTTTATTGTGTTTTTTTTTGTGTTTTTTTATATTGTTTTTTTTTGTTTTTTTTATATTGTGTTTTTTCTATTATACTTTGTTTTTATTATACTTGCTTTTTTATTATACTTTCTAGTATTTTTTTTTATTATACTTTATAGTGCTGTAGCGTGTTGGAATCATATTTTTAAATAAATAATTATATATATATATATATATATATATATATATATATATATGTATGTATGTATTATATAAGTGTGTGGGAGTGTGTGGGAGTGTGTGTTTATGGCTATACATGATATTGCATGCTATTTTAATAAAATATTGCTTTAAAGTGGCCCGATAATAGAAGTCGATTCATAGTATTAAAATAAATGATGGTTTCATTGACAAACTATTAGTTGCGTATATTGCATGAATCGAGATAAAAGTAGGGTAGATTTTGAAAATTATGCTACTTGAAGACCAAATGACAATATTGGTGAATTCTTAAGTGTTAATGATAAAAATAAAGTAACCTAAGTAAATAAAAGTCGGAACGAAGTCAGGGATTAGAGAAATGACAAAAATTACAGGTAATTTTCTAGGATGGAAGACAACAATCAAATTGTGATTGCGGATCCACTCTATTTAATACTATGAGACAAAACAATGGAATTGTCACATTGCATCTCTCTCTAGGGATTAGAGAAATGACAATGATTACTTGTGATTTTCTAGGAAGAATGAGAAAAATGAAGTTGTCATTGCGGATCCGCTCAGTTTTCTAGTATGCGAAAAAACAATGAAAATGTCACATGGCATATGCGCTAGGGATTAGAGAAATGACAATGATTACTTGTCATTTTCTAGGATTCATTAGAACAATGAAATTGTCATTGAGGATACGTACTGTTTTTTAGTATGCGAAAAAACAATGAAGTTGTCACATTGCATCTCTCTCTAGGGATTAGAGAAATGACAATGATTACTTGTGAGTTTCTAGGATGAATGGGAAAAATGTAGTTGTCATTGCAGATCCGCTCTGTTTTCTAGTATGAAATTGTCACATTGCATATGTGACAGTGATTTGAAAAATGACAATGATTACTTGTGATTTTCTAAGATGAATGAAAACAATGAAATTGTCATTGCGGATTGGCTCTAATCTCTAGCTTGCGAAAAAACAATCAAATTGTCACATTGCATCTGCGCTAGGGATTAGAGAAATGATTACTTGTGATATTCTAGGATGAATGAGAAAAAGGAAGTTGTCATTGCAGATCCACTCTGTTTTCTAGTATGCGAAAAAACAATGAAATTGTCAGATTGCATCTCTCGCTAGGGATTAGAGAAATGATAATGATTATTTGTGAGTTTCTAGGATGAATTAGAACAATGAAATTGTCCTTGTGGATCGGCTCCAATCTCTAGTATGGGAAAAAAACATGAAATTGTCACATTGCATATGCGCTATGATTTAGAGAATTGACGATGATTACTTGTGATTTTCTAGGATGAATTAGAACAATGAAAGTGTACTTGCGGATCGGCTCCAATCTCTAGTATGGGAAAAAACCATGAAATTGTCATATTGCATATGCGCTAGATATTAGGATTGACAATGATTACTTGTGATTTTCTAGGATGAATTAGAACAATGAAATTGTCCTTGCGGGTCTGCTGTAATCTCTAGTATGCGTAAAAACAATGAAATTGTCACATTGCGTATGCCCTAGGTATTAGAGAAATGACAATGACTACTTGTGATTTTCCAGGATGAATTAGAACAACGAAGTTGTCATTGCGGATACGCTCTGTTTTCTAGTATCTGAAAAAGAATGAAATTGTCACATTGCATATGCGCTATGGATTAGAGAAATGACAATGATTACTTGTGATTTTCTAGGATGAATAATAACAATGAAGTTTTCAATGCGGTTTCGATTTATTCTCATGTATGATAGAAAATAATGAAATTGTCACACTTCAACTCCGCTAGGTTTTACAGAAATGACAATGTCTACTGTTCATTTATTTGGAATGAAGATAACAATGCGCTTGTCGGTCTAGATCAAATCATTGTGAGGAGATGGACATTAAAGTTAGCATACATCCTGAGAGAATAACCAAATTCACACTTGACGGCACATATCAATGAAATTCATGAATTTTTTCTGGTAAATTCTTGTAAGAATCTTTTTTTCTTTACAAACACGAGAATTAGTCGAAAAGTAATACAATTTGTTTTATTACATAAGTATTAAGTATGACAATCAAATTTATTTTACCCCAAGATATAGCTATAGCCCACAGGTTCACTTCTTTATTTCTCGACATTATTCCCACCTTTTTCAATGTCAGTTTTCCTCTTACTTATATGATGGCATGTGTATCCCAGATTCTTTAACCTTAGTTGGTTGTTAATGTAGCCAATCCCCCTTAGAACAGTGTTCACTTCTTCCTCACCACCATATCTTTTGTTCTGCTGTGTCTCTTCCATTTGGATCAAAGAGATTGAAGTCTCATCATGCTTATTCCATTTTAAAATTGAAAGCTGTATTTGTTATATTGTTAAGTAAAAAAATATAATTCCTCAAAGCAGGAGAGATTTCACAGTAGAAAGTATATAGAATAAATGAGAGTGAATCTGTAGAGACAGCCATTGAATTTACGCTCTTCTGTAATAAAGGATTAAATATATGTTCTTCCGAATATACGTATGCATGCAATCGTGTTAGCCATTCGATCTCACAGCCGAGGCCAGTCTTAAAATTGGAACTGAGAACAATTAATCAGAATATAAGTTTATTCAAGCACAGATTAAAAGGAGTACGATGAATGGCCAAAGAAGGTACCATTCACTGCTCCTGTAATGGTCAGGCGACCCTAGCTCTTTACATTCAAAGAAGCTATTTTTCTTTTCAATCACATTACTCACGGGCCATGTGGAATCCAGTTAAAATTTCTAGAAAAAACGAATCACTAAAATTCTCATTTGACTCATTTTTGTTAAAATGTAGGCTCCAATTTAAATTTCCACATTAGCATTTATTAATCAAACAGAGATGTTATCTCTAACGCTCTTAAAGCTTTGAAATATCAGGCGATGACACACACGTATGTTGTCAGCTACGAAATTTGAGAGATCATTCTAGAAAATGATTAACAATATTTGTCCTCCTAAAAATACATATTTAAAAATTAGGAAAAATATTTATCAACCAATAAACTCCTGAGTTTAGCAAATCGAACTTTTAGCCTAGTTGATCCACTTATTTTCTACAAATGTTCGTCGCGTAAAATTATTTTTCAGTTTTTTCGTAAACCTTTAACCACGGTTGTTGTACGCACACTAATTACTCACAACTTTCTTATAATTAATTATTGAAACTTTCATATATTTATTGTGTAACTTCTTGCAATAGCCTCGCGATTTTAAAGTAAATTAAACAATACGTAAAATATACGAACGGAGTTATGTAAACAAAAAATAAAATTAGTAAATTACACAGCTCTCATTTGCTAAATGCTGAGTGCTGGAAAATTACACGCTTACATAAAACAACATAAAACTTGACTCTCTCGTTAAACGGACACATTCTGCTTTTCTATCAAACTAACGCAGTTATTTCTATTGTGTTTTAAAAACAAAAGCAACATATTTTGGGGGACTTTGTTTTTCAAGGATCTTTGTAATTCATTTCTTTCAACTTGAAAACAAATACTCAATAATAAAAATCAAATTTGTAGAGCTGTGTTTGAAGATTATATCTTTCTTCGCTTTCGCATACTTTTTCCTCTTCTGGCACGAAGCAAAACTTTTCTCTTCACCACAATGTCCGGTCAGTGGCCTCAAGTTACGAAAGAACGGAACCAACAGTCTCAAGAGAAATTACTATTATCTAAAGAAGTTAGCTATTTACTGAAAGGAATCCTCTTCTTCAGCAAGGACTATTGGCAACATGCTCTGATGACTTTTCACCTAATCTAAGTCAACAGACGCACATTGCCTGCAAACACTTTTTCTTTTTTCTATTTGGGTATTACATATGTCTGAATAATAGAAGCTGTGTTTTTTTTCTCTTCAAAATCTATCACTCAGTCACCATAAACTTGTGGTTGAATCATGGTGTATTATCGCGGCAACAATATTCAAGGCATGGATGAATGATAGACTTATAAATATGTAAGATAGATTCAGGAGAGAAAAATTATCTCGCACGTCACAGGAGCTTAGCATCATACATCTTGATGGGAGACTGGAATGGGTCTTTCAGATGATTGATAGAGAGAAGTTTCCTTTTGAAGGTGTCAGAATTAGCAAGCCATTCTTTGCCACAGTTAACAATAGACCGTAGGTCATTTTTGAGATCAGCTGCAATTTACTTTAGATTTCAGTTGATTAATCATTAAGTGAACCAATCTTCTTTGAATAAAATTTCAGTTTTGATTACTTTATTTTTCGCAGATGTCCATGACTTGTTTTGGGAAGATTTCAAAATTCTATGGTGCATTTAACTCCCGACAACATAATCTTCAAGATGTTTTGGTTTATTATAATTTCTACGAAAATGTAGATCAACACTGCTTTCATTAATAGGATTATTTTAATAATTTAACCATCAATCGGCTCTTTCCACCTCGAGATGATCAGTCTTAGTACATCCAGGTCTTTTTATAATTATTACGTCATCAACTGGTACAACTAACATTCACAATATTAAAGTTATCCTATCTTTTTATGTTTCTTTTCGGAAAATATATTTGGTATGCTGAACTAAATTTGCTATAGATCTCGAAATTAGTCTTTTCGTTTCTGATGTCAATCTTCCTTTTATTGTGTAAAATTGTAAAAATATGCATGTTAATAATATCTGGATTAGTATCAGTGAATATTATGGCAGGTTCATTTTGCATTTTCTTGAGAAAATCAACATTACACTTGGTGAGAATGCCGGGGTTTGATATGATAAGTGGGGATATAAAAAATTAGATTAACAGTCTTTAACAATGTTTGAGTATTTAGTTTTAAATATCGTCTGAAAAAATATCAGAGTTACATAATTTCCGCAGGTTTTTGCTTACAAACTGACTTCAAAATGTTACTATTTCAAGAGTAAATCCAAATAAAGTTAATGTTTTATAGTAAATGCATTTAATGGAAAATTGATTAAAACCAGAATTGTATTTATGAATCATCACAAGAAAAATAAGCATTCTTTTTACTGTATTTATCGAATGCATTAAAATTGCACGCTTTTCCCTCTACTTACACGATTACAGTAAAAAATTGTGTTAAGTTGTTAAGATTACAAAAAAGCTACTCATTTAATAAGATTTGTCGATTTATTTTTTTAATTATGGTCTGACAAATTATCTAAGAGTGAATATAGCTTCATATTATAAATTACAACACAAAATGTTTTAAATTTGCATTGTTTATTAAACTTCACACTAAATGTACTTCACTATATAACATTATATCATAATAAAGCTAAATTGTTCAGTTTAATTTTCTTTTGAAAATAAGTCTTAATTCATGGCACAATGATTCAGTAATAAACAATTTGTAAAACTTCAGTAAATTATAAATTTAATAAGGCTGTGCTATAAGGTTTTATCTGATCATCGGAATTTCATTCCAACGCCAACCGTTTACGGATTTTAAACCTAAACTTAATCTCTTAACTCAACTTTTCAAAAAAGCGGGTAACAATTTGGAAAATAATATTTTATGTCATTATTTATAATGTTAAACTCCAACTTTCAAATTTAGTGCAATATCACGGTTTCAAAATCGAACTGCCCTAGTGAACATTTCTCTTTTTCAAATATAAGCAGGAGCAATCATGTAAGTAGATGTCCACAGTACTTTTTATAATCTTGACTTCGGTGATAAACATTTTTTTGATTTTAAAAAGAGATAGACATGTACTTTCCGCAGTATCATTATCGTGAGATAAAAAGTGAGCAGATATAGTAATTATAGTAATTAATAAGTGATCCAATAAATGACTTGCTTTATTCTGGCAACATTTATATACGGGTTGTCGGTGCGGAGTCTAGAATCGGTGAGACAAATTCAAATTCTGGCCGAGTATATTTCGTTTACTTTGCCCCAATACCCTTGGGAAAGGCATAACATCCTCTTCCTTCAAGAATGATTCATTTTATGCAGGGTCCGAGCATAAAAGCTGTCCTTGAAGCGCTTTGTCCTAGAATTAATAGAACTAAAATGTCGCCCGTGAGTAACAGTGTAAATAAATTCTACCCAGAATGAGTGCTGTCTTTCATTATGTTTTCTTCTCTGCTACGACAAGGAAAATTAGAAACGTCCTTCAAGTCGGATAGCTTACAGCTGATTATTTTCCGGGCAATATCTATATAATCGTTAGGAGGATTCTCTTGTCCGTTGCCGAGCAGCTGACGTACCAAATAGATATGCAATATGCCAGCATACTCTCAGTAGGGCAGCGGTTGAAAGTCAGTTGCGTCACCCTTTGTAAGTTATTTTTCCTGAGAATTCTCAGTAAATATAGTCGTTGCTGTGCCTTCTTGACTAACGCGATGATATTTGCTAGTCCACTAGTGAACCAATGCATTGTTATCAATTAGATTCAACAACGATGAATGGATGCTCCCTCAGGGATGTCCCGTACTTTGAACGACTATTGGGCCTTAAACTCAGACCTCAGTGGGAACTTGTATATATAATCCATTGATAAATATGCTGGAAACATGTTCAGTTCTCTGTACTGCTCCAATAAGTACCTGGCCCTTGCTATCCTCCACTTTTACAAGATCCAGATAAAGTCGAAAATGGAGTACTGTTGCCATATATGGGCAGGAGTTGTCCAGTTTTTACTTTCCAGTCTCGAGTCCAAAAGCGTCTTCGCAACCTTGTGGATGACAAATTCTGCGACCCATGACCCAGTGGATAAAGACGTTGATTAGATCCAGTGACTAAACCCAAACAATTGTGAGTTCAATACCATGCTACAGCAGTGGCAAACCAAAAAAATTGGAGAATTGAATTAAAGGGAAATAAATGAGACGTCGTGAAGAGCAATGGCATGTGGAATTAGAATAATCTACCCCGGTGGACGAAATAAAAGGTTTGGTTCGAAATTCCAATTACCTGAAGAAGGCCGGAGTATAAAACGTCCGAAACGTTGTAAAACATGGCAATGAAAATGAAATAATGTAAATAAACACCTAGAGGTCTTCAGCATCGTTTGAATCCTTCTCCGAATAGAGAATACGTTGAACTCTGAAAGGAGATATCGAAAATGCACCAAAGTATAATCTGAATCCTTCTCCGAATGGGGGGAGGCGCAGGTTGAGATCAGAAAGGAGATATCAAAAATACATATCGAGGTATTCGGTGGAACATATTTTAACAGAAAATTGAAATTTTGATCAAATTCTCGGAAACATATAAACGGGATTATATTTTTACTAAAAGTTTATGCTAAACCTTTATCTATCCAACTTATCCTCATAATCTTAATTTACTTCCTCTTCCGATGCAACAACCTAACTCTATAAACTTTTTCCATTTTCTCCTCAATACTGTTCTTGATATATAAAAATATATATAATTATCTCTTATGTGTGTGTGTGTGTTTAATCGGGAAAAAACTTATTTGAATCTATTTTGCTTTTCTTTTAAGGTAATAGCTATCTAGAAATATGTCGTCCATACTCAAGAATCAAAACAGTTGTCTATGAAAATAATCGTGTGTAAGGGAATAATGACGATAATAGATTTTAATTGCCAAAAAGATTGTAAAATAAACATATTTTAGTTATATATTTCGTTTATTTTATCTTGGTATAAAAAGGTTATGTAAGACTACTTCTCAGAACTAAGAACTCATTTTACCTTTCTTATAACTAGATTGAACTCTTGCCTGACGTAGAGGAGTTAATTCAGCTAGTATATGATTAAACGTTCTAAAACAACAACAAAAACAACAAAATAGCTGTAGCAAAACATTTAATTTAATAACAGATATTTTTTTATAGATATAATGCTACCTGAACAAAACATAATTGACAAAAGCTCTATGAAAACTTAGCAACGAGACAGGGAGAAACTTACAGGATCTCTACCAAAAACACAAAAGCCGCTTAACAACTAATGTTTATTTGTATGACATTACACTTGCATATTGTAACCACAAATGGAACAGGATTACAATGAAGTGTAGTCAAACGAGACGAATCACGGAAATACATTTAAGCCTTCGGCTCATGCACTGATAATTCTAAAAACAATGGAATATTTAATGAGAACTTTAAAAAAAGAGATACAAAAGAGGAAAATTAAACATAAAATATACCCAGGAAGCAGACACGGGTGTTCACTACCATTTTTGCTAAAGTAGGTGGACAAAAGGAAACATTTGGAATATACCTTACCTACAGCTTTGTTACATAATAGTCAGGTACACGACTTGGCAGTACGTAAATGTTACTCGTTCTTAGTTGCCGCTATTCATAATAACGCTTTGTTTCCTAGCTTCTATAAGATTACAATTTTCAAACACCATCGCCCTCGATAGGAAGTCGGGGTACAAAAATGTTTTCATCCTATTCCTTCATCGGAAATTTTGAAACCAGATCCAGTTAGAATATACTTAATGAAACATGGCTCAGTTTAAAATTAGAAATTGTCATGCGGCTAGCAGTTCTTCTGTAATATTTATTGGTCAGCTTTATATTGTTTGCTGTTATGGATATAAAAGATTTCCTAACCTCTTAGTACCCATTCCACATCCTCAGCATCCGCCACAAGAATGTAGCTAACATACATTTCTTTCTTGATATTAGATCGGCTGAAAATTTAAATCAACTTAACACTATACAAAGCGTATGCATTTCACATACAGCCTAGTAAATCAATTTATTTAGTAGTATGCAAGGTTAACTTTACACCTGGTCTGTAATGGCGGGGTCTTCAGTTTTAATAAAACACGGAAAAACAGCAAATGGAATACAACAAAAAAATGAAACAGTTACTCACATAGCTAGTGAATGTAGTAAATCAAAGTAAGAAAGAATATCAGAATATATAAGAATGGATAAGGAAGGTGATCCACTGGGAGTTATACAAATAACTTGCATTATGATTAGACAGACCAAAGATATTTGCAAAGTCCAGAATCTATCCAAGAGAACAAAATACAGAAAATTCTTTGGGATTTTGATATTCAAGCAGATCACCCAATCTAGGCTAGAGGATAGTTTTAAATGAAAAGAATATGTCAGTTGATTTTGCCATCCTGGAGGACTACAGAGTAAACCTAAAAGAAAGTGAAAAGATGGATAAATATTTCAACTTTACTAGGTCGATGTGGAATATGGCAGTGACAGTATTTTGTTTTTAATCGATTCACCCCAAGCAAGGCTGGAAGCCACTAGTACGCAAGGGGTTACAGGAGATTTGGAGCGAGAGCAGATAGGAGTGATAGATGAAACGATGAGGAGAAGGAAAGTGGATAGAAGGGAGTTCCACAGGCGAGAGGTGCAAGTTATGAAGCTACGAGTAGAAGAGACGGCTACATTTAGGAGTTTCAACAGTGAAAGCGTGAGAGCGGGATGCCAGCCTAGTTGAACGCTTAAATTGATAAAGTCTGGGAACCAGCAAAAGCAGCTCATCGGAGCAATTACCATGAAAGTATTTGTAAAAAAGACAGAGAGAGGCGACGGCGCGTCTGTGAGAGAGTGACGAGATGCCAGATCAGAGCCAATAACATTGCATATCCGTCTCTCTGGATCCTATCAAGAACCCCGAGGCAAACAGATGTACTAGTTGTTATCTAAATGCTGGGAATGATTCAAAATAGCCTATGAAAAAGGCAGCAGGAACTGGAAATCAGGGTAAAAGTTGAAACATGACAACATTATGGAAATCAGCAAGAGTACTGAGGTGTGTGTTGGGGTATTGACATGACTCGTTGTCACCAATAAAAAGCTATCAGTTATAACAGGCATGAAAACAAGGAATATATGACAACAACAACAACTACTACTATAACAATGGTTCTAAATGCCGATTTGAATTCACAAATATCAATTAATTATATAATGATAATAATAATAATAATAAATGCATAAATACCCCCCGTAGCCGAGAATTATCGGGGTGATATCCAACGGGGTATAGCCGTATCTCATGGGCAGGACGAGTTCTCTAGTTTATGATATTCTTCCTAGAGTTGGTATCGTGAGCAAAATTATCCCTTGGCGGTTAAGGATGAAATGCAAGAAAAAAAAAAAAAAAAAAATGCAAATCTCAATATTTACAAATAAAAACTCATACCAGATTAGTCGTCATTCGGGTAGAGTAACCAGTCGAACTAGGGTCGAAAAATCTGTCACTGGAACAAACTCTTCCACCAACAATAAGACTCCTGGTAACCTAAACAGGATTCACTCCAACATTGGACTTGGTGACTTAATGCCAAATCAATTAATAAAAAGAAAATTAACGAATACAGTAAAATATTTCAGTGATGACATCAGCATGGTAACTGAGGCAGCAATTGGTTAGGTTTTTCACCCTAACCTCAACAGACTCTTGTTGTACATTACAAAAGTTTCCCCAGGTGTAGTGTGCAGAACACTTTGGGTTAATGAGGAAATTTCTATAAGAACAAATCTATTCAGAAGATATTCTTTCAATGAAACGTTTTGCATATTATGAACAGATTGAGAGAATCAGTAAATAAATGTATTGATTACTTTTTACTAGCTTAAAAAATGATGACAACGTTTACATCGTTACATCCTGCAACCGTTTTTAAGTAATCAGAATTGATCACAAATAAAATATTAACCCCCGAAGAGATTAATGAAAAACAATTAAAAGTAAAAATACTTTATTGAAATATCTGATAGAGATAAACTTACCTGCTCATCTTAATACAATGAATACCCAGGATATGGTAATCCTAAGTACATGTTTGAAAACACACAAGGATTGCGAGAAAACCTTTATGTTCATATTTATAGAATATGAACGCGACAATAGTTCGACGCATATTAAAAGACATAAAAAGGAGAAACATATTAAGGTGTGTTCATGAATTTGCTTCGGTCATATAAAAGAGGGAGAAAATGGAGATCTAGAAATATACTTGATATCACCTCAACTGATGAGGTAGGTTAACTTTCGTACCATTCGTAAGACTATCACACATCTTCCTGAGATGTACACAAATTACAGCTAAGTCAAGGGCAGATAAGCAAGTTTACTAACGCTACAATTTAATTTAAAGAATTCAGAAATTTAAGCTTATTTAAAATATCTCAATTAAGTTGTGGTTCTAGATATATCGAAGGTGTTCGACGGGATTTGGCATGATGGCTTTCTACGCAAGCTTCAATACCACGGTGTCACATGACGTTTGTTTGATTTAATCCAATCGTTCCTATCGAATTGTAAAATGAAGATCGTTCTGAACGGGCCTGTTTCCATATGTTTTCACCCTTAAGGCTCTATCGTGGGTTCTACATCATTTTTGATCTTCATCTATAACCTCCCCTCTGTCACCTTTTCCCAAATAGGCTATTATGCAGTTGACGCTACCATTTACTCTTGTCTCAATAGCAAATCCGACAGATCCGACAAAATAAATTTAGCAGCTGCTCTTGAAATGGACCTCCAGTCAGTGGTCAACTGGGGGCAAAAAATAGTTTGTAAATTTTAACGCCTCCAAAACAAAACTGCTTTCACTTAACCACCACAGAGACCCTTTTGTGCCTGCCATTTAGACCCCAAGGAAACTTAACACACTTCTTGGCATCATGTTTTCCTCTGTGGAGAACCGACTATATTGAATCAAGAGCTGCATCTAAACCAATGAAAACTAAGCTATTGAGTCGTGCTAGAAAATATTTCTCGTAAGAATCCATCTTGCACATTTACAAATTTACCATTCGTCTGTGCATTGAATACTGTTGCCATATCTGATCCGGTGTCCCTGCTGTTCATCTCGAGGTTCTTGAAAAAATCCAAAGAAGTGTCTATAATATAATGAATCCTGACCAGGAATTTCAAGTTCAGTTACTTTCTCACCGACGAGACGTGGCTTCCCTCTGTCTTTTCTACAAATATTTTCATGGCATTTGCTCTAACGAGTTTTTTCACTGGTGCCCCGACTACATGAATTTAAGCGTGCTACTAGATTGGTATCTCGATATCACCCGTTTACTGTTGAAATAGCCAAATTTAACTGCTACTCCATCAGTTTCTTTTCTCGCACTACCCACCTGTGGAACGTCCTTTTGCTGATTTGCTTCTCTGGAAACTACAATCTTCAAAAATTTAAATGCAATGTCATTCTCCATCTTCTGTCTTTTTGAATCCTGTTCATCTTTTGTCCTTTCCTCAAACCTCCCTATACTCAGTCTTCACTTTCACTACTTGTAAACCCCCTGCATACTAGTGGCATTGCCGCCTTGCTTAGGGTGAAGTGATTTAAAAAAAAAAACATGATGCCAAATGAGGCAAAGAATATTGTATTACGCCAGTCTTGGAAGACTGGCGTAATACAATATTGTAAATGAAAATCTGAAATCTTCGTTTGATCACCAACATCTGGCCCCAATAAAAAACGCGTACGTATTTAAAGCAACAAAGTTTTATTCATCTTAATACTACTGCGAATTACGTCAAGAGGTTGGATACTAGATAAAATTCTTCCATAATTGTATTGACGACTATTGTCTAGATTTTGAACACAGAAACAAGAGAAAAAGAAACAAAAATTTGGGTTTTGTAAAAATAAAGACAACTACATTACTTATCAACTTGTACAGCAGGTGTTGCTTTTTACCGTGAGTTTTTGGAACACAATGAAAAAAAAAAAAAAGACAAAACAAATTGAAGTTTTACGTGTAAAACATAATCGATTGTAGGTTTCAAGTTGTCATAGAAAATTACCCAAGATCTATTTTTGTATTCATTCGGTGTTACCTTTGTATTGTTGAATTGACCTAAAATTAACGACGCCATAGAAATTCAGTGTAACTCTTTCATATCTCATTGATCAAAGCTCACTGATCAATAGTAGTCACAAGTGGAAAGATCAGCCTAGACCCCTCTTCTGTTATCTTATCGTTTACAGCTCTTTGTCCATCTCCGTTAAAAGTAATCAGTGTGTAGTAATTACCGTCGTTCCGGTTCAGGAGTCTACGTATCTATGCGACAAAAAAAAAATTTAATGTTACAATGACGTCATCGATATTAGTGGAAGTTAGTGGGGAAAGCCCCTAAGTGTTTTGTTATCACCTCTAACAATTCTTAAAAGAGAGGTTATATGATACCCGACTTAGACCAGGATGTGTATATAACATAATCGTTAGTCCAGTATAGTCCAAGTTCCGGCCTCATTTGTTGCATTCACTTTGCACTAATGCATTAGTGAAATTGAAGAATTAATTTCTTCTTTCCTCACTTCTGGTTTAAATAGTAGCGCAGATAGACAAAAAAATGAAAATAGTAAACGCAAACCGAAAACACATACATTCACACAAAATGCGTCCGTGTGGTGGAGGTGTGCTGGTTGGCGTAACGGTTATCAACACGAAAATGGATATGGCAAATAAATTTTGAATTTCAGCTGATCCAATTTCTTATGTTCACTTAGTACAACCTCTTTCAGGTAAGGCATGATTCCACTTGTCTCTGTACTCTGTCCTATCGACAGATATCCTAAGAAAAAAAGTAACAATATTAGCATATCATAATGGTTGACAGAAAAGTGAATGAGTAGATGATTTTATGAAAAAACCCATTACTTGCTCATAGATCACACGACGTCATATTATGTGTCGCGTAACCCATTACGGTCGTAGGGTCACCACACGTATTGCAGCCATAACATTAATGGTGTGTCGAGAGCAATGTAGCTTGAAGTCCATCTCTCTTCTGGCTGGTTTTGAATTCGGAGTTGTCCTTCTCTAGACTGGTTGCCACCTCAAGGCAAGAAAGTCCAGTTAACCTTACTATTTAATCGTAATAGTGAAAGAAGAGATGAATTCATATATTTCCCAAGGCTATTTGTGTGAAAGTTAATGGAAGGAACTCGGTCGATTTCTGGGTTACGAATTGTAACACGATCATTCATTAAACCGATTTTTTTTTACTTTCCTGGGTTTGTTGTTTATCGAGTGGGAGCTTCACTGACTATTTTCGGTCAGAAATGCGCAGAAACCAAATTTTTAGAGGGTCCCTTTCTAAGGCAACATCTTCTCATTGTTTGTCATTCTCATGTACATCTCTTTTGATGATGGATCTAAAGTTTTCTATTGGATTAATATCCAGAGAAGATGTGGGAACATTCTATTAATATTATTTCTTTAGATCCTTTTTAGGAACGTTAGTAAGGGTCAGCTTTTCATGGATATGTAGGAGAATTGTCTTCCTTAACGCTAATTGATTGAAACTAGTACCATTCAAAATGTCAAGGAACTGACAATAATTCTTTTAATTCTCTTTTATGTCAAGGCTACGTCACATCGGGGTGGTTTCCCGTGGAGCCCTCCCCTTGGTTAGGTTAGACAAGATTTGTGTACCTAGTTAATGTGAGTAAGTGTTGTTCCCGGCCTGTCCCCGGCCACATATTTGGTTATGATCCAGCCTGAAATTCCCAACCTCCCCAGTTTGTTTTTGGCCCCTTTTTATCTCAAGTGGGGCAGCTTTATATTTTCCCATGCCCGTATGATTTTTTATCCTTTTCCCACTCCCTTAGCGAGAGAGCTACTTGATTTTGTCCCATGGGCAAAATACAGTGGCCTCTCTTCTGCCTTTTGAGGGTTGGACGGGCCCTACTAACATCAGTTATGTTTAATTTGATTTGTGTTAATATTTTAGTTCGTTATTGGGTTCATCTCCCTCCCTTCTCATTTTTTCATCATAGATTTATATATATATATTTTAGTATCATTAAATTTTTATGACACGGGGCGCGTTTTGTAGGTCTCCCTAGAGAGAATGTGGTATTATGTTGTATGGAGGATTGATTGGTGATAGACGAGTTCTTGTGGTGAATGTGGAAATTGTAATGAGTGAATGGGCCGCGAATTGGATTAGCTAGGTATAAGATAGTTAAGACCAGCCTCAACCCCTTCCATTTTTCGACCTTGTGCCATAATTGTAATTTTTTACAATAAATATCGACAATAATTCTTTGCATTTATCAGGAAATATTCATCAAATTTGAATGGACCGATAATTTTTCTACCTACAATACTAGTTGAAAATATTACCCCTCAACCTTGTTGTCTTCTAAATCATTTTGGTTAATTATTTGCATGAAGGGCCCAAACTATAGTCTAACCATTAGACTCATTCAATATAGCTCTATATTCATCACTAAAAATAATAGTTAGTGATTCAGTTTTCATGTACTTCTTTGCTTGTTTTACGATGTTTCTGACATTTTAAACGCATTTTTTCTTTTTATCTTGTAAATGTTTTCAATTTCTTCTTTGCAATTTCCAATACTGTGCTCCAATCTGTATCCTAGTTCTTAGGTTTTACGTTATATCTTTTTTATGAGCCATGCAAGTTTTTATATGTCAGAAATGATCATAATTAAATATTTTTGTCAAGGTATCTGGTAATACAACCGAATAAAGTGAAAAATAAATACGTTTTTCTTAAGTATACCATTAAAAAGTGAATATAAGCCCCCTCAATCAGAATTCACAGTTAATTTGGTGTCTTTAAAACCTTTTTTGGCAAGAGGGGGAATAACCAACTTTGCAGAATTGCATGAATATACTCTTTAAATTAAAACTTTTATATGTAACCTGTACCACTCAAAAGTATCATATCTAAGAACATTAATTCTCTGTATTATCAAATTTGAAGGGTCTTGTAATTTTGCTATCTGCATTACTATGTGAAAATATTACTCCCCCGTCCCAATCCTCTTGTTGCTTAAAACATGTTGGTTTCCTGAAGGATCCAGACTATAGTCTAACCATTAGATTCATTCAATGTAACTCTACATACATCACTAAATTACTGTTGGGAATCAATTTTCATGTACTTCTTTGCTTAACTTATACTTTTTTTTTGTGATGTTCGCTTAAACGTGGTAGTTTGGTTGCTTTCATGCCTTTTTAGATAATGTCTTTGATATCCTGCATCTTTTCTTTCTGTTGACATTTGTAACATCAGTTCCTTCAAATATTTTTGCTGGTCAAGCATATTTTTTTTTATCTTCTTAATGTTTCCAATTTTTTATTGGATGGTTCTTTAAATCTCTCTTTTTTTTGTAATGTACAATATTAAGTTTCAGTAACTTTATATTGTTTCTCATATTTGTTATGATTCATAATCAGTGGTTAATATAATATATTAATCACACACACACACATATATATATATATATATATATATATATATGTAAGATATCGCACATTGAGTGTTGGTGTTAATAAAATATATAGTTTTAGGTCCGTTTATTTTCATATATATATAAGTGAACATAGAAGCCAACACTTAGAGGCGACAGTCTGTTTCATGCTAGATGGAATCGTCAGGCACTCGGCAGTCTGTTTCATGCTAGACTGACGGTGGCCTGACGATCTCATCTAGCATAAAACAGATTGTCGCCTCTAAGTGTTGACTTCTATGTTCACTTTTACATATATATATATATAGATATATATATATATATATATATATATATATATATAAAGTGAAGTAGTGAATAGCGGCTCAGGTTGAAGAATTACATTCACTTCTAATACCCTTGGAAAGGTATTAATCCTCTTCTTCTCCCTCCAGCTATGGATAAGTAACAGGATATAGATTGGTCTAGGACAAGGACAAAACTGAGTTCAAATCCCGCGGAGGCTCTTCAAAAAATGTGGTTGGTTCTGCACAAAGCCTTCACCTCTATAGTCAAATAATATGTACTGGTGTCTGGGCTGTCGGTTCCTAGGCACTGAGCTTCTTGACTCTCATACGTCGAATACGACGGGAGTGTCCAGTATATATATATATATATATATATATATATATATATATATATATATATATATATATATATATATCACGACCTAACATGCGCAAGTGAAATATTTGCGTGGGCGTCTATAACGATTTTTACGAGCACGTCAATAACGGCAAACACGTTCAGGAAAATTTCATTACGGATAAAATTTACTTAAAGGAACGATCAATTAGCTTATCTTCATACCCTGCCTGGTGGCAAACGCTGCTGGTGGCGCCAGGGGTGGCGGTCCCGTCATAGCCACCGAAACCGTGATATCACCCCTGGTCGGCGACTGATAAAGACAGGTTATCGCACGTGCTAATACACGGTGTATGTTATATATATATATATATATATATATATATATATATATATATATATATATATATATATATATATATATATATATATTAATACCCGTTTATTTCCTGAAAGACGGAAGTTATGAAGCAGAAGTAGGCGTTATGATAGGCGGAAGTAGACTTTAGAAGGAACCGGAAACACCCAATCCTAAAGAGGAAACAAGGGATAAACCTTCTTTTAACGCGGAAGGAGTGTGAACTGGACGATAGGCAAACATATCTACTCCTATTGGTGTATATATATATATATATATATATATATATATATATATATATATATATATATATAAATAGATAGATAAAAATAAAATAAAAAGGAATAAATAGTTTGTGAATAGAATTTCTGAGTACAGAGCTAAAGCAGACTTTAAATGCACCGGAAAAGGAACACGGTTCTCTATGGTACGTTTGAATTTATAAATAATGTCAATCTTGTATAGGTTAGAATTCGATAAGAGAGTTATTATTACTGATGATAAGGTTGGTTGCTTTGAATTTTTTATAGTAAATAATTAATTTGGTGGTTCTACTGGAGTAATGCATTTTTTTAATAATATTCCTTACAGCGAATTCGGCTTCTTTTTAATTTTCATGTATCTGGTTTCCATAAAATATATTTAATAATATTGCTATTATCTATGCGAACTGCGTTATTATTACTTAACACGATGACACTTTTCAACATATTTTTAAACGTTACTACCTTTCTTCAATCGACGATGTGCATGTGTTTATTTTCATTTGAGTCGTGTGCGTGTTTTTTGTTTCTTTCGTTAGTTCTGTGTGGGTGTGAACACACGCTCGTGTGTGTGTTTGTTGGTGCACCTGGGGACAACTAATTAATTTTATTTTGCACTGCATAATGACAGGAAGAAAAATTAATGTTCACTTAAAAAATAGCCATGAAAAATATCAAATAAATAAAAGACTTCCTAACAAGAGATCTCAAATTAAAAACATTCCGGTTCGGATCCAGACCCGCAATCCTGAAATTTTGAATTCCCAAGTTTTTATTACTGCCTTTGTGTTCGGATTCCGCCATTTTGACTTCTACTGAGAAAACAATTCAATGGACACAACTCTCTAACTTTCAACAGTTCATGTTCAAATGAAAAAATTACTGTACTCAAATTAGTATTTCAAAATAAAATTGTCCGTGCTTTCAAATGTACTCCTAGAGGCTGTATCCCAACATATCATACCTCTTTGGAATCAGGCCGACTCCGTGAGCAAATTAAAAACATTCTGGGTCGGTCCGGACCCGCAATCCTGAAATTTTGGATTCCCAAGTTTTCATTACTGCGATTTCATCCTCATTCATTAAACAATTCAATAACGAGAAGAAAACAGTCAATAATGGTTTCCCCAACTATATTAGAGACAGTTATTTATTTATATATTTATTTATTTAACTCATGAAAACTTGGGAATCAAAAATTACAGCATTGCGTGTCTGGACCGACACGGAATATTTTAATTTGCTCACGGAGTCGGCCTGATTCCAAAATGGTATGATATGATGGGTTACGACCTCTTGGAGTAAAATTCAAAATTTTTGACACAGTGGCCCACGGACATTTCCATTTATTATATAGATATAATGATTTTATAGTGATTTTAATCTTTATTATTTATTTTAGAGTTTTCAAGAGTATTTTGTAATTTCGTGTTGTGGTCTTGTTGATTTAGATTAACTCTTATGTCAGCTTTATCAGCCCGCGCCTAAAAGTGCAAAAACTCACCCTCCTGATTTCAAGTTTTGCACAAATTAAACCGTTCATTACCATTAATCATTATTACAAACTTAGAAGGAAGCTTTTTAAATAATTGAAATTAAATCATTTTGGTTTTATTTTAAAGGTAACAGACAAAAACTAATCCTTAAAAACAGAAATATAAGTTTACGCATTTAAATAGTTTTTACCTATTTTTAAAGCATTAGTACGATCACTCATTGAACCATTGAACGCTCATTAAAGATGTAAAATGAAAATACAAACTTTAAAATCTCTTAAGATTCCAATATGTATATCTACAGATTTGTTCCAAAGTATTATGGGGTCCACCCCTTTTTGATATAAGTGGACTCGACCTGCTGCCGGTAAATACCCTCATTCTGTCAGAATATAGAGAAGAGGAACGGAGTGGAAAGTACATAGACATTGTGATTGTGATTGTGATTGTGATTGTGATTGTGATTGTGATTGTGATTGTGATTGTGATTGTGATTGTGATTGAGTTGGAGGTAGAAGTCACAGTTACAAGCACGCCCGACTCTAAGGAAGTTTACTTCGAGACTGTATATAGCGATCTTTGATTAATACTAACCGGCATTCCTGGATTTTACTAACAGCATTACCTTTTGTATTTTGTGTAAATACATTTAATTTCTTATCTTAAATACTTGCGTTTGTCATTTATTGGAGACCAATTTTTCATCTCGGAATCCACAACACAAAGTAAAATAATAACTGGATTATGTAAAAAAAAATAATGCTTTTTTGCTTAAAACTTAATGAAAATCACTTAGATTCGTAAACTTATGTCAATTCTGGTCATCCATACTAGCTGTCAACACCTGGGAGCCTATCGATACGTCAATAAAGACAAAAGAAAAACGGAACCCGTCGTTAAGAAATGCTTTTATACTATTTTTATGCTATAAGTAAGTAATATTTGTTTCAAATCAGATTAATTTAACTTTAAATTTGATAATTTTACTCAAATAACGTGTCACAAACATATATTTTATTTTTGGAAGATTTTTAAAACCGAAAATTAAATTTATTTTAAAACTTAAAATCTTAAAAAAAAAATGGCCACCAGTAAACAGATTTTTTGAAAACAACCAAATATTTAACATTCCAATCTATATAAATTCTATTTGGAATAAGCCAGTGTATATAACCTACTGGAAAAAAGTTAATTTAATTCTTTAGCTTTCAATTAAAACTAAAAAGAAATCTTCAAGATTGCGTTTCGATTTTTAAAAATTCATTTAAAACCTTAGGTAGCGAAAAAGTTGAATATTTGTTTTCTGAAATAACATCTTCAGAGATTTTTTCAATATAACTGGGGTAAAATAATTTCGCCCACTCCCCAACTTAAAAGTACTCACGAAATATCAAAATAGGAGGGAAAGGTGAAACAGAACCCCACCAAATTTTTACACAAAAGTTTCTAAAATGCTGGTATATTCACCGTATTCATCAATGAATAAGTACTGAAAATTTTCATTGCAAATAATTCCTTGGTATTTTTTAAAACTGTGAGTAGCATTTTTTTTATTTCTTTTTTAAGTTAGATATGTCAATTAAATTTATTAACAGATGACACTGCTTAAAAATAGACAATGCATAAAAAACGCTTTTTTTTTTCCTGGGTTTTATTGAAAATTGTTCTTTCTTAAGCAATACACTGATCAAGTACTAAAAGTTTAAGAGAATTGTATATTTGAACGCAATTTAAATTACTTCTAACAGTTTTACAAGGTAGTGTTTACCACCCTTTTTGTTTGAGTAACCGCATACCTAAGAGCAAATAAAAGTACCACAGCACACTTAGTATTATTTTCAGAGTAATATACAGTGTAACCCGGATATAAGAGTTGTCGGGACCGGATAAGAAGTCTCTTATATCCGGGTTTGGTCTATTTTGTTTAGGTAAGTATGGCTCTAATTTGGGACCAGAGAAAATTTCTCTTATATCCGGGTTACACTGTACTTTTAAAACATCGGAAAATTATGAAATCAAATGCTCATTGTTGCATATCGGAAATTTCGACAATATTAATTCATTATAACTTTGTAAAAAAAAAAATGTAATTAAACAAAGAATACAATTATATGAAAAAAAGTTAGTATTCATTTTATTCAAATAAAGAAAATTTTAAAATGTTAAAATAAAAAAAAAACAGTTTAAAAATGAATCTTAAAACAAAATATTTAAATTATCATAATTGAATTATTTGAAAAAAGGGTTTATGAAGTAATGGATAGCAGCTCGGATTGAGGAATCGAAGAGACGAGATCGAATTCCAGTCGAATCCATTACATATTCTTAAGTGATAATACCCTTGGGAAAAGTATGTATCCTCCTCTCCCCCCACCAACAGATATGGGTAAATAGCAGGACAGATCGGATTGGATGGCAACTGGTCTACCACAGAAATGGCAACCTACTGTAAGAAAAAAAAATTTGCCTCGTCAGTCATGTATCGAAAGATACATGATCGCCTAAGCGTGTATCACGCATGGCACATAATTAACTGACTGACTTATTCATTTATTCAAATACTAAAGAAAGCTCTATCATTACTTCCACACAAACATATGCAGTGTAACCCGGATATAAGAGACCCAGATATACGAGAAAACCGGATATAAGAGAGATTTTCTCTGGTCCTAAATTAGAGCCTGTGTTAATGTATATAAAATAGACCAAACCCGGATATAAAAGAAACCCGGATATAAGAGACTTCTTCTCCGGTCTCGACAACTCTCTTATATCTGGGTTACACTGTATATGTATACCGTGACAGTATTTCGCGGCACACCAAAGAATCACTGATATGTTAAATTATTGGCTTTTTTTTAAGATCGGAACTTTTTGGAGAAATTCGTGCTGCTTTTTTCAGGAATCTGAGATCTGACAATCGCAAAAATGAAACCAGTATCAATAATTACAATGCTGTGCAAAAAAAAAAATCTTGTTTTTCTTAATTTTTTAGATAAAAAAGAGTTTAAAAACAAAATGTATAAGTAAGGGAAATGACACATTGTTTGTAATTTTACAAAAAAAAAAAAAAAAAAAAAAAGAAAATTCTTAAGAAACAAACCTGAAGCATTTTATTTTTTGTTTTTAAGGTAAATAATAACTGTGCAAAAAGTGACTAATTTACTGTATTAATTATGTACAAAGTTAATCTAATATTTAAAAAAAAAAATAAAATTTAGTAAAATAAAAACACAGACGAAAATTTTCATTAGTAATTTATACTTCCACCTTCGTTTTTCAGAACTTTATTGACTCGGTCAGTCATAATGAAATTTTTGCTGATGTCATTTCCTAGCAAACTGTTCCACTTCACAATAAAAATTTCAATCAAAGCTTTTTTGTTTTGAATTTTCTTCAAAAGTCTCAATTTTATTATGTCCCATAAATTCTCGATTGGCCATACCATAACATTGACATTTTTTTCGGAAAAGTAATTTTTTATCTTCTTTGACGTGTGGCAGGGAGCAGTGTCTTGCATAAAAATGATATTGGATTGATCAATTTCGAGTTTTTCGGTAGATGGCAGCAATCAGGTATCCAATATTTTCGAGCATTGTGTGCTGGTTTGAAAAATCCCGTTCCATTGAATAAGAAGCAACCCCAAACCATAAAATTGACAGGATTTCTTCGCTCCTCCATATGATTTTCGTTCTTTTGACTTTTGAAAACATATTTCAATTTTCGTCTCGTCAAGAAAAGAACGTTTCCAATCAAGACTCAGTGAAGGACTTGCAAGAATCTATCTTACACATCTGTAATTCTACCATTTATCCACACTTAGAATATTGCTGCCACATATGGTTTGGTGTTCCTGCTATTTACCAGGAGCTCTTTGATAAAATCCAAAGAAGAAACAGCAATATTATTGGTACTAATCTGGCAGATCGACTTCAGCTACATTCCCAGTGCCGTAACTTTGTCTTTTAAATAATTTCATGGTAATTGTTCAAATGAGCTCTTCGCTATCCTACCTAGACTTTACAAATTTAAGCGCAGTACTGGACTGACGTCATGATCTTAACAATTTACAGTTGAGCTAGCTAAATGTAGGCCTAAGTTCTATGCTAACCGTTTCTTTTCTCGCACTTCTCGCTTGTGGAACTCCCTTTCAGTTCCATGCTTTCCAGTCAACTTTAATCTGCAAAAATTTAAATGCAATGTCAATCGCTATCTACTGTCCTCATGATTACTTTTTTTCTCTTTCCGCTCATTATTATTGTTTCTGTTCCTAATTCTTCCACACCCAGTAACTAATTAAATAAAATAATTAAAAACACTTGACATATTGCAGTTAAATATTTCAGGGCATCAAATAGCCCCTTAAAAATAAATAAATACCAGATTAAATGCCAGATAAGTTAAAAAAAAAAAAAAAGGTGGGGAAGGAAATGGATAAAAATGTTACTTCATTTTGTTAAGAAATATTTTTATATTCCGATTAATATAAAAAAAAATACTCTGCAAAGTTTCATGATTATTTTTAGACATAAACGAAACCAATTTATGTATGTTGGTAGTTTTAGGCATTTGCATTTAACTAAATTTGAGGCAGTTTTTTTTTTTGTTTTTGTGTAAAAGTTATAAAGAAGGTAGGTTAATGTTATTTTTTTACTAAATTTTACTAAAAAGGAGATATTTGAATTATTTTAAATGCGTTTTAAGGTTGTTTAGCGGTACCTAAAATTAAGAAGTAGCAGTATGATAATTTATGAAAGTTAATTAGGTAATTTTTTAAAAATGTTCTTTTTTTACCTGATGACCATCACAAAATAGAAACAGAAAAATGAACTTTTATATCGAACAAAAAGGCGATTCTTTCTGTCTGGTCCCTTTAAAACGTAGAGGCGGGCTAGGTTCTTCAGAACATCGTGTCTTTTCTTAAAAATCCATTACAAGAATAGTCAATTACTAGTCAATACAACAGTTAAAAAATAATACAACTGTTAATAGTTAATAGATCAATATGCAATGTGGAGTAGCCCAAAATAAAATACTGTCATTTTAATTGATAATTTAGGTACTCAAATGAACAATATTTAAAAATGACAGTTTTTTTATGCGATTTTTAAAAATTGCCCGAGAGAGCAAAAATAAATTAGGACATAAATACTTGTATGTACTAATTTATTTTTGCTCTTCCTGTGTGATAACCGGCATCAATGCTTTCTTTCCAGCAAGGAAATATCAAGTTAAATTGCGTTCATCTCCTTGGTTCTCACCTGCATGTTCGACTGCTATAGCCCACAGGAATCACTTCTTCCGTCTGTACCAGAGCGACAAGTCTGATTGCAACAGACATCTCTTTTTCTCTGCTCGTAACAGTGAAGCGAAGTTACTGTTTGCTGATAGAATGAAACAACGTATAGCATCTCGCAAGTTTGGTTCTCGAGATTATTGGCGGCGCAGTAAGAGTGTGCTGAACAACAGCAAGTCCTCAATTCATCCTCTAATCAATCAATTTGAAATTCTGACATCTACAGGAGAAATTCTTTTCCAACTCTACATTCTACTCATCTGGAATGCTTACACCTGATTTCCCCACCTAGAACTGAGGCTACATTGAGTGACATGCGCATAATCCCGTCACTGGTCTGGAACATTATTTCGAAATTAGACTCCTTTGAGGCAAGTAGAGGTGACGGGATCCTAAAGAAATGTTCTCCCGAACTGGTCCCAGTTCTCTTCAAACTCTACAACTATCGCCTCCCTGATTTCCAGCTTGTTGGAAGTCCACCTCTGTAGTTCCTGTTTTTAAGAACTCTGAAGAACATTCTGACCTCTCTGACTATCGCCCCATTAGTCTCCTACGGCTTTACGAGGCTTTAATTAATGCTGAAATGGTTAAGCATCTTACCTCTTACGACCTACTCTATAACATACAATATGAATTTCATTTTGCCCCGTCTACCGCTGACATGCTTACGGCTATCACTGAATATATATATCTGCGGAGTTAAGCTTTATCTAATGTAGACCTGTTTAATAGGTGTAATATTGGAGGAATTGAAACTTTTATCAGTCTCAGTTACGCTGGACTTGTCATGTCTTGAGAATGACTGATAACAGGATACCCAAGATCCTAATGTACAGCCAGTTAGACCAGGACTACAGGAATGTAGGACGCCCATGGCTAAGATACAAAGACAAGCTGAAAATAAACTTGCCAGCAGTTAATATACCACATAACACCCTTGAACGCTTAGCCTTGGAGCGGGTAGAATGGAGATCAACGTGTTTTAGCGGACTCAGCAATTTTCAATCTGCTTGTCTAAAAGGTCAGCTAATCTAACAGTGATCTCATATCACAATCCTCACACTTGCTCCATATGTGGCCTCCTTTGGAAATCACTAGCGGTTCTTAAATACCACTTAAGATTATCGCACAAACTTTTATAACTGAATCAATAAGCTTATTGATATATATATATAATCAAGCTATGGATAATAACGGCGAAACTCGAGCTGTGGCCCTTGATACCTCAAAGGCATTTGAAAAGGTTTGGCACGCTGGTCTTCTACGTAAGCTTCAGGGTTACGGTATAACAGGACGGTTTTTTGGTGTAATCCAATCTAATCGTGAAATGACGGTTGTTCTGAACGGGCTAACAAGTCCTCCATCAATACTGGAAAGAGCGATAGTGGCTACCGAACGTGAGAAAACAATTTTCCCGAAATATTGTTCTAAGAAAAAGATTTTATAAATTTCAACTGACAGTAGTACGATCAATGAATGTCAAATGTTTCCTTATAAGCAAACGGCTTATATTACCCTTACCATTTCTATTTCCTTAAGGCTGTGGTTTGTCAACATTGAACATTTTTTATAAAGACTTTCAGGAAGGCTTACATTCATTTCCTCTACAAAAATAAATTAAAAATAAAATTTCCTAAAATGTAATCCATCTTCAATATTCTATAATTTAGTTTCATATTTTTATATAAAATTTGTTGTTATTTATTAAACTTGCATTGTTTTCATTTTTAAGTCTTAATTATGAAGAGTGGTTTTCCAAAATACTTCTCATAATGAAAATGTTGAAAAAATAAATAAATGTACAAAAATAAATTAATTGAACAAATTAGTGTTGCAAACAGCAATTTGTGGCGAGATGTCAGTCCGGTTTTGTGTGATTGAAAAAAAGTACTGTTTTGACTTTTCCCATTTTTTTTTTCTATCAAAAAAAAAAAAAAAAAGAAGTGATTCACTCTTGGATGACCGTACAAGAAAAAATGAATCTGATTTTTTAAAATCTTTCAAAAATTAAACAACATGGAAATCTTATTCGAAGAAAATTAAGGATTAATTAATTCAAGGATTATCAACTGATATTTTACATTAAAATAGAAAAATACACTTATTCAGAAGTTGAGCGACATCACAGTTATGCAAGCCGAAATTCTCGGAGGGTGGTGTATTCTGTAGAAACACTAAAAGTTATTCTGTAAAATATGTTACTGTTGTGGATTTCGAGATGAAATTCGGTCTCCAATGAATGACAAACGCAAGAATTAAATATAAGAAATGAAATGTATTTACACAATAATACAATCGATAATACTGTTAGTAAATCCAGGAACGCGGTTAGTCGTGATAATAATATATATAGATATATATATAGTCTCGAAGTAGGACTTCCTTAGAGTCTACGTGCTTGTAACTGACTTCTACAAACGGTTACCTCACACTATATCCCTATCCCTATCCCTATCCCTATCCCTATCCCTATCCCTATCCCTATCCCTATCCCTATCCCTATCCCTATCCCTATCCCTATCCCTATCCCGCTCTCTATTCTGACTGACTCTGGGTATTTAACGGCAGCAGTTCAAGTAACACTCTGGTCGAGTCCACTTATATGAAAAAGGGGGAGGACCCCATAACAGTTACGATGGACAAAAATTTATTTATAAGCTAGAGGAGAGAAATGTCTTCTTACTTGTGATGAAAATGTTTTCTGACTTAATGAGTGTCCATAAGTAATGAGTAATCATAAGAATAACTATTTTTATATTATTATTTAGCCTATACAATGCCCAAGAGTCGCTCAAAGTAGGCAGTTACTGAATAAAATTGTTTAAAGGAAGTAAAGGGAGGAAGTGCATATTATGAAAATATGTAGGATAGATAAGAATTGATCCAGGACGTAAAGAGTTTAATATCGTAGGGAGTCTTTCTCACAAAGTTATAGTTCCTGGGAAGAATTTCTTTAAGTGGAAATTTCTCTTTACCAAAGGACTACGAAGGAAATACGATCCTGTATACATGGCATAGTAGGTCCTAGCTATGACTGGAATTAAGGAATGTAAATAATCTGAACATTTGCCATGGAAATAGCGGTAGAGTGTCGAGAGGCTAGCAGGTCTGTGAGCAAGGGGTTAAAGAGTGGAAAATAATCAATTGCAAACAAAGCTGCATAAATGGTTTCGAGTTAGAAAATGAAGATTGGGCCACACCTACCCATATATAGCATGCATGTTTCTGAGCAGACACTTGTAAGAATAGAGCATGACAGAAAGAGCCGGGAACTATCTAGAGCGGTACAATGAACCCATTATTTTTCCGCCATCTTTAGCGATGTATCGTATATATTTCCACTTGAGGTCTGAAGTAGGTTTAAGTTCAAACAGACTTTCCAGGCAAACGGCATCGTTGAGAGTACAACTGTTCATCAATACTGGAAAAAAAAAACTCAGCGTCCGTTCTGTGATGATGAAATATTACTAGCTTGGTTTTGGAGTTATTGAATGTTACAAGATTTTCCCCATTCAGTCACTAGAGCTAGGCCAGAGAAGAGATCAGCTGCCGGGCTCTGGTCATCTATTTGGGGAGATGCGTGCATAAATCGTTATATTGTCTGCCATATATTTACCAACAAGCTTAAAAGCCGCCGGATAGTGCCGCTTTTAAGTTAACTCTTGCGGAGGGTTCTTGATTGGGCCTTCATCACAATAGGTAGGGAAGAGTAGATACAGAAGAACTCAAAATTGATCAATGCAATTAAGTATTGTATTAATATTTAAGCTTACCTTTTAAAAGTTCAATGATAATTCATCTGATGCCATTTAATTTAAAGATAATTTGATGTACGTAGGTCCTTACTTTCCATGCAAACAATTATATTTATTTCATGGGTGACTTTCGTTAGATTTCGCAATTAATTTCCATTATTTCCAAATTTATTTCCAAATTATAAAGATTGTTATCGTACAAAAAATTCGTCGCAAAAATCACCAAAGACAATCCCAGTAATGAAAACTTAGGAATCCAAAATTTCAGGATCGTGGGTCCGGATCCGACCCAGAATGTTTTTAATTCGCTCACGGAGTCGGCCTGATTCCAAAATGGTATGATATATTGGTCTAGGAGTAACGTGTGACACAGTGACACACTGACACACTGACATTCGCATTTATTATATAGATGATCTGAGAATGTTCTTGGACAGATCGTTAATATAAAGCAGTAAAAAAGTAGAACTTTGGGCAATGACTGCATTTATCTTATCAGATTCAGAAAACAGGTCATTAATAACGACCTTCATGGACCAACCTGATAGAAAGGACCTGATAATTGAGAAGACCCTTCCATAGCTGGTTAATTTTGTAACCATACTTATGCCACAACATATGTCTCGAAGTTCTCTGATATATCTAAAGCGATCACTCTTGTGATAAATTTACTATCCAACATTTCACTGATACTATGTATGACGGCAGTTAAGACATCAACAGAGGACACCTAGAGTAGCAAAATCTATACTATTTGGCGCTCGGGAGATCATCAAAAACTTTCCTGTTGATGATAAACTGAAAATGTTCAAAGATGAAACTATGGAAGCTGGTGGGGCGATATTGTAATACAAACGATCGCTCATCCGCATTTTTGAAAAGAGTGAAACAGCTGACACCTTCCATTGATTTGGTTAAACATCATTTGGTTAAGCAACTTTGTCACAATTGACGATAACTCTAGAAGACGGTTCTTAAAAACAGCGATGGGAATTTTATCTGGACCAGTAACATTCGTAGCGTCACGGCTTTTGATAAATCTTGAAACTTCACGCATCAAGTTAGAGATGTCACAATTTTTTGTGCTCCGTGAGAGGGAAAATCAGGCAGATTCATTGCAAAGAGCGTATCCTTATCTGACCAAAATGATATCATTTTTATAATAGAAAACACTGACGGCTTTGTTTGTGGTTGTCCGGATCTCGCGGGAACCAAGTATTTTGCTTTCAACTTATCATGCTAAAATGGGTTTTGATGATTTTTCAATACTTATGGATTTTGTCTGGAGGTAGAATTTGATCATAATTTCAGAAAAAACTTACATATTTAGTATATTATAGTTGTTCATGCAAGAAATGTATGTCATATGAATGTTTTAGATTTTAGTTGTACTTAAAAGGAAAACTGTATGTAGAGTTTTAATCATATATCTGTTTAGATAATTGTTTTTAGGTTTTAATCTAAACCAGCTGATACTATGAACCTATTATTATTGATTTTGACTAGTATTTTCTCTCTTAATTTATTAGTAGCTTTTTTATTGCAACTGTTGCTCATGCCATCAATCTGTGGCAATAAGCAGACAGTGCAAGATAAGAAATAAATGCTAAGTTGTTGGTGAGAGATGAACTCACATCCTTTATACCTCAGGGAAGTCTGGGTGATTACAACAGATCCTTTCAATGCTTACCTACGAGAACATGCCAGCTTTGTAGATTGAAACAATTCCAGTATATTTTAGTACAATATTTGTTACTGTTTTTTATACTAGTAATTTTATAGATGAAGAAATAGGTAAGCTTGCAACACACTTAATAATGCCAAAAATCAGTGAAAATTACAAGAAATTATTATCATCATCGGCAACTTAAATGCGAAAGTAGAAAAGGAGCAAGAATGAAATATTAGATAAATATAGACATTGATTTTGTAATAAGCATCGAGAAAAAGGTGTTGATCGGTTCACAAAAAATGTCCAAGTAAAATCCAATACTTCGATTGAAGATAACTGTGGTTACAAAAATAATAAATGAAATATACGATAGTGGTGAAATAACGGAAGGTTCAAGTAGATCTATCTTCGTACTGGATACTGGAACAAGAAATGCTATATTTATTATCAGAATACTATTATTGAGGGCAATGAACATGATGTCTATGTCCATAAACAACGAGATTAACTCAAATATGGTGTTGGTAGAAGGGATTCAAATTAGATTAGATTACACTGTTGAACATATATTGTTTCGAGAGTATGGTGGGGTTAGAATTTATTGAAGGTAAGATAAAGGTAAACAGAAAAAAATCTTATTAGATAACTAAAATAAAAAATCCACAGTTAATTTGATTCCCATGAGAATTATCATAAACTAAGCCAAGTAAATATCAATAAGGGCACATCACCATAGAGCAATGGTTAGCAATCTAGTCTCACAGATCATTACGACTGTAGAAAGTTTGATCCTCACTGGATGCCCTATTACACTGGCCTTGTGCCATAATAAACTGAGCTTAGTAAATATCAATAAGGACACATAACCATAGAGCAATGCTTAGCAATGTAGTCTCACAGACCATTACTACTGTAGTGAGTTTGATCCTCACTGGATGCCCTATTACTCTGGCCTTGTGCCATAATAAACAGAGCTTAGTAAATATCAATAAGGACACCTAACCATAGAGTAATGCTTAGCAATGTAGTTTCACAGACCATTACTACTGTAGTGAGTTTGATCCTCACTGGATGCCCTATTACTCTGGCCTTGTGCCATAATAAACAGAGCTTAGTAAATATCAATAAGGACACCTAACCATAGAGCAATGCTTAGCAATGTAGTCTCACAGACCATTACTACTGTAGTGAGTTTGATCCTCACTGGATGCCCTATTACTCTGGCCTTGTGTCATAATAAACAGAGCTTAGTAAATATCAATAAGGACACCTAACCATAGAGCAATGCTTAGCAATGTAGTCTCACAGACTAGGGTTACTACTGTAGTGAGTTTGATCCTCACTGGATGCCCTATTACTCTGGCCTTGTGCCATAATAAACAGAGCTTAGTAAATATCAATAAGGACACCTAACCATAGAGCAATGCTTAGCAATGTAGTCTCACAGACCAATCGTAGTCTACGTGCCACCACCTTCATTTTCACCATGTCCTCAGGATCTCTGAATTTCCCTCGGCTAGTTTTTATATTTGTGGTGACTTCACTATTCACCTCACAATGTGTTAGTCCATTCGAACAAAACTGTTCAAGTGAAACACTCTAGCGACTAACACAGATCATTGAAAAACTCACCCACAACATGACATCTGGTAAAACTCGATCTCTTCCTCACATCCTTCCCTGAAAAGTGCTTCACTGAAGTTTTATCCCGCTCCGGGCACAACATATCATTTACTAGTGAGTCAAATTTGACACCAAACCAAAGAATTACACTAATGTCTCGTTCCCTAGAACAATTACTTGGTACGCGAAAGCCTACCGGAGCAGCTTCAGACCTTACATAGCGTAAGCTCCTCTCTCAGCTTTCTTTAAACATATTACCTCCAAAATTGCTACTCGGAATGGACCCTTTCTTGAAATAAGCATCACGAGGAACAGGGAATAGTGTAGTAGGACACTTGCTTCATTCAAAGCTGCCTGCAATCATTGCAAGGGAGTCATGGAAAATGCACAAGCAGTCCAGGCCAAAATTGAAAGCAAACAAATTGGATCCCGGGTGTTCTGGAAGATCTCCAACCAAATTCTGAATAAAGGTAAAGCGTCAGTTATAAATTATAAATAGGTCATCCTTGTCAGATCAAACAGAGCAGGAAGCATGTTCTTTGCTTCTGACTCGACGTTGGATGACAAAAGCCATCCTCTTCCTGACTTCCCCTGTAATCTCAGTAATATTTTTATTACACCCCGGGAAGTATCAAGACTCAAAGTTTTGACCCTAAGAAGGCTGCTGGTCCAGATAAAATCCCAGTGGTTGTCCATAAGAATATTAACCTGGAGTTATTCCCGATCTTAACAAAAAATATTTAAATGCTGTAGAAAAACTGACTGGTCACATTCAATGCCTTGAAAACTAAACTAATTATATTTTGATTATCACTGAGCAGAACTCTCGCCAATCGCGATGAACAAGTGTCTCGTCAGGGAGGCTCCATGCCTTGAACGACTATTGGGATAACCTCAAGTAGAACTCATACATTCAATTCATCACTAAAGATGCTGAAAATATGGTCGGTTCTATGTACACCGCTCCTGTAGGTATCTGATGCCTACTAATATCTAATAAGTTTACAAGAACCAGATCAGGCCGAATATAGGGGGTACCACTACCATATATGTGTAGGAGCTGCTCGGTTTTTCAGATTCAATAGAGTTCAAAAGCGTCTCCATGTCCTTGCAGGTGATGAATTATTTTCTACCTTACAACCCCTTTTACACAGATGAGACGCCGCAAGCCTCTCAATGCTCTGTCGCAATTTCCATGGAAAGTGTTAAAACAAAATACATTCCTTAGTTTCACCAGTTCTTATCTTCATGTCTTAGCTTCATTGTAGGGAACAACAATCAATCCTTTCGTATTCCGTTGGTATTATGTAAGTTCTACTCGATCAGATTCTCCACACCAATTGCTGCTTTGTGGAACCGACTCCCGAAGGGATGCTTCCCCGATCATTACAATCTTAACCTACTCAAGTCTAGGGTCAACAGTTATCTTCTTCATATATCCCCATAAACTTTGCTTCTTATTTTGTAACCTTCTATCTCGAGTGAACATCATTGTAAAAAAAAAATATGGTAATTGTTCTTTCCTTTAGATTTTATGAATTTAAGAACAGTATTAGATTGGTTGCAAGGTCTCATCATTTTACAGTTGAAATGACTAGCGGTAACCGTAAGTTCTATGCTAACAGTTTCTTCTCTCGCACATGCCAAACAACTTTGATATTCAAAAATTTAAATGCAACGTCAATCCTTATCTTTTGTCTTCTTAATTCCTATTTTTTTTTATTCTTCTTTCTTAATAATGTTTTATTTTCTCATATTCTCTAACGCTCAGTTAACTCTTTGCTTCTTAGTAGCTTTATTACCTTGTTTTATGTGAAATTATTTTAAAAAAGTAGATTTATGTAATGGGCATCCATATATAATAAACTGGTAGAATTATAGATACTATCTAGATATCATTTTCACACCAAATAAATTGTACCTAAAATTTTATATATGAATAAAAGAAATGATGCTAATAATTTTGATGATAAAAATAAGTTTAATAACTTCAAACTACAAAACCAATCATATGTGATTTACAAGGCTAAACAAAACCCCAAATACTACTATTAATGCTACTGATGTCTATGTTAGTGATGGTCATAATAATAATAATAATAATAATAATAATAATAATAATAATAATAATAATAATAGCAATATATATATAATTAAATGTACAAGCACAATTTTTACAAGCATCCTTTATATAACGACTTACATAATACCACCGGAGTCAATACTATTAATACTAATACTACTATTAATATCACCACCACCATAAACACTGCCACCCATGAATAAATATTATTATTTTTTTTTCCTGTCGTTGATGTTATCTTACTTCTTTCAGCTTTTGGGTAGGAGGTGTGTAGTAGCCTCCTTTTCTCACATTTATTGACTCGATATTAACAAATCAATCTATTTCTTCTCACCAAAGCTATCAACTTTGATGTAATTGACATCTATCTATCTATCTATCTATCTATCTATCTATCTATCTATCTATCTATCTATCTATCTTCCCTACCTACCTACCTACCTATCTATCTGAGATAGATAATCTATCTATCTATCTATCTATCTATCTATCTATCTATCTATCTATCTATCTATCTATCTATCTATCATTGACAAATTGTGTATTTCCTACACTCATTTTTCTGGGTTTTTTTCATAAGCAGATGTATTTCATTTTTGTCTTTGTTTCCTTATTTTAATCATACCTTTTTTTTCTTTCTTCTCTTCATATATATTTCCATTTCTATGTTCTTTCTATCTATCGTTTTTATTCCTTTTTTTTTCCCATTTGTCTTTATAATCTTTCTGTACATCGAATCCACCTTTCTCCCCTTTTTCTACCTGTTTTATTTATATTGACATTAATTTCTATATTCTTTACCATCTTTTCTTTTCTTTTTCAAATTCTCTTTCGTTTTTCTTTTTTATCTTGCTGTTAATATTGTCTCCGCCCCTATACTCATATTTGTTTCTTGTCTGTGCCTATGTATACTATAAACTTTTCGTCTATAAAAATCTCTTTCTTAATTATTTCATAAGCTAAGCATCCATCGATAACATCTTTTCTTCCTTATTGAGTTTAGTATGACACAAGGTCACAAGTGTGGAACTCACAGTGAGGACTGAACGAACTTATTGGTCAGCGATCTATGCAATGACTTTCTTTCATTCGCGTTTTCTTTCATTCACGTTTTCTTTCTTTCTCTCTTTCTTTCTTTCTTTCGTTCTTTCTTTCTTTCTTTTCTTGTCAAGACTTTCTTTTTTTGTAGTTTTTTCTTTCTTTCGCTTCCTTTTCTTTCTTTCGTCCGTTCTTTCTTCCTTTCTTTCGCCCGTTGTTTGTTTCTTTCTTTCTTTCTTTCTTTCTTTCTTTCTTTCTTTCTTTCTTTCTTTCTCAGCCTTTTCTAAGTATTTGTTGCTTTTCTAAATTCTTCTCAAGGTTTCCACCCAACTTTCTTTCATTTTCGCAGCTTATTTTTTATTCATTCATTAAAGAAACTTTTCCTAGCGACAGCAATAATTTTTAATAACTTTCTAAATGACGCAATGATTTTTTTCCAGTCATCTCATCCGTCAATTATTTATACAATTATTTATTATTTAAAAATTCTTTTGTCTTTTTAAAAGTTTTTTTCTTTTCTTTCTTTTGTACTTTTATTACTGACTCGTGATAAACTCACCCTTTTTTAATGGATTAACTTTCGTTACCCCGATCAGTTTTCCTTGTTTAAAATTTTTAAAATCTTTTTAAACTGATTATAAATAAATTTTCATTTTTTTCTTTTATTGTTCGGACTTTTGCTGTTTTAAGCCTTGCACCCTAGTCTTACTTAAACCTTTATTTTAAAAGCAAAGTTTTAAATCCTATTCTTTCTTTTCTCTATTTTCTTACACTCTCTCCGTAATTTTACTTCATTCTCTCTTATTTTTCTCTCTTTTTTTACCCTTTTTTCCCTCGTTTTTTTGTTTTTTGTTTTTTTCCAATTTGACACAGGGGACACACGTTTTCATAGAGCTATTCGACTGTTACTCATTAATTATTTATTTTCGTTGTCTTTTATTTCTTTTTATTTTGACACTTAATATTTTTCTATTTCCGTGCTTTTTCTTTGTTATTGCTTTTTTTAAACACCTACTTTAAAAAAAATTCATTTCTTTCTTAATAATAAAAAATATAAATGACCTCAACAACCCCTTTACAATGAAATAATAAAGATACACATATTATAAAAAGTTTTTACATGTATCATCAATCTTGCTATCTGAAAGAATATTGTATCCTGTTTTCAGTTCTGTTTTCTTATGTTTGCTTACTAGATGGATATTAGCAGTTCCTGTAAGTTACTTATAAATATCCTGCGTTGTTATAAATAGTATATGAACAGCAGTCTGGTAAAATAGTGTCTGACAAGAAAATTACCTACAAAGTTGAGATGTATCCTTGAATTCATTCATGAGGGAAAGCTGCATCTACTGAGATTTATCGATATATGCTGAACATTTTTGGAGACCAGACAATGCGTGTGAGCACGGTTAGGCATTGGTAATATCGATATGTGAGAGAAGCCACATCTCGAGCACTTATCAAACTATGAAATGCGCAATGGTGATGACTGACTGTAAAAAGAACGGTTTTGGAATTGAAAACTGGTTCTGTGCAACCTGTTGTTATTATAGTTTCCCTTTTAAATAAATTGGTGGCATTACTTTCGGAGCATACATTATACATCCGTGTAGATACACACACATATTTATCATAGTTTATTTAGGCAGCAATATTTAATTTAAACATCTTTATTAAATATAATAAACATGGAATGTCTGTTTATGCCTTTTGAGGAATGTCTCTTGGTGTTGAATAAGTCGATTGATGTCAGTTGGTTCACATGTTTCCACCTGACATTACCAGGATAAATTCACTCGAAG